>JARGCV010000068.1:4957500-5557500 GCA_034064705.1 Bothrops alternatus
TTTTGGTCCAATTATCTCAGGCTCTGCTCAGCCATCTTGAACAACCCTAGAAGATTCTTCTCCGATAGGTTTAGCACACAAAAATCTTTACCTGAGGCCCTCAGAGGATTGCATCTTTGGGAATTACTTGGCTAGCAACTGGATAGAGGATGATGACTATGGTGACACTTCCATGTATTTATACCCACAAAAAATTGTAAATTGCCTTCATGTGACTCAAGGTGATTACAAAAATGCTGCAACATTAGTTAATTTTGGGACTTGTTTGTAAACACTAGGGAGCATTTATCACATAACTTCAAATGGCCGCTAAGTGAACTGACACAACTCATAATTTATAATTAAGTTATTATATATAACTAAGTTATCACTAAGGGGAAATATTAAGTTAAACATTCTATATAAAGAAAAACTGATAAGACAATGTTTCCACCACTATGCTTTTTGGTGCTTAAAATAATACTTCAAGGATCTTAAAGAATGCCTAGGCCTCTCCTAAATGAAAACAGAAAAATATTTTTCCCGTATTTGTTTTAATTTTTAGATTCCCCCCCCTTAAGTTTCTTATTATTTCCAAAACAATTACCACACTGTATACTCCTTTTCTAGTCCTTTACTAGTTACTTATTTATTAACATTTGACATTTCCCCATACTGATTTCTATGTGTTTTATTTGTATAGTAGCGTTATCTAATGTGTACACAATGTGCACTTGTCATTTCTGCTGTTCAATGTCTTCTTAAGAAACGAGTGAGATTTTGAAATAAAGTATAAGTGTACCATATTTCTTTTTCATCATCTTGGTTGGATGCATGTCTTCTTCATTACCTCTATAATTTAAACAAGCAATTTATCAAGTTAAATACTGCATATTTTAATATATTCCAAAAATGTATTTGAATGATCAACTGGCTAGTATCCTTATAATAGTTTCTCATACATATCACAGAATTAGATCCACTGAATTTATAATAACTTATTCCAAGGATAATTTGTAGAATTTCAGACTTAGTGGTGTCATCTGTATTGGGCTGATATTATCTCATTACAAAATTCTGTTACTTTTATGTTAAACCATTAACATTGATCGAAAACTACCAGTTAAAACACACAGGTCAGTTGCCATCTGAAAGGTTGAGATGAGAAGATATGATTCATAATCATTACACACTAGCGAAATTATTTCCACTAACCAACTATCAAACAGTAAAGGGTAATTTTCCCTTTGTGTTTTCTCCCCAGAAAAGGATAAATTAAAATACATAAATGCTTACTTATGATCTGCTAACAAAATGTTTTTCATCACAACAGTGGAAATGAGAGGGACTCTTTTGTTTCCTTGATACAAATCTGTATTTCATCCTTTTGTGCAGTCTTGGTTAATGGAAGACTAGCCATTTTCTCTGCAGGACAACAGATTATTTATTCTATATCCTGATGTTCCAAAATGCAATGCTATTGGTTTTATTTCCCTGTAAAAATAATAATAATACCTGCTCCCTTATAACACGAAAAGAAATTCATTTTCTATGTATCTGGCAAGGATAGGTTTACATTTCTCTGAACTGAAAAGTTGAATATACTTACTTTATTCCACTTTCTTAGGAGAGAAAACTGAGAATCAAGACTTCCAATGCTTAAAAAGAAACCTCCAACCCAACTATTTATTTTTATTTGTCACAGATTCCAGTTTCTGCTCAGTTAACTGTCCAGTTCCCCCCCCCCCCAATTTTCAATTTCTTATGACTATTTTTGTCAATCACTACTGGCTCACAGATGAAACTGGTAAGACACATCTTTCCAAACTCCAATCTGGCATTTATCTAAAATAGATAATCTTAGATGTTTAGTGCATCATTAGGGATTATATTTAATATAATTTGAAAAAAGTACTGTAATAGAAACAAAGTTAAACAAATGAAAATTATGGTGAAGGCAAAATTTATTAAATGTGGGAACTTGCACTCCTCTTGTAAGGAAATTCATGACATTAAAAATATATTTCTAATCCATGGGAAGATGTCCCAGAAAACAAGCCTACTAAGCGACCAACAAAACATCTATTCTAATGACCAGTTAATTTATGGAAGTTTGGCCATTAATTGGGTGAGAGCTGGTTTGATGGTCAATTTAAATAAAAAGGGTCAACAGCTCAAGTGAGTTATTAGGGGCAGATCTACAAAAAGCCCTCTTTTACGACCCTGTAATGCCTTAATTTGGGGTAGAGTTGGGGTGACTAAATGGAGCTGAGCATTTACTGCTGCTACAGGAAATATGGATAAGATAAAATAACCTTTAGTGTCATTTTTTTTACTGTGGGCACAACGCCACACATCAAAAATGAAATTTAGTTGCCCGCTCTCAAAGCGAACACATACATGACACACACCTAAACATACTATATGCAACATATGTATAGACCCATACCCCTACATATACATAACAAATAAATATTAAACACTGTCTATCTTGAATATATAACAGAAGGAGGAAGCTTGAGAGGTCACAAGTTTAATGCTGTACGGAAAGAAACTATGGCTGAATCTGGATGTTCTGCTTCTGATACCACGAAACACATAGAAACAGAAAGAGGCAATCCCAAAGGAAAAAAGCTGAACTCAATGTTGGCATCAGGAGGCCAATAAGAAGCACAAGTAGTCTTGGAACAAAGAGCTTCATGGCAGCAGCCCAGTCAAGAAGCTTCTCTATGGATCTGCACTATTGCTCCTCTGAGGAACTAAAATTACTTTGCCAAAAAGTCTGTATGAATCACTCATATTGTGATTAAGTTAGAAGGAAATAATTTGGCTTTTGAAGAGGAATTTAATAAACAATTCCACAGAGCATGAAGAGGATTTTGACACATACTCTAAGCAGGAGTCTGCACTATTATAAAAGGACAGGCAAGGCCACCCTGCATTCATTGTCAGGCAAATGCATTTTAGTTTTAATATGTCATCAAGATGATTGAGGCATGGCTTGTGATCACACACATAGGGAGATAGCCTCCTTTGAACTGCCCCCTTTCTGTTACAGGGTAATTTTTAAAATCTTTTTAGACTTTGAAAAAAGACATAGGATTTCTGTTCTCTCTCCAACAGCTTTAGAAATAACTAATTGCAATCTTCAGGGATCTATAAGAAGGGTCCAGGAAGAATTGAGACAGAGAGACATTTATTTAGATCTGAAATGATTTAAAAAAATTAACTAGACATTTGTGCAACTTTTTTTTAATTCTGTGTTTAAAATCTAATCGTTTATCTGTAGCATTCATATTCCCCCCATATAAGTTCAATAAAGCTGTGTTTTATGGAACTCTGAACTTAAGAGCAGAGTTGCCTCTAAGAGTAGATCAGCATTATCTGGTGGTTTACCCAAAGCTTTATGCACCCTACAATCTAAACAATTCCATCTTTTTACTTCCTTTGTTCACTCAATGTTTGCTTGTGATTAAAGTCAAATATATATTCATATTCTTTGTTCCTTTAAAAAAATAATTATCTATTTTTTTGTGAGATTGTCTATGTTCCAAAATGAAATAGATAAAAGTGGGTGGGAAGAAGGGTTGCCCTTCAGTGCTACAGGCACGGCAGATGATGTAGAATTCAATTATTCTCTTTTTTTTAGAATGCCAGAAAGTAACACAGGTTAGGAGCATGCAAGGTATTTCTTAGAAGACAGAGTGCAGTGGGAACCATGCAGAAGATGGGATTAAGCTTTATAGATGCAAAGGGCTTCTGGTAGAAAAGATTTGAGATCACCAAACATTAACTGTACAGGCTTGAATATGTGTACAGTACTCTGCCCATTTTCCTAAATGTTCAGGATAGCTTGCAGAAATAGAATTAAAAACTAGAAATATATCAACACCAATCCAAAAAACAGTAAAATACTCTTATATCTATGCACATGTTTTTCTTTCATGGAAGAAAATCTGAAGCATTGCTTCCACTCAGCAGAAATAAAAGCAAGCCATATAATAATGGTAACAGATGCTCCCAGAGATGAAGTCATTAAGCCAGAGGAAGGATGAGACAGCTGTGAGCTATGTCTCAGTTGATTCCAGTAGCTGAAACATGAAAAAAGGACAATAGCTGTAAAGTGAAAAATACAGAACTAATGGAACAATTACAAAAGTTGTTGAAATATTTCCTTTGGGCTGATGAAGACATGCCTCTGTATATTTTAAACGGAATTAATTCTCACTAGCTGATTTCACACGTAAAATCAGAGATTATTTAATCTAGTTTTATTAAATAAATTACAATAACTGTTTACAAATCATACCAAATTACATACACAAAGTACAATGTTGGAGTTCATACAACTTACTATCCCAAACTTAAGAAATGGCTGAACATCATGTGTGAATTCTGCCGTTGTGCTTCATGCTGTATAATCCTATCTCCAGATAATTCAAAGTAATATAGATTCAACTAATAATTATTTCAGATTTTACAATCATGCACACAGTCATATAGAAAGATAATTTTCAAATCAACTTTAAAGCTAGACAGGCAAAACTGTAACAATTCTTTTTTGACAGAGTGGGCTACATGCAGACCAGGAAACACAGTTAGGATATTGGTGTTCTCACTTTTATTTACCTGGAATATTGCCCTCCCTTCACTTCCTCCTATTGAACAGGACAAGAAGTTTGAGACCAGGTCTTACATAAATATATATTTA
Source organism: Bothrops alternatus (assembly GCA_034064705.1). Taxonomy (NCBI): domain Eukaryota; kingdom Metazoa; phylum Chordata; class Lepidosauria; order Squamata; family Viperidae; genus Bothrops; species Bothrops alternatus. Next base: position 4,962,191 of record JARGCV010000068.1, read on the forward strand.
CAAGGAAATATTGTAATAGTTACAAGTCTATAAAATATTGTACAATTCTGCTATCTGATTCATCATTTAAATTTCTCTGCCCCAGCCCAAAGAAAAAGTTTAATACCCTTGATTATTTTAAACAGTATTGCTAAATATGGAACTGGTCTGTAAACTATAAAGATCTTGGCATTCTAACCAAGACCCAATTGGATGCTTCTGACATAATCAATGCTTCCAGGGTTAGTCCACTTTACAAGGGATGGAGAAAAGTATTAAAACCTTGTCCATACCTTGGGTATTTGGAGGAAATATTGGCTGCAAATTGTGAAAGAAAACATAAAAGCAACAAAACCAGCTAGTATGAGGAACTTAACATGGAGCTTATGCAAATTATTCACTGCATGTATTTCAACATTAAAGCAAATATTAGCTTTGTACTTCTCACGTTATTGCCCTGATTCTTTTATTAAACTGTCCTAAGTGAAACTACAATTCTTGTCCTATTTATAGTAGCAGGAAAACATACACACATGCAGAAGTCCACGAAATGCGAAGAACCTGCTTGCTATTACAGAGCCCTACGTGATTCAAAAACAAAGAGGACATATTCGGCCATGCCTAGAGTTTTTTTTTAAAATAAAATCCAGAACAAGGTCATTTACTGGGAATAATTAGACCCATATAATACCAGTAATGAGACACAACTTTGGATCCTTCGGACATCCCAAAGGTTTTTATGCTCACATTCTCAGACATACATCTATTTCCAGAGCATATACGCTCAGGCGCAAGGCAGGAACTTATGAACAGAGGAACCTTTACCTGGCTCCTAAAAGGTTCGCGCTGGCAAATCTGGCGTATTTCCTCCCCAGGTCTTATTTCTCGCCTTGGCTTAATGACAGGGAAGAGGCGCCGGCACATTATTCAGCGTTCTTTCACTTGCTTGTTTACGCACGCTCCCTGTGCTCCCCTTAAAGGGCTCCCCGCGGTAGCGAGGGAAACGGAAGCCAGGAAAGAAGGTTCCGGAGGCGCCCGCCCACTTTCCCTGCGGAAGCGGCGCGGGGGGAACAACCTACCACGCAGCACCCTGTGATTGATGGGTATCAGCTTGACGAAGTTTTCACCGCGAACCCCGCGTATATCCCTCGTATTTTCAGACCTGTGTGAATGGTATACCCTGTATGTTGACTCCTCATGCAATCAAAAGGAGAGCTGCAAAAATCTGCAGGACCCTGAAGGGAGAACAAAGACAGCGAAAACTGGTCCCCGCTGTTTGACGGTAGGGTCCGGAGTTGTGCGGCAACGGAGATCCTATAGCGACAGTAACATGTAGATATAACCACTACTGCAGGGGTAGGCAATCTTCGCTCTTTTATGACTCGTGGACTTCAACTCCCAGAATTCCTGAGCCAGCCATGCTGAGAGGAAAGGGAGAGGTTTCCAAGCTGAGCCATGCTGGCTCAGGAATTCTGGGAGTTGAAGTCCACGAGTCACAAAAGAGCCATGGTTGCCTACTCCTGCATTAGTGTAATAGAAGAGGAGAAATACAGGGTAGCGCTAATATTTCTGAACATTAGGGAGAGCAGAGCCAGGGATGTTGATAGCGAATGGTAATTCTCCTCTCCCTGAAAGGCGTGGCATTGTCCAGGTGTAATAAATGCCATACAATCCTCGGAAAAACATAGAATTTGAAGTTCTATACAGGTGCATGCTTTCTTAACAAGAGAGTTGTTTTGGAGCCATGCTAGTAAGAGGAAATTTCCCTTGCAGTTGGAAGAGAAGAAATCCTAATATCAGAAGTGCCATTTTCATTCAGAGCACGGATGCTTATGTAAGACTTACACCTGCATACCCTAAGGTGGGAGTTCTGGTTCTTTTTCTTTCTGTTTTCCTTCCCTAGTGCCACAGTTCCACATTCTGACAGTTCAAAACACATATAAGAATAACTTCAACAAATAAAGCTTTCATCACTTTCTTCCATAATAGGATTCAACTGATTTTGTGCCTTTCATGCAGCTGTTATGTTAATTGCAGTACAGAGGGGTGAGTGAGGGAAAGGGTTGATCTCTTCAGATGCTGATTGCCAACTGCAGTTTTTATAAATACTTATGTGAAACAGTTTTAAAATGTTAATGATTTCTCTGTCTCTGACCAATTAAACCTACCCTTGGGACCATGTCAGGGGAGCTTAAGTTTCCTTAGTTTTCTTCATCTGCATTACCAGATTCCAAAGCTGAAGCTGATTTTTCTGTCAGAGGTTCTGATGTCTGGAAGATGTAAAACGTAGGCTATATCCTTCCCTATCTCAGATGCAAAAATATTTAAACTAGATTGTCTAAAACTGGATTCACATTTTGCATGAACCCATATTTTGTCTAACTACAATTTTATAAACCATAGTTGCTGGATTCACACAATATACAAAGCCATAATCTACTATAATATATAATAGATTATTAGAGCTTAATAATAAAAGCTTAATAATACAATATAGCATCAACAATGAAACTATATAAAAATTAAAATGTAAAGTTAAAATGTTAGAATTAAAATTTTAAAAATTATAACAATTTTCAAGGAGGCAAGAAAATATTCAAGGAGGTAATTTTAACTCTGTTAAAATTAGTTGTCAAACACATAGGGAAGGTTCTCATGGCACCAGGCAACCCCATGGTTGCATGCTCCTTTGGGCTTCCATGCAAGGCCGCAGAGCCCTTGGAAGGCCAGGAGAGTTGGGGCCTCCCTCACCTCCAAGGGAAAGATATTCCATAGGGCAGGAACAATGGCAGAGAAGGCTCTCTTCCTAGACTCCACAAGTCAGAATTATTTCACTGATGGGATCTGCAACATACCTTCCCTGCAACATCCTGTTTGGGTGACACAGGCTGATGTGTGGACAAAGCCAATTAATTCTGTGGGTAGCCTGGCCCCATGCTATGTAGAGCTTTTTGGTCATAATCAACACTTTCAATTAGACCTGGAACTTAGTGCAGTTTGCAGAGCCAAAGTGTTACATGTACCCTTCTTTGGGCACTCCATGTAGTTCACATAGCTGCACTCTGCACAAGCTGAAATTCTGGATCCTTTTCAAGAATAGCCTAACGTAGAGTGCATTGCAATAGTCCAAATGGGAGATGACCGGGGCACAAGTGACCGAGTGGAGAGTCTCCCTATATAAGAAAGGGTATAACTGTGCACAACACAAAGTTGAACAAAGGCCCTCCTAGCCATGGCTGCCACCTGCTCTTTCAACAGGAGAGATATCCTAGTTTGTCTGCGGCATGCAACCCCATCCACATATTCTTAGTGGTTTACAGATAGTCCAATGGAGAATTTCTTTTTCTCCCAATAAAAATTGCAGAAATATTGCCCTCGCCTCCTTGCTGTTTTTTTTTTTTTGGTTTTTTTTTACAAACATAATGTTTGGAATGTTCAGTCTGGAGTTCAGCACTTTTCACTCTGCGGCCAACCAACATTTGCAATCAAATTTAGAATACCCTGGAGCACCCAAGACAATGTTATGTTTTTTAATAAGTAAACAATATAAGTCCAATCTTACTGGTTTACAATTGGGATGGTAGCTCTGTAACTATATGAACCAGATTCAGCCATCCAAATTCTAGCTCTATTAGTAGTTATCACCTCAAAGAACCAAAAAAAAAAAAAAAAGCTCCTAGCAATTCCATTTAACAGTCTTTGCTCTTAGAGAAGGAAATCCAGTTCATTGGAGAACTACATAAGCTTCCTAGAAGCACTTTAAATAAGCAGAACCAAAGACTTCTATGACAGCTCCTTTTCCTCTCTTCTCCTATGCAAAATCCTTTGCAGCTTGACATTGTGGTCATGGGGGGGAAAAAGCACTGGTTATATAATTTAGGACAGATTTCTGCTTTATTAGAGACTGATTTCAATGGAGTTATTTTCTTCTGCAGAAAGTATGCAGATGATAAAATGCACATAGGTTTTTGAAAGAAAGATAGATAAATAGCCTGGAATATTTGGATATTTTTTCTGTACATCAAATTTCTTTGGACATTAGTTTTACCTTTTGCTTGTAGTCTCCCTAGAAATTATTCTGAATTACTTCCATGGAGTTGGGAAAACAAGCAATATAGAACTAACCTTTCAAAGTAGAAGCAAACCATCCTCTGGAATTCAGCCCTCAACCCCTTAGCTTTTCTTTGACACTCAATATAAACTATGTTTTATTTCTCTTTTGGATGAGTTGTTCCCATCTGTGGGCCCTTATGCCAGCAGGCTACATCTTTCCCAAGCCACTTAACTCAGGTCCTTTTCAAAACGAAGATTGTTTGGGGTTTTTTTTTTCAACAAGGCTTTCCTGGCATAGCTTCTTTGCTTCAGAGAAGCGCTCAGGCAGTGGGCATAGTTCATTCCCACTGCAGAGCTACCACAAAGATCTACCTCTACAGAAAGAGGACTGCTGTTCTTCTGCTAATGGGATTGGCACTGCTTAGAACAGTCTGCTACGACATTGTTTGTGACCACAGCAAGAGAAACATTATTCAAAGGCCATTCAGGCCCTCCAAAGAAACGACAGAGCTGAGTAATTATCGGAGGCTCTCCATTAATGAGGGCATCTCTGTTCTTTGTCTGTGTGGTTTAATAAAGCTCACTAACAGAGTTGGGGAGGAGGGGGTCCACTAATGGCTCCCATTTCCCCCCCTTTCCTCACTCCCCCACTCTTTCCTCTTCTTGTCTGAAGAAATGGCTTTATGAAATCTGACAGCAAAGCCATGAGTTACCATACTGCATAATGACCTTTGGGAAAACTGCAAGTCTAAATGTTTTCAGTGAAAGATCTTTCCTAAAGGTGCGTGTGTGGGCAGGAGGGGAGAAGTCCCAGCAATTCTCATTTGATTTGCCTAATCTCAAAATATATTGTAATGGTACCTCAAAAGAAAACTTTCTTGGGTCAAACCAAGATAAGAAAAATAGACAATGCTAGTTTTCTCAGATCAGCTCTGTGTTATGGCATTGCTCTTTTTGTGTACATTTAAATGTTATGGACTGAACAATTGTTGGTCTCATAAACATTATAGTTAAGTGACTGTTCACTCAAGTATTATCAGTGAGGGTAGCTTCTTGCTGAAAATGGGTAGCACTTTGAACAAATATAAAGCTGCACAACTGATACCATCAACAGGAAAGTATTGTCACCTTGCCTTTCCTATTTTTCCCTAGTAGATGCTTTGAAAAGCTATACTCTTGTCTACAGATGCAGGGAGATATGGGGCATCAGCCTGAGAAACAGATACTATAGGCACTGAATGCTGTTTAGAGGAGAGTTGACAGTTGAAAACTGCATTAATTCAAGTTGCAATTCTTCCAAAATTTGTTTGGTCTGTTCTGTTAATTTCAAATAGATTTCTAATAGTTCTAATAGGGTTAGCATTTCAGTGTAGTATGCAAACATAGCCATAGGATAACTGGACTGTGATCTTTAACAGTTGTATAGAAGAGAAAACTTGAGTAATTGTAATTCTGTCATATCTTGTACATGACATAAGAAGCCTGATTTGTTGTAATTTTGTCCACAAAAGAGAAACCCTCTGATTCTATCCTTTGTTATCTATTTTAGAGATCATATTTGCACAAATCACTTAAATTGCTCCTGTTCTGTGCTCTTTTTGACTTGACTCTAAACTGACTTTAAAAAAAACAAACCTGTCCAGAACAAGATATTTTGGTAGCTGTTTCAAGGTATTCAATTTGGACTAGAATCTATTGTGCTCACTCACTGGACAATTCCCAATTCTCCTACCTTTCTCTTTCAGAAATTGCTTTCCTTCTCATGATTGGATCTTCCTGGACATACATTCTTCTCCCTTTCTCTCTTTCCCAAGAAAGAAAGAAAGAAAGAAAGAGAGAGAGAGGGGGAGAGAGAGAGAGAGAGAGAGAGAGGTGTGTGTACACACTTGAATTATTGTATACATAAAGTTAAATTATCAAACTGCAAGTCCGTGCAGGTACACCAAAACCTTTTTAAAGAAAAGAAAGAAATCCTTATTTCTAAGGGCTTTTTGACTCGCCTTTAATCATGTAACCTGCACTAATAACATAGTAATTATTAAACTTGCCTTGTAAGCCAAAGGCTGACACCCAAACAAAACTATATCATTAGTGCTGCTATTGTTGTTTCCTAGCTTCTTACATCTTGTAAATTATTTTTTCATAATTTTTCATAATGGAATTGCCTCATTTTAGTATTCTTTCAGTCCCTTGAGTTAAAAAGATTGGTATGGTGAAATTTTTTATTTTATTTTTCTTAAGAACAAGCATAAGCAAAATTAAGATGCTCCAGAAACAAAATCTTCCTGCCAGGCTTCAAACCAACAACCTTTGACATATAAAGGCAGAAGTTACACTGATCATGCTATTACAACAATCAGTGTAGAAGGGAGGTTTAAATGGCATTAGAACTAAATGCTATGTACTGAATCAGTTGAAGTGACATTCTTCTCTGAAAGAAGACAATGAACTTCTGGAACTCGCTTATAAGGAAATAATGCACTTTACCACAAAGAGACATGGAAATGGAATTCTCTGTCCTGTTTTGTCACCACAGTGCAAAAGGAATGCTGAGGAGCTGGAAAGAGTGCAAGTGCAAGAGAAGAGCAACAAAGAGGCTAAATCCTACAAAGAGCAGTTAAAGGAACTTGGTATGTTAGCTTAAAGAAAACAAGGCTTAGGGAAGACATGATAGCAGTCTTCCAATATATGCAGGAAGGTCAAAGGAAGACGACAGTGTGAGACATTGAAATAAGGAGGAATTTCCTGACTGAGAGAGCTATTAAGAAATGGAATAGACTGCCTCCTGAAGTTATGAATCATTGGAAGCTTCTAAGAAAAGCTATTTGTCCAAAATGGTATGAGGGTTCCTGCATTGGGCAGGTTGGACCAGAAGACATTCAAGGTCCATTCTAGCCCTATGTTTCTATGATTCAGAAAAAAAGTACAGGGAGATCCGATTTGCTGTCGGAGGGAAGTGAGTAAAGGTTCACATTGTCTGTTTCTGTTCTCAAAATGCCTTCAAGGGAATAAAATTCAAAAGGAAAGAAGAAAATAACATGCTACCTTTCTTGGATATCCTCATCAGCAGAGGAAATGGTACAAATCTAGTGAAAAACCACCCATACTAACCAAGTACTCCATTACCAAATAACAACACTGCCTCCCATAAGAGGAGCTTTGTAATAACATTATTCAGAAGAGCACAAATACAGTAAAGCAACCTAGAACACCAGAAAAAGGAAACAAGACTGCTTATACATCCTCCAATAACTTTATCGAAATTACCTGAAAACTCAACCTTCTACAGCAAAGCCAACACAATCTATGAAAAACAACACTGCCATACCACAAAAACAGAAAACAACAGACTATTACAAGCACATGGCATCACCCTAGAACAGACAAATAAGCAGGGATTAACATGAGGTAAACAATCCAGCAGAAAACAATACCCTAATCAAGGAGCTATCAAGGAGAAAATCACACCATCACCAACACGGGCAAGGCCAGCTATTGCATATAAATGGAAAGCAAACCTACTGCCTTCTACCACTGAAGATGTTTCCTAATCTAGTAATAAAATGAAACAACTGCAAGCAAACAACCAAAGCGTCCTGTCCCAGTAATGGGGCAATCTCTTCATAAAGCCCATCTTGTTTTCAGTAATCAAATCATTCCATGCTTGGTGCTAACGTTTTTTTAACAGAGCAAAATAGTTTCCTGTGCACCTCGTGCAGAGGTAGGCAACCTTGGCTCTTTTATGACTCGTGGACTTCAACTCCCAGAATTCTTGAGCCAGCCATGCTGAGGGGAAAGGGAGAGGCTCAGGAATTCTGGGAGTTGAAGTCCACGTGTCATAAAAGAGCCAAGGTTGCCTACCCCTGACCTAGTGATTGCCTGATAGGTTAAAATACACAACAGCAGTTTTCATTTCTTTTTTTTAAAAAAAATGGAGCAGGCCAATGTGGAATCAAAACTTTCACTGTTTAGATACAGATCTTGATTTTAGTACATGGCACAATTTAACTGAATGTTTGCCTATTCCTCGTGTTGTGTACATTTGTAAACTATTATCAGAGCTATACACCATACATTAATACCAAATAGTTTACCCTTACAAGGGCACTGAAGCTGTGGAAGACCATACCAAATTCCTATAGTTTAAGAGAGCACAAAGTATTAGGAGTGGCTGTTTGACTTGGTTGAAGATTTTGGCTGTTTAAAGACAATTGGTTTCCTAAATATTTCTCTGTGTGTGTACTTTGCTACGCTTTCATTAGTGGATTATAGAACAGCCAGGAAAAAAGTAATATTTTAAAAAATAAACCAATGGATACCTCCCTACCCACCATGGAGTTCTATAATACAATCCAAAAGAGTTGTGCCAAATGCTCATTAAATTTTATTCAAAGTGTTAAGTTTTCATCTTGCTGCTTTTATTCCTTGAAACCCAGCAAAAGGTAACAGAGCCAAAGAATGCCATAGTTAATCAGCAGTGTATTTGTTTGCAAGCTATTATGAATTGATGAATGAATTAAATATTGAATAGGAAAAGGATATAAAGCTTTGAAAGAGTTATTTGGACTTACCAGCTTTGTCTCTGTACTTTCTCAACTTTTGTTTAACTGCACAACATGTGGTAGTGTTGACAAATTATTGATGTTCTTTATTTCAGTTACATTGTTTGGTTATTCACATTTCTCCTTTAACACTGTATGTCCCAGCACCCAGCCTTAATTATTGTTGGCTCAAGAACCATTTTTGAAGTAAAGGAGGAAGAATGGTGTCATGATTAAAATTTAAGTTTTGGTTTTTCCAGATGACAAGTGCTCTAGTGTCCAAATTCAGTTTTAAAAATATTTTAAGAAAGCAAATTCATTAGACAAGGCCTAGGAAACTCAGCAAGAAATTTACAAATAGTCTGTGTCTTGTTTAGATGTAAACAGAACTTATAGTAGAGTGTCATAACCAGTGCTTTTTTTCTAAAAAAAAAAAAAAAAGGTGCCGGAACTCACACACGTCATACAACCCGCTTTGCCTACCCTACAAGGTTCCATCCAAAAAAGGTACCGGAACTCCGTTCTGGGCGTTCTAAGAGAAAAAAAGCCCTGGTCATAACTATGGAAAAGAGGGAAGGTGTTAGAAAGCAAAAATACGTTTGATGAGTTTTTTCTCTTGTATTTTAGACTTTACTACACATAATCCTTGACTTACAACCATTTGTTTAGTGACCGTTTGAAGTTACAATGACACTGAAAAAAGTGACTTAATAATTGTTTTTCACACTTACAACCCTTGCAACACCCCTACGGTCACGTGATCAAAATTGGATCACTTGACAACTGGAATGTATTTATGACAGGGTCCCAGGGTCATGTAATCATCTTTTGCAGCCTTCTGACAAGCAAAGTTAATGGGGAAGCCAGATTCACTTAACAACCATGTTATTAACCTAACAACTGCAGTGATTCACTTAACAACTGTGGTAATGTCATAAAATGGGACAAAACTCATTTAACAACTGTCTTGCTTAGCAATGAAATGTTGGGCTCAATTGTGGCTGTAAATTGATGGTTACCTATACCAGTGGTGGCGAACCTTTTAGAGACCGAGTGTCCAAACTGCAACCCAAAACCCACTTATGTATCGCCGGGTGCCAGGTGGGTGTGGCCCGCTGGGTGGGGGTGGGTATTGTCATGGCAGACTGGGTGGGCGTGGCCAGGGTGGATGTGGCCAGCTCGATGTTGCTCCTGGGGAGGGATGCCTGTGGGGGGGCAGGCAGGGTTGGGGGAGATCCAGGGGGTTTCTGATGGGTGGAGCAGTGGGCAGGAGGGCATCTTGCTCAGCTGATGGCTTGGAGAGAAAGGGGGCAGTTACACCCCCTCCCAAATGCTGCTGTCTCACGGAAGCAGCATGAAAATTCAAAAAAGCGACAAGGAAAAAAAGTTAAAACAGAAGAGTGTCTTGTGATGGTTTTCTTCCCTGGGGATGTGGGGGGCATGGGGAGAGGCTCTTGAGCCCTGCAGCTCTTCTGAGGGGGGGAGGAGGAGAGTGGGGAGGGGCTGTGCTGCGATCAGGGCTCCTCGTGCCTTCTGCTGCCCGCCTGTGCTCTTCTGCAGATTCCGTGGATCCACTTGCCTGGCAGGGCGGGGGTGCACTTGCGCTTGGGGACGCACATGGGGCTGCTGCCTTGCTTGCTGGACTGGGTGCAGAGCCTCCTAGCCGCTTCTTCCCCCGCGGACATCAGGAGCGCCCACCCCAGCTACCACTCGTCCTACGGCAGCTGCCGCTGTCTGGCACTCTCCTGCCTGTTGCCGCTCTGTGAGTTAATAGTGGAATTCCTATGTGGAATTTTACTGCAAGGGTTGAGTCGGACGCACGTGGGGCTGCTGGTTTCTTACCGCCGCCCAGCTTGTTCCATGGCCTCATGGCAGTGGCATTGGGCAAGTGGTGTCAAATGTCCTGTTTTGGCATGACGCAGGTCTTTCTGGCTCACGTATTGTGCTCAGTGCTGCTACAATGCGGCTCGGCTAAAAGCAGCTGTGGAACATGTATTGCAGGTTTTCCCACCTGCCTCACAGATCGCCCTACCGCCACCGCTGTTTCCCCCTCACCCCCTGAACCGATTGTCCTGACCAAACTTTCCGCGCCGCCTTCACCCTCTCCACCGCCCCCCTAAAATCTTAAGGGCTTTCGATCATCTTCCCCAGCTGCCCATTCCAAAGTGTCCTTTAGCTAAGGTGAGACGGAAAGGCAGAGGGGAGCACCCATTCTCGCAAAGGCACCACAAACCCTTGCATAGAGAACTCAACGCTTTGCTGAGTTTCGTCCCGTCCCGCACTAAAACCTGGGGAGCGCTAAAACTTCTTGCAAGTCCGGGACACTGGAGTTTCCCGGTGTAGTTGTGCTAAGCCATGCCGCCAGGCTTCCCAGTGGCCAGCAGAAGAGAGATCGTGGCAAGTGGGATCTTTTTCCCCATTCCCTCCCGGGCCCTTAAGCTTGTCTCGACACATCTTTCTCTGCGCCGCTTCTGACTTCTCACCTCTCCCTGCCCAGTTCTTGTAGCTGCTCCCTGATTCCCGGTAAAGAGAAAGAAAGCGAAAGCGCTGGCGCTGGCGCACGTGGAGAGGGGGAGGGGAGCACCCCAACCCCACCTCCCCCTGGGGCGATGGCGTGTGTGTCCACAGGGATGCTCTGCATGCCACCTGTGGCATGCGTGCCATAGGTTCGCCACCATGGACCTATACTATGGTGGCACAGTGGTTAGAATGCTAACTCTGCCCACAGCCAGATGTTCAATCCTGACCGGCTCAAGGTTAACTCAGCCTTCCATCCTTCCGAGGTTGGTAAAATGAGGACCCAGATTGTTGGTGGCAATATGCTGACTCTGTAAACCGCTCAGAGATGGCTGTAAAGCACTATGGAGCAGTATATAAGTTTAAGTGCTATTGCTGTTGCTATGTTCTTTCATTCAAACTAGATCATCTGATTATTTTGGAAAAGCAGTTTAACAGTAAATTATCAATGACTGAATTCAACCACATACTAAGCTATGATAGATTCTTATTGAATAAACTTCAACTGGCTTAGCTGTCATAGTATTTCTAGTGATAAACCATGGGTTACAAACCGCACTGGCTATATTTGTGCATGTAAAAGCACACACTACCAAACCACATTTTAGCTTAGCATGCAGTATGAATCCAGCCTTTATATCCATGTAGACCTTTGAATATTTGTTCCTTTGCATTTGCAGTTTTTTAAAAAATAAATCCACAGCTCCCTATCCACTAATGTCTCCTGTGCAATTTTCCATTCTTACTGGAGCAATTAAGACATTGGTGGCCTCAGCCAGGCTGAATGAAGGGATTTCTTTGTTTCTTTATTCATTGTCATGCCCTCTCGGCAGCTTCCTCAAAGGAGATTCTGTTTCTTCAGCCTGATTTATGCAAGTCTAATCAAAGCCATTTAAATGCATGTTCCAATAAAGCAAAGTATATGAAGCTCCTTAATGCACAGTGACAAATGATGGTCTGCATAGGGTCAGTGTTTTCCATAAGGCTCACACCACAGCATTTTGAGTTCAGATATGATCAGGTTACATTTTTTCTGCTTGCCATGCTTACTATGGCCGAAGTGGTTATTCCTTTTGGTATGTGTGACAAAGGATTCCCTCCTCTAAGTTTCAGAATTTTGGAAGCTGATCATTGTGTAGCATTCACTGACCCCTTGTTAGCTGCAAAGTTGGGTAGAAGCTGAGTGGATTGGAAAACTGCACAATGCCTAGAGTTCCTTGATGATATAGATCAGCAGTGACCTCAACCTGTCAAGCGCCGCGCATGCGTGGAGCTACCACCTGCGCCGCGCATGCGTGGTGCTACCCCCTGCACCGCGCATGCGTGGTGCTGCCCCCTGCGCCGGCCGAGGCGTAGGCCGTCACCCATTTGGGGCGGCAGCAGGCAGACCCAGGTGCTCCTGGGCGGCCGCGGTGGTGACGATGCAGGGCAACCACGGGCTGGGCCACCAGCTGGCCCAGCCCAAGGGAGGTAAGACACCCACTGGGCCCCACGCGCGCCAAAACCCCTCCCTGCGCCCACCGCTGCCCCGCTAGCCTTACCTTCACTGCCGCCCAGTCGGGGTGGCGGCAGGCAGGCCCAGGCGCTCCTGGGCGGCTGCAGCTGCGGCAGCGACGGTGCAGGGCGACCACGGGCTGGGCCACCAGCTGGCCCAGCCCAAGGGAGGTAAAAAAACCCGCCGGGCCCTACGCACGCCAAAAACCCTCCCTGCGCCCGCCGGCCTCCCATCTCCCACTCCTGGCCCTCTTTTACTTACAGTTTTAGTAGTTGCTCAGCAGGGAGGGGTGGAAACTTCCGGAGAGCTCGCCTTCGCTGCAGACAACTTGCAGCACCGTTTGCAGACTGGGACTTTTGGCGGGCTCAGCAGGGCGGTGACAGCCTGGACAATTCCTATTAGCTTTTAAAAGCCAATAGAATTAGACTCTATTCAAGAGAGTCTATTCTATTGGCTTTCAAAAGCCAATAGAATAAGAGGGAGTAGCACAGCTAAGGAAAAGGGGGGAAATGGCGGACTGCGTTGTTTGGTAACCCCCGTGAAATGGTCGTTCGACCCCAAATGGGGTCGCGACCCACAGGTTGAGAACCGCTGATATAGATCCTAAGAGTCAATCATTACCAGCCAGTTTTGTTGGGAAGAGTTGCTTGAGAACCATTAGGAAAGGTATAAGGAGCATATAAAAGTCAATGCTTCATTCCTTGTTGACCTTTTCCTCTGCAAAGGTTGAGAGAGAACTGGATGCCACTGCCTGAATGCATTTTGTGGTAACTTCAAGTTGTCACACCCAATTCAGCAAACTTCCTGTTTGGGAAGAGAAATCATATCTGTGGTGGGGAGTTCAGGAAGGATTAAAAAGGTCAGCCAAAAAATTATAGACTTCTGCCTGGTACCACTGAAGTATATTCTTTCTCAGAGTTGAAGCTGCATAGATATGTTTGAGGACACTGGCAGAAAATAGACACGTGACACGAGTTGTTCTATATCTATAGATCTATATATAATCCATGTACGGAAGGAAAGATTTTACAATGTTTGGGATTTTCCCCTAGAGTCAGTTGGTTTAAAATTCTTCTGGAATTAACCATTTTCTCTTTAAAACTTTCCTTCAGAATTTCATTATTGTCTGTCTTTTACCAACTGAACAAAGTAAGAACAGTTCATGCTGTTTCCTACTGCTGAATGTCATGATTAGACAGATGATTGCAACCCAATATTGTGATGGGCAATCTGGGAAGAAAACAGATGAAAAGCAGAGCACTTCATGTCCAAATGCACTCCACACCTCACTGTTAGCAACCTTTTGTGCGTCTTTGTTGTGTCATATCTTCAGACTCTAGGCTTTCAAGGGTACCTTTATTCATCTGATTACAAAATTAGTGTTGCTATAATGAGATCTCTCCTTTTATTTTTGTCTTTTCCTCGCTTTCTTCCTTCCTTTTGATGATACAACCATTTGCTCTTATCTATCTCCATGATGATGTGCCTTGTCCCAAGCTTACTTCTACCCCTCACCTCCCATTACTGTTGCTGTGGGGATTTAGGCTAGATGCTAAACATTAATTAAAACATTCTAAAATAATGTAATTAGCAATTGATAGCATAAATAGATCTAGATTTCTAAATAAAATACCTCACCGTATGTAGCTTCTTCCTTGTTTAGAAAGCAAACATTTTGTTTAATTAGGGAAGAAGTACCCTGAATTAGAGGCACCCCAGATGTAGAGGTCCTTTTAGGATCTTATGAAATCTTGTCTAAGAGTGTCAGGCACCTGCTGAAACCCTAAGCCAAATGGAGCACTCAGAGCTAATCACTTTAGGAAGAAGAGACAGTTGGGAATTCACAACCAGAGCAAGCAAATTGGAGGGCAAACAGGAAAGGGGAGTTCCTTGAGGGAGTACAGCACTGAAAGGAGCAGACTGACTTCCCATCTCCTGAAACGAAGAACTCTAAAGCCAGTCCACACTGGGTAAGGAAGTTTGGACTCAAAACTCAAATTATAGCATAGAGACTTTTAGATCCCACAGTTCCTAGAAAAGAAGAAAACCATATTATATTCCTGACTTACAATCATTTGTTTAATGACTGCTCAAAGTTATAATGGCATTGAAAAAAGTAATTTATTACCAGTCCTCACACTTATAACTATTGCAATATCTCCATGTTCATGTGTTCAAAATTCAGGCACTTGGCAAGCAGCATGCATTCACAATGGTTGCAGCATCCTGGAGTTGTAAGTTGAGGACTACCTGTAAGGTTGCTTTATAGATAGAACAATGTATTGCAAACTAAGGTTGCTTAAATTATGCTGATTTATATGCTTCCCCTAACTTCCTGCCTCCAAAGTGTTGGTTGGCTTTAGCTTTCCATACTTCATAGATAAACCCTAACCTTATTATGTTCAGCTCATATTATCCCATCATGTCCTAACTAAGTTTAGATCATCTTTAGATGGCTATACAGTGGTATAATGAATTATTTAGTAAGTAGTGATTTAATACATGCAAGCAAATTACATTTGTGTGACCTGTCCAGAAGAAACTTCCCCCATGAATTCTCCTATGAGACTGAAAGTATAGTACTGTACTGTATGGAGAGTGCTTGTTAACAGAAGCAAGGATTTTGGTGGCCTCTTGTGATCATAATGGGAACTACATGCAGTTATAAGAAACATTTACTGATTGTTTTAAAGTTTCTGTATCTGAGCTGCAAAATTCTAGATGACCACTGGATACACAAAATTCTAAAGTTGCTGCCATCTTGAAGTCATCCAGATACTTGCAACCCAGATGTGATAGTAAAAATAGGGAGACAGAGAAGGTGTACAATAGCTCCAATCCCAATTGAGCCACTGTAGTTTTTAATAAAAGTAATAAACAGAAATGGCAACTAGCTAAGCACTACAAAAGAGAGTAGGACATTAGGCTTGATCTGTAGTACTGTATGGCACCAAATTGATGAATACATTTTTAGAGTAAATGTGAGCAGTACCAGATGTAGCTAAGCATGGTGTATTGCAAACAGATTTATTGTGGCTTACTGTAATTTGTGTGTACTGTCTGTGAATCCATCTTCGGTATGGCAAATTTTAACTGGATTGCTTATGTATATTAATGTGTAACCCAAGTAAACACAGTAATAGAAATCACGGTCTGTTTATAATTGGAAGCTTGAAATCTCTTGCAGCTGCACCAGCAAGAGAGAAGAGCAGATTAAACTTCAGACATTGTTTTTTCATAATGGTAATGATTTAGCATCACATTGTAAACAAGAAAAACTTAATAAAAACATCACTTCAGATGATGATTTGAGAATCTTTTCTTATTTAGCATGATATCTAAATGTAGAAATCATGTTTTTGTCATCAATTGGTAAATTGCAATTCAAAGCACAGATGGGCAGTTCCAGTAGTTCCAGCCACTAATATATCCTAGGAGGCCCATATAGAAATTGGAGTGCCAAGATGATGAGAAATAGAAGGTGAAAAATATGTTTGTGTATTGGAATCCAGAGCTGAAGTGAGGAGAGGAACCACTAAGAGGGAGGAAGAGGAAAGCAGATGATTCTTAGACATTGCTGTGCTTATTTTCTGTTTCTGTAATGGCTAAATACCTGTCAATAGGCGAGAAGCAATAAATGTACCATTCTGATCAGCTCCCTGTGTCATCTTGATTGTAGCGCCTGACAGTTTGCTTGTTAATGTTTGGCAGCTGAAGCCACATATGAGTTACAGTGCAATGAACCAAAAATTTAGCTTTTGGAAAACTGTAAATGAGGGAAGAAGACTTGCTAAAGATAGGGTTGCATCCCATTAATACCCTACATTTTAATTGCATGAGCCAAAAAATATTGGAAAATATTTCAGCTTCATTCATTCAGTTTACTGACTTAGACTTAGACTTAGACTATGAATAAAAATTGGAAATGTGATGGGCAAATATTCCTTAACTTTAACTCCATTTTATGTTTTGAAGTTGTATCCATGTAAAGTATGAACAAGCCATATTCCTAATTTTTTGGCATTAAGCAGTTAAATTTCGAGTCTGGGAAGAACTATAATTAAAAAAAACATATTTACATTCTCTCTTCAGGTATTCTGTCTTGGACCATCTCAGCAAAGCTGAAAAGATTAATGATGAAGGAAGTGCTAGGCCTGCTACCGAAAGAATTTCAAAATATCTGAGCAGTGAAATTCTAATTATTAGAGTTTACCTTTCATGCAAATAACTTAGAGGGGAAAGCCTCTTTAATTTTAAGTGTCTAAAGGGATTATATGAAATAAAATAAAAATAGCTGATGTTTTATCAGAATTAAAATATTCATATTTTGTTTAATATAATTTGTGAACTACTTACAAATATTAGAAATAACATATGACACTGAACCACTGTATTAATTTGTATATTTTAATGCTGTAAGCAGTTGTGAATTTTGCACTACTTTACATTTTGTCTATAGATACAGTACATTTCATAAATCTGAAGTCACAAAACAAATGAGGGCCAAATGTATTTTTTTTATTCACCAGTCAAGTGAATATAAATCACATCACCACAATTTATATCAAAATTCAATCAATAACAAATATAATCTTCATAAAATCATAACAAATAGTGCCATGCATATCCAATTAGTCACATCTTTCCCCCAAATGCCCATTTAAATAGACAGGTTTTTAACTGTAGTTTCTGGGCAAT
Source organism: Bothrops alternatus (assembly GCA_034064705.1). Classification (NCBI taxonomy): domain Eukaryota; kingdom Metazoa; phylum Chordata; class Lepidosauria; order Squamata; family Viperidae; genus Bothrops; species Bothrops alternatus. The sequence goes on from JARGCV010000068.1 coordinate 4,979,474, forward strand.
CTTCAAGAATAGTCTTATAGAGAGTGAGTTACAGAACAAACATGAAGTGATGGGACACAAGTGACAAATCCCAGTGCCCCTTGCTTCAGGAATGATCATAACTGGTACCCCACCTGAATCCCTTCACTTTCTTTGGGGGGAACAAAACGCCACCCAGTGCTAAAATTGAAATTATCCTAGAATCAATTAGTTTCTGAATCAACAACCATTCCATCTTATTGGATTTTCAATCTATTCTATACCACTGACCCCAGACATTAGATCAAAATTGGGCTATTGATGAGGACATTGGGGGCCTTCATACTGTAATAGGGTGCCTTCAGTTCTCTTCACAGGTGGTCCTGAAAGACCTATGGTCGATGCTATTGATGGTTGCTTAGAGCAGGGCTTTTCAACTTTTTCACCCATTATACCACTTTTTAGGATATGGCAACATCCGAGTATCACCAGTCGCCTAGCAAGGTGTCAAAAACTTGATGACCAAAAGAAAAAAAAAGGAAAAAAGTGATAAAGTACAGGTAGTCCTTGACTTACAACACTTCGCTTAGTGACTGTTCGAAGTTACAATGGCACTGAAAAAAGTGCCCCCCAAGCCACAGCCGAGCAAGACACCTGCCTGCCCGCCCGGTGGCACTCTTCCTCCTGTCCGAGGTTTTCACTGTTGTGAGCATTTCTGTTGAGGATTGGCAGCGGGGGTGGGGTGGGGAGTGTTTGGTTTTTATCCCTTCCCCGTCTGCTGGGTGGTTGCAGCAGGTTTTGGTCATTTCACATGACCCTGGGACACTGTGACCATCATAAATATGATTCAGTTGCCAAGCATCTGAATGTAAATCACAAGACCCTGGAGATGCTGCAACATTCCATATGATCAGTGCTTCTTCAGGGCTCAGCAGAAGCACCAGGATTAGCGCCGAGCTCCAGCTGGATCCTGGCGCTTCCTGAGCCCTGACAGCCCCAAAAAAGCACCAATCAGCTGCAAAGCACCACTGACAGCCCTGCAGCTCCAGCCATCTCTCACTCAGACTTGTGCGGTGCTGCCACCGGTTCAGCTCATTCCCCTCGCCCCGCTACCACTTTTCTAGGATGGTCGCGTACCACCTGCCAGGTGTCAATGTACCACAGGTGGTACCCGTACCACTGGTTGAAACGCCCTGGCTTAGAGATCCTTCAGAACCAAGTAGTTCCATTCCCACTATCTAAATCCTCCCTAGATCACTCACCAGAGTGAAGAGTAAGCAACATAATTTCTATCCTATGTATCCTAATTGAAAAAAATCAAGATGATTTACTTCTTCAGAGTTGTTTATAATTGTTACTCTTCTACCTTGTCAATAATTTCACTCCTTCTGATTGGTCTTCAAGAGCAGCCCACATTATAATAGTTCTACCAAGAGAGGAGCAATGGATGACTATTTAAAAATATGTATCAGCCCATTTATCATTGAAGACAATTTCATAAAATTACTGATTGCTCTTTATGTCCATCCATCCATCTACAATACATCCAACTATATTGGTCAGTCCCTTCCAGTGCTTTTTTTGTAAAAAAAAAAAAAAAGTGCTGGAACTCACACACATCATACAACCCGCCTTGCCTACTCTATAAGGTTCCATTCAAAAAAGGTGCCGGAACTCTGTTCTGGGTGTTCTATGACAAAAAAAGTCCTGATCCCTTCAATTAAACAGGGTCATTTGATAGGATCAGGAAGTGCACCTTCTGTGCTGCAATGCCTGTTCTATGGAATTAGGATGGTTGCAACCTTAACGGTTTTTCACCCAAACCCAAACTGAAGTCCTGACTCTCCCTGTGTACTGGACAAGGAACAAGGCAAGACTGCCTTGTGTGTCTTGTATTAAATTGTTATTACTTATATATCTATCTATATCTATGTTTGTTCTTATTTATTTAAATAAGTTTACATGGCCAACTGTCTCAAAAATGCAATGCTAGATAACTGGAAAAGATTTTAAAAATACAATATATATACAATATTAAGAATGCATTTTACCACCAATATATATATATGTTTTTATTTTAATGATTACGAACTGCCCACAAGCTACCCATGAGTGGGCAGCATTATAAAATGGACAAATGCATACGTACATATTTTAAACTTCAGAAATCTTAATGTTGATAACAGTGAAGATGAGAACTGAACAACTAAGTATGAAGTATGAATAAAACCAAGAATCCATTCAGTAATAGGCAAAAGAAAATGACGAAGCACAATAATTCATTACAATACTGTCTTAGTTTCTGAGATCTTAATGCTGCAATGTGTAATAAGTTTAGAATAAGTTCAATAAATTTGTTGAGGGTATTGGATTAAATCTACTGAGACCAGATGCTTTTCCTGGATTGGTCCACCAAATGATGTATTTGTGAACAATCCCATTTTATTGTAGAAGACGTAGTAGGCAGGAGAGCTGAGGAAGGCAATGAAGAATGGGGAAAAAGCCATAATGACTATAAGCCTCCTAACTGATGCATAGTACAGTATTGGGGTATGCCATATGCCATCAATGACTTCATAGTCTCTACCTCAGCGGTTCTCAACCTTTTCCGGGGCTCGACCCTGGCCCGCGCTGCGCTTGCAAGGTGCGACGGGGTGCATCGCGCATGCGCGTCGCAACAGCCCGCATCGCAAAGGGGGAAAAAATGGCCGACCAAAATAAAAAAAAATGGCCGACCAAAATAAAAAAAAATGGCGGGCCCGCATCGCGCATGCGTGACGGCCCGCATCGCAAAGGGGAAAAAAATGGCCGACCAAAAAAAAATGGCCGACCAAAAAAAAATGGCCGACCCCCCCCAAAAATGGCGGGCCCGCATCGCGCATGCGCGGCGCGACGGCCCGCATCGCAAAGTGGAAAAAAATGGCCGACCCCAAAAAAAATGGCCGACAAAAAAAATGGCGGGCCCGCATCGCACATGCGCAGCGCAATGGCCCGCATCGCAAAGGGTAAAAAAAAATGGCCGACCAAAAAAAATGGCCGACAAAAAAAAAAGGCGGACTGCGGTGTTTGGCGACCCCTGTGAAATGGTCATTCGACCCCAAATGGGGTCGCGACCCACAGGTTGAGAACCACTGCTCTACCTTGATAAACTCACTGGTGGAATACAACATGGGGCATAAGCCTATGCTATACACCTGCATTTGGCATGGGACACAGCTGTCCTGTAGATTATGCTGTAATCTAGTAGATTTCATGGCTAAAATTTTAATAATTTCAGGGTATCACTTTTATCAACATAATGTTATTTGCTTCTAGTTAGTTGCTTCTATTGCTTTTTTGCTGAATTGCTGGTGGCATTTCAGTTTGCTTCTGCCCTACAGAACTTGACACCTATGGAAAAAAATCAACAATTATTTTTGTTGAAATAAGGTAATGTTTCTCTGACCTTGGCATATATATACCTTTGCATATACATCTTTGAAGGAGTTGGGTGGTTTGGAAATGTGAAAAATAAATACACAAATATATTACTTCAGTTCTCACAGACCCACCTTATTGCTGACTTTTTCTTCATTAGTTTTTTCTTTTTGCTGTCACTTTTGAAGTTTTAGAATTTTTTTTAAAAATGTCTAAGGTAATCAGTTAGGTGGAAGAAGGGAAGACACAGACTAGCATAGACACTTGGTAATAGTATAATGATTATTTAATAAGCTGCTACTAAATAATTTAGGTCTTAAAATAAGTTTCACTTATTTCCACAAGTTATCTGTATCCCATCAATTTAATTTAATTTAATTAATAATTCTCCCCTACCATTGTCCTATTCCTCTCCCAGACCTGTCCTTCCATCTGCACTACCCAAACTCTTCTTTCCAGTTCTCTTTCTGCTTGAGTATGACCTGGGAAGAGATTGTCCAAAGTTGCTTTGCCTTAATTGGTGATTCTATCACCCAATCATGGAAATGATCTAACATTTCTTACTCTCAATATCTCCTACATGCAGCTACTCTGTGTTTAACAACTGCCTCAATGGTCTTGCTATATTAGAGCAATGAAAATTAGCTCTTTGTGACATTTTTCATTTAAGTTTCCTTAATTCATTAGATTTTGGCTAAAGTTATAAACTGGAATGAACTTCTGTTACCCTGATACCAAATATATTTGGTTGAATGAGTTACATTTTGTTGGAAAAAAATGTTAGATTTTAAGAGATATATTTGTAAATTCCGCAAGTGTTCAACTGTTATTCCACTTACGCATTTTGAAAAATGCAGAAAGACATATGCTGATAGCTCTCAGCTTACTTTATGAGCTAAAAATTCATGCAGTATAATGTCATGATAGTTAAAACAGGCACCTAGATTCAAGCCCAGAACTTGTCAAAGATGTATCTCATTCCCCTCAGGCTAACTCATTGGGCTGCTCTTAGGGAAAACACCTTGAATTTCCAGAAAAAAGATAAGCGTGTGATAGTACTAATATTTGGAATGTATTCTTTGTATTTTAAAAGAAAAATAAATTATTATTATTATTATTATTATTTATTCGATTTCTATGCCGCCCTATTCCGGAGAACTCAGGGCGGCTCACAACACAGTAGAAATCAACATATAAAATACATGTAAATATAAAACCTCTTAATTTTTTAAAAAAACCAATCTAAAGTATATCAACCAATCTAAAAGTATATCAACCCAATGAAGACAATTGTATTATTAACATATTAAACCCATTTCTCCTAGAAGGCTGATACATGCTGCTCACCTAGAATATTATAAATAATATACAGTAATTAATAATTTATGCTAAAAGAGCCAATGGTAAACCTATACCTGTCAGTAATTGCTGTAGGGAAAGTATGAAATGTTTAGTAGGAAAGGAGCTATAATTCACAAATGGTGTGCTTGAGATTAATGGATTATTTATTTGCTTATTTATCAAATTTATTTGCCGCCCCTCTTATGGTTCAGACGACCGCAAGTGGCTTGCATCAAAGAATTTAATTTAATTCCTTAAAGTTGGCATTGAATTCTGGGAAACATATAATGCTCAAATAAGAATGGGATGAGCCCAAACTCTTGTAAAACCATATAATTACAATATTTAATTAACAAAATGATACAGTTACATATCACGTGCACTGACTCCAATGAGTCAGAAACCAATTTCATTCTACTGTTCAATTATAGCCCGTAGTATAATCCTCAAATATATCTCTAAAACATGGCAGGTTATTTTCAGATATTCCTTGGTTTGTGGTGGAAAATGTAGAGATAAGACAAAGCTCCTTGTTACCAAAGTAAAGTAGGAAATCAGGTTGCTAGAGTTTATGTGAGAGAAAATAATATCCACTAACTCTGTTTCCATGCACGTTTTGCAGCTTGAGGTGGTTAATATGGCAAATGAATGCAGTGAAATATTATATAGCCGAATCAAATGGTCCTATAGCGAAATGAAATCAGAAATGAAATCTTAAGTTTTTTTGTTTGGCCCCTTATAACTATAAGTAGCATATAACCTTCTAAATAGGCATGGAATACAATATTGCACTTACTGCTATTAATACAGAACATATATTCCTATCAGAGAAATTGAAGATGTTACCATAATACATTAAGTGAGTAATAAGGTCACTGGATTGTCTTTGGGGCTTGATTCAGTATTCTAAAAATGGTCCAGTCCTAATCTGGGTCACTCTGGAGGTAGCTCACTGAAATCTAAGTGAGATTTATTAAAATGGAACTCTGTTCTCCCAAAGGGGAAAGCCTAACAGTAGATACATTATTTTTCCTTTCAACAGAATGGGGTGATATTTTTCAGCAAACTGGAACTTTATGAATCAAAGAAGTATCTTAGATTACAAAGGAATCAATAGTGGTAGTTATAAGCTACTCTTCTTTATTGTTTGGCATAGAACATAGCTTCCAGTCTGCCTTCAGCCACAGAAGCTCACTGAGTAACTTGGGGCCAATCCCTCTGTCTTAGCCCAACTGACATCATGGGATGGTTATTGCTGAAAAAGTAAGGAGGAAGTGTTATGAGCTCTTGATGGACAGGCAACTTATAAAGCTAACAAACAAATGAATATGATAAATGGAGACGGAAGATACCATCTACACCTGTTATATAAGCTCTCAAACATACAAATTGTGCTAGTGACACACGGATTTCACAGACTTTCCCCCATATTGTAAAGCTAACTAGTCAAGCTGAAAAATCCATCTTTAGACAAGTCGTACTAAATCCACACAAAATAGGTAACTCTGGGGGTGCTTGAAACATATTTTGCTAATTGAGACTTTAAGAATATTTTAAGACAAGAAACAAGGCACAAACATATAGATATCATCAATCCAACACATCCTGGAACAACATACAACTATAGGTCACACCAAATACTAAATGCATTTAAATAATGCAACGATGCATCCACGCAACTTGAAATGCTGAATGCTTTCTCTAACAGCTAGATAATAATGAATTTTACAAATAACTCAAGATAGCAAACATAGCCAACACACCTTTCTCCTCCTATTTTCACACCACAACTCTGAGGTGGGTTGGGCTGGGAGAGAGTAACTGGCCAAAACTCACTCACAAGGCATGATTAGAATGCACTGCCACCTGGTTTCTAGGCCAGCACCTTAATCACTACATCTAACTGGCTCTATATTTTATGTTCTAGAAATGCTTTGTTTACAATAAAGGAGTTGCATATTCCTATTTTGAGATAGAAGTATCCAGAAATAACGGTTATTCATTCAGTTCTATAGAGTAATACAGTTTGTTAGCAAAGGTCTAATATCTTCAAAAGTTCCTCCTCCTTATATCCCCAAGTAGTGTAAGAAATATCTAACTACCGTATTTATACGGATTACATATTCAGATTCATATAATTATGTTCCTTACTGTAATATGCCACATTATGACAAAAATAATGGATGAATAAGCTCCCAGAGACTTGTACAAACCTAAAGGATCTAAACTAAGTTTAAATGGGCCTGACTCCATTAGGCATCTGTAGACTTAAGCATAATGGAATTGACGCACTGGTTTGCTATGTGAGTTCTTTGCTTCATTACAAGATAAAATCTTCGCTTTCCTTACACTGATACTTTGGAATCACCAAACCAAAGCATAGCCCTATGAAGGACAAGGTTGTAACGAGCCTGAGAGAAGGAGGAGGAGGAAGAGAAGGAGGAGAAATATGAATGGTTACCGGTATTTATTTTTAAAGTAACAGAAAACAAATATTTGGACCTCTTTTAAAACTACATATCTAAATTTGTGGCAGTGAATTCCAGTTTTAACTGTGTCTTGTAGGAATTAGTACTGAATCTTCTGTGTGGTTTCAATACATGACTGCAATTCATACTGTGAGTTAAGGAGAACAACTTTTTTCCTACAGTGCACGATTTTATGTATAGTACTTTATCATGTCTTCTGTAACCTCACTTTGCTTCAAGTTAAAAAGCCTCAAATGCTGTTGGCTTTTTTAAAAGCTGGACTGGACTTCTCTGTGACATTTGGCTACCTGAAACTGAACAGAAAATCATTTTTTCCACCTTATATTCAAATACATGGTATTCAACATGCCTAAGCCAAAAAAATCATACACTCGGGAAGCTAAGCAACTTTTATTTGAATATCTAACAAGCTGAAGTCTTCCACTTGCATTTTAATACTCGTTACCCTGTTTACCCTGCCTCCTCCTCTTCCACCCTATGTGCTTTTCCAAAGGAAAGCTTTTTTCCCTCAGACCCTTTCCGGAGTTAAAAATTATGGACGATTCCCCCCCCCTTCCCCAAAGAGCTTTTGCTGTCAGCATTTGTTCGTGTGGGTTACATTACCAATATTAACTGTATTAAGTTTTAAAATGGATGCATTTGCTGCCGTTATTTTTCACAATTGTTTAATGAGATTTTAACACTTTTATTCTCCAACATTGACCGGCAAATAAAATTTCGCGGACCGAACACTGGCCAAATGTAACTATTACATGGCGTTTTGTTGCATAGCATATATAATGCTCGGATAGTTGCACCTGATCTATACTGGAGGATCCCGGCCCTTTACCAGACAGTCTAAAAATAATGGGATTCCGACTGAGTCAGGGCTGCAACGTAACTAGGGGCGTCTTCCGAGCCTTCTGCTCGGAATACAGGGAGAAGCGCTGCGAATGTTCACTTATTCGTTTACGTCCCGCCTTTTGCATAGGAGCTCCGAGTGGGAGACACCTATTTTTTTGCAACTGCCGCAGGAACGAGGGTTGCCGGTTAATGACAGCGATTACCCACAGCTTCCCGTGCCACAGAATTGCCGGCGGCAACTGGAGCGGATCCCCCGTTGCGCTTTTCCTCTCCCCCAGATAAGCCCGGAGGCGGCGACCGTTGCTGAGGGGCGGGAAAAGCGTCACGTGACAGATTTCAAATGAAAGAAATGGCCAAGGCCGGGAGCCGCGGAGTGGAGAGGTGGCGTTTCCCCCCTGGAGAGCAGCCGGCAACCGAAGGGGAGCCGACAGGCGAGTAGCCAGCAACCTTTTCGACTTCTTCCAACATTCCCAATGGGGTCGAGTCCGAAGACACCGAGGGGAGAAAAGGAACTGGGGTGGACCCAAAAGGGTTTTTTTGTTTTTCTAATGACGCCGATAAGGGTAATCGTTTCTTCCTCTGATGGTGTGGGAGAAGGGGCTTCGTGGCCGTCTGCACAAACGAGGTTTCTCTGCCCATTTTAAGATGCAACAGGCGCTCGATTGAGAATGGTGGACATGATATGCCTGTTGTAGCAACTGTTACTGCAGTGGCTTCTATCGCTCGAGTATATTATCTCTTATTTCTTTATACTTTTTATAATTCTTTGTCTGCCTTTGAGAAAGCAGCATATTTGGTTTACCTTGATCTACGCGTTCAATAGGATAATTCTAAAATAGTTGAGCCAACTCCCAGAATTCCCCAGTCTGGGTTTATTTATTTATTTTTATTTATTTTATTCGGATTTGTATGCCGCTCCTCTCCGAAGACTCGGAGCGGCTCACAACATTTATATAAAACAATTTCAATCTAAATCCGAACAAAAAAACATTAAAAATAAAACCCCACACATACTCATCAGTCACACCACAATCAACAATCATCCCCAGGCCTGCCGGCAGAGGTAGGTTTTTAAATTCTTTCGGAAGGCCGGGAGAGTCGGAGAAATCGGTTGCAGTGTTAAGTCCCCCATTGATCTGGATTGCAAAACTCTACACCAGGGGTTCCTAACTGTCGGTGCTTGCACCCCCTAGGGGTGCGAGACGATATTCCAAGGGGTGCAAAAACTTGGGTTTTCAAAATTATAGTGTATATGCATAATTCGTTGCCGTTATTTTGAATGTTTGCAAGGGGTGCGAGAATATATCAGAAGCATTCTAGAGGTGCAGGGTATAGAAAAGTTTGGGAGCAGCTGCTCTAGACAGTTACCAGATGATAGCAGGACCCTCTCTTTCCTACCATCCCATGGCCATCTATAAATATGCAACCATATGCTTTTGGTATACATCTTGACATATCTGTAACATATGGTAGATTGGGTTATGATTGACCCATATTAGGAATCTTCTTGGCCAAGTGTGGATTTGATCCTGGATTATCTCACTGTATTACACTGAATAGTGTTAGTGACTAAGTTGAAAGTAGTTGATATTTGCACTACAGAAAAATACATAGGATGGTTAACAAATGTGTATTTTTTTTTACCCTTCCTTGATTTATGCTTTACAAGAGAATATAATGAAAGATTCCTAGTGAGAAAGAACAATCCTGTTCTTAAAGCATGAGGAGAGGTTGCTTCATCTCTATTGTTAATTCTGCAAATAAAGAACTAGTGCCCTTGAGGGAAGACTTTTTGCTCCCCAGAATTCATTAATATGCACAACTTCAAAAATCTTGTGTTTAGGGAGGCTTTTCAAATATATTACTAGCTTTTCTGCAGACTTTTTATGTGAGAGTGTTATGGGGTTATATTATCTATCACCATATCAGTGACTTCAGGCAATGTGCAGGACCTGTGGGTTATGCACGTGTTCATTTAGCGAGGGATTTCCATACAAGGTATGAACTACTTGGATCATGGTCCCTACTCGCTTAAAACTTCTATATCCTTTTGTTAGCCCAAATATGAAGTGGGAAAAATTATAGTTTATGGATCTTGGCTTGACAGGAGTGGAATTACAGGATCTGGGTTCAATTGAGATGCTTTCCAATCTGGTGCATTCTCTGTTAAGCTATTTGTCAGAAAAGTCAAATAGGAGCTTTGGAGCAGTGTTCGCTAGCAGGTCTTTGGTTGAATAAAGTTGAAGAACTTTAGTTTACTCTTGTGTGTGAATGCATCTGTAGTATAATTGGAGAGACTGTACAGATTTCAAGACCAAAGGGATGCTCTCTGGTATTCAGTATTCCCTCTAAAATCAATACACAAAAATTTAACTTCATGAACAATTTTCTTTTTCGTGAACACAATCTTCTAGTCACATGTGCTCACACACATGTTCAAATAGCATGCTAAGAACTATGAGAAGCTATTAAATGACTGCTTATATTTTATGTGCTAGAGTGATGTACCCTGATGTATAATTCTAGTTCAACTAATTTTCTGGATTTAACTTACTTTGAATGGATTTTGGTACCTTCTCAATCTTATTATGGCTACGAAATGACCTGGATGTGAAAAAGATAACCATAATTTATTAAATGTGTTTGGCACCCAACTCCCAACAACTCTGGGTAGCTCATAACAATCAAACATAGAAAATACAATAAAATCAGTAAAACAAAAAGAAAGGTAAAAGATGGCAAGTCTGATGAAGTCAGAGGTCTAACTCTGAGTGGATACGTATGACATACATGTTCTTGTTACACTTATACTCTAATGCAGTGGTTCTCAACCTTTTTCAGGTTGAGACCCCACTTGCTCCGCCCATGCGCGGTGCGCGCACGACGAAAAAACAAAAAACAAAATGGACCGTGACGGGCTGATCCGTGCATGCGCGGCGCGCGCACGACAAAAAAACAAAATAAAAAAAACAAAATGGCAGACCATGACGGGCTGATGCGTGCATGCGCGGCGCGCGCGTGACAAAAAAATCAAATAAATAAATAAGCAAAATGGCGGACCGCGATGGGCCGATCCATGCATGCGCGGTGCGCGCGCGATGAAAAAAACCAAAAAAAACCCAAAATGGCGGACCGCGACGGGCCGATCTGCGCATGCGCGGCACGTGCACAACGGCCCGAACCGCGCATGCGCGGCGCGCACGCGGTGAAAAAAACAAAACAAAATGGCGGACCGCGACGGGCCGATCCGCGCATGCGCGACGTGCGCGCGATGGGAAAAAAGTAAAAAAATAATAAAAAAACAAAATGGCGGACCATGATGGGGCGATCCGCGCATGCGCGTCACGCACGCGCGACGTCCCGAACCACGCATGCGTGGTGCGCGCGTGGCGAAAAATAAAATAAAAATGGCGGACCGCGGTGTCCGGCGACCTCCGCGAAACGGTCGTTCGACCCCAAATGGGGTCGCGACCCATAGGTTGAGAATTGCTGCTCTAATGAAACAAAACAAAAAGAATGATTGTAGACTAGAAAAAGAAGATGCTGTCTGATATCTCTGTTTCTCTATACACTTGGCAGGACTGTTAGAAAAAATGTCGTTCCAGGAACACACAGAAACATCCTCAGTATTCTTTAAGAATGGAGTCAGGGAACGGATGAAAGAAAAGAAAAATGGAGTATTAAAAACAGCAAAGATGAATGCTTCCCTCGCATCAAAGATTAGAACAAGAACAATTAGTAAGTACATATTAAACATGTAAGCATTAATGCAGAGGTATGCACGCTGCAGCTCAATGCAGTTTTTCCAACTCTCAGTGACCTCTTAAGTCATGATAGCAAAAAAGTGACAGTTTCTTGGCATTTTCAGGTGAAAGCAAATTAAATACTTCATAAGACATGGTATTTTACTCCTTGGGTTCTTCACTTTCTCAGAGATTTGATTGATCTTGAATAGCATCTTTCTGCAAGAGAAATGCTGCAGAAGCAAGTGTGTCTAGGAATATTGGGGCAGGAAAATGGTGCATAGGCTTGCCACCCCATATAGGCTTAAATATTCTATTTTGCCTCTTAGTATAAACTGAATCTTTATGTATGACTTTATGTGACTGACTTGACACCTGAGCAAAGAGACTAAAATGCATGTCTGGGATATCAAATATTACTTTCACCTAAGTCATGTTTATCACAAATTCTATAATTGATCAAGGTCCTGTAAAAGTTTCTGAGAGTGAATACCTTTTGGGCACTTGGTTGGAAAGAATACTAGAGAGATTTCACTTAACTATATCTGAAGCAACCACAAAGTGGAACAAAAAGAAAACTCACTGATAGGAAGAAAAGCTGGCAAACTTAACCATTTACTACTTCAGATGAAGAAAGTTGTTGGCATTGGAGATTGGGGAACTCATCCCAAAGAAACAAACTTCAGAGCTGCTTAACCTTAAACTCAAATGTGGCAAAGACAAAAACAACATCCCCTAATTCTTTGTTTCCCCCTTTGTTTTCTGTATAGATAATTCTTCTATAATTAAGGTCTCCCTGAAACAGAACAACAAAGCATTGGCTCTGGCTCTCAATGCTGCCAAGATAACAGCTCAGAAACTTACGGATGACAAGATGCTGCTGCAGAAAGAAGTGGAGTTGGGTCACTTTGAAAATGCTTGCTTGCGCCAAAAGCTCTCCTCTGTGGTAGGATATTAGCAAAATTCTGTGCTTCTGCCGGAACTGGAATCTTTTTGTGTGTACTATAAAATTTGCACAATATAGAAGGGGAATTTGAAATCCTAAGTCTAGATTATTTGTGTTATCATGTTCCTACCGTGTTTTCCCGAAAGTAAGACCTATTGCAAAAATAAGCCCCAGCTTGATTTGGCGGGGTGGTGGTGGCCTAATATGAGCCCTACCCCCCAAATAAGCCCTAGTTTTGGGGTGAGGCACACACTTAAAAATCAAGCTAGGGTGGGGGTAGAAGTGTGGATCTGCCCCACGCACCCTGCACCCACTTACCTTGCAGCCAGGCCTCTCCATTGTGGTCCTAAAGTGAATCTCTGGTTTTTAGTGGGCTCAGTCTTGCCGTAAATGCAGCCATGTTGCCAAGCACTCAAAGTTCAGTCACATGACTGCCAAGGGGGCCCAATCATCAGAACTTTAAATCCAGGTCATAAATCCTCTTTTTTGGGTCATCATAAATTTGAACAGTCACTAAGCAATTGATCATAAGTTGAGGAATACCCATATACAATGCTCTATTACAGTGGTGGCAAACCTATGGCACGGGTGCCAGAGGCAGCACTCAGAGCCCTCTCTGTGGGCACGCGTGCCGTTGCCCCAGTCCTAGGCCTTCAGTTGGGTTTTATAAAACCTTTTTGCTTTAGGCCTCCATGGCCGTGTGCAGAAAAAAAAAGGTTCAATCGGTCAATTTCAACTTCTTGCGGGGAAAAAAAGTCTTGCAAAGTTGGAATTGATTGAACTTTTTAGTTCCACCCAGTTTGCTGTTACCACTGCCACGCCCAGCCAATGGGCCATGCCCACCCGGCACCCGACGATGCATAAGTGGGTTTTGGGTTGCAGTTTAGGCACTCGGTCTCTAAAAGGTTTGCCATCACTGCTCTATTATTTAGGGAAATATAATTGTTGGTGGTGAAGTAATTTTATGGAAACTGATAAGACTTCCAAATTTTGTCTGATAGATCAGATTAAATCTCAGTTATAGATCTCTTAGATTGTATAATTTACAAATTATATCAGGAGTTAGGGCTTCTCTGTCTCTTGTTCAACTGTCTCTGGAGAACAAGTTAAAAACATTGCCATTCAAATAATCTTGGACATAAAAGCTGAAAGAAGTATAGCTTTATATGGTTGGTACACTGAAATGGGTGTATAAATACACCTTTCAAATTTAAAAATACCTAAATACAAAATGTTCAGTTATTTTATGAGGTATTTAGTGTGATTTGAACAGTTAGATACAAAGATTAAATATGGAGGATTTAACCAAGTTCATAAATACGGTTGTATTTATGATGCTCCTCAGATTGAGGATATGGCACATACTGTATGTTACTGAATGCCAGCTGTACTATATAGCAACGTGAGAGGTCAATATTGAATGAAGATTCATTGAGATCCATAGATTTGAATAACATCAATGTGGTCAGAACCCAAATATTAATAAGTCTTTTTATTTGAATAAAACAATATAACTGAAGTGCATGTATGCATTGGCTTGGAAAAAGCTATAAGGATAATAAAGAAATATGAAATGCATTTTCTTCTAGTTTTGCTTTTTACTTTATTTTGTTGTGTTTTGATATGGCCTTATGACTAATTAATAAGTATGTTATTGTTAATAGTATCTATATGACAATTTCTCCAAATGTCTCTGTAATGAAATTTGTGCCATTGAGAGGTAATGAATTCTTTCTAAAGACTGCAGTATTTGGAAAGAATATAATGAATAACATTATTTTAGATACTGAACTGGAGAGCATTGAACTGATCCAACAAGCCAAAATTTTATTCTGAATATTAAACTAAATAGGTCTAAAAAGATTTCTTTATCTTGTGCAGAAAAAATATATTGAGGAACTACAACTCTTTATGAACAGCCGTTTTCAAACTGCAATCAAGCTGACCGGTTTTTCTGAGGTGAACAAATAGGCAATATTTTCAGAATGCATTTCTTTGGTTTCTGTAAACATCATTTAATCTGATTTTGTGCCAATGTGTCTGTGTTAATTCTTAGCAGCCACATAGACTGCTTTCTCTCCAGGATGATTTCCCAGACTGACGAATCAGGTCTCTCAGTAGTATACCTGTTATTGTAATCAAGTCCATCCACCTTGCTATTGGACTATGTCTTTTCTTTCTTTCCTTCTTTTCCAAATTTAAAGATTTATTTATTTAGAAAGATAGATTTCCCAAGGGAACTATGTCTTTGCACAATGTGCCCAAAATATGATAATTTGAGCCTGTTCATTTGTATCTCATGTGAGAACTCTGGATTGGTTTACTAACTGAAGTATTCCCTACCCAAAATCTTCTCCTACCCAAAGTTTGGTCTTCTTCAGCACCAAAGTTCAAGAACATCAATACTCTTTTTCTCTTGATTCTTCAAAATCCAAGTTTCACATTGATAGAATGTCCAGGAAAGCTGTTGACTGAATGATTTTGATAAAATAACTTTTCCAAGACTTTCATTGGATTGGAAGAAATGGATAAGTCCTTCTGCTTCCTTTCTGCTTCTTAGGCCATTCAGTCCAACTATATTTTACTCATTATTTCCAACTTGGGCGTTCCATTCTCTAACCACAAGCAACATATCTTGTCTGCATGTTCTCTTGATTTCAGATTAAACTCAACCGTAAAACTTGTCAATGCTTTCTTCTGCATTAGTGGTTATAATAGTAATAATAATTAGTAAAGTTGGAAGGGACCTTGGAGGTCATCTAGTCCAACCCCCTGCTCAGGCAGGAAACCCTATACCAGTGTTTCTCAACCTTGACAATTTTAAGCAATGCTGGCTGTGGAATTCTGGGAGTTGAAGTCCACATGCCTTAAAATTGTCAAGGTTGAGAAACACTGCCCTATACCATTTCAGACAAATGACTGTCCATTCTGTTCTTAAAAACTTTCAGTGTTGGAGCATTTACCGCTTCTGGAAGCAGGTTGTTCCATTGATTAATTGTTCTAACTGTCAGGAAGTTTCTCCTTAGTTCTAGGTTGCTTCTCTCCTTGATTAGTTTCCACCCGTTGCTTCTTGTCCTGCCTTCAGGCGCTTTGGAAAATAGTTTGACTCCCTCTTCTTTGTGGCAGCCCCTGAGATATTGGAATACTGCTATCATGTCCCCCCTCGTCCTTCTCTTCGTTAAACTAGACATACCCAATTCCAGCAACCGTTCCTTATATGTTTTAGCCTCCAGTCCCCTAAATGATTATAATATTAAAGGACTATCTCTGAAATCCACTTCATATTATTCAATCATTAATTACCTTGTACTTACATACTGTCCTTCTAGTATCCTTCCTGACCATGAAAGCAATGTTGTTCCGTCTTTGTTTTTCATGACCTGAGTAAGTAACAGGTTCCAGTCCATTTCAATTTGCTGGTGCCCAAGGTATCAATTTATTTAATCTTTTACTGTGTTCTTTTTCAAGGTCTTACATTCAATATATCTTACATTCACCATTCCTGCTGTAATTCTGTCTTTGTAGCCTCAGATTATCTTTTCTTTCACGGCAACATCAGCAATCAGATGTCCTAAAAGCTTTAATCAAGTCATAAATACAGGCAGTCCTCAATTTACAACAGTTCATTTAGTGACTGTTCAAAGATACAACAGCATTGGAAAAGGTGACTTATGACCATTTTTCACACTTACATCCATTGCAGCATCCCATAATCATGTGATCATGGCAACTGACTCATATTTATGATGGTTGCAGTGTCCCAGAGTCATGTGATCACCTTTTGTGACCTAACAATCAAAGTCAATGGGAAAGCCAGATTCACTTAACAGCTGTGTTGCTAACTTAACAACTGCAATGATTCATTTAACAACTGTGGCAGGAAAGGTCATAAATTGGGGCAAAATTCGCTTAAATTGTTCGCTTAGCAACAGAAATTTTGGGCTCAGTTGTGGTTGTAAGTTGAGAACTACCTGTACCATTAATAGTCTGAAAGATCCTCAACTTTTTCTCAGTAACATGTTGAGTAACATCTGGCATTATATCATCTATCACTTTACCTTATCTGTTTATCTGCTTTTCTTGGTAAAATACAGGAGTCATTTACCATTGCCTTCTATTTTTTTAAAAAAAAATTTTATTATTAGATATCCGTTTGTACATGTAAACAAAGAAAAAATTCAAGTTACAGCCATTCAACTTAATACAATCATTTTAAATTTGTAGACCTTCTTCACTCCGTATATCCAAGTTTAACTATAAGCCAACTACCTTTTAAAAATTTTAAATTTCACTTCTTTTCAGATCAATCCATTGGACATCAAACAAACAAGTCATCTTATTAAAATTAATAATTTTCATGTCGATACACCCATCCCTTCAACAAATACATTCTTAGTCTATTTAATACCGGTATATATCTTCCATTAATCACCCTCTCATGTCTCTTGCTCTTACACTTAGTCCTTAAATCAGTCCATAATTCTTTGCCTTTAATTCCTTGCATAAAATATTAAGTTTCTCTTCTTTTCAGTCGAATTTTGGGCTTCTTCTTCTGCCAGGTGGATTTCCATAACACAGCTTCCCTTCCAAGTAATAAATCTCTCTTTATTGCTTGCAATATCACTTGGTTCCATATAAGCCATACTCTGTGGATTCTGCCAGTTTGCCAAGAGAAATTTTTAGCCTCCTCTCCTAGATATTTTTCCAATGCTTTTACCACAATTCTTTTCAGATCTTCTTGTTTCTCATTTAGGGATTTTTCCAGTCCCCTGACCCTAATTGCTGTCATCATCTGGCGATAGTACATCATAGTTGAGTGGTTTTGCACCTCACTTTTCATTTCAGCAAGTTGTCTCTCTTCTTGTCTCTCCACCTCTTCCATCTTTTCTTCAACCCCTTCCCAGACCCTCTTAAAATTTCTCCCAATATCTTCTCTCATTTTTCCTCTGTGCGTTTGTACTGTTTCTCCAGTTTGGTCCAAGTCCTCAATAACTGCTTTGCTTTGATCTTCCCCCTTCTTCTCCACTTCTCTGCTTTGTTCCACTGCCTCCATCGTCCTCTCCCTTTCTTCCCTCCTTTTCTTATATATGTCTATTATCATGTCCATCTTTCTCATTATTTTTTCAAACGGTGTTAACATTGCATCTTTTAATTCTTTCGTCATCATTTCTGGAGAGGCCTGAGTAGACAGGGGGGCCTGGGATTCTGTAGATATGGAGGAAGGTGGGGGGGCAGGTAAATTGTTCCCTGGTGTTTTAAGGATCTGGGCTGGGGAGGATGCTGCCAGGTTTATTTTGCAAAGTTTTTAAGTTATGCGTCTCTGCTGCCTTCTAGCGGTCTCTTTCGCATTACAGTTTCTCTTTCGCCTTTCTCTTCCGGTCGCTTTCACTTTAAAGTAAAAGTGGTCGCCATCTTGGGTGCATTTTGTTTATTGTGAACGTAATTGATCTGAGGTAAAATATAAGAAATACTTGCTTTTTAAGCTCCTGCGTTCAGTCTGTCAACCTCTGTGCCTCTTTGAAAAGTTTTCCTCGAGCGGTGGCTGGTCTCAGTGTCTTGGTCTGTCAGCTGACAGATGCTGCTCCGGGCTGGAGCTATTGTGAGCGCACGGGGAGTCCTCTTTCTTCCCCCCGAACGTTTTTTCGGGGAGTTTTCAGAGGATCTCAACCCCCACTCACAGCTCTTCGCCCCTTCTCCGACAGAGGAGGGGTTTTTTCCGCTGCGAAAAACAGCTGTTTTGCGCTGTTTTGGCGGCTTTACAAGTCCCGGATCGCAGAGCCTCCGAACAAGGCTATTTCGACCCCGAGGCAGCTACCGGAAGTCCCCATTGCCTTCTATTAAGTATGAAATTATGTCTTTTCCGTATTCACAAAAGCAAGCATCCATCTCCCAGAACTTTCTACATTGCTACTGCCATATAGGTATCTACATGCTTTAGGATTTGCAGCTGGAATGATCTTCATGTCTTGGGTGACATTTAGATTATATGTTGTTGGCATATACTACCGGCATTCTTGCTCATTCTTCCCAAGAACATCTCCCTGCCACAATGAAGCAGCAATAGGGTTCTCTGAATTTATAAAACATTTAAGCATCATTCTAAATGTACAGATTCACGCTTAATGTTATGCCAGGATTTGAAAAAGCTACAGTAATTCAGTTTACACACAATAGTAATCTGTAATGAGTGAGTTCATATATGTTGTGCTTACAAAGCATATTGCAACTTAGCAATATATATGAACTGGGACGAATTTAATTATAAAAATTATAAAATGAAATTTAAGAGTTAAATGTTAATCTTAAAACTTACACGATCTTTTCTCCTGTATAGAATTATTCCTATTCTTCATTGCCGGATGAAAGAGGGCACAATGATACTCATGATATTTCTCGCAGTCAGGATGATAGCAACTGTCCTAGGTGTGCACAAAAGCAAGTTATATTGTCTTCAATGAAAAGAAAGTTAAGTGTATCATATTCATGGGATGGTAAATAGTTGATCCCACTTTCTTTCTAAAATAAAGTAGTGTCATTGTCATTAGCACTGTTTGACAAATATAATGATGAACATTATCTACCGTTATTGTATTGACTTGGGAAGAGTCAGCCTTTTTGTATCCTAAAGATTCAGTTTTGGTATTGCTTGAGGGGTCTGTGTTCTGTGTGATATTGGACACAATCTTTTAGAAAGATAAGCTTTAGGAAATGTATTCTCCCAGCGTAAAAATTCAGATCATCTTATAAATTGAACCCATCCATTCCTACTTGCTGCCCACTTTTTTTAGGAACCCTGCTTGTTCCATTCTTCTTTCCAAGGCAGTTTATACTTGCAAAGGGAACTGCATACATAGGGCTCCATTATCCCATTTTCCCCTATAACAACCTTTTGATGTAGTTGTTCTGCTTGACTGGCTGGCCTGAAATCTCTTAATTGAGTTTTCATGGCTAAACATGGGCTTGAATATAGAACTCCAGCATTAATGAACATCTAAACTACTAACCACATTTAATTGAATACTTAATGAAAAGAACTTTAATTGCCATATATATGGCACAACATTAACCTATTTTTGTCATTCTTTTTTCTTTTAACTTTCTAGAGTGGCACCAAAATCAATGAGAATTCCACTCTCTCAGGTGGATGATGAAGGAAGTGGCAATGGCAGAAACACATCCACCAGTTTGGAGAAATTTCCTTTAGATCCATTGAAATCTGCTTTTGATGAGACTTGGAGAAGTAGGCCTTTCCCTGAGGTAAAGAAGTCGTTCTCTTCTTTCACTGACAAATTATCGGCAAGCAGTGGAAATGGTGATCCAAGGTTACATGGAGTGGATGTCTCCACTTTGGCATTTAATCCAAACACAATTTTTGGAGGTATGTTCTGGAACAATTTTACCTTGTATTACACCATACAGAACTTTTTATGATTCAAAGGAATATTGAAGTGTGAAATTGTGTTTTGAGTTGCACTGTTACATTTGTTTATTTGTTCTTTGGGGTTTACTTCTATGTAAATATGTATTTACATAGAACTCAATCCCAAAATGCATGTTCTGCTCATGTCCTGAAGTTTAGGGTGTAGCTGTTGGATACCTCTTCCTTCTACTGATAAGATGTGTGGTATTCATTACTATCTATATCGTGCTGTTTAGAATGTAATTCAGAAACATTGTTTAATTTCCGCTCAATCTAATATAGCACCATACAGGTAATCCTTAACTTATGACTATAATTAGGACTGGAGCTCCCATTGCTAAGCGATTTTGATTGTTAAATCAGTTGCACCTGATTCTACAATCTTTTTTGATGCAGTTGATAGTGAATTACCATGGTTAATAGGTGAATCATGAGGTTGCTAAGCAAATACAGCTCTCCCGCCCCATCCTTGACTTTGCCCGTTGGAAATCCCCTGGAAAGGTCACAGTTGGTAATTACGTGACTCTGAGATGCAACTACCATCATAAATACATGCCAGTTGCCAAGCACCCAAATTGTAATAATGTGATGCAGGGATACTGTGATGCTTGTAAGTCCAAGGATTGATCAGTAAATCACTTTTTTTAGTGTCATTGTAACTTCCAATGGTTTTAAGCTGAGGACTATCTGTAGTAAGTTACTGTCCAAAGAAGGGGGCTGGGAAGTGAACTTACTAGTTGTATCTGGCTGATATCCCCTGGAAAAATGGGTAAAGTAAATGGATTTTACTAGATAGAAAGATCTCTTTTTGTATTTTTACCTCATTAAGTTTTCTAAGTGGCTTATTTTGGAGTGTGAAGATTTTTTTGCCTAATAAATATAATTATCATTCTAGACAACCTTTGGAATGTGCCACAGAATTCCAGGAGTTGCTCACTATCTATCCTGGATAACAATTATCCTGTCCAGCAAAGTGAGGATACTACAAGACCACACAGTGATAGTATATTGAGTGAACATGTGACTAAGAGAAAAAAACGTAAAACAGGCTTTCCTGCTGCATTCGGAAACAACTTAGAGGCAGAAGTCTCAGACATTGATAAGCTGCAGGTGACAAAGGAGGAAACAGAGTCTCTTGTCAAAGAGAATCTTGAAATCAGTCATGTTGGTGAACTTATTACATTGAGCACCAAAAGAGAAAGCTGTATAAAGGTCAATGCCAAGGAAACAAAAACTCTAGAAAATGACAATGCTGAAACAAAGAACACAATGTTTTCTACCAGTCAATCAAAATTAAGCTTAAATAATGGTAATAATCGAAGACCGGATATTAATGTTACAATGTCAAAAACCAGTGAACTGGACAGTAGTAAGATAAAACTTCCCAAGTCTGCCTGTCATGTGGAAAATTCAGATCATGGTAGGAAGGAGAAATGTAGTTCCCAACATTTAGGCCAAACAACACGAAACAGAAGAACCTTTGTGGTAGAGCCAAATTGTGTAAATAATTACGCAACTCAAGAAATTGAAAAAGGAATATTCTTGGAAAAGATGAAGAATTTGGAAAATCAATCCCAATGTCCAGAGTCTAGATCATTAAGCAATGAAATTCAACAAAATGAGAAAAGCTGTAGTTATAGTACAAAATGCCTTAATAAAACCAAATATTATAGAAGAACCATTGTGCTAGATCCAGGGTCTTCCAGTGATAGGAACAGTTGTACTTCTTTTCAACATGATATTAAAAAAAAGACAGACTTGGAAAACTTAGATAGTTTAGGAAGACGGGTCCAGAGTCCAGAGTCTAATTCATTAAACATTGTGAATTCAGAAGATTCAGTCGGTTTCCAGAAGCAAGTTCCTAATCAAGCAATTTCAGGACTGAATGTAAAGCGTAAATCAAAGAGCAAGGTGCGTGAAAATAAAGGATCCCATAGATTAAGTGAGATGGAAGAACAGAATTTAGATAATATAGATTATGAACTTCCACAATCAGAAATTAAAAAGAAAAAGCATAGAGATAAAACAATGAATTTCGATAGGGATATCATACAGAAAGGACATTCCAGTGCCAATGCTGATGTGTTTGATTTGAATGAGAAAGCTCAAAAAGTCAGTAAAAAAAAGAAAAAATCAAAATGTACGCCATCTGTACTTTCAGTTTCTTTGGGTGATGAGGATAACTTTCTTGAAGGCAGTAATAGCTCAGTCAAAAAGAACTGGGAAACAACCACCCCAAACAGTTGTTCTTTAACTAAAAAAAGTAGCCATTTAGAGAAGGCAAACTGGATGACCATCAGCAATGAGGCTGGCTTAAAGAAAAAAATACCAACATTTAGCAAGAAAACATGCATTGTAAATGATTTGGGTAACAACGGTACTGATTCTGAACCATTCCTTCAAGCCATTGCAAAAACAAGTGCAGAAAATGCAGTCCTACAAGAAAATGGTGAGTATTAGAAGGTTGGAGACAAATGAAATTGATGGTTTATAGTGAGCCCCTAGGAGTGTCACCTGGTTTTGCCTTTCTTTTTGTGCAATCATATATGAGTGTAGTGCTTTAATTTCTGATGACCCTAATCTCTTACAATTTAGATCAAGATTTTTTCACTTATTGGTGATTTAGAACCTTTCTATAATTGTTGAATGAAAAAGAATGTCATGGAAAGTAAGAAATTTGTGATGCAACAGAAGCTTGCCTCTATTCACTCAGACCGTATCAACATATATGATGGAAAAATCTAATTTTGGTTTCTTTATCATGAATGGAGAGTTTTGAGATTGCAGCCAAGAAACACTTAAAAGCTTTTACTATAGGAAGAGCAGAAAAACTAACATAAATGTATATAAATTAATTAATCTTTAAGATAAAACATTCCTACATTTATCTGTTGTTTTACAAGCTATAAGATACAGTGACTTAAGAATTGTCATCTTAATTCTTACCTTGTTTCTTAATTTAACTTTGGGTTTTGTTTTTTTTGTCAGATTCATTGTCCTTAAAAGATATTTCTAAAATGACATTACTGGTAGTTAAAGGCTGTCCATATAGGAACTTTCTATCACGATTAAATAATCTGAGCAGATTAACTCAGGCTTTATACAGTTGGCCATGTAGGAATTGGTGACTTTATTTCTGCTTGAGAGGAGTGTGGCCAATAGGTACATACCTGAAGAGTAACCTAAATATGAAAAGCTGGTTCACGTTAGTAAAGTTAATGTTAAACTACGAAGTATGTTTAGCATGCAGAAGAGAAAGTTGAGAGGGCCTGAGAGCTGTCTTCAGATATTCACATTGTAGGTATGGACTAATTTTCATTTGGTCCAAACAGTAAAAGTTAGAATATAATGGGATGAAAATTCAAGGATGTAGATGCAGATTAGAGATTAGGAATAAGGTAGTCCTTGGTTTACAACCATTTGTTTAGTGACCAAAGTTTCAATGGCACTGAAAAAAGTGATCAACTGGTCCTCACACTTGTAACCAATGCAGCATCCCCATGAACACGATTAAAATTTGGGTGCTTGACAACCAGTGTGTATTTGCAACAGTTGTAGCGTGCTGAGGTTACGTGATCACCATTTGCAATGTTCCTAGCTGGCTTCCAGTAAGCAAAGTCAACTGGGGAAATCAGACTCACTTAATGACCGCATGATTCACTTAACAACTGCAGTGATTTAGTTAGCAGCAGTGGCATAGGAGGTCGTAAAATTGGGCACGACTCGCTTAACAAAAGAAATTTTTGTCTCAATTGTGGTTATAAGCTAAGGACTACGTGTAATTCCTTACAGTAAGAGCTGTCCGCCAGTAGAATAGTTTTATCAACATGGAGCGGTTTCTTTCCCTCTGAAGTGGTTTTTAAAAAGAAGCTGGATAAACATCTTTCAGGGATGGTGAAAGGGGGTTAGACCTGATGACTTCTTAGGTCCTTTCTTACTCTCTAGACTTCTGTTCTTGTCCTTGGAAGAGGTGAAGGATAGCAACCAGTAATACCTTATTGGTAAATAATAACTCACACTACTGTAAGCTACTTGAAAGACCACAGCTATCGAATATTGTATAATCCTAGATACATATACTCAGAAATTATTACTCCCAATTAACAGGCAAAGGGCTGCAGTATAGATGGTTAAATATGAAAATTAATCTAATAATCTTTTACTTAATTGTAATTTACGGCTGTTTAGTAACTGAATTCTCCTGGAAGTATTGACTTATCATCAGCATTGGTTAGTTACCTTACTCTATTCACAGGGAACAAAGTACTGAAAAATTTGACCAATTCCATCCCTCTTGAAACTACAATATATCCAAGCCGACGAAGAAAAAAGGATATTTCCTATGTAGAGCCTAGCCTGAATAGGTTAGTTTTGCGCTTTGTTCCACATAATTTTTTTAGGTGGGGTGTACAAACTGGATGTTGTTTTCTGGATAGGAAGTCAGTATAGTATTTATAACAAATTTTTTTTTTCTGCAGAAAGTTGAGGCGTGGTGACCCCTTTACAATTACCGACTTCCTCAGTTCCCCTATCTACAAAACAAAAAAGAAGAAATTGATAAAAGGAACTGAAATGTCCAAGACAGCCAAGAACATTAAAAAAGAAATTCAGCCTAGATTTAGTGATTAGTATTCAGACAAAGAGCAACACAATTGTTTCTAAATATAAGTTTTTTCTTAATTTACCTAGTTTTAGCTACTTAATTTTAAAAATAAAATTCTTTTTTACAAATATTTGTTTCTCAAACTAGGTCTGTTGAATTACATCAGATTTATTAAGATGCATTGGAGGACCTATATGTAAGTTTGGTAAAATGTCAAAATAACTAGAAAACCCAAAATCAAGTATTCTATCTTCTTACATGTCTTCTGTATTATGATCATTATGCTTATTATTTACTGCAACAAAAATGTGCCTTTACATTTTTGTACAACAGCAGGGGAATAGAGTAATCCAAGTACTGTACAGGAAAACAAGACAAAGTCAAGACATTTATTTTGCTTGGAAAGCAGATTTCATGTAATCACAACTTTACTGATTCTGGCCTAAGACATAAAATGGAAAAAAAATTCCTTCATTAAATAAATGTTCATATAGAAAACAGTGTAAGAAAAAAATAGAAAAAATACTTTATGGAGAAGAGTTATTTTGTTGTGTAACAGATTAATGTATTCAGAGAGTTTGGAATAATGTTTCAGTAATTGGTATAAAATTGTTCACTTCTTAAATAGGTAGAATTGTAAATGGTATTTTAATATTCAAATGAATCTTATCTTAGTTCTCAAAGAAAGGATGATATAGTTTAGATTCCACTGTATTTTAAAACCTTGAATATATAATCAGCACAGCTTTATTTTTTTTGGAAGTAACTATCTTTTTTTTTAACAAAAATATTGCATGAGGAGAAAGTAGTAACAGAGTTTTCCCAGTGAAGGGGATGTTAAAATGTGTCCCACTTCAAATCTAGATTTACTTCTTCAGAATTTGTTGTGGGGGCAGGCAAACACAATTGTACCACATTTTTCACGTAATGTGATTTTTCCATCAACGAATAGGCCATGAAACGGTAGATACACTTCAAGGTAAGTATAAACTCACTGAAGGCTTAAAAGCTACACTTCTTGCAAAGGCTTATTCCTATGTATTACTTTCAATTTCCTAACTTTTTAAAATTAAATGGGCATCTGGTGTGTCACAGAGTATTTGAGTAACACTCTTCCCTCCTCCACAATCATTTAACATTGTACTCTTTGAAAATAGTTCCAAAGAATTCAAAATAGAATAGTTAATTTTGGATTCTTGTATGCAAACTTTTTACCTGGTTTACCTAATCCTTTTATATTTCTCATGTATCATGTACAACATGATAAATTTTCTGGATAAAATGAAACAAATCCAAAGCGTTGCCCACATACAATTTCTATCAAATATTTTTTTTAAAATAGAAGATGATTGCAATTCTGTGCTTGGTTAAGAATGGGAACTGTTGGACAGGAAAAAAAAGGTAAACTTGAATTGAGCATCCTGGAGACTGGAAACCATGTTCCCACCATGGTTCCCATCTTGGTATTTTGCCTTCCATTAATGGGTGTTCTGTGATGATAGTTGTGTACATTTTAGCTTGAAAATGTACATCAGCTTTTCAATTCTGTGACAGGTCCAACTGTGATGCAGTGTAATCTGCACTTCCAATTTTTCCCAGGTTCTTAGGGGACAAGAGATGCTCATATCGGTACTTACATATCAAGATGGTACTATTGCCCTCTTATATAAGAGCTAGATCTTAGTCTGTTGTGCACTGGGTTAAAACTTGTCTAGCCTTTTTAAACTGAATATTCTGTATCCTTTCAAGTGGCAGGATAAATTTGCAAGTTGCTGAATTTTAAGCTACAATTCACAGATCACAGGACACAAGGATGGGTATTAGTGTTTATTTCCTGCTTTACAAACCAATGTTACCGCTGACCCAAACTGGGTGACAAGTTAATTTGAAATGCTCCATTGTAAGCTACATGTGCAAGCAGAAAGCAATTTTTCCTTCTCTTTAGTTAGCTCCCAGATGTAAGGAAATTCAAGGATTGTTTCTGCCTGTATTGTGTACAAGACTGTCATAGTAAAGCTTCCTGTAAAACATTTTTCTTTTCCTCCCCACCACAAGTAATTAAAATCCTCTTATAACGTCCATGTCAAGCTGGATTATATTTTTCAATTTCATTAATATGATTGGTCAGAAGGATCTTCTGCATTCTGTATATAATGTAATCAGGAGTTAGAAAGTAAAATTCTAAAAATGACTTAATTTAGAGCCCCTTCCCCTTCGACAAATATTAATTCCTCTAGGGGTTCTGGCTGACCAGGAAAAAGCTATTTTCCATAGAGGCGAACATCAATTCTGCCCTTCCCTATGTCTTTCCTCCTCTCTTAACATTACAGAAAGCTAGAGAGTGGGAGAGTTTGATCATTACATTTAGGTTGATTTCTTTTTGAAGTGCTACCCTTATTATTTATATATATATAGTCATTCATCCATCCATGAGATAGTTGTCTTTCCAGAGCAAATACTTCAAGCTCTGCTCTTACAATCTTGGCTGAGAAGATAATTTTGTCTTCAAGTTTTCAGCAAGTTTATCCATGAATTCAAATGTGTTCAAATAATCGGAGCGCTTCACACTGTGATTAAAACGAAGCAAAACAATAGTGTAAATTCAAGAGTATAAGAAATGCTCTAATGTATCTATTTTTTATACAGGTAGTCCTTGACTTACAATTTGTTTAGTGATCGTTCAAAGTTACAACAGCCCTGAAAAAAGTGACGTATGGCCATTTTTCACATGACTGTTGCAGCATCCCCATGGTCATGTGACCAAAATTTAGATGCTTGGAAACTGACTTATATTTATGATGGTTGCAGTGCTTGGGGTTATGTGATCACCTTTTGCGACCTGACAAGCAAAGTGAATGGGGAAACCAGCCATATTAACAGCAGCAATTCACTTAATAACTGTGGCAAGAAAGATTGTAAAATGGATCAAAACTCATTTAACTGTCTCACTTAGCAACATAAATTTTGGGTTCAATCATCGTAAGTTGAGGACAACCTGTAACCAATAGGTACATGTGTCTTACATTTTCAAAAAACTAGTTCTGTCTCCAATTTTTAACATGATTTTTTATTTGATTTTTATTATTAGACAATTAGTATATTTATTAAAAATTTCCCAGAAGCAGATAGGACATTTTAGCCATCCGGAATCATTTAGGTGAGATGGGTGGCCTATACATTCATTAAATAACTAAATAAATTTTAAAACATTTTAAATATTCTGGTATTTCTTTGAAACAGATCACTTACTTAGGCAGCCCTTTAATGCAAGCCGACAAGTCTTTTGTCATGAAACCAGCTTCGATTGTCTCTACACAGACATCCTCCAAGGCTGAAGCAAAATTCTGGAGGTCTTGGTTGTTGTCTAATTTTGCTCTATGAGCTAGTCCTCTGGTCCAGGCAAAGATGGATGCTAGGATGATGGGAAGAGAGAACTCAATTAACAACGTTGTTCAACTAGACACCTGTATTGCCTACATTATTTTTTTCCATACTCTGTCTAAAAGATAACCTAACAATCTATATTGACTGTTCAGTATGACTACTGATAACATTCACTGAAATAATTCCACTTTATTCTCGAGCAGATTTTAGAGAGTAACCTGTGGTTATATAGCCACAGATGTACAAATTCTCCTACTTCCCATACTCAGAATCTCTTCCTAGTGTTCATAAGATTAACATCAGTTAATTAATTAGAGACTGGTCATCACACTTTCATTCCTGGAAGCAAGTTTCAGTTTAACACCATAAATGATGTAGCAATAGTCACATACACAATGCAAACATTCCACATTTTTTTCTGTACACTGATAGGCCCATACGATTAATTCCGAGTCAGTGTCTTTTGCTAATAGACCTTTATGATTTCAAGGGTTCATTTGAACTGTGCTGTGACGTTCATTTAAGACACTAGGTTAGACTGGGGATGGTGGAACCCACTTACCTATGGGATTAGTGGAGGTTTCTTGGCCTTTCTGATGCAAGCGATAGTGACGAGTCACTGTGCCATGAGCAGCTTCAGCCTCAACAGTTTTGCCATCTGGGCATATCAGGACACTTGTCATCATTCCTAAAGATCCATAACCTAGACAGGAGAATGAACTAGGCAATTAGTGTATTTGAAAATGTATCACTCCTAGTTTGGCAATTCCTGACCGCAACAGCATTAAGAAGCAGACAGAGCAACTAAATTGACTACTTATTTTTATCTAAAATGCTAGGCAGACTACCAATTTGGAAAAAAAAATGATTATCTGGCATTACTGATAACTGATCTTGCTATCAAATGGAAAGCGAACTTTTTTCCAATTTCATTCTTTAAGGATTTTTTAAATTATCATTAATCTCCTTTTTTATTTTACATTTAGTTTAGTATGGGCTGATTTAGATGTACAATTTTCCAATTCAAGGCTAAAAAAAGTTGGTTACACTATACCTGGTTTGATTCAGAAACTATAAATTTTATAAAGAGAAATATGCCTTTGCAGAAAGAAGTGAGTAAATGTATTATCACACAATAATTATGTGTTATCCCCAAAGCAAGTAGTGTTAACTTCATTTGGAAAATGTAGCATATAAACCAGGCTTCAGACATTAACAAATCCAAAAGAACATCAGCAGTATTAGGGAAGAGGTGATGTAGACCAAATGCTGAATTTTCAGTATTTATATTAT
This sequence comes from Bothrops alternatus, assembly GCA_034064705.1. NCBI lineage: Eukaryota > Metazoa > Chordata > Lepidosauria > Squamata > Viperidae > Bothrops > Bothrops alternatus. The sequence goes on from JARGCV010000068.1 coordinate 5,008,911, forward strand.
TCTCAAAAAAGAACAATTATAAAACTATAATTATGAACTGAAGCTACCTAATAAATTATATACAAAGCTCCATTCTGTAAATTTCCTGAATATGTTAATTGTATAATTTTAATGGCCAACATTAAGAAAATCATATGGTTGCCCAGTAATTTTGTAACAATGAACTCTAACATGAGCTACATATAGCCATTCTGTCAACGCTGCCAACATCGGATGTTTTGCATTGACAACAGATGAAAATGTAGCCATCTTTTCCCCTTTCGGTTTTAGAGTTAGATAATGCTGGGGGGGGGATGTGAATGAGTCTAGCTAGACCAGGAGTGTCAAACTGAATTTCACTGAGAGCCGCATCAGCATTGCGGTTGCCCTGGGGGGGCTGGGTGGATGTGGCCAGAGTGGGTGCAGCCTACTGGGTGGGTGTGGATGGAGTGGATGTGGCCTACTGGTTGGGTGTGGCCAGTTCTACATCATTTGTGTCAAGGGTGCCTATGGGGCCTGGGCAGGAATGGGACAGATCTGAGGTTCTCTGGCAGAAGGGGGTGGGACTGGGGCAAGTGCCAAGATGGCCACCACAAAATTGTACATTGGCTCCCGGCTGGCCTGGCCAGGGCCAAGGTAGCAGGGGCTGTTCCCTCACTGTTTCCAGGATGGCTTTGCAGGCCACATGAAACCACTTCGCGGGCCGCATCCGGCCCCCGGGCCTTGTGTTTGACATGTCTGAGCTAGACATAACAACACTAAACCTAGCGTCAGAATCAAGGTTATTGGGCCCAGAGCTGATAAAGAATTGGTGGGCTGGAGAACTGGAGAGGAAGCCCGAGCTTCAAGCTAATTGGGGAATGTGATTTATGACTGTTCATTGGAGGAGGGAATTATGCTTTGATACTATGTGCCCAGGGGAGGGGAATTCAGTTTTTGGCTTCGATTATGTAGTGCTGATATTATGCTACTCAAATAAAAGCTTCTTTAGGTAAACAATGCCTCGAAGTTCCTTTGAAAAGTTTCATCTGTCGGAACCATGACATATTCCTTCCCTTTTCAAACAAGGTTAGCTCCTTAACAGTGATGTATAGGTAGTCCTTGACTTACAACAGTTCATTTAGTGACAGCACTGAAAAAAGTGACTTATGACAGTTTTTCACACTTATAATAATTAGTTTATTGATTAGCCCATAGGCCATATCAATACAGAGATCCAAACATATATTAATAAAATCCTATAAAAACAATTTAAAATGAAATTGGAGTAAAATACAATAATTTAATATATAGACAAGTAAAATAAGAGAAAATTATATTTCAGTATCACCCCTACAATCTATGCTGATCTTATCCAAACCATCTTACTCAAGTACTCTGCGGTGTTAAGTGTTGTTTTCAGATTCTGGCCACACTCATGGTGATGTGATTGAAATTCAAATGCTTGGCAACTGACTAATGGCGGTTGGAGTGTCCTGGGATCATGTGATCAGCTTTTGCAACCTTCTGACAGACAAAGTCAATGGAGAAAACATTCACTTAACAACCGTGTTACTAACTTAACAAGGAATCACTGTGATTCACTTAACAGCCTTAAGAAGAAAGGTTGTAAAATGGGTCAAATTAAGAAATTCACTTAACAACTGTCTCCCTTAGCAACAGAAATTTTGGGCTCAGTTGTGATCGTACATCGAGGACTACCTGTATTTGGAATTGTACTGTTAGCAGGAGCACCTAAAAGTACAGCATTACATTGCATCCTTTTACAAATTTGAGTAAGATAATTGAAGTTCTGGAGTATACTGTAGTTCAGCATCATTGCCTAGGTGGGATGATGATAATCTACAGTGCATCAGCTGTTTGCTAGTGCTTGTAACCTATTTGCCTTTCTATGTAATTTAAATTCCCAGGTGGCACTACCTAGTCAAACCTAGCTGATCTTGAGAAAGATAAACAACAGAGCGCCTGATTGTTCCTTGGATACAAGTCCTAAGGTTATAGGCTAGATAAGGAAGCTGAAAAAAGCATTCTAGATGATGACAATGGCTAACTTCAAGACAATGACATGGACATACCCATGTTTATATCAGGAGTGAACTTTGGATTGAAGGAGCCTACATTTCATGTAATTTAAAAATGAAAAACAGATTTAGGCCATAGGTTCTCTCTAAATCTCTGATAGGTTCCAAAGCCTATTTGAAAGCCATAAAGGGAAATATTAAAATGCCTGGAAATAAATTAGTTTATGCCATTAGGTTAACATAAAATGTCATGAATATTCTTTGGAATATAATCTGGAGTTTAAAAATCATTAATTCTCATCTATCGAGAATACTGTACCTCTGAATGTACACATGCAACAGTTACATTCTTGCAAATTCTTTAATAAGAACTTGTTTATTCAACAGTGTTTTAACCTATACTTAATATTTATTTAAAATGTGAGACTTCAAGGAAATATGGGGACCAAATATTCTTATATGAAATAATCCCTAGAGCCTATCAAATCTTCAAATGCAAGATGGTAGCAAGAGTTACAAAAATTGAAAATAACATTTAGAATTGTTTGTTCTTAATATTTCAAACTTCTAGGCCAGGGATCCCCAACCTATGGTCCGCGGCCGGGCCATGGGCTCTTAGCCAGCGGCAGAAATGGCTAGATGGTGCACGCATGCGTGGGCATGCATTTCTCCCGCTAGTGCCTGTGGCCGTTTGCGCATATGCACGGGCACGATTGGGAATGCTAGCACGGGGTGGATATCTGCAGCCCATTTGCGCATGAGCCACTAGCCCAGGTGGTTTGCGCAGCCCATTTGTGCATGCCCGAATGGGCCTCTAGCCACTGTGGGGGTGCACGGCCGTTCGTGGATGCACATGGTGCCAATGCATGCATGAATGGGGCGGTTAGTGCCGTGCCAGTGTGCGTGGCCCCATGCACATGCACATGCACACACACACCAATTCTGAAGCTGCTCTCCTTCCTGCCGGTCCTCAAGCCTGGAAAGGTTGGAGACCTCTGTTCTAGGCCATCCAGTTTCAACAGTTCTGGTTGGCTTATTTAAATTAAAAACTCAAACCCCAAACATATGTCATCTAGAGACACCCCCCACCCTCCTTCATGAACCTTACCCAAGGCTTAGGGAAAGAGCCTGCCCTTTGGAATGAGGATCCCCCCTAAAATCCAGATAGATTCCAACTTGATGGCATTCTAGGGGGCTTTAAACGCCTGGATCTTCTAGATTTTGGATTGGAGTGGTTGTGACCCTTGCTGGGTATATGATTCCTATTCTGTGTATTGATTGGATTTGCCATATGTGTAATGTTTTATGTTACTTATATATTGTCTACTATTTTGAGTGTCAGTCTTGAGTTGAATAGTACCTAAATTAAATGAATCAATACATTAAAAAAAATAACACTCTTTTAAAGGCTGCAAGATAGAAGCCACTGAATCTCCAGGGGATACTATTCCAGAAGGAAAGCACTACCATAGAAAAGGAGCAGATAAGTCCCAACCTCCTGGGTACGGCTCGGTGTACAGCTTAATTGATGGCATGAGGAGCAAACTAACTCTACCAGATCTTCCAGGATTGGCAGAAAGTATTGGAAACAATCGCTTAATAACCAGGCCTATGATCTGTAGGGCTTTCATGAATTGGAGGGCAGGAGGAAAGAAGAAAAGCCTTCCTATCTAGCTTTAGTCTTTGCAGAGTCATTTGGTTGGCCTTTGCTGGAAATAGTGCATTGAGCTGACTTAAAATACAAAACTAAAACTTAGCAAGGTGATTCCGTTTATATCCTGGAGCACTGGGGAACTACCAGAGGGCTGGAAAAGAGCTGAAGTAGTTCCCAGCTTCAAAAAAGGGAAAAAAATGGAGCCAGGAAACTACAGATCTATCAGCCTGACCTTAATACCTAGGAAGATCTTGGAAAAGATAATCAAGCAACGAATCAGTAAAGACCTAGAGGCAAACAAAGTCATTGCCAAAAGCCAACATGGGTTTGTCAAAAACAGATCATGCCACTCAAATCTTATTGCATTCTTTGTCAAAATTAGTGGACCGGAGGAATGCTATGGATATAATTTACTTGGACTTCAGTAAGGCATTTGATAAAGTAGACCATAACCTACTATTTGATAAGATAGAAAAATGTGGGTTAGACAGTATCACCACTAGATGGATTCGTAGCTGGCTCAATGGAACCGCATCTACATGGAGGGAAGTGTGTAGTGGGGTGCCCCAGGGCTCTGTTCTGGGCCCAGTGCTCTTCAACATCTTCATCAATGATTTGGGTGAGGGGATAGATGGGGAACTCATCAAATTTGCAGACAACACCAAGCTGGCAGGAATAGCCAACACTCCAGAAGATAGACTTAAGATACAGAAGGATCTGGATAGACTTGAACACTGGGTGCTATCTAACAAAATGAAATTCAGTGGTGCAAAAAGTAAGGTTCCACATTTAGGCAAGAAAAACCAAATGCACAGGTATAGTATATGTGGTATCTTGCTCAATAGTAGTAACTGTGAAAGAGATCTTGGAGTCCTAGTGGACAATCACTTAAATATGAGCCAGCAGTGTGCTGCAGCTGCCAAAAAAGCCAACACAGTGCTAGGCTGCATTAACAGAGGGATAGAATCAAGATCACGTGAAGTATTAATACCACTTTACAATGCCTTGGTAAGGCCACACTTGGAATACTGCATCCAGTTTTGGTCACCATGATGTAAAAAAGATGTTGAGACTCTAGAAAGAGTACAGAGAAGAGCAACAAAGATGATCAGGGGACTGGAGACGAAAACATATAAGGAACGGTTGCTGGAATTGAATATGTCTAGTTTAATGAGGAGAAGGACGAGAGATGACATGATAGCAGTGTTCCAGTATCTCAGGGGCTCCACAAAGAAGAGGGAGTCAAGCTATTCTCCAAAGCACCTGAAGGCAAGAAGCAACCAATGGAAACTAACAAAAGAGAGAAGCAACCTAGAACTAAGGAGAAATTTCCTGACAGTTAGAACAATTAATCAGTGGAACAACCTGCCTTCAGAAGCTGTGAATGCTCCAACACTGTAGGTTTTTAAGAAGAGACTGGACAGCCATTTGTCTGAAATGGTATAGGGCAGACATGTCAAACTCGCAACGTCACATGACGTCGCGTGACGTATTGGGACTGTTTTGCTATTGCCGGCAATGGGGTGGGTGCGGCTTCTGCATGACGCGTCCAGCCGTTTGACACCCCTGGTATAGGGTTTCCTGCTTGGGCAGGGGTTGGACTAGATGACCTCCAAGGTCCCTTCCAACTACTACTACTACTACTACTACTATTACTTCTTCTCCTTCTCCTCCTCCTCCTTCTTGTTGTTGTTATATTTGTAGTTATTCTGTGCAAAACTATACATCTGGCTGGCTGGTTATCATGCTACCAAAACACTTCTACAAACATTAGAGGCATTAAACATACCTTGGGCAACTGAGTCAGATTGCACATCACCATCATAGTTCTTGCATGCCCAGATAAATCCTCCCTCAGACTTTAGAGCTTGAGCCACCATATCATCAATCAGTCGATGCTCATACCAGATGCTTTTGTCCTCAAACTTTGACTTGTACTCTCTGGAGGGGAAAGAAAACTGAATGTTACTTGTGTTTGTCAGAGGTCTGGCATATCTCATGCTTTCGAAAATCTTTCCATAAAAAGAAACTAAGAGAGGAACTTTAAATCCTTTCACTACAAAAAAAAAAAAAAAGAAAAAAGAAAAAAAAACAAAAAAAACAAAAAAAGAAAAGAAAAAAAATCCTTTCACTACAACATTTTCTTTTTGTATTTAATGTTATTGGAGAGATGGGCATTTTATGTTTTGTGTTTTCCAATATAGTGAGAGTTGTTTTAAGCAACTAAGGACAGATTGGAAAAACAAGTTAGTTTAATTCACAAACTTTGTGAACCACTCATGCACAGTAGCAAATATTCTGCTATCAACTTTGCTGCCCATCTTTCTTAATTCAACATTGTTTAATTTAAAAAGTACATAAAGATTAATGTGAATATTTAGCCATTATTGTCACTGAGCACAGGTTGTAGAAATAGACTTATAGAAAACATCCTGATTTGCAAATTAATATCAAGCACAGCCAGCTTTCTGGAGGAAAAGGGGACACTTGAAATAAAGGAACTGCCATATAGAGGGAAGCAAAGAAATTATATTTGTATGTTCGTTTGTGTGCAATCAGGGAACTAAATGGGAGAGTTTAGGCACCCATGTATCTATAGCATAGAGGATTTTTTTAAAAAAAAATGGGTTTGCTTATGAGCAGTCCCCCAAAAGCAGTTTTCTTAATTTTATATTCATAATTCCCTTCTGTTCATAGTTTAATATGCATAATCAGTTCAATATCTTCTGCATGAAATTTTGAAGAAAACATTTTTAAAAAGCTTCTGAGAATAAAGTTTCAGACTCAGGAATTAATAACCCACTATGAAAGCTTACAAAAAATAGTATGGTTTTTCTAAGAGGTATCCCTGCAAGTGAAAATACATAGTAAAACATTATTATTATTATTATTATTATTATTATTATTATTATTATTATTATTATTATTACTTGTCATAGATGTCCTGAAAAATATCCTTAAAACGTCCATCGTATTTTTTCAAAATGGTGTTTTTGGTGCTCATGTAGAGAGGCCAGGCTTTAGACAATGCCATCTGGAAAGAACTGTGGGCAAAGTCCTTGATGGATTGGTCAAGGTTATACATCCCCAGAGCCACACCTCCGCAGCCTGCATTACCGAAAAGAGAAGCACGAAGTGAAGAGGATGTAACCAAAAATTTGCTTACTAAGAGCACAAGACTTTTTTCTTTCATGTGAACAGTATTTTCAAGGGTTGAATGATAACCAATTCATGTCACTAGTCTATTGTACATTAGCTATCACAGATGAAAATTTCTTTTTGTCATGTAGCCATAAGACTCCAAAAAGAAGCAACAAGACTCTTTACTACATGTAATACCAAGTTGCTCACTGATGTTCATATCCATTATTATTATTAGTGTATGCATTATTACATTAGCCAGGAAAGTATAGTGTATTGTATAATAATAGCTTGGCTGCCAATTTACCAGCTCTGTTGTAGGACATGCTCGCATGCTTCCCAAGGTGCGCCACAGAAGGCTGAACTGGCTTTGCACCAGAAAGAAAGATGAGTGGTTCTTCCTGCAGCGTTATCCAAGGCTCCCTCCCTTCCCGGAGCCACCTCATAAATAGATGCCACAACTGGGAAGGTTCAGAGCTGGCCGGAATCTGACTGCCTGTGTGGAACACCAACTCGTGTCCCCACCATGTGGTATCTATTTATCTACTTCTATAGAACATGTTTTCGAACTGTTAGGTGGACAGAAGCTGAGTTGAGTGACAGGAGTTCACCCCAACACGCAGTGCTAGGACTCAAATAACTGGAACAGAGACCATCTCCAGTGTCATTAAGCCAATCAGCTACTGCACCTCTGTTCATATCCACGATTCCAAGTCAGAGAGAATAAAACAAAAAGTGCAGAAATTAGAATTCACTTGCTTGTCATATGCAATCTTTTTAATTGGCTAAAATTTGCAGCCAAGAAACAACTGGTCCCTCATTTCCTCTAAATCTGTAGCAAATTATGATGAAGTACATCTGAAACCTGTTGAACTCTCAAAAGGAATATGCCACTACTGAGCAGAATTAGAACTAATATGAAGAAAGGCAGGCCCATGTTGAGCAAAAACTGGTTCCCAAAATTATGCAGAACAAATCACACACTAAGCCAGGAATGTCAGTTTAAAAAAAGGCTTACTGTATTCATGAACCAATTCCTATTTGGTGCGATAAACCTATATTGGACTTATTCATAATGCTACTGCCATTACAACGGTTGCAGCATCTTGTGATCACATGATCTCTATTTACAACCTCAGATGGCTTCCAACAAGCAAATTAGGGAAGCTGGTTTAGCTTAACGACCACATGATTCATTTAACAACCATGTGATTTGCTTAACAACTATGGTAAAAATGTTCATAAAATCAGGTCCAGTCACATAACTCGCTTAGTGATAAATATTCTGATCCCAATTAAGGTTATGCCGAGAATTACATGTACTTGTAATGAAGATGGAAAGTTTCTGTCTCACACTCTTTCTCTTTATTATTTTTTTCCTTTCTATTTCTCTATTTCCCCCTTTTCTGCATCTTTTATTTTTTTCAGTTTGTATTAGTTTTTATTCTAATTATAATTTTAATTAAATTACAATGAAATAAAATTAGTAAATTAATAACATCTACAAAGAAAAAAACCCTCTCCAAAATCTTCATAAAAATAGCAAAATCCAAACATAAAAACCCAGAAATGAATATTACTATAGCAATGGTAGTAAAATAACAATCAGTAATAACACTGGTCTATTGTACAGGAGTACTGTTAGAAACTATTAGGAATTACTACCTGGAAGCTGTTAAAATTATGGATGGCTTCTAATTGTCAAGTTGAGAAGCATGTAGTTACATTAGCTGGGAATGAAATACAAAGATATAGTATGCCTGGAGTTTTCAGCCACGCACCAGCTTATACTTGTTACTCAGTACAAGTTGGCATACAGCATGCAACTGTTATTCATGGCTCCAATGTAAAACAGTATACATACTATAGCAATTGTATTGGCTGTACCATAACCATCAGTTGTTCCTTATTTTTTAATGCATATTTTATTAAGTTGCACAGATATGAAACGTATGTCTATCAATTAATACAATCATTCTGCTGATTAAGGAAAAAATATATAGGAAACATGAAAGGAATTTGGTTCACAGCCTATATAAATGAAGTGTCTTATTTATATAAAGACCAGAATGCAACAAAGCATATTATTCCACACAAAGAATCTGTAGTATCTTTCACAACCTATAATGCTCTTGGTCATCACCAATAAAAATAAGGAATCTAGTCACAATGTTATGGATAGGTGAGTGTCAGCCTTCAAACTGTCTTCAAACAGGATTTCTCAAGTTATTATTACTATTATACATATATCACCTTTGTAATATGACATGTCCCCCTGAATGTTCGAAGTCTTCTCCTAAAGTACAATATTCAACTAGGTAAGTCAGCATTATGTTATCTATGCCCAACACTGGCCAAAACTGTGTAATTCAGAGAGGGGATTCAGAAATGGGAGACACAGAAATTCCTTGGATATCACAAGAGTACTCTCTGTTATCCAGGTTGTTATCCTCCTAAGCTGCATAACTTATTACTAAGACTTTTGTAATTCAGGCATAAGATATGATAACACTTTCCATAAATTATGTAAAATGTCAGATGTAAGGGATCTCAAGGCTACCTTTATATTTCTTCCTATAATGCCTCACCCCCTGCTCCATTTCTGACCTGTTTCTAAAGACATATACCTCTCTCACTTCAGAGATTCCTTATTTCAACATTTCAAAGGAACCTGATTATGAAGACTCTATTTGTACCTCTTTACCGTAAGCATTTTTCAGATTTATCTTTAAAGCAACCTTTCCCAATCAATCTACTTTTAATGTATTTTAAAGACAGCTTTCACTATTTCCAATCCAAGATCAGGCTTGTTCAGAATTATGGGAATTGTAGTCACATATACTAGAAGATATATTTGGGAAGACTCTTTTAAAAGCACCTGGAAAGCCTGTGAAGATATCCTTTACCAAGCATACATTAGAAGACTTCAGTATTTGCTTCTCTTTTCTTCTTTTTTTAAGTATAGGCATTGCAGAATTGATTATGAATTGTGTATATGAATTGTAGAATTTCAAGCTATATTTAAATTTATTAGATTTGATATGGCTATCCACTCCAGAAGACTCTGCATGACTTCTATAAAGTAAGGCAGATTTAAATGCAATAGGTTTCACAACTACTGTTCCAACAGGTTTCACAACCACTGAAGTCGGTTTTATAACTTTGTGCAACATTAAAGCAATCTTAGATCACTCTTTCAATTGTTTTTTCTACTGAAAAAAGGGGTGGGGATGGTGAAAAGGATAAGAGAAGCAATAGTGATAGCAGAATTGGTTAAAAAAATCCAGGAAATTTCTTTCTGCACATGTCTTACGCTGATCACCAAGCACCGATTTTATGAGAAGGCAACAATTAGATTTCTCATCTACCCAGCAAACCGGTGGTCAGTTCCAAAGCCATACTGTTATTAGTCCCTCTACATTTTCATTTCCAGATTAGCGGCTTGGAAATTGGGCAAATAGCACTTAATGGAGGCTTAGATGTCATTGATTCCAGCTGCTAATCTCTTGATTATGGACCCAACTTTTTCCATTATTTAATAGTTTGATCCTGAAGTGCTAATTATCTAATTCATACAAAAACTTACAGGAAGATAACTGATTAGTATGCTATCATTTCTTATAGTCTTCACCAATTTTTCACAGACAGCTATTTTTTGGATCAACACTTTAATTCAAAATACCTACTTTCAAAATTATGTATCAAATAAGTTACAGGTTTGCCTCCATCTGCTGGTGTGTATGTCATCTCTACTTTTCCAGGGCCAGGAACCACAAAATCTGTAGCTCTGTACTACGAAACAAAAAAACAAGAATGCCAGTTTTGATCAAATGTTCTGTCATAATACCATATCTATAATATGGTATATAATAATATACCATATCTATTTGGAAACAATTTCTATTGCTGTGCCTTGGAGCTGTGGAAAAGAAGAAAACTTCTTGAATGGCTTCTTATAGTGAAACTGGCAACTTCAGTGCTGTTTTGAAAGAGGGCTCAAACTATTTTAATCATTACCAAACCTGCAGTTTGCTACTCATCTATTCTAACCTAAATGCTATTACATGCATGTTTTATAACAATTCATATAGTGCTGTAAACCTGATTGTATTTTGCTCCCCACCACGTGTATTCTCTAGTCAAGATTTCTAATGATGGTAAGAAGTCATGCAAGTTAAAGGATAAACATAAAATATTGTTCAAGATACTCACTTGATCACCATAAGCATGGCGGCCAATAATAATGGGCTTTGTCCATCCAGACACTAATCGGGGGATGTTTTTGCAGATAATGGCTTCCCTGAAGACAGTGCCCCCCAAAATGTTTCGAATGGTTCCATTAGGTGATTTCCACATCTGTTTTAGCTTGAATTCTTCTACCCGCTTCTCATCAGGGGTGATTGTGGCACACTTGATTCCTACATTGTACTTCTTTATAGCTTTAGCAGCTTCCACTGTAACCGTGTCATCTGTCGTATCACGATTTTCAATGCCCAAATCATAGCTGTAAAGAAAAGTCCCCAATAAATGACATTTAATCATAACCACATAATCACTTCATTTATTCATGGTTCTATCCCCCACAACCTGGACTCCTAGTGACTTTATGGGCAACTCATACTAATTACTGAAAGACAATATCTCAGTGGTGTCCAACAGCCCTTCAAAGGGCCTTTATTGTGTTTGTACTGCAAGTTGGACTCAAAGTAGAGCAATATGTTAACAAAAAGTCTGCAGTCTTATCTACTGCCTTTATCTCCAAACTTCAGACTGATTTGAGAGAATAATGCACAATTACTCAGTAGAGCCAGTAATTTTAATACTCTTACGGCAAGTTGAAGTGGGACAGAGTGTACAGACAGATGGGTTTGTTGCATTGCTTGTATAATAATAGAGGGGTGGAGTGGAAAAAAGGACAGTTTGGATTCTGAGTCAAAAAAGCAAAAGAAAGTATCTCTCATGGATTATTAATAAGGATAATTTATTCAAATTGCTTAAGATCTAGACTGCCTCTTGGGTAAACTTCAACAATTGCACTGAATTTATACCGGTTATACTTTTAAACACTGAAAAATATTTTAGAAATATTACAAATAATATTTAAAGCAGACGCTGTTGTCTTTGGATGTTAACTTATTTTTCTGCTGTCTCTTAATCTACAGTTCACATAGCATAAAAGTTTTGCTTTCATTTTTATTACTTATAAGCAACCTAGATTTGTTATCTTGAAACTGAATGATTAAAACAATAACAACAAAGCACATGCTACAACACATATGACTGCCTTTGAAGAGTACTGAAAACTACAGCTGATGCAGAATGCAACAAGATGGACAATTTTTAACACCTTTTAATACCCTCAGTTACCAGGTAGTCCTTGACTTGTGAACACAATTGGGACTAGAATTTTCATGGCTAAGTAAGGCAATTAAGTGAGTCATGTCCAATTTTACCTTTTGCCACAATTAAGCAAATCACTACAGTTTGTGAGTTTATCAGAAGCCAGCTGGGAAGGTCACAAATGATGATCATATGACCCTGGGATGCTGCAACCATCATACATACATGCTGGTTGCCAAGTGCCCAAATTCTGATCATGTGACTGTGGCACTGCTGTGACAATAGTAAGTTTGAGGATCAGTCATTAAGTCACTTTTTCAATGCCGTTCTAACTTTGAATAGTTACTAAATGAACACGTGTAAGTTGAGGGCTACTCCCAGATGGCTTCTGGATGCAATTCAAGATGCTGACTGGAACTACAAAGCATAGGACTAAGCTATTTTTGGGACTGCCTCTGTCCCATTGTTTCTACCAGCAAAGGGGACAGGTCCCTTCCATCAAACAATGTCATCATCTTAGATCCTAGAGTTATGCCTTCTCTATGGCAGGGCTTTTCTCAGAGATCCAAATGTTCCTGATCCTGTTAGCTTATTGCAAGTCACTGAAGGGCTTGCTGTTTTCTCAGGTGTCTCAGTCAAGAGGGTCAGGTGAGCCCTGCTACTGCGGATGTGCATTTTCTGTATTGAAGTAATTTGTTTTATCTTTGGGTGTCCTGGCTTGTATGCTGTGGTTTATGTTTTAATACTTATACACTTCCTGGAATCACTGTTATGAAATGGGTGGCCATATAAATAATTTAAATTAACTTGAATGCTGAAGTTTATTAGTGGCCCGTACAAAGTAATCTGCAAGAATTTTATATAAATGGGCAATTTCAAGAAAGGAATACTGGAAAACATCACTAATATATGCACCAAATTCTACATAAACCAATGTATTGCCCTAAATTGTATAGGTCCAATTGGTTAAAATATTTGCCCTATTAAGAGGTCAAAAAAGAAATAAAAATATGTCTAGGCTCCACTATGTAATAGAAATCAGATCCCAGCAGCTTCAGCACTTGCAAAACAGCACATCTTGTTAGACAGGTGATTGCCTACCTTCCTTTTGCCTTCTGGGAACAAAGTATGAGAGAAGTAGGCAAAAGTTCAAAATGTGCTGGCTTTCATTTATAGCTGACGCAATTAAAGGAACTTGCTGTCCTTTTGTCAAGGGGGCTCTTTTAATGGCCTTGACAACTAATAGAACAGCCAACTGATTAAATGCTACATGATGTCACCTCTGCCACTGTAGCTTCTATAGGTTTATGGAATATGTGAACTAAATGGAGTCCAAAGGAAAGGATGCAGATTTACACCTCTCCACAGCTGAGTTGTATTATCTAGCCTTCTTTGAATTAGCAGAAAATTATCTTAGCAAGAAAGCTGTTGCCCCCATTGTCAGTGGTACCTAAGATTTTTGTGCTTCGTTTTCAAGTCATTGCAGTTTCCCGACTTCCAAGTTAATGGATTACAAAGCTTAACAGAGTTTATACACCTTCAGATTGCCCCTGGACTTTATGGGAATAAGAGGAAAAATGGTAACACAATATGGATAATTTAATTAAATTTAAACCTGTCACAATCAAGGCCTGGGATGAAATGAAGGCAATGTAATGACAGAAAAAAATGCTGTTGCCAGGATATGTCTATGTTACTGTTAGGTGCAAGTGAAAAGATTCAGGCAAAGAAACCCTTATTACTAGTCACCAATAACATTTAGAAGAGCTACTCAAAATTAAAACATGGGCCAAAGGGATGAAAAAAAACCCAGTAATCATCTAAAAACTAAAAAGATTAAAGGCAGGATGCCCACAGACCTGCTAACTTGTGGGCTGGGGGAAATAGCTTTTATTAAGTAGCTATTTTTCATAGTGTAGTGATGGAATTTATTACATTTCTCTGCTGGCTATGGCACATTAAAAAAACACAAGAACAAATGGTGACCATTCAGTTAATTTGGTTAATTTAAAGCCACAAGACAGCCTTGAAATAGCTGGGCTTTGCAACAGGATCTGAATGAATGCTGGCAATGTGAAAACAGATTCTTATCTTCAGACCAGTTCATGTACCTAAACCTTCAACTTTTAAAGCAAAGGTTTGGTTATGGAATGTCGCAATTTGAAGAGCAAGGAGGCAGTTTTGAAAATATACACACGAAATATAAATAGTGATATATCTTCACACTTTTTAAAGTACCAGAACTAACATTTAACAAAAACACACATAAGCTGCATTTTCCTCACAGTATAGAGGATATACCTGTGAAGATCCAGGTCCACGTAGGGAAAGATCAGCTTCTCCTTAATCAGTTCCCAAATCACACGGGTCATTTCATCCCCTTGCATCTCAACCACAGGGCCTCCATTAATTTTTTTAGACATTGTAAGCTAATGGGGAAAAAAACACAAGAAGTTCTGATTCATCTCCAGCTCAATTTTAATTAAGCCCACAATTTGCTCTTAAAGCAAGTTAATTCAGTATAAGTGTACATGTTTGTACTTCTTCTATATGCTTTGTTGTATCCCCTGTCCCACAATATCAAACCTGATTTTTTACAGTTTCTTTGAAGGAAAGATATACACATAGATACAAAATTATGATATGATGTGATATAAAAGAACAAAATAATTTTATTCTTCAAAAATTATTGGAGATATATGGAATGTAGTCACAAGAAATCTGCTTCAATAAGCTATGCAGTGAAAGTCTGTGATTTGAGACTTCCAACTACAAACGATCCAGCCCTAAATTTCAGCTGGATGTAACTGAGACAATTCATGTTTCAGAAATGGAATCTACATCAGCTGCATGTAAAATGAAGTTACACAAATTGCTTCCATTGTGTGTGTGAGAGAAAATTGTCTTGTTAAAGCAAAAGTTGGGAATTGAAGCTGAGAAGAGGATATCTCTGATTATATAAAAAGACACTCAAGAACAAATATGAATGGAACTTAAAAATGGGAACTTAATGAATGTACAGAAAAAAAACACGAATACTGAAATATTGCAATAAAACATGAACTGAATGCTGTCAAGGAAAAGCATTACATGGTCAATTTCTACAAAAGATCAAGGTGAAAATGGATAAAGATAAAATGTAGGAATGGCTTACAACTGTAACATTAAAAAAAAAGAAATTGAAGGCGTGATTTTGGCTGCTCAAGAGTAAACTATTTAAATTAATGCAATCGAAGTCAGAACTGAAAAACTTGTCAAAGTCAGATTGTGCAAAAAAGCAAAAAAACCAGATTAGCTAGAGCAAGAAGATCACAAAAACTGATTATAAACAATATATCACAGTCATCAAAATGATTCACTGGAACAACTGTAAAAATGTTCATGTACCAGTAATGAAAAATTGGTGGCAACACACAACTGAAAAATAATAAAAATCAGCAGGTTAAAATGTTATGGAATTTCCAAATACAAGGTGATAAAGTTTTGGCTTATATCACATCAGATTTAACTGTGGTTGAAAAGAAGAAAGTATGGATAAAGGAGGTGGCAACACCAAGGGACAGTAGACTAGAAGACAAAGAATTGAAGAAAAACATAAAACATCAAGATCTGAAAATTGAAGTTGAATGATCATGACATAAACCAACCAAGGTAGTCCCAGTGGTTATTGACACATTGGATAACATACCAAAAAGTTTTACATGATACTTACAAAATATGTTTTGACAAAATTTCCATCTGTCAGTTACAAAAGGCCACACTGGTTGGATTGGTATACTATATCAATACATTACAACATCCTATGTTTTTTAGGAGGAACTCTGAGTATGAAGGTCAACACTAGCTAAAGAACTGGCAGCTGTGATTTTTACATTTTTCTATATATAAAAGTAATAAGGTTTGCTCAGGTCCTTGGGAAGAACTTAGTAAGTATATAAAAATGCACTTGGCTGCCTAAGAGTAAACTATCCAGTCTAAACATCTGACTGACTGACTGACCAACAATCATAGAGATAATTTCACTGTGTATGCCTCCCAACTCCTAGCAATTCTGGGCTAAATAACTGTTTCTTTATTTATAGGCCACCTAGTAGCTGAATTATATTATTTATAAAAATGACTATACTATTAAGCCTTTTTGACTGCACTGAAAATATGATCAGCTCATGATCACTCATGCCCTACTCATCGCCTGTATGGGTTACAGGAAGCTGCCCTTGAAGAATATCCGGAAGCTTCAGCTGGTGTAAAATGCCCCTAATTTTATACACGTTATACATCCCTGCTTCATGAGCTGTACCGGTTATCAGTTTGTTTCTACAACCATTTCAAAATGCTGGTTTTGATCTTTAAAGCCCTTCATGGCATTAGGATGGGTTATTTAAGGAACCACCTTTACCCAATTACATCTGCCCAGCCCATTAGATCTGGTAGAAGTGGTATGTTGCAGGTTCCATCTTTGAAGAAGTTCCATTTGATGGGACCTAGGACATGGGCCTTTTCTACCATGGCATCTGCCCTCTGGAACATTGTCCCCTATGAGATGAGATCTCTACCATCCTTCTGGAACTCCCTTAAAACCTGGTTATGTCAACCAGCCTAGTGATTGCAAGGAAATGGTAATTTGATTATACGGCATTGTTTATAACCTGATGTTGTGCCTTAACCTTTTATAGTAATACTGAATTTTTGTACTTGTACTTTGAATGTTTTTAAAATTGATTTCATGATAGTTTTCTATGACATTGAGTGTCACATTTGTGAAATGGGCAGTCATATAAATTTAATAAAAATGCAGGGCTTGGTCCTGATTGAGACTACTGTACTCTGCATGTTTGGGGGAAGCCTAAAATTTTACACTCCAGCCACCTGCTTATATAGCCAGGACATTGTTTTCCTTCCCTTAATAAAGTCTGTTTGGCTGCTAAAGGGACCCTTATATATTTACTTTCTGCAAATGATACATTTAAGAGGAAGATATTCAAAGAAATAAACGCTCCTACCTGCCCCTTGACCTTAGCCAACAAAAAGCATAGTTTTAAAATGTTCTGTGGCCAACTGATAATCCCCACAGGTATTTG
The DNA here is from genome assembly GCA_034064705.1 of Bothrops alternatus. Classification (NCBI taxonomy): domain Eukaryota; kingdom Metazoa; phylum Chordata; class Lepidosauria; order Squamata; family Viperidae; genus Bothrops; species Bothrops alternatus. The sequence goes on from JARGCV010000068.1 coordinate 5,026,127, forward strand.
CTTACCAGTGTTGGTTATGAAAGAGCCATGACTTGGCAATTTTACCTTCATAAGCTATCTAACACTGTATATGTAAAAGTCAATGAAAGAAGCACATGCTGTAGGCTCCACTCTGAAATTATTTTTTGTAGTACTACACAGTAGTACTAGTGCACTGTTTGGGCCAGGCTACAGTCTAACCATGTGAATATATAAGTGAGTATAGCACACTCCATAATCATCAAACTGGCAGAAATTGCTGCAGGATATATTTAAAAAGACATAAAAATATTTTCTTTATGGAAAGAGATGTTTTCAACATGAAATCAATAAACTGTTAAATCACACTATTAAATTTAACTCAAGAGTTTATCACACAGAGATTGTAAATGTAATAAACTGTGACGAAACGTCATTTTAAAGCAAAGTATTCATTCTGGCATAATCTTTTCAAGATCAATTCTCTTCTCCATCATATAATGAAATGGCCTCCAATCCATCAAAATTTTGATGTATAAATGTAACTCATGATCATTATATACCAGTGATGGCAGTGCCCAAACTGCAACCGAAAACCCACTTATGCATTGTTGGGTGCCGGGTGGGTGTGTCCCATTGGCTGGATGTGTCCCATTGGGTTGGTGTGGCCCATTGGGTGGGCATGGCTGTGGTGGTAACGGCAGACTGGGTGGGACTAAAAAGTTCAATCAATCAATTTCAACTTTGCATGATCTTTTTTTTTTCCTGTGAGAAGTTAAAATTGATTGATTGAACCTTTTTTTTTTTTGCACACAGAGGCGGAGGCCTAAAGCAAAAAGGTTTAATAAAACCCAGCTGAAGGCCTAGGACTGGGGCGACGGCGACGGCGCATGTGCCTACAGAGAGGGCTCTGAGTGCCACCTCTTGTACCCGTGCCATAGGTTCACCACCACTGTTATATTCAATAGCCTGATTTGCATATTTTACTAATCCATCATTCATTTACTAATCCATCATTCATTTGACATTGGCTGGTTCAACTAACTATAACTGTCAGGGCAAAGCTGCTTAATCTTGTCCAATAAACCATAATGTGGCTTACTGCAAAATGTAAACCTGATTATAGTTAGTGCTCAACTTTCAACTGTTTGAAAGTTACAGTACCAGAAAAAAGTGACTTATGACCATTTTTCACACGACCATTACAGCATCTGCATGGATGTGACCAAAATTCAGATCCTTGGCAACTAGATCATATTTATGACAGTTGCAGTGTCCCAGGGTCATGTGATCAGATCACCTCTTGCGACCTTCTGACAAGCAAAATCAATGAGGAAGCCAGATTCACTTAACAACCATGTTGCTAACTTAACTGCTGTGATTCATTTAACAACTGTGGCAAGTAAGGTTATGGAATGGGGCAAAACTCATTTTAGATGCTAACCATCTCTCTTAGCAACAGAAATTTTTGGGCTCAATTGTGGTCATAAATCGAGGACTACTTGTATAGATTTTCATTGCCTGGGGAAATACCATCCATCTGCAAAATAGGTTCACCCTTAAGATTTAGTGCATGCCTGGGAAAGGGATTTGAAAAAAGGGAGAGGTGTTGCAATTAGAAGAGTGCTTGCATAATATTGGATGTGGTTCAGAATGTTGAAATAACCAGTATTCTGAAATCCATAATTAAACAGGCCTTATTGTAGAAAAGAAAGACTAAGAAAAAACCTGTATGCAAGATTATAGTTCTCAGAGATATTTTACATATTTATTTCATTACTAGCTTGCTGCAGAAATTGGATGTCTATATATGTAACTTCACAGCAAAATCAGAACAAATGAGAAAGGCTATAGAGCCTTTAATAACTGGCTGCTACCTAAAATGATCCTTTTGTTCCCAGGATTTTGTACCATTCTTTCCAGAACTACATCTTTACATATATTTAGTAAAACCAGTGGACTTCAGTGAAAGAAACCTTATGTATGCCACCTTGAATTATATAAAGTGGGATATTAATTCTAATAAACAAAATAAATACACTTCAAATTAAAATGTTGGTTTTGTTAGGATAGTGGCTAGGTACTGCCCATCTCAATCAAGCCAAAATTGGGACCAATTATTTTGAATATTTCCATCTCACATTTTCATGGCCACACTTGTAATGGAATTGTTGGTTACCAACAAGCTAACCTAAATGCAGAATACCATAATCACATAAACCATAATCACATAATACCACAAAGCCATTATCTTACACAGAGACTTCCAAACTGATAATTAAGGAATAAACCTGAAGTTGATTTTACCATACTGAATTTAACATTTGTGAAATCATTTAATTGTGCAAATATTACTATAACTATCCCACAATTCCACACATAAACCAGGATTAGACTAAAAAAGGGCAGATGTATCCATCTGGCTCTGTTATTCCAGGACCAAGGCAGTTGTTACAATATGCTATAAAGGAAATAGTCTGTAATCAAACATAACCAAACCAATATAAAACAAAACGTGAAAAGCTTTCTCAGCCATTTTGACTTGTACAATTTTCAGGGTGGGGACAAAGTCAACAGTGAAAAGCAACTAGAAACGGAAAAATTCTAACACATATAAGGATTTGTACAGTATATAAAAGAGGCTTTTCATATCTTTTTTTTATAAAAAAGCTGCAGAGTCACAGTCAGACTAGTTAATTGCAGTAAAAAACGCAAAAAGGGTCGTGTAACCTTGTAATATTTTAGTTTTTAAGCTATTTGTGGCTTCAGCGGCACAACAACCCTTGCCAGCCTTCACGATACTGGACGACTCATTGCTTTTACTAACCATTTGGAGCCGAGTAATCCATGCAGCCCGAAGAAGTACAAGGCGAAGAAACAGAGGAGACTCACCTCTTTGGGCAGATAGGAATCACTGAACGATTTGGAGGACTTTGAAAAACAGGACTGGAAGATCCCAGGGCGAGGACGGCTTGCGTTGTCACTGCTCGTCTCGCTCCCACTGCCACGATCGACCTCTAGGGCTGGGTAGCTGCTGCTGGTGGTGCTTGTACTACCACCGTCGTTTTTACTCGGGGCGTAGACTCTGCAATAGGTAAAAAAGAGCAGGTTTAAATGAAAGTCTGCTTGGGCCACACCTCCTCCCAGTCTCGGTGACTCCCACAATAAGGTCTGATACTTCGTCCCTCCTTTACTCTCCAGTTGCCCAATAGAGAAAATGAGGAAAACCGCTTCGCCAATGCGCTCTTCCCACGCGCTTGTCACGAACCAGCGAAGAGAAATGACTGGAGAAGCTTTGTAATTTGGGTGAGTGGAGGGGGGGGAATACAGAGCACACAGAATAAAGAAGAGGAGTAGAACAAAGGTGATTTTATCATGTCCCCGCGGGTAGATCGGAGACAAGGACTGGGTGACACGCTAAAAATGCAAGCTAGATATTGCCGCGAACACAAATGCATTTTTCTTGCTCTCTCTGTCTTGCCACCACTGGCAAGCGTACGTAACCTGTCGCTTGGGCTCAGTTCCTCGGATGGGTGCGGAATTGCGGGTTTAAGAGTTCGCAGAGAGTCTCCGGCCTCTGAAGGTTTAACAGAACAACAGCTCAGGCTTCAGATCCTTGAAGTGGTAGGATTTGATCCGGCTGTCCAAAGAGGCAGGTTGACTGCCTTTGATCTTGACACTGGTCGTGGGCGAACAGAAGCTCTCAAGGACAAACTGAGAATCCGCTGGGCTTTATTTTGACACCTTTGGCTGCTTTTCTAAATACAAGAAGGCTGAAATCTTTACACTCAGACAGCTGGCCTCCCTCCCGCAAAGTGTCATTAATTCATCCCCATGCAAGCCTGCTGGCCAGTTTGTATGAGACACGAAAGCAAGAAATGAATGAAGGGATGTCACGGGGAAGGAATCACATGGTTGGCTTTCCAAATCATGTTCCGCTGTCTATCTACATATTCAGGCCCCAGGAAAAAGCAGAGAGCGCAGTTTCTCAACCTTGACAGCTTTAAGTTGTGTGGACTTCCGGGAGCTAAAGTTCACATATCTTAAAATTGTCAAACACTGAAGAGACAATGCAGAATATTGACTCCTTGTAGGTGTCAAATGACCATCAGGTATTCCTATAATTCTGAATTGTTAATGGCGAGTTTTTCATGATTCCATAAACCTATTATTTTATATAAACTGTTCAAGCGCCCCAAATTAGTTTTGAGTTCAAATTGGATGTGTCTGTTGGGTGGGTAATTGACTTATAAAATTTCACAGATGATTGTGAGAATTGTATTAGGGCTTAATTACAGCTCCCTGCATCCCATTGATATTGTACAGCGTTTAGGAATTTATTGGATTAATTCTCAGTAAGAAACTAAACCTGAGCCTAGGGGACATATTTCAGACCGAGAAATGCAGATCATTATGGTATTTTCTCTCAAGCTTCTTCGTTCGACATGCATGCGAGTTGACAGTGACGAGTTCTTATGTCATCTCTACCTATAATATTGCGCTATGATTGGACATAGAGCATGTTCGCATTCAGAAGATGCAAACATTCAGACAAAGCCAGATCATCAATGAGAATTGGTTCCCCCTTTCTCGTATACACTTGATAACACGTTCGCGGCGTTACCAGTCATTATAGCATTGTACGCTCGAGCTAAAGTGCATTGAAAACTTTGGTCGATGATTGCAGGGTCGTTGGTTAATGCCTGTGTGCGTTTGGTTCATCTCTCCGGCATCAATTGGATTGCCTGCGGGAGGCCGGAGCAGATGGCGCTGGAATAGCTCCTCCTCCGCCGATTTGCTTTTGCAGGGGAAGAAACAGGAAGTGGATGGTGAGGAGGGAGCGCGTTCAAGCCGGGTCAGCTGCTCTCTTAGCCGGGCTTCTTGGTTCCGTTTGGCCGCCCCCTCTTTGATGGTGTTGCCTCTTGGAGAGCAGAGCGCAGGAGACCCGTGGCGGGAGACAGAAATAGCCTGCTGGAGCCTACCGAGAGGCGGGTGAGAGGCGGCGAACAAAGCGATTTTTTTCCTTCGCAAGGAAAGGAAGCGCGGGGGGGGAGGGGGCTTTCACGCAGCCTCGTAGATTCCATGTTTTAGCTTTATGGGTTTCAGCCTGCCTTAGATCCTATATATGGGGCTGGACCGTAGCGATAATAGTTGTTTTTTTAAAAAGTGTTTTGGCTATTTAGCTCGTTCCTGTGCCCTTCCGAATTTTGTCCCGTCTTTTCTACTGCGCGGTGTGGCATTTCCGTAAACCAGATTTTGGGGTGGGAAAGTTAACGATCGGGTCCTGCAGGGCGTATCGAGACTCTGTCTGGAGAGTGGGAAAAGATGACACAAGATGTTGCTGTCCGCGACGGAGCAGCCATCCTGCCTTGTCTCGTAGTTTGTGAGGAAAGGGGTATCCAAAAAAGATTCTGCTGAAATGAACAATTGCGAAATAGAGGATTGTTGCAACTTTAGAAGTTGTGCAGCGAAGAGAACAGTTTGCTCGGTCTGAGATTTTTTTACTCTTGTATGCTGAGTTGCACTTGCTTACATACTTCCCCTAGGTCGTTTTGAAAAGTGTAAGAGCCCTTTGCCAATTAGGTGAATGAATGAATGTTTTTATTCACTGATCAGAATGGCAACTAGATAAATTGCTCCTATCTATTTTGAATTGTACATCTTTGGAACGAAGAGTGAGTGATGCACACTACATTTCCTAATACATTTTCCAATTTTGGGCTTCTGTTGGGATAGGCTTGTAGAGGCTCTTTGATTTAAAACAGGATGGAACTACACTTGCATAAGGTTAAAGATATTGAGACCATTTCAGGTTATATAATTGATTGCACCCATATTCAAATGAAATATGTGTAAGATGAATGAATGTTCCCTTTTGAACAGATACCTGGATGCATTAAAGCTAGGATCCTGTTACCCTGATTTAGAAAGATGGCATGGGAATCCTTCTAGAAATAAAACTCCCTAAAATCCTTGTGGTGAGCATTGTTTTTAAGAAAAGGAAACTAAATTTCCATAGCATTAATGTTATTAGTTAGAATAGTTAATTTTCAGCCCCGTTAATCCTGTGATCCTTGTCATCTCCTTTGAACATTGTTTTATTCAAGTGGATGAGTTAATACAGAATGTTATTTTGTGATATACTTTGGAAATTCAGACTTTTGTGTAACAGATTTTATCCAACATGGATTCTTAAGTTTGGGGCTTATGCTAAATAAAGATTTAAAGGATTCTGTTTTTTGAAAGAATTTTGTTTTTATCTTTAGGTAATAAACACTTTTAACAATTATTAAATGTCAGAATTTATTAGAACATGGCAATTATTATAGTAGACTCTACAGTTATTAAGATCAAATGTTGTCTATCTTACAATTACATTTTATACTTTAAGAAAAAAATAAAATGGAATTCTGTGCCAGCAACTCAAAACCCAATTTAAGGATTAAATTATTATACTTCAAATATTTGGATCATTTTTTTTATTATATGGCTTTACTGACTATCCAACACATATTCTTGAGTCAATAAACTGCTCAGATTCACCTCAAAACACAAGATGGCCAGCAAATAAATTTAATAATAAACAAATAGGTAAATTGATAACAAGTTATATTAATCCTTATATTAAATTACATTAATTTAAATTAATAGCCTTCAAATATAATGGTGCTAGCATTTATGAAGAAAAACAATTCCTTACAGCCACATGACGTTAAAAATAATTTTGGATTAAGTACTTTGGAATCCTATCTGAACCAGATTATTTCAGTTTAAATTAAAATTGTTCCTGTTTGCCTACTTGGGCTATGGTGGTATGATCTGAAGAATCTCTACTCAGCCTGCATCTGCCTGAGAATCAAGTTTTACTTCTATTTTCCAAATGTGATGAAGGAACATATAAGTAGGAAGTGAATTATATTTTCTTAATGAATGCTCTTATTGATGTGACCAATCCATGCCAATTTTATGGTGGTCATTGGTCACAAAATACTGATTACATCTACTTTCCCAAAAATTGGTATATATTTCAATATAGTATTGTGTATAAATATTTATTTGATCATAATGTATTGATAACATATTTTCCCGAGACTTCCTGTTTCAAAGGCATTGTGGATAGAAATGGAATGAATAAGAGATTTTGTTTAAATATACTGCAGCACTGGAGAAGCTAGGGATATTTAAAAATAAAAGAATTGCCATTATAAGACTAAGAGACATTAAGCCTAGTTCTCAGTGTCTGAGACCAAGCAGCTAGATTTCCATAGAAAACTTACAAGCAGAAATCTGATATTGGTTGCCATCACTTTATCTTCTGATAGTGGTTATTATCTCGGTTTAACCTAGAGCCAGTATGAAAAACTCAACTTTTGATTATATGGCATTTGTGGCCATGTTTGTATGATATACTAACTCATGGTTAAATGATCCATAGTTTACTGAATTAACCCACAACATCTTAAATCCAAAACTTAACTACTCTGGCTGAGTTCCCAAAACACACTGAGCACAAAAAAGCCAACTACATTTTAGCTAGTAAATTGTAGGTTATATTTGGCTGTCAAGACTGTTAGACAGTGGTAAATTTATGATTTTGAATTATGCAAGCTGCATATTAATCTCAGAAGTACCTTTTTTTCATCCTGGCCTTGTTGGTTAGATGAAGAAAGAGGAAATATGGATTATCTGTTTGCTGTGAGAAGAGAGCACATGCAAATGAATAACTACACAGACCGTTCTATTATTAGATATTTGTGATGTAAATTGGATGGAACTTCTGGTTAAAGGTGCAGAGTGTCAATATTGGATTGGTGACTCTTGAATTAAATTATTTTGTTTCTTAAAATACAAAATCTTTGGAAAAAGTGTTTTTAATTAAATGCTGCCTAGGTTAACTGATGTACAGTATGCAATATTACATGCTTGGAATGTAATATACTTTTACATGTGGTATTAATACTATACTTATGGGCTCTGATTATGAGTGTACAGTATTTTGGATTTGATTCCAGAAAGGTGTTTCATAGTTTCTGTAGGTAGGGCATGAATGTAATGCTTACTGTATCTTCAGTTCTTTAAAGCAGGTTCTCATGCCAACTTTCGGGAACAGCTGAACAATCCTGGGAAAAGATGCTGGTACTTTCAAGACAAGTCCTACATTTATGTTCTGAACTACTTTTTTTAGAACTAATAAATGTTGCATAGCCATATACTAGCTTTGGCTTATTGTTGGGAAAAATCTGGACAAATTACTTAGTTATGGACACAGAACTGGCAAAATTGCTGTGTTCAGAACTTGCTTTGGACTATTTTTCTCTACATTTTTGTCAGGTTCTAAAGCCAAGCCTTTGTGTTCTTCCTGAAGATCAAGTGTGTGAAGGACTGTAGACCTGACTGTGGGAACAGAGAAGGAATGAGTGAACTAACGGGGGGGGGGGATTTCAGAAAGGATTACTCAGTCCCGTGAAACAGAAAAGTATAACTACTTTGATTTTGTTTGGCATAACATAGGACAGAGAGACACTCTGACAGGCTTTCAAGATTTCTTTTATTGTACTTGACAACAAAAACCATTTCCTTGAAATCCCTGCGGTGACTGTTTTGGCCTTGCCTACTTTGAAGGACTGACAGATTGTGACCCTGACTAGCAGTTGTGATGATAGAAAACCCTATGGTGGCTGTTTTCTGGAAAAGAAAGGCATCTGGGTGGTTTTTTTGGAAACGTCTGTCAGCCTTTCCAGGTAGACTAGATAGGAAACAACCAGATGAGCTAATTCTACTTTACTGTAAGGCTACATTAACAAAATCTTGCAAGTCTGACAGTAGAAATTCTCGTCATCTCTTTTACAGAAAGTTTCTTTCTTGGCCAGTTATACAGCTGCTCGCTATGCTCTCTCTTACCTAGGTAGCATCTCCCCATTCCACCCCGCTCATTCCCTCATAACCATTACATCATCTTTGAGTTGAATTGTCATTACTTTTTTGTTTATAACCCTACTTTCTGCCTACATTGTTGTTTTGGAAACTTCATAGCATTCTTACAGAATTAACCCGATTTGTAACATTCTTTTGCCCATACTACTCTCTGAACTAGTCATAGTTTTGTTGTTACATTGTCAAATGGTAACTTTTACTTCCTTAATTCATACTTGTGAACATTAAACATGTCTAATCTACCCATCCATAATTGAGTAAAATCTGGATCCAGGAAAAGAAGTATCTGCAAATGTTGGGAAACTAACTTATTTTCAAAATGCTGTTGGGATTAGATAGTCAGGGGGCATCAATATTATATATGCTTGACTCTTGGTATCTGCATGAAGAAATGCTCATCACCTTGGCCTGCTTTTAACAATAACTCATAGCTTTTCAAAGGACATTGTCTTTCTCTTTTCCTATTTCTCTCTACAATACCATACATAATAATTTGTTCTGGTCTATCCTCCGCTTGCATGTACGTTTGTGAGTTTTTGTTTACTGATAATCACCTCATGATAGGAAATTGTATATTACAGAATAGGACTAGCCTGAAGCAATTCTCCGTCAGTTGTTTCCTCTAGCTTAGATCTCTTCAATACGTTGGTAATTCATACTGAAGCATATCTTATCTATGAAATTGGCTTATTTATCAGTCCCAAAAAGCAGAGACCTTCAGTTCTATGCCTGAAGGTGTACAAAGAGTAACAGGAATAATAATATGCACTTGCCTGCTGTCATTGCTCTCTGAGCTTTTCTTAATTGTCTGAGGATCTTCTGCCAGGCTCTTGGGAGGGGAGTCTGTGAATTTTCTTGAAGATAAGACACTGGAACAGTTTGGGCACTTGCTTGTTAAGTAGCCTGTAGTTTGCAAATGACTCAGTGGTTTGTGCTTGGCTGTGTGTCCTGGGCCTTCACAATAAAAATATAAATCAAAGTCTCTTCTCTGTTTCACTGCCTCTTATTTTCTCCATACCTGCTCCAACTTTTCCAAATTCTCTGGTATTCTTTGTCTCACTAATTCATCTCTTAATTCACCACTAAGTCCTTCCAGAAAGTGGTCATTCAAAGCAATATCATTTTACATTCCACATCGTGAATACCAGTTCCAGCAAAATGTTGTATACAAGTCCATCCTGTGACTTACTTTCATTAACAGTAGATGTTGAGCTCCAGGACCTCTCCCTTCTGCCTCTTCAGCATTCCAGTTCTGCCTATGACACTGCCAGACTTATCCATTGATTTGGGAAAGCTGCTGAACCCATCTGCAAGCAAGGAAGAGGACAGCAAATCTGTAGCGGTTGCATTTAATGGCTTGCCTACCCTGCTTTTTGCATGTTGGATGGAAGGGTGATTTGGATAGAGTCTTATCAAACTCAGACCAAGATTAAATCTCCCACTAGACTAAATCTTTCTGAAAGAATTTTTTTTAAGGCCAAAGGTACACCTCAGGGGGGGGACATACTGTAAGAGAAGATCTGTCTCTGTTGTATGCGTGAATCTATGAGTATCAGCAGAGAACATTATTAGTAGCTTAATAAAACTTAGTTGTACTAAACTAGCGGTTCTCAACCTGTGGGTCGTGACCCCATTTGGGGTCGAATGACCATTTCACGGGGGTCGCCAAACAACGCAGTCCGCCATTTTCCCCCCTTTTCCTTAGCTGTGCTACACCATTTCCCCCCCTTTTCCTTAGCTGTGCTATTCCCTCTTATTCTATTGGCTTTTGAAAGCCAATAGAATAGACTCTCTTGAATAGAGTCTAATTCTATTGGCTTTCAAAAGCCAATAGGAATTGTCCAGGCTGTCTCTGCCCTGCTGAGCCCGCCAAAAGTCCCAGTCTGCAAATGGTGCTGCAAGTTGTCTGCAGCGAAGGCGAGCGGTCCGGAACTTTCCACCCCTCCCTGCTGAGCAACTACTAAAAATGTAAGTAAAAGAGGGCCAGGGGTGGGAGGTGGGAGGCCGGCGGGCGCAGGGAGGGCAGCTGGCGCACGTGGGGCCTGGCAGGTGCCTTACCTCCCTTGGGCTGGGCCAGCTGGTGGCCCAGCCGGTGGTCGCCCTGCGCTGTCGCTGCTGCTTGCCGCGGCCGCCCAGGAGCGCCTGGGCCTGCCTGCCGCCACCCCGAACGGGCGGCAGCAAAGGTAAGGCTAGCGGGGCAGTGGCGGGCACAGGGAGAGTTTTTGGTGCACGTGGGGCCCGGCGGGTGGCTTACCTCCCTTGGGCTGGGCCAGCTGGTGGCCCAGCCCGTGGTCGCCCTGCCCTGTCCTTGAAGTATAGTTGCTTTTTTGGTGATGTTAAAGTAGTTTGCTGCTGCCTTCTAGAATCTCTTTTGTTTTCTCAGTCTGATGTATGTTATTACACCATCTAATGTTGAGTATTAATTGACATCTTTGTAGATGCTGGAAGTCTATAATAAAACTGATAAATATTACCGTCTTTGGTGGCAACATGGTAATGTATATAAATTTAAGGAAACTAGTTCATGTTTTCCGTTCATTGTAAGTTTGTTATTATAAATCAGTAGAAGATTAAAGTACATTTTATGTGCATGAATTATATTTGGAAGTGGGCAGAAAGGTACAGTTTTTTAAACCATTTATGCCTTTTTCTGGGATTTTGGTTGTTTCCCACAACTGTGGCAGAGTCTCAGGAAAAGACATCTTTGATTTTAGGGCTCGCAGACAGAAGCTGGTTTTATAGACACTACGTGATCGGAAACATCTTTTACTTTGGAATCTGAAGCACTGCACAGTTCTAATATCAATCCCTCCTCAAGAACTTTTGTACATATTCCTTTTGTTTTTTTTTTCTCCTTATCTTTCTTTCTTTTTTTAACTAATATTTGTTAGAAGAAAGTAAACAAGGTAAAGTTCTGCTCTATATAATCCCAAAAATATCCTCATATGCATTCAGTCTGATTTAAATCCAGGTTCTGTCTAATGTTACTGTCTTGCCTAATCTGACTGATTGATTATTTATTTAGTTAGTTTACTTGCTATCCTTTTTGTTTCAGAGTGACTCAGGACAGATTTAATTTAGATTATTACTAAGTGGATGTTTAGAACTTTTTTTAAAACTGACAACTGACATTTTCAAATTGCTAGTCTCGATTATGTGGGTCTCATACTTTGCTTCATAGTAAATAATTATATAGGCCATCATCCATGCTGTTCCATCTATTCATTTTATTCAATTTGCTTATGATTGGTACATTATTTCCTTGCTCTCTATGCAGTACCTCTGCTGGTAAGATGCGCTCCTTTAATACATCTTTACAAAGTTGAACAGTACTTTATTTGGGAGTTTATGCTTTGCCATTTAATACTCTTATTTCAGTATGGCTTTTTAGTATTATTATAATCAGCACAGTACAAATAAAACATTTGAAAGTACACCAGGCTGTAGCATCTGATAATACTGTGGGGGACCTTACTATGGGTTGCCCAAGTACATCTAAATTTTACTTTACTAGTAGGACTTTGTACCTTCCTCCCCATTGATGCTAACACCATCTACCACAGTACAAACAATTTTATTGTGCCTATACGCTGATTCCCTTCACACCAGACAACAGCTAACAATCTAGTTTTTAATCTGTTCTTTTTCAGTCTCATCAGAGGTTGCTCACTCCTTTTTATGTTTCTATACCATGTACGTATCATTAACTATGTTTTCATAGTACATAAGAAGAAGCCTGTAATGCTCTGCTTGGATTGTTTTTTTTTTCTCTTTTGATAGGAAAATAGAAAAGATTGTTTGAGTTCATGCTTACGATATTGTAGATTCATAAAAGACAAATATCTCTGGACTTTCATAGCTGTGACCTCAAGGAGTTTATAATATCTAAATCAGGGGTTCTCAACCTTGGCAACTTTAAGACTTGTGGACTTCAACTCCCAGAATTCCTCAGCCAGCAAAGCTGGCTGAGGAATTCTGGGAGTTGAAGTCCACAAGTCTTAAAGTTGCCAAGGTTGAGAACCCCTGATCTAAATGATGATCTGACTTTTATTGAAGTAAATGAGTGAAATAGTAAACATGCATTTTCATTTTTCTTAGGATTCATGAAATGGCCACAGATGACAAAACGTTTCCCACACTGGAATCTGTGAATGATTTGCCTTACTCTCCTGGCAGCCCATCTCACCTGACGCACTTCAAACCTTTGACTCCTGACCAGGATGAGCCTCCATTTAAATCTGCATACAGTTCTTTTGTAAATCTTTTTCGCTTCACTAAGGGTACGTGCAAATTATGTTTCACGGTTTAATTTATTCAGTATGAAAGAGGGCTTAAGGTCACTTGTGGTTCTGAATCAGCCTCCCTCTATTTGGTGACTTCCAGAGCTGTTGAAATACTACTAGTGCATAAGCCCAAGACTTCCTTTTTTCTTTCTCTTCTCTGGAATAAGAGGTTGGATGTTTTGTCCCAATTTCAATTCACGTGGCTTCTTCTGAAGCCTGGAAATGTGCAGAAGGAGGTAACCATCACATTAACTGTAATTATATTGAAATTAGCCAACATCAGACTGATGATTTTGTTTGAGTGCATGATGCTAAATCTGACATGTGAAATTTGACTGTGTAGATAGTGAAGACAGCAGGCTGATCCTGATCTTTTTCTGTTTCCTCCCCCTTTTTATTTTTTTGTTCACTAAATTAATACATGCTTAGATCAAGTATGTATGATATGGACACTTTGTGCCTGTATTTTCTGATTTCCAGATTCAGGTTTTATTGAAAGTATTGATTTTGAATTCTTTCATAGTTTATAAATATGAAGAATTGATTCTTCCCACATGTATCAAATCAGTCCTTGAAGTCAATACATAACCATCAAATGTGGTATGGCAAGTAAATAACTGGCAAGAGTTGTTTCCCAACTCTTTTAAATTAAGTTGTGATCTTTATGGTATTTTTTTTTTGCTTAGTATCCCATTATATTCCTCTGCCATACATTGATTTTGAATTATATTTTTTATCTGTCTGATATATTTGAGTTTGAAGAAGAAAATGCTACCATTTAGCTTGATCACTCTTTCACTTAGTACAGTGGTTCTCAACCTATGGGTCGCGACCCCATTTGGGGTCGAATGACTGTTTCGTGGGGGTCGCCGGACACCGCGGTCCGCCATTTTGTTGGTTTTTTTGAATTTTTTTGAATTTTTTTTATTTTTTTCAGCGTGCGCCGCGCATGCGTGGATCGGCCCGCCGCGTGCATGTGCTGCACATGCGTGGATCAGCCCATTGCGTGCACGCGCCATGCATGCGCGGATCCACCCGTCGCGGTCCGCCATTTTTTTTTGAATTTTTTTTGAATTTTTAAAAAAATTTTTAAAAATTTTTTCGGCGTGCGCGCACTGCGCATGCGCGGATCGGCCCGTCGTGTGCGCACGCCACGCATGTGTGGATCCGCCTGTCGCGGTCCGCCATTTTGTGTGGTTTTTTTTTTTAATTTTTTTTTTATTTTTGGGGGGGCGCGCATGCCGCACATGCACAGATCGGCCTGTCACGCACACGCTGCACATGCGCAGATCCGCCCGTTGCGGTCCGCCATATTTTTTTTGAATTTTTTAAAAAAATTTTATTTTTTTTCCGGCACGTGCGCCCTACGCATGCGCGGATTGGCCCGGCGCGCGCGTGCACGCGTCCGGGTCAGGTCGCGGCGCACATGGGCAGGGCAAGTGGGGTCTCAACCTGAAAAAGGTTGAGAACCACTGACTTAGTACATAGATACAGAACCAATTCTGACTCTCCCAACATCTTTTTGCAGCTTCTGAAACTCTTTGAATAGGACTAAATGTTTTATTCTTTTCTCTGGGGACAGCTTGCAATGCTTGAAGAAGCAAAATGAATGGTTTAAACTTGAAGAGGTTGAATGCACCATTTTATGTCCTTTAAGAGCTGTGAAAACAACCTCAAAATTGGGTACATTTTTTTACCATGAGGGCTTATAAGCTAAATGTGTACCTTACAGTAGTGGCCAAAATTATGGAAACCTTTTGGGAAAAGTGTATTTTTGAGGTTTGATGGCTAATAACACCACTTTTCTTTGGGAGTAGTACCATAAAATTATATATCAATGGAAATTTAATCAAGAATGTAATGCAACAAAGTTTCTTCAATTATCTGTACTGTATTCTATGAAAAGTTATAGCCAAATAACCAGAAAAAGGAAGCACAACTTGCTTAGGTTGATATCAGATAGCTTTCCTTCGTCTGCTTGTAGCCAATGAGCATGAGTATTTAGAGAGCCAATCAGGTATCATCTTGTTTTGGCAATGAGCCAATCAGATCACAGTAGGATTCAGTTATTGATGTCATGTATTGAAGCTGAGAGGAGGGCATTTGTCAATGTGTTATGTGATCGCTATCAAGTTGGTTGGGTTTTTTGTGTTCTTTCATTTAGTGAGCTTGTAAAATGTAATAAAATTAAAGTAATGGTGCAAAGAGTTGACTGGTTTTCCAGAAAGCGATGTAAAATAGTATTATTAAGTGAACAAGGCTACAGTTGTAGAGAAATTAGAAGAAAAATTGGTGGAAACTTAACCAAAGGTGGCATTTCTACTGTACACTTTTCCCAAAAGTTTTCCACAATTTTGGCCACTATTGTAAATCCTTGTAAGTCTTAAGGTATCTACTTTATTTCTTAATTGCCATCAAATCAACTGGACAGTAAATTTGGCCTTGGCTGCAGGATAAAACATATAACCACTATATAAAAGGTTGAAGGCAACAAGTGGTACTAAAAAATTTAAAGAGAACTTGTTATCTTTCAGACTAGTAGAAAAATATACCTTTTTCACTGTTAATATTTGCCCTTTCTAGATGATGGACGACTTGCACCCTCTGTTGAGAGAACAGAGATTGGGCAGGGGGATCATCAGCAGACACTGAATGCAAATTGGTCAAGCCCAGAACACTCCTCAAGATCGCAGTCGTTAAGATCATCCCCCATAGCTTACAAAAAAACACAACCTGCGGGGGAGCTGCAGCGACGATCTTCTACATCATTAGGTAAGAGATCTGAGCTTGAAAAGGAGCTTGTTTTGTAAACTTTTATCCGCCCTTCAAAATTTTCCAAACATTCACTCTAAAGGTGCTTTTCAGGAGGACTGTAATTCAGTACCTGAAAAATACCTTATTTTTAAACTCTATAAACAGAGAATTGTTAGTTCAGAAAAATAAAACACACAGGGAAGCTTGTATAGATGTCGTCAGGTGCAAAAGACCAGCTGTGAATGACCACAGGTGAAATTCCAATTAAGCAGGTTTGTTTGTTTATTAAATTTGTTTGCTACCTATCTTACTACAAGGCAACTCTTTATTGCTCATACCTATATATAGGAATATATATACCTATATATAGCACCTGCTAGAATTTAGATGAGAAATAATGGAATTCAAGGGTTGGACTTGATACATTTGTGGCTAGGAATTTTAGGCTGATTCCATTTTTGACCCCGCCGCCAGACTCTTCCTCTCCTACAATATTCTGATTAATAACATAATAACAGAGTTGGAAGGGACCTTGGAGGTCTTCTAGTCCAACCCCCTGCTCAAGCAGGAGACCCTATGCCATTTCAGATAAGTGGTTGTCCAGTCTCTTCCTAAAAGCTTCCAGTGATGGAGCACCCATAACTTCTGAAGACAATCCATTCCACTGGTTAATTGTTCTCACTAACGAAATTTCTCCTTAGTTCTAGATTGCTTCTCTCCTTGATTAGTTTCCATCTAATTTTGTTAATTTTGTTTATTTTGAAAGGGGGCATGATTTTTATAATGTGACAAAATTAGAATTGAATTTGGGGAGAATAATATATGTGCAGGAATAAATAAAGACAGTGCCATGCTCATTCAAGTCAATGACCTTGACCACCTCTTCTTATTGTGTAATAGAGGTTGGTTGTATGAATATTCATTTTTTAGAATGAATAAATATATGTGTTGGTTAGTAAATAAAACTAACTGATACAGTATGTGTGATTTATGTATAGGATGCCATTTTGATTTTAAATAAAAGTTCACACTTCTAATTATTTTTATATGAATGTTGCCAGTGGAATCTAAGATAGTTAATAATTAAATGTTATGCAATTGTAAGTGACTGATTTCTCAGTATGCATGATGTATGGTTTCTGACACTGTTTCAATTATAAATAAAAGATTCTTAATGTACAACAACCATTGGCACTTTAAGGAGAAAAATAGTATTGATTTACAGAGTTTCAAATAATTTCCATGTTAAAAGGCAAACAATTCCTTGGAACTGGACAATTTCATAAGAAACCACTAATTTACATTATATCCCACAGTTGCATTTAAGACAAATGATTGTTTTTTGCCCACAGTGAATGGTTTGAGATGGGTGGCTGTCCAAATGGGATGAATGAAAGAAAAAATGAATGAATGAATGAATGAATAAGAGAACGAGTGAATGAATGAATAAAAATTAGCAGTTAACATGAATAAAAGTAAACTTTTAAAAAAAATTTGAAAGCATATTTAAAAGCACATAGCTTCTCCTATCTGAAAATATAAATCATCTTAGCTTTCAAGGTCTCACCTGAGTAAGAATGTACTTTCCTTGCCAATAGAAACAAAATTGATAGGAAGCTTCCCACCCTCCTTTGGCAAATAGGAAGCCACTGGAGAGGGCTCCTTTTTTGCTCCAATCAGACACATATTCCCTGGTGCATGGTGATGACAATTCATATACCATGACGACTTTATATAGATTTTAAACAGCATGAGGAATAAGACAGGGGTCCCCAACCCCTGGTCCATGCACTGACACCGGGCCGTAGCATGCCAGAAAACCGGGCCGCGCAAACAAGCAAAGCCCCATCCTCAGGATGTAGGCACTATGCAAAACCACGCCCCTTCCAGTCTGCGGAAAAACTGGTCCCTGGTGCCCAAAAGGTTGGGGACCACTGGAATAAGACTTTCCATAAGAAATTTGACATGGAGCAGAATAGTAATCCTTAAGCAACCCTTTCTGGAATGCTCTTCAGCTCATTTAAAACCCTGAAGAATATCAACAAGGCAATGTATGTCTCCTGCCTCTTTCATCCAATAAGATGGCTAAAATAAAACCCCAAATCCGGCCTTAAAGCTGTGACGAAATACATTTTGAAAATGAAGTTTAGCCAACTTTTCTGCAATTTGAAGGAAACTACTCTGGAATCTCCTCCTGAAAGGGTCGCTTTCTTGAAAACAGATTATTTCTTCTTTCAAGATTGTAGTTCCAGTTCCTCTTTAATAGGAGAATTACCTCTGCAGTTGGCCATCCCCCCCTTATTAACATGAACAAACTAAGCAAGGTAATAGTTGGTTGAATTTGTCCAAGGACTTTGTTTGTATTCTTTGGGCTCTATAATTGGAATTCATCTAATACAGTTGGACAACACATTGTTGTGCTTTGATACAAATTAAAAACTGGGTTGAGGCACATAGGTGATGGATTTTAATTGCTGCCGTGCAAAACCTGGCAGCATTGTATGTTGTACCAGGATTAGTATCTATAAGCAGCAAGGAGGTACAACATTATCTGGGTATTTAGATGGTATTGGTGAGATGAGTTCCAGTATGAATATCTCTGTAGTGCAGGCACCAGAGGAGCACATGCTCTATGGTTTCTATGTGTCCAGAGTCCCAGGTGCATTGTCCCTCTGGATAGGGATTTTTGCTGTATTGGCCTTCAAGGACAACTAACAGAAGGGTGTGACATAGTTTTTATTGTTTCAGCTACCTTATCAAGGTCTGTGAAGCTCAGTTTTTATCCAATATATTGTGCAACTTTCAAAATAATCACATTAGCAGTTAGATTTTCCATTTATATAAAGGATTAATATGACCATTAATTGTCTGAAGTGTTTCTTCTACTTCTGATGATGGTCGAACTTACCTTTGGCAAAGTTCCTGTGCAGAGATGTCTGCAGGGATAAGCTGAGTTCATACAATGTAATAAGTCATTGCTTATGATTCGCTGAATACATGGATCATTATATGTGGCTTAATTCAAATATAATGCAAAGGCACACATTACAGTATTTACAAATTACAGTGGTACAGATCACACATTGTACTAATCCAGAATCATACAATTTTTGCTTTATCCATCCCAGGAAATTTGGCAGGGTGGGCAACGCTCCAAGTCTCCTCAGTGAAATGGTGTTGCTTGGCAGGTGCTCAGAATCATTTCTTTTCTGTCGTGGCACCTGTTTATGGAATAGCCTCACCCCCCTCAAAAAAAAAAGATACAGATGGTACTGACTCTTTTAGCTTTATGGAAAGCAGAAAAGGTTTCCCCCAAGCACTAGGATCAGGATGTTGGTGGAACTGGCATAGTATGATTGATTGATACAAGCTTTACTAGGGCCTCAATATTGTTTTTATGTTTGTTTTTGTCAAATGGTTTTGTTCACCTATCAGGGTAAAAAGCACTTTAGTGACATCCATAATAAAACAAGCATCTGTTATAACACCTGTTGAGTAGGTAGTTCTTCTTCAAGGTACAATGTAGTTGTTCCATACATAAATCTGGATTTGATGTTCTGTCGTAAATTTAACTCAAAACTGAAAAATCGAAGAAGTTTGTCTAAATTACCAGACTGGAAGTTGTAGCAATGCTATTTAGGAATGTTGAAAGAAGTCACCCGTTATCAGCCATAGAAGTGGCACCATGCTCTTCCTCAGGAATTGGTGGCTGGCAAATAGATTCTAGCTGGGAGATGGTTGTTAGTAACACCCTCTGGCACAGCTTACAAAGACGAACTTTGTTTCTTCTTCCAAAGTTGGGAGTCTGACCATTATACAACAACTGTTATTGTGCCTGTTTCTTGCTTTTGCTGCCAGGATTCCACATAACATAACTGGTATATAAAGCAGGGCATTCAGTGGAGCCATGTTTGTTCTGCTGCACAAGAGAGCAAAATAAAATGCCTGGCTAATGGAGAACTATGGAATTGGTAAGAAACTTGAGGCACTTTTCTTTTAAAATATGAAAGAATCTTTAACAGGAAAATGCAACAAAGAGAAGGAGGCTTGCAAAAAGCCTCGAGAGTCTGTATCCAGGAGCTCTGATAAAACACATAAAATCTTTCTCCTGTAATATGCTGATATTGCTGTTGTTAATATGTGGTTGGCTGGTTGGTTTAATACAAGAAATTAAATGGACTAATGGAAGACTAATTAATTGCTGTATACAAAGCTACCGTTTGACTTCAGAAAATGGGAATCAATTAACTGGCTTTAAAGCAAGTTAATATTTTCTCCCTGAAACAGTTGACACAGATGAATAGCTTCCATGGATTCCTACGTTGCTAAGGTGCAGATTTGAGGTGATTTTTTAAGCTAAACAGTTTAGGTTTGTGTACTTATAGCCTTGATTTCAAAAATACTTCTAAATCTTTGGATCTACCCAAGTCTTTTTTCTCTTTTTTAAAGTGCTCAAAATTGGTGAGGTCTTTTCCTATTCAGGGTCTATATTCTAACTCTCAAGACAAAACAAAATAATAAAATTTTAATAGCAAATGCTATATTTGCTGATTTTTCTCTGCAATATTTATTGTTCCCGTCCTCTTTCAATCAATAATCAGAGATTTTTGCTGACTTATCTCTAAGGAGTGGGATGTAAGGTTTTAATGTTTGTAATGGCACATAATCATAAACTCCTAAACACCTATTAATACAGATTGTAATATTTGGGATATTAATACTAGTTCTGTGTCTACAGCACAGATAGCTTTGCTTAATAACTCAGTTTGAAATTGGTACTCTGATTTGCCTTTCATTCCTCAGACTTCTATTGCTATTTTTGGGAAGAATCCAAATAGACTTGTAATTATTCAAGGTATTTCAGCTCTTAATTAAAATAAGAAAAGCCCAGGGCTGTGGATAATGTAGAAAAAAATCCTCAAAAAATGGCTGCATCTGTATTGTTGTGGTGAGAATGGAGATGTGCATGGAGTTAATTTGGATCAACTCAACTTGAAGAAGACTTTATTTTTTTGTAAATCTGAAATATTCATGGTTGAAACTAAATGCTGTGTTTCTGAATTGCATTTCTGGGAAGTGAGGTCTGTTGAATCAATCCAGGTTTCTTTCAGATAAATAAATTTACCTGTCATGGTTTCGACAGACAGAGACAAATAAAGCAGAACTCCGAGGCTTGGAAATTCCTCAAAGAACATGTTTATTAGTTACAAAATATCGGCACATCAAAAGTGAAACCAAGTCTGAAGACACACGTAACAATTCCCCAATACAAAGTTAAGAAATCCCACCCCTAAGGCTATGCAAGCAACTACGTTCCCCAATACATCTTCTTGGCGGGCTTTTCATGAAACGCCCAGCTTGCAGTCTTGGGCACAGCCGATGACCTTGATTCCCATGGGATAAAAATTTATTTAGACTAGCGAAGCACCTGGCAAAACCCCTTCCCTCCGTTCTGTGTGTCAACCAAAAATGAGTAGGAAAAATGGCGGCAGCCATGCTCATTTTTAAGAGTTGACATTACCATTTTATAACATATAACTTTCTTTGAACTGATAAATGCTTTCTGTTTATTTAAAGATAAGTGAATTGGCTATTTGAAAATTGGCTATAATTGAAAATGGCTATTTTTTCACAAAACGTGACTTTGGGTAAGGTACTCTGTATTATAGGAGAGATACTTAAATTTAGGACATTACCACTGCATTGATCTCAGTTTGAAAAAGAGAGAACTGAAGTTAAAATTTCTGTATAACATTTTTGTATTCTAAAGGGATTTCCACTAATAGTTCATGGAAATCTCATGTGGCAACTATTGTCTTTTGCTTTCAGACAATCGAAGAAAAGATCCTCCTCTTAGTGGTCATGATCCTAGGACAGCTGTTCAACTTAGAAGCCTCAGTACAGTTTTAAAACGCCTGAAAGAAATCATGGAAGGAAAAAGCCAGGTATCGCTTTATGCCTGCTTTTATAGTTTTGAGTAATCCTGAAATCAGTTCTGTGTTTGTTTGTTTTTATAAAATCTTAGAACAAGTTCTTAGAATTTGTATAGAGACTTATAGAATGTTGCTACTGCTAAATATATTTTCAAGCAATGAGGGCAAGGGCTGTCTACTAATTTTGACAATAATAGCAAATCAGTTTTCATACCTTTCCAGTATGATATATCTGTGTTCCTTCTCATTTGTGAGTTGAAAAATTTTCTTTCTTCTAGCAAGCAACCTTTTACTAAATCAAATCCTATTGCTTAACAATTAAATTCAGAACATTACATAAGTGAAATCCTTTGGCTTAGGTAAACTAAGCAGGACATAACTTTTTAAAAGATGAGAGTAGTGCAAATGTATTAATTCTCCATTATCTGTTTTATAGCAACTATGAAGATTGGAGCTTTTTGGCACATTATAAACACCCTTGCATATGACTATGTTCTGCATCTAATTTGAGTTTCCTACCTCAACTCTATTCAGTCTGCAAATTAATATTATAATCTAATTTTGGACTTGTGACATCTCATAATATGACTTACATTCAGAAATAGAAAGAACATTTGTGAAACTGTTTCCTTGACTAAACAGCACATTTCTTCCATAGGACAGTGACCTCAAACAATACTGGATGCCAGATAGCCAGTGTAAAGAGTGTTACGACTGTAGTGAAAAATTCACTACTTTTAGACGCAGACATCACTGTCGGTTATGTGGGCAAATTTTCTGTAGCCGATGCTGTAACCAGGAAATCCCTGGAAAATTTATGGGTTACACAGGTAAGACAAAGAGCAATCATACATCTAGCTTTTGAGAAGATGTAGAAATTTATCCTTCTGCTGGAATTGGTGGGTGAGGTTGAATTTCATATTGACCCAAAACATAGTGGGTGAAACAGCCAGTAAGAATTCATGAGCAGTAATATCCATACTCTCATCCGCTGAATACTAGGAAGACTTTTGTGGTAAACCCAATGGATATGCAACCATATAATGCCTTGCCCTTCCCAGAAATTGTTAGGATAGTCATCCAGCTTGTTTCTAGACCTGCAGCTGTTCCTCCAAGTAATTTTACCAGGTTGAAGAATGGATGGCAAGAATGGAAAAGCCAGGCCAACCTAAGTTCCATGTGATGAAGCCAGCATTCTGGTTGCAACACTTCAGTTAAAAATTAGCATGGCGTGTGGGTGGGCTTGAGGTTGCATTTTGCTATGAAACATGTTTTGCTGGAATGTCTTCAGTTGTTGTATATGTTGCAAGCCTTGGTGCATGCAGTATATGTTTCTGTTCAAAATCTAGCTCACATTCTGTGTAGTGGTGTTGATCTCTAAGTTTTCTTTAGGTTCTTGATACAAGGCATGATAAAAGAATTTTCCTACCTTTGAAATAAAGTGAATATAGTAGAAACTATCTTTTTCATGTCACAATTTTTAGAATAAAATCTTCAAATTATAAAGCAGTCTCTTCTATTTCTCTTAGGTGATCTGAGAGCTTGCACTTATTGCCGCAAAATAGCCTTAAGCTATGCGCACTCCACAGATGGTAACACCATTGGGGAAGACTTGAGCGCTTTATCTGATTCATCAAGCTGTTTGTCAGTATTGGATCCTGGGGAACCCCGTACTCCTGTAGGTAGCAGAAAAGCTAGTCGTAATATTTTCCTGGAAGAAGATCTTGCCTGGCAAAGGTATCAATGCCTTTATATTTAAGTGCTTAGAAAATCTATTCTTTCTTCAGTCTTAGACTAATTTTGTAACACCCAATTAGAAAGCATTGTTCAGACAACTTTAGTTATTACTTTGGCATTCTTTAGCTGCACAGTTGAACATTGTTTCAGGACACTATGGCTTCTGCCAATAGATGCAATTCCTATATTGTCATATTGAAAATTGGTCATATTTCAGTCACTGTGATCCAGTGTTGACGTTTCTCATCAAGAAAATACTGTAGCAGAGCCCTATCTTGTAGCCTGAGACTTCAGTTCTATTAGTTTCATTCCTTGGAACTTATAAATTAAAATTAGTTTTTTCAAAAACATAAAACTACATTCTACCAACATATTTATCATGTTGCATTGAAAATTGGAAGATGTCTCTGAGTATATACGGGTAGTCCTCACTCAGCATCTCTCTGTTCAAAGTTATGACGGCACTGAAAAAATGGTCCATGAAATACGGCTGTTGCAGTGCCCCTGTGGTCATGTGAACAAAATTTGGGCCTGCCCAATTTACAACTGCACCATCCCTCCACTGCTCCCCCCCCAGCCGACCCTGCCTCCCCTCTGTTAGACTTACCATTCTGGTCACATGTAGGGGAGGTGCTATGGGCTGGTGGGTGAGAGCTAGAGACGGGTGCTGTGGACAGGCACAGGGAACAGAGATAGGTATATGTTTGCTGTGCCACAGTGCACCACTATCAGCCAGTGTGTTATTTTGCGCCACATTATTTCATGCCGGCCTTTTGTGCCCCAGCTGGGACTGCCTTTTATGCCAGCACAGCCAGGTCTTTCTTTCATGCTGGCTTTCTTTTGTGCACCCGCTGGGTCCTTTTGTGAAAGAAGGCTGGTGGGAAACAAGGTTCCGGCTCTGCTCCTGAAATGGAGGCAGTCCCCTGCCTTATTTCAAGAATGGCTTGGCTTTGTCTTTGTGTGGGTCCTCGCCTAAAGACCACATGGGTTTCTCTCAACAGCAGCAAGCGGGATTGCCACACAGTCATGTGACATTTCACTTAACAATTGCATTATTTAGTGTCAGAGTTGTCAGAAGCAATTAGGGTTATTAAGTGAGGACTACCTGTAGAGTCTTCTTTGCCTTGCAGCATCACTGTGGCTCAGTTAAGTAACTGTTTCTAGGGAAAAGATTTTATATAGAACGGTGCCTTACCTCCTTTTCCAAAAGAACCAAAAAATAACCGCCCTCCAAGCAAAATTTTCAAATAAATGATATTAATAGCTATAAAGTGTCACAGCCATTTTGAAATACAGATAATCCTTGACTTATGCTTTATGACCTACCCCAAAAAAACTACTTATGAACTGGAATTGAAGTTCTGATGCTGGTCTGACCCCCAGTCACATCACATTTATGGCCATTTGGAGTGTCTGCAGTCACATGACCATGATTTATGTTTTTGCCAGAAACCAGTGTTTAAAAAAATACCCCATAGCAATCAATGGGTTTGCTTAATGACCGTGGCAGTCGCTTAATGACTGCTGCAAAAAAGGTAATAAAATCTGGCATGATCATGTAATGACTCGCTTAACGACCATCATGATTTATGACTGAAATTGCAGGCTCAATTATAGTTGTAAGTCAAGGACTACATGTATGCAATCTGAATGGTTCTTTGGAGACTCAAGATTGGAAATAGTTACAGAATATTTTTTTTAAGATGTCTCCGATCATTCCATTTTAATAATCTTGAGAATCTGGAATAATGTATTTATATATAAGAGTCTATGTTGCAAAGAGAGAACTTCCCAATACTTTGAATTCATGATCATCTTGGGATTTGGCTTGGGGTAAAGCAACAGCAATACCCCTCCCTCCGTTTTTGGGGAGGGAATAAAGCAACTTGCTGCTTCAGCCTGTGCCGGGGATCTTATTAGCTTCTCTGATGCAGTGCTAACTGCTGCTTAAATGTAATATCCTTGACTTGCAGCTTGATTCATCCAGATTCTTCATCCTCTACCTTATCAACACGTCTTGGATCAGTTCAGGAGGAAACAGGGAAATCTCCTGCACGGAATAGGTAAGTGATCCAGCTAGAGGTCACCCCCATACTAGATAGTATGTTTTGAAGCAGCTTACTGTTGACTCTGTTTGAATAAACAACATAATGCCTGTCTCAAAAGAACATTAACACACTATTGGAAGAATGTGTTTTGATGAAAGTGTCTGCATGAGAGAGTGCAGACCTTTTGTCTTGTTAGTTCCAACACAGTGTCTTGTTAGTTCCAACACAGTGTATTGTAATAAAGTTTATTATTTGACCATAAGTCTACCAGTCTGGCCTCGCCATCATTTTTTTTTCTTAAAAAGACTTCCTGAGGTGAAACCCAAAGAAATACTTCATAGAGAACCCTTAGACTGGTGCATCTAACAAAGTGAATTTTCAAATCAACATTTAATTTAACCTTGTGATACAATAAATAGGTGTGCCATCCAAATCTTAGTTCATGGCTCTATAATTCAAGCAATCTCTTGTTTTGGAGAGTCAGTCACTCTTTCATCCAGACTGCGGGGGGGGGTCATCTATTCCAATCCCCCCAAACATATCAGTTTTCATAAGAAAAGAATGATAACTTATCCAGAAGATATTTAAAAATTAATTTTATCCTACTATTATTGATTTTATTCCATTAAATTCCACTTCTACTGGAGTAAACATTAAATATTTTCATAAATTATTTCCAAAATTATAGTCATTCTTAGATATCGAAATAATTAACTTGCAGATAAGCAAATTAACTCATTTTCCCTCCCTCTGTTGTTTGTACCTGCCATCATCACATTTGCTCTTGATTCATGGTGTTCTAAAGACCTTTATGACATTGAAATACTGGGCTGGCTTCATCATATGATCTCACTGATTCTAATTGGCTATATTGCAAAGGGTGCGTATAGTTATGAGAGCATAATACTTCACTTGAGCTGGGATAGTAATGCTTTGATGAATTACTATATGTCAGCAGTAGGATGGGAATTATTTCTGTAGTTACGTACGGTTATGTGCCATAGGGAACAGTTGATTGACAAGAATAGAGCCATTCTGAATTGATTTTTGCTCTCTTTATAGCACAATGTCATGCAGGTCCAATTAGTATAATACAGATATATAAAGACATCTTGTTTTTCAGTTTTGTTTTAAAACTTCCTATTTGACTTTCATTCTTTTTATATTTCTTATTACATTTGATATAAATCTTATACCGGTATCATAATTGGAAGACAGAAAACGTAGTTAGGGAAGAGTAAAATATTTCCACTCATACTAATCTTTTTTTAATATATTTTATTAATTTTTTACAATAGCAATCTTTAGTGCTTCATGAACAGTGTGTTGTCTGAGTTCATATATTTAAAACAATGATAATTAATTTCTACAATTAATCAATATTGGTAATATATTTCTTGATCCTCTCTTCTTCCTGTAATATTCTCCTTTTGTCTACATTAAACAAATACAATTCTTAATATTTTCAGTACAAACCAAGTTGAATATAAACATTTTTTAGTATTTATGTACATAATAACATCAACATATAACATGTTTTAATCAGCTTATTTCCATTGTATTTATAAAAGTCATCTTATTAAATCATTATATGTCCTGTTTTCAAGATTCTTATTGAAGCTTAGTTTCCCCTCAGTATTCAAGCCACTCTTAATCAGTCATAATTTTCTCAAAATTCATTACCTTTAAATATCCAAACTTTTCATTTAAATAGACCCTCTCAATGTTTTAACATTTCATATATTCTAAAAGTATTATACTACTTATATATCTTATTCCTCTTAACTATAGGGCCCCTTTACAAACTTTATCTATTTTTTTGGCTATATTCCAAAAATATTTAACCCTATAATACACCATCTAATCAGGGCCTCTTTATATCCAAAAAAGACAAAGCAAGCAAGGTATCAGGTTTTTGTCTCCCACGTTTTGGTGATTCTTCTGACAGTCCTTTAATCCATTTTATTTGTTCTTCTTTTTTATCCTCAAATTTGTTTTGAAATCCTGGAGGATAAGGCAACTTTTTTTGGTCTTCTTTATTGTAGTAAGGTTTTGCAGATTTCTTTTGGTTTGTATTAAATTGTAGTTTTCTTCATTTGTAGCTTTTCTATTTAAGTCACTTTCATTTAATTTATATTCTGTTGTCTGATTTGTTTGTTCATTCTTTGTTGTCATTTTTTGAGTATCATTTAGTTTCTAGGTTTAAGTTAGAGATATGTTCATTTATATTGTCAAACTGATTTCTAATCTCATGGTTTGAAACAATTATCATTTGAATCTGTCGCAGCATTGTGTATATTTTCTCCTGGAATGTATTTGTATTGCCTTGAGTCATTGTTCTGCAGATCTTTGAAGCTCCAAACTGGGTTGTTCAGGAAGAGATATTAGGTATAGTTTTATATTACTTTTAGATAGGTATATAATATCCATTTTATCTCTCCCCTCTAAGTAGTTTTCCATCAGTGTCATAATCTTTTTAATTAGTTTTATCAAGACAGTCCATATTAAAATCCAAACAGCCAAATCTTACATAGTTCTTGTCTTTATATAATGGTTTTATAATCCAGTACATTTCCAATTGTCAAGGCACCACTGAAAACAATATTTTGTGGCAATTTTCTTTTCAGGGGTCCTATAATTATCAGCCAATCAGGATTCAGTTCAAAGTATTTGACCATCTAAAAGTTTCCCAGTAATTTCTCCTTTAGAAGATTAGCCAAAGGCCAAAATTTTTCTTTCTTTGCAAACAGTTCTTAGGTTAAGATTTAAGAATGCAGTTCAGTGTGTTTATAATCCCAGAAGGTCAGCAGTTTCTAAACATATGTAGTTTCACTCAGTAGTAGATAATGCTTTGTTCCCAGCTGTTTTTTGCTGTTTCTTGGCGTCTTCATCAATGCTTTTTCAGGTATAGAGTTTTAACAATTTTCTTAGCTTTCAAATTTATCCAAACTGGTAATATTTATTCCCCATAAGAGTTTAATTTGCCGCTTCCGTCTATAGAAGGGTGAGGATATCCCCCCCCTTCTCACTTTGGGAGGCTTTTTGCTTCTTGGGGATCTTTTCCAGAAAATTTAGTATAAAATAGGAGAGAGAAGATCAAACTCCTCACCCAGTTTCAAGCATGCTGTTCACTGTTGTGCTGGTTAGTGCCTTTGGACTTCGGCTGCAAGTAGCTTGGGCTGGTCAGTGAGGTGTGGCCAGCCTTTCTCCTGTCGGGTTAGAAGGCTTTCCCCGAACCAAACCAAACAACCGCCATCATTCCAGAGTCGTTGGGTCACCCTTCTTTCTTCACCACCTCTCCGGGGTGACTTAGACTCATTTAGGGTCCCCTGGCAGGGCAAAACTAGCCGCAAGGTGCGGAGGTCCTCAATCCCGCGACCAGGCGCTGTGGCGCAAGACCAGAAGTCCACTCATACTAATCTTTCTGCTTCCCTCCCTTCCCTATCCTCAATTTATCTGGATTGTAGACATGTTCTCTTTACATACTGAAGGCATTATCCTGGCCAAGATTAGTACAAGTAATTTTCAAAATATTGCTTCCTTAGGCAGAATCCCTCAAGAGCTCTTCCTTATCAAAGACAAATCGTAGTTATCTGACAGAATACATTGTACTGTATATCAAATTTAAGTTAGCTATAACTAAATAGAAAGTGTATATTTTTATGCCTCTAAAAATGGTGCAACAGTTTGAGAGAATTTAATTTACTGTAAGCAAGTTACTTGTAGCTGGTAAATATCAATATCTTATAAATAATTTCAGGAACTGAATGTTCTCTGCAAGAATCACTTCTCAGTCAATTTAAATATCTATAAATATAAAAGTAGTGGATGTAGCTGAAATGCATTGCTGGATAAGTTAGGATAAGGATTGCCAGCCTCTTTGGAGCTGATGGGCACATTTGGAATTCTGAGAGTGTGTGGGGCTCTTACAGAATGGCTGCTGTGATAAGTATGGCCATTCACAAATTTGCCAGAAAGCAAATTGATGAATTTGTTTTCCGTTGGCTCTTCTAGCTTTTAGGATGATCTTAGCTGTCTTTGGGGAGTGATGTGGGTGTGCTTCCCCAAAAATCCTGGGTTCCAGCCCCCCCCCATCACAAACAGGCCTCAGAAGCATTTTTGGAATAAAGACTGGAACACTGCTTTGCAGCAGAAGAACTTTTTATGTAGGTCTTCTAATATATTGCAGTATTTTACTTTCCATGTAAAGTTGCTCAACCTATAGACCTCTGCATGCTCAGAGTCAAGTTGCATGCATGCTTTCGTAAACTGCTTAAAACATACTACCTTTGCCGGCAGGCTTGGGGCAGCTAACATCTTGCCCCTAGCCAGTGTATGTTTGTGTGTATGTTTGTGGAATGATTGGTTTTTCTTTTTTAACTTAGGGGTTTTTATATTCATGTATTTTATTGGTGATTTCTATTATGTTGTGAGCCGCCCTGAGTTCTCCGGAATAGGGCGGCATAGAAGTCAAATTAATAAATAATTAATAAAATAAATAAATGCTTATTCCTAAGTCTTTCTCATTCATTGTTCTGAGATGTGAGGGTGATGTAGTTTTTGCAGCAATCTAGGAGTGAGCTGTTTAAGAGAGAAAGAATGTAAAATTGCAGAGTACAAAGAAAATAAGGATGGAGGGAGGAATCATTATCTTCCCACAGCAGGGCACCTGTCAGATATATGATTTTAGATCCCATTTTGTGTGTGAAGAGGAAATAGCTGTGAACTAACACAGCTATTCTGGTTGGCATTTCTTAAAGCACAGGTCATTTCCCATATATGCTCTGCAGTTCCCTTAAGCAGTTTTCATAAAGCTGGTAAAATGTTTCATATGCATTTGTTACCTAGTCCAGATAAATGGAAACAGATTTTAAAATGGCTGATCTGATAGATATTTACCACTAAAAATGTAGCAGTTGGTTCGAGGCTGTTATATTTACTTTGTCCACTGCTGTCTTTAAGGAGAGTATGCTTGATTTATTCTCTGTGAAGTACAAAAAATAAAAGTTATGAATTATAATGGTATCTTAAGCTGATGGATTATCTGATAGGGTATTTATCTCGTTATTAATAGCAAGAGTAACTGTGGACAGTTGAGCAAAAAATTGCTTTTGCTCGAAGATATGTATTACCGGTAGCCTCGTGTCTTACACTTTGTTCTTTTGCATCCTGGTCTCTTGTCAATATCCTGAGATTAATCCAAAACATGTTATATTGTCTGTAATTTCTGTAATGTCCATCCTTGTAAGATCAAGCCAGAAAAATGTCTTTATTTGAACCTGGTAACTAGCATTTCCTAATTTGGGATAAGGTCTGGTTTTCTCAACTATTTATGAAAAGAAGGGACTCATGTATAGGGATTTGGACATTTTTGCTTATTTTCTTGAGATTTGTACATTCAAATCTCAGCCCCTGTATTTGAAGACTGAGTAGTAATAAACCAGGGATTACAGGGAGTTCAAGGTGAAATATGCTTTCGAGGTTGAAGATCAGAATTCAGGTTCTGATTGTTTTCCATGTGATTTGAAGCAAATGAAAATTTTGGACTCAGTCATGGTCATAAGTCAGGGACTACCTGTACTGAAGTTTGGCAACATGAAGCCACATAGAGAGTAAATCAAGCAGCTTAATTCTTATCATTTGGGAAATCAAGAAAGGAGAAATATATGTGGTAAAAATTAGCTCCTAACCAAAAGGTTCCTGTGTTTGGTTCCTAATATTGAAAGCTAGATTGTATTTTGGTTGATGAGAAAGAGGTGATAAAGAAAATGTGGTAAAATTTTGCCCTGTTCTGTTAAACATTAATTTTAAAGTACAGCTGGAATGAACTGAAGATTACAAGCATTATTTTGTTCCTCCCACCAGATCGGCTAGCATAACTAACCTGTCTCTGGATCGATCGGGGTCTCCCATGGTGCCTTCCTATGAGACATCTGTCAGTCCACAAACTAATCGAACCTACATGAAGGAGACCAGTGAGGATGAACGCAAACTTCTTCTGGTACAAGCCAAGCTTTTCTTGTATCTTGCATCCTTCCAACAGAAATAAGTAACAACTTACTGCCGTTTGTGGTACTTGACTTCTTAAGTTTACCTGTTTTATACTGTCCTCTGTTTACAGCCTGTGTTTTGCATTACTTGTACCTCATGTTTCCTCAAAGGAAATGCAGATTATGCCATTTTTTTTATCATTATAATATTGAAGTTTGAAGAACTATTTTCATGTGATCATCTACTTATGAAGAAAGTGCATGGTCTTTCCCCACAGAAAAATTAGCATCAGTTAGAAAAAAGAAAAGCCTTGTATATTTAGGTGGGCCTAAAAAGATAACTATACTATTTTGAATCCCCTTTACAAAGAAAGAAATAAGTAACATGTAAGTGCATTGCTTGTGCATTTGTTAGTACTTGGTATGTTATTTTCTTTTCCACAAGTATATAGTCCAATTTAACATAGGAGCTTTAGCATGAAATATTATTTCAATTAATTAAGGATTAACTACAAACACTCATGAGAGATAGATGGCTTGATACTGCTTTTGTTGACACAACTCTGAATTTTGTAACTTAAGGGTTATTTATTTATGTTCTGTTTCTTGTGCAGGTCAATGTTTGATGTTGCAGGGAACTCCATTTCTGAACTCCCTCAAACATGTTAGTGTTAGAAGATATATTTACTAATACGATATACAATGTGTTATAGTGTCTTCTGTGCAAGCCTGAATAACTTCCATCAAAATCCTGCTTTTTTTGCGCCAGACCATATATCTTTATTTGCTTTCCTGGAATATTTTGGATACTTTGCAGTAGTGAATAATAGCTTTTTTTAAATGCAAATCTAGACTTATTCTCAGGGGAATCCTAATTATCAATGGAAGAGGAAGGTGTCAAAGCTCTCAAGCATTGTAAGGAATCAGGAAATAAGTGGAGCATTACAAAAGACTAGAGTACTAGAAAGGTTTTCAGCCATATTCTTAAA
This sequence comes from Bothrops alternatus, assembly GCA_034064705.1. NCBI lineage: Eukaryota > Metazoa > Chordata > Lepidosauria > Squamata > Viperidae > Bothrops > Bothrops alternatus. The sequence goes on from JARGCV010000068.1 coordinate 5,058,753, forward strand.
AAAAAAGCATTCTTTTTCTGCCTGTAGGCCTAAAGAACAGAGAAAATTTCATAGATTGATTCCTGTGGTGGCCTGCATAATCAAAGAAACATAGCCATAAAAAAAGAATATATGGGCTATTAGATTGTTTCAAAACACTGCCACATTGCAAGCTTCCCCATCATGTCCAAATTAAAAAAAATCCCCTTTTAAACACATGCAAACTGTTCAATTTATCAGTAGCAGAGTTCATCTCTCTCTCTTTTTCTCTTTTAAAGAGGATTGATTCTAATTAATAGGTTGAATTCTCTGGAGTTTGCTTCTTCAACTGCTATAATTTTTTCCTTTCTGAGAAATGTTTGTATGCAGATATACAGCAGTGAAAGCAAGGAAGTGGATGGAGTAGATGGAAGAGAAGGAACTGCTTTTCCATGTATTTTAAATGTTAAAAATAGAGCAGCGCAAGAGATTTGACAGTCATGAATGGCAACGCCTGTGTGTGTTATGGAAGAACATAGGCACTCTATAATGCCAGTTCCCAAACCCGTCTAATTGTCCATTCTAATTCCAAAAATCACATAATGTTCAAAAAGGTTTTTCTGATTACTTGTCTAAGAAGAAAAAGAATCAAGAGACTTGGCATCACAAGATCTCTGAAGTGTCAGAAAGCCAACAATTCATTTTTAAAAGTTCTCTTAGCCAGAAGGATAATGATAAAAATTCTGAATACTTACCGGTAAACAAAATGTGTACTTGTCCCTTGAACAAACTGTCTGTCTTAACAGTATATCCAGGAAAGGGGAGGGGCAAGAGAAGGAATTCTGTAAATCCCTTGGAACAAGATAAACAGCACCTCTCAAGACAGAACACTTAAGCCCTCTATCTATTTTGCTATCTCAAAATGTCATCATTTTGTCTTCTAGGACTCAGTTCAGTTAAAGGATTTGTGGAAGAAAATATGCCATCACAACAGTGGGATGGAGTTTCAAGATCATCGCTACTGGCTGCGTACCCACCCCAACTGCATTGTAGGAAAGGAGCTGGTCAATTGGCTTATAAGGAATGGCCACATCACTACTAGGTAACTGAGTGTCATGGGGTCTTTCATAAGTATGCTCAGTGTTTGTGGATTAGGACAGTAAGATAAAAATAATTGGGCTTATTCCAATTCAGGGGTTCTGCAGAGGTAAAATTATTCATAATTAAACTCTAGCATTTTATATCCAGTCAAACCATTCCCCATCCTACTCATTTTTTATCTTTCTTGTTCTCGATCTATGCCTGCTATAGTAAATTCTTTGGGGGAATCAACTTTTAGATAAGAATAATTATGTTTTGGTCCATTAATTATCTTTCAGTATGTATGGTTAATGAGTCAGAAAATCCTTTGTATTTATCAATCTCAAATAGTTCAAATAACAGGTACGGTATCGGGAACTGAGGATTGTGATGATGATTCAGATAGTTTGTAGAACCCATCGCCCTCCTATCATTAGTTTGGGTTGATTCTGAACATGGGTTAATGCTCACCAACCATCAGGAGAGAGATTATGTGATATAGCAAGAGATTTTCTCCAACCCCGCTGGGCAGCCTCCATCTCCCCTTTTGTCCCTCATGCTAGTCACTGCTAGAAACAATGATCCTTTTTTCAAATGTGTGTCTCTGAGCTAGAAATCAGCTTGGTGACCTGGTGGGTAAAGTGGAAGCGTTTGAAATCCAGGACTCTACTCCCAAACCAGAAAATCCCCAGAGAACAGGAGAGGCATAGTGCTTGTGTTTTGCCTGCCTAAAAGGAGGAAGCGTCTCTTGAAAAGGATAGCAGTTAAGGTTGACTTGAAGTTACCTTATATGGAGATTGAGGACGAGATGAAAGCAAAGTTATGAGGGCAGGTCAAAGACACAGGGTTTCTTAAAATTATTATTTTGATTTATATTCTGTTCTTCTTTGAAGAATTTAAAGCAGTCTGCTTTATACTCTATGTTCCTATTTCCTCAGAACAATCACTCTGTGAGGTGGGTTGGGCTGAGAGAGCAATTGGCCCAAAATCACCCAGCCAGCTTCCATGTCTCTAAGGGGGCTTAAAACTGAGTCCTGGCTACTAGTCCAGCACCTTAACTAATTCACCAAACTGGTTGTTGGGTTGGTTATCCTTTGGTTGGAAAAAGATTTCTGAAGCTCACTTTTAAAACCACCTTAACCTTATACCTTCTATATGTATTATTTACTTCGGAGCACTGTAGTCAGAACACATCTCTACAGTAAACTAAAAACTCATTTATTCATTAACATGGGATTTTAAATGGTTTTATTTCCAGAGCTCAAGCAATTGCAATAGGACAGGCTTTAGTAGATGGGCGTTGGCTGGATTGCGTCAGTCACCATGATCAAATCTTTAGAGATGAGTATGCACTCTACAGACCATTACAGGTATGGATTCTTTTGTGAAAAAGTTATATGTGGATTGGGTAGCTTGGAGAAAAACATCGTATTGATGTCTTGTGACTTTGGATCCATTTGAGCCAGAAATTTCAGAATAGCAACTTTTGTAGTTTCATGATGACCTTTGCATTTCACTTAACAATTATTCAGAAAGTGTGTCCATTTGTTCTTTTTAAAAAGTGTGTGAAAGCAATTTAATTTCTGGTAATTAAATAAGGATAATAAGAAAAATAAGGATAATTTCTGCCCAGAGCAGCTTTCGGAGTAAGATGTGTGGCATATAAAATAAATATATGTGCAAGTTTACCTTAGGTCAAGAAATAAACTAGAAATTTATGGAATTTTCATTGAAAAGAAGGCATTTTCCAAGAACTTCAGAAGAAAAATTAGAGGACAGATATTTTTAAAAAATAAATCAAGACTTTTAAAACAAAACAAAACAAAACAAAACCTGAAGGCTTTAAATATAGATATCAAACATGTAACAGTTTAGATCAGCCAGCCTGCAAAGCAGCCTTGTGTGACTTGCTGATTTTTTTGAAACTAAATTCTACTTCCACCGAATATTGCTGCCACTAAAGGGGATCCGCCACCAGTCTGAAAGACTTGCTGCCAAGTACCTCCAACACCTGCAAGCCTCATCGATGTGGCCAGCTCCATTGCTGCTGCTACTCTGCTGGCTGTGAACAGTTGATAGATGTGCCAGATATCCCTTTGTGGCCTACATTTAGTTTTTATTTATTAATGCAGCCCTTTCCCTCTATGAATTGTGCAGATCTAGTTTAGACTTTTCTGTCATACACAGGATGAGAGTCTGGTGATAGAGTTATTTGCTCAACAAACATTTTTGCCAGGCCATATTTAACGACTGCCTACAGTTGTAAAGAAGTAATATCTAATTCAAAACTCTATGTATTATATCTATTTCTTATCTGTCTTTTGAAATAAATAAAATAAAATTGCTTCAGTAATAGGAGAAAAACTATAAAGCTTTTTTAACTACTGAAAAATTCAGAAGAAATGAGCATTTGATTTATGTGGTCTCATGCACATTTGGAGAAAAATAAGGATAAACCCACATTACCAATTTATATCAGGATTATTTCTTATCTAAACATTGCTTAATGTTTGTTGCTAGAAATTCCTTCTGTTCTGTCTACAATAATGCTTGCTTCAGACTCGCATTTGTAGAATTCATCTGTGATGAGGTCAAAATTGGCCTTTGAGATGCAACTGATTAATGTCATTTTTGTTTGGTTAGCAAGAAACTTGCTCAATTAGTGCGTATGTATCTGTCCTCTGTCGCAAAGTATACCAACCTTGAAGCAAAAGTTGAGTTTCAGTATAATTACCTTGGCTTGATCCCAATATTCCCAAAACTGTTATCTGAATTGTGTTACAAATATAAGAACTTTTCTGTAATATTATGATGGTGACCAATAATTAGTAGGGCTATATTTTCTAAAGAATAGTATGTGACTGAATGGGGGAAAGAATAAGTTACTGGCTATCATTAAATATCTTTATCCCTGTGGGAGAGGGCAGCAAATTAAAGAAGTATGTCATGAAATGAAGTTTAAGAAAACTAGGAATTCTAACATGTTAACATCACATGTGGATCCGTCTCAAAGCATGTAGATTTCAAAACCACAAATTCCTTGGGCTGTCCATTGAGTGGTTGGTAACATTCTCATTTTCATGACTAGAATTCCCACACACTTGTGATCATTTGAATTTCCTGTGGGTTTTATTAGCATGGCAACAGATTTTCTCCCCATTTAGAAGAACTTTGAAGAACAAGAGAGTTTTGAGAAGAGCAAAAGTTTGACATTACAATTCCCTGTGCCAAAAAATAAACTTCCTGTTTGTGAATCAGAAGGTTGTTACCCCTTACTCAACAGTAGTTCCTAACTTTTATCTGCATGTAGACAAAAACCACTATTGATTTATTTTTTATTTCTCATTGTTTTATTTGTGAGTTCTGATTATTTTGTCAGCAAAATATTGTTACTTAAAATATATTTGAAAAGATACACTTCTTCATTTTGCTCATTTTTTAAAATTTCCTCTGCAAGTGTCCTATTAATCTGATTGTGTTAATCTTGTATCTCCATTCTGTATAATTCATGTTCTAGTATTTCTTCCCTCATTAATTTTATAGAGCACAGAATTTTCTGAAACTCCTTCTCCAGACAGCGACTCTGTCAACTCCGTGGAGGGCCATTCTGAACCATCGTGGTTCAAAGACATAAAATTCGATGACAGTGACACAGAGCAAATTGCAGAAGAAGGAGATGACAACCTGACTAGTGAGTCTCTGTGTCTGTCACTTGAGGATTCCATTTTAGCTGCTAGTCCCATTTCTGCTGCTCTCTGCCTGCTCTATTGTAGAAGCAAATGCTTTCTCCCCTCCCCAATCCTTTTATGCCAATTGCCTCCAACTGATGAGTCTAATTCTTAGTATTACAACTCCCATTAGGAAAAATGGGATTTGTAATCCAATTAATCTGGAGGATACCAGACTGAGAAGATTGCTTAAACAGATGCAGCATTTTCAGCGAGACTGTTTTAGTTTTATTTTCAGGCTTTAAATATGCATAAGGTGTTTACGGTCTTATCTCTGTAGTATGATGGTCTGATAAAGTAAATGGTTCTCAAAAGACCATCAAAATTTTAGAAAAGCCATGAAATACAAGTGGATGAAAGTACTGTCTTTCTTGCTTTCTCCAGCAGTCAGTTTCATGTAATTAAGATAATGTCTCTCCTCTCCTTGATATCCTCCTGAAATCTGTTATTTGCACCCACCCTCTCCTCCCTGTATTTTTCTTCTCCTCACTGAAATCCAAAAGATTCTGCCAGCCCTAGCAAGCGCACCTCAGTCAGCAGCTTCCAGTCTGCCATGGACAGCGACTCAGCTGCTTCCATCAGCCTGAATGTGGAGCTGGACAACGTGAACTTCCATATCAAGAAGCACTCCAAATACCCACATGTGCCCCCTCATCCTGCTGACCAGAAAGGTAGGAGGGAGCTGCCAATTGGAGTCACCCATAAGAGAAAGCAAAGCTGATGCCTCAGTTCAAATATGCTCCAAATAATCCTGAAACTCCTAACTGTTTTTCATTTGCACAAACAAGTGTTGCCTATACTATTGGTGAGTTCTTACATAACTCCTCTGACAGATGCCTTTTCTCCATGGAGCATAAGAGCTTTGATGAACATCTACTGTGAAGGCAGCAGATATAAACACAGATCTTCCTAGATAGAGGTCTGCCAGTCCTATTTTGGGTAGAGTACTGAGGTAGAAAACAATATATTTGGATTTAGTCTCAAAAAATTATAGTGTTAAATGGAGTATTTTAAACAGTTTGTCCAAACCAGTGCAGAAACCTGAATTTCCTTTTCCTCTTTCTGTCTCAGACAAAATGCTTTTGGGTATTTGATCTCTACTTTCTTAAAAGAACAAGAGGTTAGGACTATGTATTGTCAAGTTATGGAGTAGCTTAATCCAGGCATCTTGTATGTTGCCATGGCAGCATAAAGCGTTTTAAACTCTGACTTTCTTTTACTTATCCAAATGAAAGCAGTAAAGGGTCTTCCCCTTCTTAAATTCTTAATAGTAACATTTATTTATTAAATAAATATTTAATATTTGTTAAATAAATATTTAATATTTATTTAAATATTAAATAAATTATTAAATTTATCCAGAAGATCTAAATGGATGTCAACAGACTTGAACACTGGGCCCTATCTAAAAAAATGAAATTCAATGTAGAGAAAAGTAAAGTCTTACATTTAAGCAAGAAAAATCAAATGCATAAATACAAATTAGGTGAAACCTGCTTAATAACAATAACTGTGAGAGAGATCTTGGAGACCTAGTGGACAATCACTTAAATATGAGCCACAGTGTGCGGCAGCAGCCAAAAAAGCCAACCCAATCCTAGGTTGCATTAAAAGACGGATAGAATCAAGATCACGTGACGTATTAGTACTGCTTTATAAAGTCTTAGTAAGAACATACTTAGAATACTGCATCCAGTTTGGTCACCATGTTATAAAAAAGATATAGAGACTGCAAAGAGTGCAGAAAAGAGCAACAAAGATCAGTAGGGGCTGCAGGCTAAAACATATGAGGAACTGTTGCAGTAATTGGGTATGTCTAGTCTAGTGAAAATAAGGATTAGGGGTGACATGATAGCAGTGTTCCAATATCTAAGGTGCTGCCACAAAGAGGGGTCAACCTATTTTACAAAGCACCAAAAGGGAAGACAAGAAGCAATGGATGGAAACTAATCAAGGAGAGAAACAACCTAGAACTAAGGAGAAATTTCCTGACAGTGAAAACTCAGTGGAACAGCTTGCCTTCAAGCTGTGGTGCTCCATCATTGGAGGCTTTTAAGAAGAGACTGGACAGCCACATGTCTGGAATTGTAATAGGATGTCCTGCTTGTGCAGGTGGTTGGACTGGAAGACTTCCAAGGCCCTTTCCAACTCTATTATTCTGTTAAATTTATATGCTGCCAACCTCACTGCTGGAGGGAGCCTGGGAGCCTTACAAAATGATGAAAAATTCCAGATAAGGATGAGCTTTTTTTCTAATTCTGTTTCTTTTGATAACTTTACTTCACAAAAATCATTAGAGGATTCTGGCTGTCCTAAAGGAAAGAAAATAAAGAAGGTAAACGTTCCTGTGCCCATGCTAATGACAAAAGCTAACACATAACCGTAGATATCATAATTCAGTATTTGATTCTGCTGCTTCGTGCATGGAATAACATTGCTCACTAAAATTAATACTAATAATGTCAGTTCTTGTGAATGATTTTCATTTTTCTAATATTATTGCATGATACTAATATACCAAATACTTTTGAAAATATTTCTTGTGTTTCATTGGAAAGGAAAGGAATTTTGCTTCAAAGCAGAAAAATCTTGGCAATCAGTGGGAAATGTTACAGACATGTTTCAGTCATTTATGAAACCAACCCTATCTTTGCCTGGCATTTTGTCCAAACCCTTTGAATTTTATGCAGATTAAGACATTAAAGTGATGCTTCTATCACTGTGACTCCAAGTATTTATTATTTTATTTATTCTGTTTATATCCTGCCTTTATTATTTTTATAAATATCTCAAGGCAGCAAACATATCCAATACACTTTCCTCCTCCTATTTTCCCCATAGCAAGAACTCTGTGAGGTGAATTGGGCTGAGAGAATGACTGGCCTAAGATCACCCAGTTAGTTTTCATATACTTGGATCTAAAAGCTGCTTTAAATCATTGTTTCACTGCGACATAGTATTAAGTTAGTCTATGATGATGTTTCATTACCCAATGAGTAAGTGTCGGTCATCTTTCCTAAAATAAAATAAAATGGATACTCAAAAAAAAAAAAATCATGGAAGGCATATCTGAAGATTTAGCCACTATTGATTACCACTTTCTATTTTAGTAAGAACTATAAATATTTTGGAAGAGTGTTATTTTGGAAGAAATTTATTTTGATCCAGCAATTACTTTTTTGAAGCAAGGAATGTTCTCCAGCACTTGGAGATGGAGAATCCACCAACGGGTTTAGACTGTATTCCTGCCCAATCAGATCAAGTCAGCCAAAGCTGCCACGCCCTTCCTGGACCATAGAGATCCCAGTTTTTGACTTTATCTGGCCCAGGACGGACATGCAGCGTGGCTCCTAGGCAGGTAGAGTCACCTATTGGTGGATTCTCTACTTCTAGATAGTGTAGAGTAGTATTAGCAAGGACTTATTCCCTCCTTTTAGCAAGGGGTTGGGAGCTTGGCTCCTACCTCTCCCTAAAGGAGGGAAAGCTACAACAGTTGATTGCAAGGAAGGGGCTCCTTCCTCCCATTCTCCCCCCATGGCCCCCCTCCCCCCTCCCCCCCACTCGATAGCCTAAACAGACGGAGCGGGACTAACGGCTGTTAGCCCAGCCAGCCGAGGAGCTCCTCTGGCAGAACGAGCCAGGCAGCGTTCAACAGCATCGCTGGAGCTCCGTGGGCCCGCAGGCCCAGACAGGTACTCCGTCGATCGGCGTGGGGGGGCGACTCACCCTTCGTCATTTTGCACGTTTCCCCCGCCGTTCCAACCGGGGCCGCAAAAGAAAAGATTGCCGGGAGGGGGTTTCCCTTCCGAACGAGCTAGCGCCGATCAGCTGATCGGCGGGCCGAGCGCAGGGGCCTAGAGAGGCCCTGCTGGCCCTAAGGAATTCAGCGAGCCTGAAGGGGAAGCGGTGGAGGCCCTCAGCAGCCGCCATTTTGACCACGCGGCGCGATCAGCCTCAGAGGGGAAGCAGGGGAGGAGGATCCTCCCCAAGCATTGCCCCCTCCAGGAGGACGCTAATCAAGCGGGCGCTGCCTGAGCAGGCCCATTAACAAGGCCTGCACCCATCGAGACATATAACTGGGGCCTCCCTGTTACCGGCTGTCATCTTGTTGACCTCAAGCCGGGCCCAGTCAACTGAGGCATACCCAGCAGGCCTCCCTAAGCTTCTCCATAGCCACTTCTTAAGTCTGGTGTCTCCCATTGCCTGCTTGCCATCTTCAAAACTATTGGCTCCACTCGGATTCCAGGCACCCCCATTAGTGTGTCTGTCCTTATCTGAGTAATCTATACGTGGATTCCAGGCGCCCTCCCATAGTGGGCCTGTCCTTATCCACCGTATATCAAGCCGGATTCCAGGCACCCCCAGCAGTGTGTCTGTCCTTATCCGTGCACAGCCACAGTCGGATTCCAGGCGTCCCCAGTAGTGCGCCTGTCCTTATCCACACAGAGGCTGTACCTGGGTTCCAGACGTCCCCTGTAGTATGCCTGTCCTTACTCAGCGTGTAATACTCTCTAGATACCTGGGGCCCCCTGTTGTGTCCCGGCGCTATCGGAGAATGGAGGAGGCCACCCTGGCCTCATCAGGAGCCCTGCCATCTTCATCAGGTCAACCTGGTCTGGAAGGCACCGACAAGACGGCAGCCAAATCTAAGGTCAGATCTACCACCAAGACTTCCAAAAGAACAGACAAGCAGGACAAGAGGAGACACCAGGCCTTGGAAAAGGAGTTTACCAAAGCACAGAAAAGAGCCAGGCTGGCGTCACACCAGCCCGAGGGCCTAGCCCTAGACCTCCCCCTGGGTCCATCAACCTCCCCTTGGGGAATTTGGTCAACGGGGGAAACCCCTCACACCCCCGCACAGTTTGGCACAGGCGAGCTTCATTCCAGGGCCCAAGCCCTGGCCTCAAGGGACCCCCGAGGCCACATTCACCCCCACTGCGGCCAGACTCCGCCCGAGCGAGCAAACGGCCTTCCCCACGGAAGACCGCCTAGCCCTACTCATCGCCCAGGCGGTGGATCGAGACCTGGATGCCAGGGCTCAGACCTCCAGACCAGTGGCCACCGCCTACAGGCACAGCCTACAGCCGGAGACGGAGGTCTACGATAGCCCTTCCTCTCCTTCAGCATCCCTAGCATCTGAGGACTCTTTCCTCGATCAGCCGGTCACAGAACAGGGCATGTCCAAGGAGGAGGAGGACCCACCGGAAGCCCCCTCCTTCGGGGGGCTATTCAACCCTTCCTTCTTTCCTCCAGGGCTATGGCTTCCAGTATCACTGGCAGGCGTATGCTCTGGCTGAAACATTGGCAAGCCGATGCAAAGTCTAAGTGGAAACTAGCAGCGGCTCCTTATCAACATAACCGAAAACAAGGACAAACGTAAGGTCCTTAATCATTTGTTCAGAAAACAGGACAAGCGCGCCGGATCCTATCCACGACGACAGCCCTTTCGTGCAGGAGCTAGATATAGTTACCCCCAGCCCTCCCAATCCTTTCCGACCAGGCAAGACAGACAGGAGAGACAGGCTGATAGACAAGCTCCCAGACCCAGGCAACAACTCCAGGGCAAGCGCCCCTTTCGAGGAAACAACAGGCCATTCTGGCGCACCAGATGACACCCCATCAGGACCTCCCATTGGGGGCAGGCTCTCCTTGTTTGCCCACCAGTGGGAGGCCAGCACCATCCGTCACTGCCTCTCCTTGGAATTTGTCACCAACCCCCCAAATCGGTTCCTTTCTTGTCCAACCCTCCAGAACCGAACAAGGAAAGGGTTGATGGACGAAGCAGTTCATCATCTACTTCACATACAGGCCATAGAACTGGTACTGCTGGGCCAGAGAGGCCAGGGATTCTACTCCATCCTCTTCGTCGTCCCAAAGGCGTCAGGGGGATGGAGAGCCATTCTAGACCTCAAGGGCCTGAATTACCATCTGGCATACCACAAATTCAAAATGCAAACGCTCCGGTCCATCTTGGGAAGCGTAAGGAAAGGGGACCTCCTGACGTCTATCGACCTCACAGAGGCGTACCTCCATATCCTGATCTCTCTGGCCCACCGACGGTTCCTACGGTTCGCTTACAAGGGACGCCACTTTCAGTACAGGGCGCTCCCATTCGGCCTGTCCTCCGCCCCAAGGGTCTTCACCAAGATTCTGGCGGCTCTAGCAGCACACCTGAGAATGATACCGGTCAGAGTTCAATGTTACTTGGACGACATACTAATCCAGTCCGCATCCCTCCAGTCTGCCCGGTCGGACCTAGATCTGGTGGTAGGGCTGCTTCAGAGCCACGGGTTCTCGGTAAACTTCCCCAAAAGTCACCTGGTTCCCTCAACAAGATTACTCCACCTCAGCGCCATCATAGACACCGTGGAGTGCCGGGTCTACCTATCCCAAGAGCGCCGGGACAGCATAGGACGTTCGATCCTCCAGATTCGCAAGAGTCGATCCGTAACATTGGCCAGTCTCTCCCAGCTGTTAGGGAATATGATCTCAGCCATTGCAATCATGCCTTGGTCCAGGCTCCACTCCAGAGAATTGCAATGGTTCATGCTACCCTTCCAGGGGCGGAACCTCAGCGCCTCCCACCAAACAGTACAACTCCCACAACAGGTACTAAGATCCCTCAGGTGGTGGCTATTGCCAGCCACAAGCAGAGGGTCATGCTTCAAGGAGCCGGACCGGATAGTACTCACAACGGACGCCAGCCTCTTCGGCTGGGGAGCGCACATTCGCTCACAGTGGGCACAGGGCCGGTGGTCCAGGTCGGACCTCCAACACAACATCAATTGGCTCAAACTACGGGCCATCCACCTAGCCCTCCGTCACTTTCGAGGCCAAGTGGTGCGCTAGCACGTCCTGGTCCTCACCGACAACGTGACAGCCAAGGCTCACATAAACCGCCAGGGGGGCACCCGGTCCCGGAGTCTTTTGGCAGAGGCCCTCCTACTGGGAACCTGGGCAGAACGCAACCTAGCTTCCATCAAGGCCGATCACATATCAGGGGAAGAGAACACTCAGGCTGACTTCCTGAGCAGAACAATTGTGGACCACTCGGATTGGCGCTTTCACCCAAGGATCTTCAAAGAAATCTGTCACCTTTTCGGATTGCTGTGGGTGGACCTCTTTGCGTCCCCGCTCAGCACTCAGCTGCCTCGCTTCTTCTCCCGATTCCCAGCCAGAGGGGCGGAGCAGACGGACGCTCTCCGGAGCCCGTGGCCACAGAGCCTGCTTTACGCCTTTCCCCCCCTGCCCCTCCTCCCGGCGGTGATACGTAAGCTCCTGCAGGAACGGGCAGAGGTACTCCTGGTGGCCCCCCACTGGCCAAGGAGACCCTGGTTCGCCGACCTGATGAGCCTCTCCCTCGCGGAGCCCTGGAGGATTCCCCCGGAACGGATATCAGTCAGGGAGTCATTCTCCACCCAGATCCCCAGTGGCTCCAGTTAGCCGTCTGGCACTTGAGCGCTCGATCTTAGCAAGGGAGCTCTGCTCCCTGGGGGTCATCACCATAATCCAAGCCTCTCGTCGCCCTTCCACCAACCGCATCTACGAGGCGTCGTGGAAAAACCTCCGATCGTGGTGCTCGGGACGGCAGCTGTCGCTCCCGGAGCTCACAATTTCCCACATCCTGGACTACTTGCTAGCCGGGCTTGACAGGGGCCTGGCCCCAAACTCACTGCGCAGACAGGTTGCAGCGCTGGCAACGGTTCTCACATGCGGCTCAGCAGGAGCCCTGAGCCACCACCCCCTAATCCGATCATTCCTTAAAGGGGCTTCCAACGCCAGACCCCCTACCGTACACAGATACCCTTCGTGGGATTTACCACGGGTCCTTCAGGCCCTCACTAAGAGGCCCTTCGAACCCCTAGCGACATGCGACGTGTGTTACCTGTCCCACAAGGTGGCGTTCCTGGTGGCAATCACGTCCGCACGGCGCATCTCCGAATTGGCAGCGCTTTCAGTCAGGGATGACTTCTGTGTGTTCCACCAGGATAGAGTGATCCTACGCCTCGACCCCACCTTCACCCCGAAGGTGAATTCCCTATTCCATAGGTCACAGGATATAGTATTACCATATTTTTGCCCCAACCCATCGCACGATCGGGAGCGACAATGGGAGAGCTTGGACGTCCGTAGGGCGCTTAGGTGCTATATTGCACGGACAGCGGAATTCCGCAAGTCCGAAGCCCTGTTCATATCCTTCCATCCTTCCTCCAAAAGTCGGAAGGTCTCCTCTTCCACAATTGGCAGGTGGATCAGAGCGTGCATTGCCGGGACATATCAGGCGGAATCATTGCCAGTTCCATGAGGGGTAATGGCTCATTCCACATGAAGTGCAGCTACCTCTGCGGCCTGGTCCACACAGGCACCTATTGAGGAGGTATGCAGGGCAGCCACATGGGCTACGCCATCCCCTTTCATTCGGCACTACAAGATTGATAGGTTTGCCTCGGCTGAGGCTTCCTTTGGCAGGAGGGTTCTCCAACAGGTTATTCGCCAAAGTGCCACACCGGACCAGTCTGCTCCCCACCCTAAGGGACAGTAGGCTTTGGTACGTCCCATTGGTGGATTCTCCATCTCCAAGTGCTGGAGAAGGGGCGTTGTCTTACCTGAACGCCTTTTCTCAGCACGGAGATGGAGAATCCACTCCCACCCTGGTAGGTCACCTAGGCCTAGGGTTAGCATTAGCTGGAGGAGCCACAATGCCGTGCTGTCATTCAAGGGCTATGCTCGCGTCAAAACCTGGGATCTCTATGGTCCAGGAAGGGCATGGCAGCTTTGGCTGACTTGATCTGATTGGGCAGGAATACAGTCTAAACCCGTTGGTGGATTCTCCATCTCCGTGCTGAGATAAGGCGTTCAGGTAAGACAACGCCCCATTCCTGGAGTATGCAAATTTGAGGGGGGGAAACGAAAGAGCATATAAGAAATGGAAGTTCCCTTAACTTTATATTTCAAAGTAAGACAATGCAATATATAGCAATGATAATAATATGCAAGCAGTTGAATGATCCTGGCTGTGTAGAGTGATGAGCTATTACATCTCTTAAATATCCAGACATTTACAGCTGCTTCTTTAGCAAATAAATTTCTTTGAAAAAAATATAGGGCTCTTCCTCCCCCACACCGTTAGCTGCTGGGCAGAAAGTTGTTGATATAAATTGACCAATAAATCAAATGAATGAATATTTGGAAATAAGCCCAGGCATCCAGAAATAAAGCAAAACCATGTGGTATGACAGTGAGTACCTTGGGAGGATAAAAGGATAGTGGCATCAATCCCATGCTAATAGCTGTTTTGCAATTAGCCATGCCCAACGTGGCAGCCATTTTATGACTAGGCAAGCTACCATAACAGTTATTTTTGAGAGCATCTGTGACAGAACTCAGCACTTCAAATATATTTATAACCAAAATGATTGCCTACCTCTCCTGAAAAACAACATGATGTAAAGGGTCATTCTCTTAAGGGAAGATTTTTGGCAGAATATTTATGTGAGTAATTTGGGATTATGATATATTGACTGGTTCAGAACTCAAACTAAAATATTGCTTTTTAAACCACGCTTTGTAGAATATTCCATAGTCACCTGAGTTCACATATCATGGTTCAAAAGCTACAATAAGTACAAACAGGCATGATTATATTTTGCATTCTTTGGCAACCAGTTCATTGTCTCAGAAATTATGTTGTGGACATCTAAATCTAGACAGCTTGGTAAATTAATACTCCCTCACTAAAAAGTTTTCAAAATGTAGTTTGTAGTATTCAGGATAACTCAGTATAGTGTAAAGGGAATTGTGTTTGAATTGTATTGATACTGCCTTTACTTCTAGAATCTTAATAATGGTGTTGGGGTCCGTTTGCTATGGCTCACTAGTAATGTATACATTGCCTCATAAACTCTCTGAAGTGTAACTGTACTTGGGGTTCAGCAAAATCCCATTCAAGAGAAGGAGCAGAGGACCACAGATTCTTTCCCCCCAATAAGTAGAACAAAATGAGTGCTTAAAATAGGATTTAAGCTGTTTTTTTGTAGCAGTGTGTCCTAATTTACACTGGATGTATGTGTATGTGGTATGCAAAAGTAATATCAGGCCCACTCAGATCTTTGTAATGGTGAACAAAGAAAGAACTAAATTCCATGCTGAAGTAATGAAGGGGGGCAGTGAGCTCTCCCTTAAAGCTGTCTTCCCTGCTCTTTGAGATACCAACATAGCAACTGTGTAAGAGAGGCATTATTTCTTTTAATCATGCTTCTGGCAGTATTTGTCCTAGGATAAAGAGCTTGTGGGGACAAGGTAAGAATACAAATTTGCTGTCCCAATTCTCCCGTGGAATAAATTCTCCTCTGTACAATGTCAAGTCCAAAGGTGTTGTGTTTTCCGCCAGCCATTAACTGAGGACAGAGTTGAATAACTGAGTTGTTGTCAGGGGAAGTAGGGAAGGGGTGTGAGGCATGTTTAATACATCTCTTGTCCTAGAGGTGGCAACCAAGAATCCACTTAAAAAAAAATAAGACCACTCTTTGTCTTGTTTAAATACTGGCCATACAAGAAGTTAATTAAGCCTCACTGTAAATTGGAAAATATTTTTATTCAGCATCTTTTTCATATCATACTGGCTCCATTGGATGATAATTTAGTATTTATGCTGACACAATGAATGAGAAAGAATGAGACAGGTTTTCTAAGGACAGGCCTTCCTATTACAGTGACTAAATGCATGACTCATGTTTGTTATTCTCTCCTGGAATGAATGGGTGTGTATGTCATATAATAGCATAGAAGCATAACCTGTCTTTTCTTCTCCCATCTCTCTATTTTCTATCTTCATTCAGAGTATATGATTGCTGACAATGGAGGACAACAAATGATCTCAATAAGTGATGCATTCATCAAAGGTAAGTTGAATGTGAAAGGGATGCCCACCACTACAGAAAATGGGATCATATAACATTGGGTGAATGTCAAATTATTCTCCCTCCAAGTGCTGTGAATACATACAACTGGAGTAAAGACAGTCTTACCTGTGGAAGTCTTTCAGTACTTAAAAAAACCCTGCCTTTCTTTCTGTTTTTGGCATTTCTCTTTTAAATTAACTTGTTTTCTTTTAAGCTTAAAGCTATAAAGTTCAACTTTAACTAATTAATGTCTTAACACATTAAGCATTTCTTCTGCTTAAATAATTCAACAAACTTTATAGCTATTTCTACGTTTCATCATGTGCTATTTGAACAAATAAAAAAGCACTATGTTAACCTATAAGAAATCTTCCCATATGAATTAAATTTGGTATATTTGAGCTATAGAATAATGAAAATAGCAAAAATATCCTTAAAGCACTTAGAAAATCCTGGTCTGCCTCAAGTCTTTACAATCATAATAGTTTTTTTTTTAAGTTTAAATTTTTTTTAAAAAAAGTTAATGTATTGAAATAGTTTTGAGATTTAGTCTTTTATTTTACTTTTTTATATGTAAAACAGAAAAAGAGAAAAGCACACAAAACCTATACAAGATTTCATTGTCTAATTTAAATAAATAATTAAACATTGACCTCATAATATTCATCTGTCTTTCCATTGTGTTGATAGCTCATAAATGAAAACTGAGCTTTTATCTATAAATCTAAGATTAAAGATCCAGAGTAACTCCTATCTTTTCAGTCTGAAATAATTATGTTAGATAGTTTAAATATTTCTTGTAAAAATTGAGATGGTTTTAAAAGGTGATTTTAAAATTTATTTTTCACACTTCTGAAAGCTGATTTTGATTTCACGTTTCTAGAGTTGATTTTGCAATCAATGGCTATTAATGCCTCATGACTTTAAAAAAGACGGGTTATTGCAAAAAATAATAAAATATAGTAAAAAAATAATAAAATATAATAAAGATGGAACCAAGTGCCAATCATATCATCAGATGGGTCACAGTAACTTTCCATGAGGAGAAGTGATAACATTCAGTGCAATCTTTCCCCATATCTCGGACTTGTGAATTAAGTCTTCCTTCGTCTGTCTGACTGCTGGATACAGCAATTTTTCCAATAATGCTTCCCTGCAATTTTGCTATGGCTGCAGGAGGTAGATCTGTGCAAAATGATACAAAATGAATTGATTATCCGTATTTGGTGCACAAATTAATATGAAAATATGCAATTCTATCTCCATTTTTGTTTGTTTTTTAGAGTCACTTTTTAACCGGAGGGTTGAAGAAAAATCCAAAGAGCTTTTCTTCACACCCCTAGGCTGGCATCACAGCAATCTGGATCTGCTGAGGGAGGAAAATGGGGAAAAACAGGCCATGGAGAGGTTGCTGTAAGTTGAGTGAATAAGAATGAAACCTGGAGAATATTTTAACTTTGAGCATAGTGACCACGGCTCCCTTGTGGCACCAATTTACAGACATTTATTATATATTGTGTGAGAAGTAGGAAACAGGAAATCTGTTCTTAATTTCTGTAGTATATAAGGGTTGAAAAGAGTTTTAATACTAACTATATTTTCTAAGTTTTGTTTCACGTATTTGAAAAAAACAAGTTCGTAGAAATGTTTCTCATTAAGATCTTGCAGGAAGAGAAAAGTGGTAAATAATGAAATGGGTAGTTTTGCTAAGAACAAGAAAATGTATGGATTTTAGTTGACTTTCTCCCCTGACTCCAAATTTAGGTCCTCCGAAAAGGGTAGTACAGATAGTCCTTAAGATAGGACTGGTCATTTTATGGCTCTTCAAAGTTAACAACAGACCACCAAAACCTACATACAACCCCATTTCAAAGTTATGACGGCTGCAGTGCCACTGCAGTCATTCACCCTTATCAACAACCGCAGATACATTGTAGCACCCCCCCACACACACACACCTCTCTCCGGTCCCACCCCGCTGGAATGCCACAGCACTTGGGCCTGCTTCCCATATGCCTATCACCCATCACAATTTACCTTTTGAAGATTTCATGACTTCATGTTGAGGAAGGCCACATGGTTCTGAATCATCACGTATTTCTGTATTGCTGCTGCTTCTGGAATCGTGCCATGCAGCTAGTGATAAAGCAATCCATTTTGCTTTAATGCAGTTTGCACAGCACTGCAGAAGCTTTCTGCAGTACTGTGCAAACCGCATTAAAGCAAAATGCACTATTCAGAAGCTCATTAAGGCAACAAAATGGAACACTTTTTTCCCCGGGCCACATAGCTACCATTTTGTAGGTGGGACAAAATAGAGCCTACTTCTGGAATTGCGCCATGCAGCCTTGTGATGAATCGATCTATTCTAGCACTCTGGAAGGCTTCAGAGCTCTTCAAAAGTGAAGAGGAGGGTGTATGGCCTAATGGGATCGGAATCAGGCCTAAAGCCTGCAGGACCTAGTGAGAGTGGAAAAAGACCTGTAGAGACCCCAGAGGCAGGAAGCAGAGCACAGGTGGGATGGGAAAGGTCTTGAGAGGACCTCCCAAAGTGGGCCGGACCTGTACTAGGGCTCCAAAGGCCTCCCCACCCCTGAGGTACCCCATGCTCTGCATAACAACCCACACGTTCACTTATCAATTCATTGGGGAATGTAGGATGTTGGGGTTGTTAAGTGAGATGCTTCATTACGGTTATATCCTGAGGACTACTTGTACTAAACATATCATCTGGACTTTGACATCAGTGCAAGGCAGAGAGCTTGTGGATTATTACTGCTTGGCTACTGAAAGAGGTCTATGGAAATAAACCTCTTTGTTACCCACCTACAATAAAAGTCTCACGAAGAACTTATAATTCTTTTTTTAAAACATTTTTTTTAACACTTAGCCAGAAATACAAAGAGGATTTCAGATAAATGGCCTGTATGCCAGATGTTAATGTCTAACCAAGTCACATATTTTACACACTCTTGAGGACTTATTTTTCTCATTTGGAAGTATTTATCCTGATGCTACATACTTACAAATTTTTTCTTCTGTCCAAAGTTTTTGCAAATTTTGAGCATTTGCAATTGACATCTGAAGTTCACCATTGGACAAAAAGCACATATATTTGCAAAGAATCTGCCCCAGTATCCGTAATGACTGTAGCTTTCCTCTCTCTTGAACCTTTATCCTGTTTACCTGCAGCTCTGCTAATCATAACCACATGATGGCTCTGCTTCAACAGCTGCTATACAACGAAGCGTTGTCCCTCTCCTGGCGTGATATCATTGTGCCGGTGGTCTGCCAGGTGGTTCAGATGGTGCGACCTGATGTCAAGAACAGAGATGATGACATGGATGTTCGCCAGTTTGTCCATATCAAAAAAGTGAGTCTCTCTGTAGGTTTAGAACTGAGAAAGGAGAAAAGAAGTGACTCTTAAGGCTTAACTCAGGGGAGGGGGCACTTTCAAATGATGGCCTTTCTTAATATTACTGTTGCTGCTCTATTGGTAACACATTGATCCAGCTATGCTCCTACTGCCAGGAATTTGCCTGTCTTTCTGTTTTTCTTAGTCATGTAAAACAGGACAGGATAAAGTACCAGACTGGTTAGTTAATTAATTATATTTGAGAAATGGCTCATATTCATCCTACCTTAAATCTGTATTTTACTCTGACATAATCTTTAATGTGTCATTTTATGTATTTAACTTTATTCTAAAATGAAATTTTCTTCCTCTCTTCTCCCAACTATCCACACAATTGTGTTGGCTGCTGCTTCCTTGCTAAGGAAGCTGCCACCCACAACTCCCGTTTTCACCAGCCGGTATGGATAGGAGAACCAGAACTAGTTTGTTTCCTATTTAAGTTGGAAAGTAGAAAATACAAATATAACCTAATGTTTTATTGTAATTTTGCAGATTCCAGGTGGAAAAAAATTTGATTCAGTAGTGGTGAATGGCTTTGTATGCACCAAAAACATAGCACATAAAAAGGTATAGTGGAACCATTTTTATGTAATTGGGGAGGAAAATAGAACAGTAACATTATGAATGTTCTATGCAATTCTTAATGACACAGCATATTTTGCTCTTTTGATGTTGTAACACTTCACCATAGTTCTGTAAAAACGTATTTGTCCACCCTTTTCCCTTGAATTTTTGGATATGATGAAATGTCACTTAGAGCCTAAAGCAGCAAAGGTAACTCTAGCCAATGATACCATCATCTCTATGCTTGGCAATTGGGATAATGGAATGTAGCATTTGATGTGACACCCATTTTTCTATAGAACATTTATCCATGAGTCTGGAGAATCACACAGATGCTTTTTGATGTATTTTTGATAAGCCATCAATTTTCCTTTTAATGAGTTATGAGTATCCTGTGCTTTCCTGTTGGTGATGTCATGAACTCTAATCACAGTAAGACAGATTGCTGCTTTGTGACTACCTGGAAGATTTAATGCTGCTCATAGTGATTTTGACAGGATGGTTCCTCTTGGGAAGATACAATATTGTTGTATAAACTGTGACTTTGTGGATGTGACTGAGCACTGGACTTAAGTTTTATAAACTTTTGTAGATTGATGTGGATCAATTTTTTATGGAGATCTTGAGAAATTTACTTTCAATGGATTTTGATGTGCTTGCAGAATCTCGGTAGGGAGAACTTACCTATGATGAAGAGGAGCCAATATTTGTAAGAATGACAGAATAACAAAGTAATAAAGTAGGAAGGAATCTTGGAGGTCTTCTAGTTCAACCCCCTTCTTAAGCAAGAGACCCTATATTATTCCGGACAAATGGCTGTCCAATCTTTTCTTAAAAACCTCCAGTGATGGAACACCTAACACTTCTGGAGGGAAGCCATTCCAAAGATTTATTGTTCTCACTGTCAGGAAATTTCTCCTTAGTTGAAGATTGGATCTCTTGCCCATAGGTGCTTTGAAGAAGAGAATGATCCCCACTTCTCTGTGACTGTCTCTCAGATATTGGAAGATAGCTATCATGTCACACCAAGTTCTTCATTAGATTAGACATATCCAGTTTTTGTAATCATTCATTGTATGTTTTAGCCCCCAGTCCCATTATCATCTCTGTTGCTCTTCTGTGCACCCTTTCTAGAGTCTCAACTTTTTTTTTTGTATCGTGATCAGTACTGGATGCAGTTCTTTTAGGGTTACTAACACTTAACACCTTGATACTATTTTTCTGTAGATGCAGCCTAGAACTGCATTGGCTTTTTTGGCAGCTGCAGTACACTACTGGCTCATACTTAAGTGATGGTCCACTAGGTCACCTAGATCCCTATCACAGTTAGTGCTGTTGAGCCAGACACCACCTATTCTATTCCTGTACATTTAGTTTTTCTTGCCTAAATGTAACACCTTATTTTTCTCACCACTGAATTTCATTTTGTTGAATAATGTCCAGAGTTCAAGTCTCTCAAGATCCTTCTGGATCTTGAGCCTATAAAGTATTGGCTATTCCTCCCCACTTGGTGTCATCTGCAAATTTGATGACTTCCCTTTCTAACCCTCCATCTAAATCGTTCATGAAAATGTTGAAGAGTACTGGGCTTAAGAGAGAGTCTTGGAGTACCTCACTACATGCTTCCTTCCATCTTCCTTGTAGATGTAGTTGCATTAAAGACTACACGTTGAGTGTGGTTGGTCAGCCATCTAATGGTGTTGCTGTCTATCCCACATTTTTCTATTTCAGAATTTTCAAACTTTACCTGTGTGACACTGAGCTATAAACTTGTTTTATCTACACTGTAATACAAACTTGCAGAGGAATGCATTTCATAATTTTTATCTCATTCCAGATGAATTCCTATATTAAAAACCCCAAAATCCTTCTGCTGAAGTGTTCCATTGAATATCTCTACCGAGAAGAAACAAAGTTTACATGCATAGATCCCATCGTCCTCCAGGTGAGAATAGTTTTATTTTCCTTGTCCTATTTATTCAAATTAACATTAAATCAAAGTCTAATGAATTAGTTTATCCTGCATTGTTTATGGATTTTTGAGACTGATTTTAGTAACATTTTCTTTGTGTTTGACTAGCTATTCTCAGGCTAATTGCTAAAGATTTCCCTTTTAGAGACTTTTTAGCTACAAAGAATAATATTATATTTAATATTTATTATACAATTATAAATACACAGTAATATTTTTATAGCACATTTATATGTGGGAATTTTACAGTAAAAATGTACAGGAAATAAGTGCGTCTGTCACCACCTTTCTTCATAGCAGATTTGATATGAAATACCCAGTACTGTGCATTTTATGTTTCACATTTACTTAGAAAATATTCAGTGAATGATATTGATTTTAACACTTCTAGTGTTCAAGAAGATAATATTCCAGTTCCTGCCTATCTACCGGTAACAGTTTAAAAGCATGCATATGTGACTAGATTAATAGGTACCACTTCAGTGAGAAAATAATAGTGTTCCATGGTGTATAGCCATGCTGGACACATGACCACAGAAAATATCTTTGGACAACACTGGCTTCTTTGGCCAAGAAATGGAAATGAGCACTGTATTCTAGAGTCGGATTTGTTAAGTTTGAATGGGACAAGAATTCAAACAGTTAACATATCAACTGTGTATGCACATGCGCATGTGCACACACACACAAACACACAAACACGATTTTAAAGTCTATGTAAAACTAGTCTTTGTGAACCTATTTATATAGGGGCAGATATATTATACTAGTTGGTCAGTTCAAAAAAGGATAGGAAAAAGAAATGAAGAATATTTCCCATAATTTTGATATCAGACATTACATGTGTGAGAATTTGTAAATATATTGTCAATAATTTAACCAAAAATGAAACAATTTTGAAGCATTTCTTCTCAATGTTAAAAAGAATGTGTCCTAGCATTTCGGAAATAAAACATTTTTAATGAGTGAACTGAAATTTTAGAAATGTATCTGATTTTTTTTTCAGTTTATGATCCAATTATATAATCTGTTGCATGCACAATTTAGATGATATGTAAATTAAGATGGCATTTACCGTACTTTCCTCGTTGCTTCCATCCTTTGGGAATATCCCATAAAAAGAAAAGAAACTCTCACGTTTTTCAAGTTCAATCTTGAAGAACTCCAGAAATACTCTAGTAACCCTTCTTGATTGTGTAATGCTCAGTGTATGACTGCAAAGACTTTTTTTTAAATCATTTTAGGAAAGGGAGTTTTTGAAAAATTATGTTCAACGAATAGTGGATGTCAGACCTACTTTGGTCTTGGTTGAAAAAACAGTGTCCCGTATTGCTCAGGACCTGCTTCTGGAACAGGGAATTACTTTGGTCATTAATGTTAAACCTGTAAGTACTAACATTCTGAATTATATTATGATTGCGTACTTAAAAGTGCTTCCACATTATTAAAAGCTCATACATCTTAAATATGGTAAAATGTCATGAAATGTATAGATACATTATTCTTTTTGTGTAAATGCAGCATGTAAATAAATTTTTGTATATTTTTGATAAAAAGAGTTGTGGTGCTTTCATTTATTTGGCAAAAATAAAATTTGTATAAAAAGGTTTAAAGATTCGAGAAAGGGATTGAATCAAGAAGTATACATTAAACCCCCCCCCAAAGCAGGAGTCTCCAACCCATGGCATACCAGAAACTGGTCCGTGCAAACAACCCCATCCGCAGGATGCAGGCAGCACACAAAACCATGCCACCTCCAGTCCGCGAAAAAGCCTCTCTCCACAGAACCGGTCCCTGATGCCCAAAAGGTTGGGGACCTCTGCCCTAAAGTACCCTGTAAAGTATTTTTCTTTTTGTGGGTCTATTTTCTTGCCATTCTGCCAGGATTTTTTTAATGCTTTATTCTTTATGACATTAACACAAGGCTGAATGATTTATATGTTTGTTTATCAAATTTATATAGCCCCCCCATCTCACAAGAATCGTATTCTTGTGATTTCCCTCATTTTCTTAAATAGATCTCTTGTTTTTGTCATTTTGGTTTTTTTTCTACTTGTCTACAATCTGAATTGTGATTAGAGCTGATGGTCTAATCCACAGTCATGACCCAGCAGTATTTTGCAATTCAGCAATAGCTAAAGACTTTAGGCAGAGGGCATTTATACAGGCCTGTAAAATAAAATACTGAAAGAGACTTTTGAAATGAAATTGGAAAATAATACAGGTAGTCTTCAACTTATGGACTGTTCACTCAGCAACTGTTTAAAATTAATATAGCTCTAAATGAAGAGAATTACAACCTGTGCTCAAAGTTATGGCTGCTGCAATGCCTCCATGGTCAAATGATCAAAATTTGGGTGCTTGGCATGTAAACCACTTTATGTTCTTGAGAGGAAAGGTGGGATATCAGTCTGATGAAGAAGGAAAGACATAAGAAGCCAAAAGCAGTCTTTATCTTATTAATGTTTTGCAGCATGTTCTGGATCGAGTAAGTCGAATGACCCAGGGAGATGTATTGATGTCAATGGATCAGTTGTTAACCAAACCACACCTTGGGACCTGCCATAAATTTTATATTCAGCTATTCCAGTTACCTAATGGTGAGTAAAGCCAAGAAGTTCTGTTATCCTCTTATGTCTGTCTGTCCGTCCGTCTAGACCAGGGGTGTCAAACTGCCAGCCCACAGGCCGGTTGCATCATGCTGAGGCCGCACCCACCCCAGCTCCGGCAATGCAAAAAAAGTCACGATACATCATGTCACGTGATGTGGTGAGTTTGACACCCGTGGTCTAGACTAATGTGAAGATAAATTTTATATGATTGATTGACAACATTAATAAAAGCTAGGAAGTGCTTTTCTTATGGCCATCCTAAAGTTAGGACAGAATTCTTATTTGCAAGTAGCAGACTTAAGGCTGAGAGCATTGTGTGCCTCTTCTATTTACCAAGCCCTATTTGTAGTAAGATATGAATTGGCTCTTCTGGTTTAGCCTTCTAATCATAATTTTCATTAGCTGGTTTTATTGAAATTATATTTACTCTTCTGGATTTTTCTTTTTATGTATCTCATTTTCTTCTCCAAAAGGACTTACATTCGTTTGACATACTGTAAATATACATTCACTCTCTAAAGCATGTTTAGTACAAACCTGGAGCACAGGCTGTTATAAATATGAAATGTCTAAAGAAGACATACTTACTCATCTACTGCAGTAAAAACAAAATAATGAAGGCTAACATAGAATATGACAAAATATTTCATGGATCAAAATCTCATTTTGTCAAAGGCATAAGTTTGTGGAAATAAAAAAAATACTGTGCATCATATGAAATACTCAAACTAAGCAGAAAATGCTAAAACCCAGGAGGCCCTTTTCAGTAGCTGCATATTCTGCTATAATATCCTTGCAGTTTTATGGAAAGTTAACCAAAGATTATTTTGCAAAACATTCAAGGTAGAACAAATGATGTTACATAAAGATTTATGTTCTCTTTTACTTGGTGCGTATTTGTGTGTGTACTTTTGTTTCATGATATTTTTACAGTTTAAAAGTGTTTGATCAAGCTATAAGTAAAACTCTAGAACTTGATGGATTGAAAGATATAATGGAAATTAATTGAATTTCTGATTTGACTGTGTTTTGAATACATTTTGAATCATTAATAACTTTGACTAACATAAACAAATTGGCCAGAGCACCACCCTATGTAGAGAGAATAAGCATCATTTTGTAGTAAGAATCATTTTCTTCTCTTTCAGAGCAAACAAAAACTCTGATGTTTTTTGAAGGTTGCCCTCAACACCTGGGCTGCACTGTCAAGCTGCGTGGTGCAGGAGAGTATGAATTGGCTCGAGTGAAGGAGATCCTTATTTTTATGATCTGTGTGGCCTATCATTCCCAGTTGGAGATCTCCTTCCTTATGGACGAGTTTGCCATGCCTCCTCAGTTGAATAAAAATGGTTCCTTCCAGAGTCTGATGGAAGAACAGGGGGAAGAAGATGGGCAGCAAGATCTGCTGAACAGAGAATTTGACACAGTAGGAAAAGAGGCTGATGTAGTCTCAGACAAGTTGCCTGTTATATCTGAATCTGTGTCTCTAGATGAGATAGGCTCCCTTGAAGAACAGACTTTGACAGAAGAGGATGACCAGATCAATGGTGATTTACAAGAAGCTGCTCTCCAGAAGCAGCAAGGGTATCCTCTGGTGGATTCGTTATACAGACCAAAAATAATTACTGAGGCACTTTTACCTCTTGACTTGACTGAACAACAACTAGGAATTTTAGATACAGAACAACTGGAAATTCTAGGAGTAATTAATGACTACCAGGAACCTAAAAGTCAGGCCAGGGAGTTTAGAGATCCTTTGCAAGATGACACTGGGTTGTATATCACAGAGGAAGTGACTTCCTCTGAAGATCGTCTCAAAACTTTTTCTTTAGCATTTAAACAAGAACTGAAGGATGTTATTCTCTGTATTTCCCCAGTAATCTCATTCCGTGAGCCATTTCTGTTAACAGAGAGAGGCATGAGATGTCCCACTAGAGAATATTTCTCAGAGCAGGTTTTTTTTTCTCCTCTGCTCAACAAAGAGTACAAAGAACTGGATATCAGAAGGAAGAAACAATTGTTAAGGGATCTCTCTGGACTACAAGGGATGAATGGAAGCGTCCAAGCCAGGCCTATCCAGATTCTACCTTCTCATGAACTTGTTAGCACCAGAATTGCTGAGCCTCTGAACAGTAGCTCAAACTTGGCCAGATTGGTAGCTGACTTCCGAGCCAGAGGAGGAAGGATTGTGCAGAAAGACTGCGCAGACCCATTTGTTCAATCTAAAGAAACATCTACTGTGAAATTAGGAGTCAGGAGTGAAGATGATGAAAAGATGTTCATTCAAAATGAATCTCTATGGTCTCAAAAAGTGAGTGAATATTTTAAATAGTTGGTGGATTCTGGAAACCTATGAAATAAATTGTTCTAAATATCTTCCAACAAAGTATCATTTTCAGGAATGTTTGAAATTAAATTCTATTCTTGCCCAACCCTCTACATAATATTTTAATCTTGGTTTGGTAAGAGTTAGGTTTTGAGTATATCGTAGCAAAAGCTATGAGAAACAGTACAGGTAATCCTCAGGTTATAACAATTGGGACCAGAACTTCCATTGCTAAGCAATGTGGTTGTGAAGCACATCACATGACCACATTGCTTAGGAGTGTGGTGGGGTACCCAGATGCCGCAAGTAGGTTATTGGGCATCACAGGAGGCACTACGGAGCACAGGTGAGCTGATAGAAGATATAGGTGGGCAGGGGTGCTATGGACTATGAGATCCTTGGAAACTTGTATTCTGGTAGGACTCTTTGGGAAAAAAGGTGGCGGGAGATGTCCTACACGAGTGATTTGTGATCTTCTCTGCAGGCATCCCCGTTGACTTTGCTTATGAAAAGCCGGCACAGAATGTCACAAGTAGCAGTCATATGACCATTATGTGGATTGATCATAAGTTCCCTTTATTCAGCACCATCATAATTTTGAATGGCTGCTGAACGAATGGTTGTAACTCAAGGATTACCTGTAATGATAATATTTTCAGAATGCCTTTTGCTCTTTGAAAAAATATCAGGCACCTAGGAACAAAGATGCTGAAGAGGCACTTGGCTGAATGGGAAAGGCTTTCAGGACAAAAATATAGTATGTATATTTTTATGTATATGATAGTATCCCATACTAGACTGGCATGTACTTCAAAGATGTTGAAAATGTGCTCAATTGAAAAATGGCAAAGCATTTTTGACTCGGTTCCTTTACAGTTCCTAAAAATAAATATTGAATGATGGATCCCTGTGTTCCTCACATTAGACAAAGAAAGAGCTTAAATTGAAAAAGAAAGTGTAATGTGCAAGGCAAGGGGGTGACTACTGCAAAAGAAAAGGAGGGAGACATGAAGCAAAGATTTCGCATACATTTAAGAAAGGAATTGTGTAGTTCAGATATCTTACAAGTTTATCACGTTTGATGTAGCATTATTCCAAATTCTGTCACCTGTAAATATTTAGTTTGATTAGCACAAGTGCATAAAGTCATATTAAAATATTTTTTACATTATAGTTATAGGTGTAATAAATAGTGTAGCTATGTTTCATTTTCTTTTTCTTCTCTTGCACCTTTAATTTATTTAACTTTTTCTTACTTCTTTACTAGTATGCCTGGCATACTAATGCTTACCTTGAAAGGCATGACGGGTATGCATGTATGTAAATATTGATTATGATTTATGTGCCATCAGTTTGGTGTTGATTCTGAACAACCACATAGATAGATCTTCTGGCTCTTTAGATCTTCCATCAGTGTACTCATAAACATTACACTTGAGTCCATCCATTGCTTGTCAATGCTGCTAACATGGGATGTTTTTGCTTGATAATATATGAAGATGCAGACATTTTCTATTTAACCTGTGTATTACTTTTAGAGTTAGAATTAGATGGTGCTGGAGGGGAGGGGGAAGAATGTGCATGGGGACATAACAATATCTCAGTAGAGTATTCTTCAAGGTTGGTTGTAATAAGAGGAGATAAGAAATGGCTATAGGGAGGGAAAGTTCACACTTCAAATTGGAGAATGTGATTAATGACTGTTAAATGGAGGAGTGAATTATGCTTAGATACTGTGTGTTTGGGGGAGGAGAATTCAGATTTTGGCTTCTCTTATGTATGTGCCGAAGCTATGTTGCAATTAAAGATTCTTTAAGGTAAACAACGCCTCAAAGTTCTTTGAAAAGCTTCTTTAAGAACCATGACACTGCTAACATAACATGATAACTGTTTTATATGTACATGTCTTCCCAGGTGGACTGCCTTAGCTGTACAAATCATCAGAGACTGTGTGTTTTGTTCAGTAGTTCTTCATCCCAGTCTGGCAATGCTCCAAGTGCCTGTGTTAGCCCATGGTATGATATTAATGTTATTTACTTTAATTACGGTACTTAAATGTATTACCTAAATATTTCCCTTTTATTTGATGGTGAAATAGAGAATATTCCTTAGAGGCTTGCCATTTACTGGTTTGTAAACATGCAGCTACTACTACTACTACTACTACTACTACTACTACTACTACTACTACAACTATTAGTGCCACACAACACAGGGTTTTTGTAATCCTTTGGGAGATGCCTTTTTGAGATCCCACCTTCTGTTTTCTCATCCTATGCTTTTTTCCCCTCCATAATTTTTTGTCCATTGAATAGTCCATCAGTGGCCCAAAGAACAGGACTTCAGGGGAACCCAAAATACTGGGCAGAGGTTCAGTTAAGAGGCAAAAGAGAGCGCCCTTTTCAAAAATTCCTCATCAATAGCTACCCTTCAAGTGCATCTGTGCCAGCAGAAGATTCTTGGTCAGGGTTGGACAGATATCCATGTTATTCTCTGTGAAAGTACCACACTTGCAGCAATAACAAATGGGCAATGGTTTTTATATTGACATGTTTCCCTCCTGTCTCAAGGACAGGAAGAAAGTCCATTGCCATCACTGGGTGGATGAGCTCAAATATACTTTCCAACCAATGTAGCAATGAATCAGATTAGCAAAGTTTTGCTCTTCTCCCCCCCCCCACTTCCCCAAGTCTGATAAAGCACTTAATCTTCCCCAAAGGACCGTATAACACTGAGGTTGGTGCTGCATTTCATTTCATTTCATTTCATTTATTTCGACTTATATGCCGCCCTTCTCCCCAGACTCAGGGCGGCTCACAACAGAAATATACGTAAGTACAAAATACATAGGTCACTTAAAATAATGGTACAATATAAAACTATGAAACTATAAAAATTATACTCACTCATACAACATACACTCCCAATCAAAGGCCCAGGGGCAGAGCACAGCTCACACGCCCCAGGCCTGTCTGCAAAGATGTGTTTTTAAAAGTTTACGGAAAGCTAAGAGGGAAGGAGCAGTACGAACCTCTGAGGGAAGTT
Source organism: Bothrops alternatus (assembly GCA_034064705.1). NCBI lineage: Eukaryota > Metazoa > Chordata > Lepidosauria > Squamata > Viperidae > Bothrops > Bothrops alternatus. Next base: position 5,088,354 of record JARGCV010000068.1, read on the forward strand.
GATTCCAGAGGGCTGGGGCAGCAACAGAGAAGGCCCTAACCCTAGGTCCCGTCAGACGGCACTGTCTAGCAGACGGGACCCGTAGGAGGCAAATTCTCTGCATCTCATTAAAATCAAACTAGAATGGCATTTTAAAAATTGGGAAAGATAGGATTCAAAAAATTTAAATTCTTTCTAGGATACAGACATACTTCTGTGTTACTTAAAATATATAATAGCGTTTTGTTGCACTCACACTTTGCAGTATCTGGCATTCTTTTATCTATTGATTTTATTTACTTATACAATTTATCTTACTGCTTGGATCCTTATGGACCCCCTAGGCAGTTTGTGTTGAATGAATGACAGACCAGTATAACATGCAATTGTAGCAATGCAGTTTGCTGCTTCTATCTTCCAAATCATAAAATATGCAGCAGTTGCATTTGCCCGCAGCATATTGATTGAATGACTGAATTTATATCTTGCTCAATCTCACAACTCTTGACTATATGATTTATTCTGTTTTGTTCGTTTTATTGGGTTTACATTGCAAAGAAGCAAGAGAGCAGCAGTAATTGTCTAAGGCCAAGAGAGTAATGTTTATAATGAATTAGAAATCAGTTAAATTCTGTACAGCCATATTTTTCTTTGACATTTGGAAAAACAATAAAGGCCTCTTTGCATGCAGGAAATGTCCAATAACTCCAGTTATTTTAAAGGTAACTGTCTTGGTTTCCGGTTTTTTTAGGATGGTAGTAATGGAGTTCTATGGGAAGAATGATCTCACTTTAGGAGTATTTCTAGAAAGATATTGTTTCAGGTAAGAATATTTGATTTTAAATTAACATGAAAATAGGCTCGGTATATTTAGGGGATTGTTTCATAGGATTCTTTTATGAGGTTCTAGTCATGGTATATTTCTGATGCAGTAATGCAGTTCATTTTGATGCAGTAGTGATATTTACTGGGAGTGTTTTTTATTTAATTTGCGTCATTAATCTGGATTTGTATTAGAAAGATAAATATGGCTATTTTTTCATGTTCCTAGGAAAAGAAAGAAATAATGTTTATTCAGTCAGTGATCAGCAAAATATGAAATATTCAGCACAAAAATAAAATTAAATGATGAGTTAATACTAAGAAAACATAGACTCTCTATAATAAAAATGTCACAAATGCTACCACAATAGCGTGTTAATCACCTGTGCAAGTGTAAATCTAAAATACTACAGTCTGTGTCTCCTCTACCTTCAGTTAAAGCAAAATAGCTAATATGTGTTAACACTGAAGTGATGAACAAAACAGAAGTGGTTATTTCTATTACCAGTTATATCTTAATTTCATTGCTGCAAGACAGAATTTGGCTACTGCAGAAACAATAAAAAGTTTCAAATGTTCTAAAAGATGGTTCACATAAAAATTGTCTGCCCTTCCTGGAAATGTACAGTACATATTAGGAGTAAAATATAAGGGGATCTCATATACCTGTAGAATTTACAATGTAATAATACATGTGAAATGGTTCTGATCCATGGGCAGCTATGCTCAGTTAATGAGATTTTGCAAAATATATCCCTTGCAGCAGTGCAGATGGTAAGATGTTACACCCGGCTCTGAGAAATGCTATTCTCCACTTAGGGAAAGCTAAATTTTGTTGGGATCTTGCTGGTTCCCATGTACTCTTATTTATCCAGTTTTGGCCATTTTGACCAGCAGCCTATTAACTTTGGCATGAAACTCCATATCCCTTATTCTTTGGGTAAGCAGCTGTTTGATTATACCCTAAAGCAACGGTTCTCAACCTATGGGTCGCGACCCTATTTGGGGTCGAACGACCGTTTCACGGGGATCGCCGGACACCGCGGTCCACCATTTTGGTTTTTTCCCGCTGCGCGCTGCGCATGCGTGGTTCAGGCCGTCGCGCGTGCACCGCGCATGCACGGATCAGGCCGTCGCGGTCCGCCATTTTGTTTTTTTGTTTTTTTTGTTTTTTTTTCATCGTGCGCGCACTGCGCATGCGCTGATCGGGCCGTCGTGCACGCATGCGTGGTTCGGGGCGTCGTGCGCGCGCCGTGCATGCGCAGATCGGCCCGTCACGGTCCGCCATTTTGTTTTTTGGTTTTTTTTGTTTTTTCATCGCACGCGCACTGCGCATGCGCGGATCGGGCCATCGCGCGTGCATGCAGGGTTCGGGTCGTCATGCGCGGATTGGGCCGTCGTGGTCCGCCATTTTGTTTTTTGTTTTTCTTGTTGCGCGCACGCCACGCATGCGTGGATCGGGCCGTCGCGGTCCGCCATTTTGTTTTTTTGTTTTTTTTGTCACGCGCTGCGCATGCGCGGATCGGGCCATCGCACGTGCGCGGATCGGGCCGTCGCGCACGTGCGAGTCGGGGTCGCGCCGCGCATTGGCGGCGCAAGTGGGGTCTCAACCTGAAAAAGGTTGAGAATCACTGCCCTAAAGAAATTAGGAACAGAAGTACTAGAAAACTTATAATGCCAACTTCTGCTGTTTCCAGGGAGAAAGGAAAATTGCCTATTAAAACTAGAGGGACCAATATGATAGGAAAGAGTTGGATTTTCAGCCAGTAGTTTATCATTATTCCTCAGGTTTATGTTACCTAGGAAGGTCCATAGCTCATTAGTAACATGCATGCTTTATATATCAAAGATTTGTGAATCAATTTCTAACATCACCAATTGAAACAAAAACAAAATACAAACTTTAATAAAGTGTAGGCATCCTTGCTATTTGAACAAATGTTACTGAGAAATATGGACCCTTATACTGATGTAGGGTGAAGCCCAAAATAAACGTCCTTTAAATTTTTTTAAAAAATGCTTACGTTCTGATTTAAATAATGTTCTGCTGTTCTTTACTACTTATGGATTTTTTAAAGATTATTACTGTTGTATCGCAGATTTTAAAACTTGAACTATTTCAGGTACCATTCAGTGGCATAGAAATAAATTATAACTCTAGCAGGGTAGTGTAAAATACCAGTTTATTGGGGCAAGTTTAAAAAGAAATAGTAGGGAGGAGATTGCAGAGATGTACCGGTAGTCCTTGACTTGCGATCACAATTGATCCCGCAGTTTCAGTCATAAGTCGTGACGGTTCTTAAGCAACTCATCATGTGACTGCGCCTAATTTTGCGACCTTTTGGGAGCAATTATTAAGTGAACATGGTGATTGTAAAGCAAATGTGGTGATCATAGAGTGAATGCAGCAGCTATTAAGGAAATCCATTGTTTGCTATGAAGTGCTTTTTCTCAGCAACTGGAGGTAAACACAGCTTTCTGGAAAAAATGTAAATTGTAGTCACATGACTGTAGGATATTGCAAATAGCCATAAATGCAGACTGGTTGCTGAGTGCCCAAAATGCTGTCATGTGACTGCAAGGGAGGAGCTGGAAATCAGAACGAATCTGGGTCACAAGTCCTTTTATCGGGATCTGTTCAGACACTTTCTAAATGACTGGTTGTATATCCATAACTACCTATAGAATGAAAATGAGGAAATATAACGCAAGATGTGGATGTTCCAGGCCACTCCTTAGAAGGAGTAAAGTAGAATAGAGCAGAATGTCTCAAACTTTCTGTGATCATGGACTACCATATAAATATTTGGAAAATGCAGGAACTCTCCTCCCCCCCATTAAAGGAACATTCCTTTTTTTTAATCTTTAAAAGCATGGGAATTCTTGTTTTTTAGTGAAGAATACTTTGGTATACCTTCCCAACCTTCCTGTTTCAAAAGTCTCAATATAAAGCATTGTAATGCAAAATTAAGTATGTATTGACCATGAGACTTAAGTGGGCTCCGTGCTGTCCAGCTGACTAGCAGTGAACAGGAGGTCATGGTGATGGAGATTGTGATGAATGAACTGATGAGTGAATGGAGGATGTGATGGTTTAAGACCCATTAGAACATCAGACCCAAAGAACTAAATTTCTCACAATTATTCTTTTTTGCTTGAAGGCCCTCCTATCAGTGCCCAAATATGTTCTGCGAAACACCAATGGTGCACCACATCCGTCGCTTTGTCCATGGACAAGGCTGTGTACAAATCATATTGAAGGAATTGGATTCTCCAGTGCCTGGTTATCAGCATACAATTCTCACTTACTCCTGGTGTAGACTTTGCAAGCAGGTAAGAGGAGATCTCAGTTGTCTTTCTGTAGAGTCAGGTAGTTCAAATGCTTGAAATCTACAAGAAGAGGCACAATTAGAGGATAGTGGAGAGAGGAAAAGTCCATTTTGAATGCACAACAATGCCACTTTTAGGGCATTAATTCCCTAAAAGGTATTTCTAGATTTGCACAGGACAAATAATTACAGTAAACCTGGGTTTATTCATAATATATAAAATGTGCTCTTTTAAAATCAAACAAAACCCCAGCCCTCCTGTTTTGTAGCATTTTATGAATAATGTTGAAGGACATTTCGTTTCATAAAATTTCATGTAAAAAAATTCCATCTGAAAATAAAATGAAGTTAGAAAATCTGAGTATAATAACAGTAGTACTTTTTTTCCCTACAGTGATCTCATTGAATGCAAACATATCATATCACCTTAGTTCTTAAAACAGACAATATTATTGTTGGTTGCACAATCAGCTAGATGTTTAGACTGGATGTGGCATTTTTATCCATCTATTGAGTCTTTTCCAAGGACCTGGGATAGGCAGATGTTCTTTGATGGTGTTAAAGGTATCATTGCAGGATATGAGGTGTTCCAAGTAAAGCTGTCTTTTGCAATTGATTGATGGCAAGTTTGTCAGTGCTGATGGTATTCAAGTGGTGGTCCAGATGTTTTGGGATTGTACCTAAGGCACCTATTATTATTGGTACTATCTTTGCTTTCCTTTGCCACAGCCCTTCTACTTCTATTGCAGGTCCTTGTATTTTGTGACTTTTCTCCAGTTCTTTTTCTTCTATTCTGCTGTTTCTAGTACAATGTCCACTATCCAGACTTTTTTGTCTTTCTTATTAGTATTTCCAGATTACAGGCAGGGAAGGGTTAAGATGGAGGGAGAATGGCCCATCTCAGAATAAGCAGTGAAATAATGGAGAGATTTAGTCCAAGAATTTTCCAACGCAAACCTTATGCTCTAGAACAGCATCCTCCATGCGGTCTTCTCCAGTTATGCTTGGGCTCCAAATCTCATTTGAAGTCCAGCCTATCTGGAAGGCATCAGTTTGGAAAAAGCTGCTGTTATGCAGTGGAGCTCTCTGGGGAATAACAGTTGTGGTTGTTATGAGCAGAAGACTGTTGAGTTACCAAGTGGGTGAGAAAGCTTGCCACGGCTTAAGGTATTTGCCTTTAAAAAGGTTCTATAGGACAGATTTTGTCAATAGTTTCATTTCTTACTTCTGTGTAATGACATCCCCATCTGAATATAGGCTATTCCTAATGTTTTCTTGATTGCTGCCACCATAAATTTAAGATAAGCTGTATGCTTGTTTGCCTTTGTCAAATTCAAGAATTACTGAAATGCAAAATCAAATTGGTTTGAGTGGATCTGGGGGCAAGTCAGGACTTTCCTGGGTATAAAATCACAGTAACTCTTCCAGGTAACACCTGTGGTTCCACTTTCCAATGATTCGTGGTCTATGTCCTTTGCCAAATACCTTGAACTCCGCTTTTATGGCTACCAATATACCCGAAGAGCCAATGCTGAACCATGTGGCCACTCCATACATCATGACTACCACCAGTATTTTTCCTATAATCAGATGGTGGCATCTTTCAGGTAAAAACTCTCAATTACATTTTTTTTAAAAAAACATATCTTTTTAAATACCTTCTGTCCAATATCATCACCGCATATATTTTACAGGTTTTAAATAACTTTATATAGACATTTCTAGCATCTTAAAAGGGTGCCGAATTAAGTGTGGTCAGTTCTCTCACTAATATTAAAACCTATTTACTGTTCAGTGGCATGATGTTTGCAGGCCTTACATCTCAACGTTGTGTTTTGTTCTCTTCCTAGCTATTCTGCTATACGGTTACTAGAGGTATGTGTTCCTCATCCTAAGATCTATATCAAACGTCAAGTACCACTGAAGATTACCATGCTTCAAGATCTGAAAGACTTTTCTCAGAAGTAGGTTTACATCCCCACCCCAGCCCAGTGTGTCCCATTTGAAATTTGTGTTACAATTCCTTCATTGCCCTGATGTTGAAGGATAACATGTAATGCATTGTGCACTTAACTGCTATATGCAGCAGACAATGGATATAGCATGATGATCACCTCACAGTCTCAAAACTAAAATATAACATTGTATTTTTCCCCCCTGGAATTCACAGTGTTTTCTGTAGAGTTTTTCTAATGTTTTGCTAGTTGTACTGTACTTCTGGATAGAAACTGAAGAACTCCCTTTTGTCTGAACAAGTTACAATTTGGAATTTTCTAGTGATACTGATTAACATACACATTCAAATCAGTTGAAAGGGATATGCAGTGTTAGCTAAATAATAACCTTTTGGGCCCTTATCTTTTGCATTCTTGTTTATTTTATGATTTAAGCTACTGTATATGTTTCCTCTGAACATAAGTTGAACAAATACATAATATGAAAATTATACTTGTTAAGTGTTTCTCAGCCTAATATAGACCATTAGGTTAGTTTCTTTGAAAAACTGCAACTTGCAGTGTATTAGATAAAATTCTTAAGGAGAATGGATTGAGTTTGGATTCAGAGTATGACTATTGTTGTTGCAGGATTTCTCAGGTGTATATTGCTGTTGATGAGCGCCTCACTTCTTTGAAAACAGATACATTTAGCAAAACAAGGGAGGAGAAGATGGAAGATCTCTTTGCCCAAAAGGAGGTATAATGCACTACATGCTTATAGGAATTGAAATTCTTGTTCATTACAGAAGGTGTAGGATACACAAAGCTAAAGAAATGCCCCCAAGGTAATAATTATTTTGAATCAAACATCAGTCCAGTTTTCAGTAATTGGAAAGTAGTGTGGACAGAGCTGAGTTGAAACTGAGGTTTATAACTAATTGTTACCATGTTGCTGAAAATGTGATTTTCATTCTTATTAAGGATTCTGCAGAAATAGGTATCTTTTAAAGGAATGGGATAGGAAAATAACCTTCATCTGAGAAAAGTTTTTTTTCTTTGATAGATGGAGGAAGTGGAATTTAGAAACTGGATAGAGAAAATCCAAGCAAGGATGCTTTCTTCTTCATTTGACACTCCTCAGCAGCTGCATTCAATTTCTGAATCTTTAACAGCCAAAAAGCAAAGTCTCTGTGAGATGTTGCAAGCATGGAATAACAGGTAAGAAAAGGTGTACTTCCTCAATTGGAAAATTAAGGATTGTTTTTTTCTACTGGTTATTCTTCTTACAGATTGTTGGTTATGAATCATTATTGGATTTCTTTATTAAAAATAGATAATAATAGTGTAATAAAGTATGCATTTATCAGACATTTGACACATTCTGAATAGGATGCATTGACTACAGAATAAAAGAAGGACTATATTGTCAGTTCAGTGTGGTTTTCAGTTAACAATCTAATAAATATGACTGAATGAACTCCAGATAAAAGGCTTGTTTGGCTTCATAAAAGGTTTGTTCTCTAAATGGTTTACATATCTGAGAGAAAACTGAGTTCTTGCTAATATGATTTTTGTGGCATTAGATATATCAGAATAATAATATGAAATGTGCTATAGGCTGCAAGATCTCTTCCAACAAGAAAAAGGGAGGAAGCGCCCTTCAGTGCCACCGAGTCCTGGGAGATTAAGGCAAGGTGATGAGAATAAGGTAATGGATTTTGATCACTGTAATTATATATTTAAAATTGCATCTGTAAGTAGAAATAAGCAGTACAAATACTGTTTTCTCTTTGCAAATAAAATACTATTCATTTGAAAATATTGGCATTTGCATACATTCTTGTAGTGCATTCCTGTATTGCTAGTTTACAAAGCACCTGTTTCTAAGTGCACAAATTGGCATAGTAAATCTAGAATAAAGTTAGGTTCTGTTGAACTCCTCTACGTGCAAGAGGAATTTTTGAAACATCTGCAGTGCTTTTTGCAAATACCCAAACTGCAGTGGTGGTTGTGTGAATTTGGATTTCTGCTGCAGAAAACTACAAGGATAAGAAAAAGTTTGAGAATCCTTTAGAACCATTTGTAATTCTACAATACTGTGATCTGGTGTCATCAGAGCTTCATCTAAGTCCTATTAATATAAATTGTTAAAATAATATAAAACAATATGGTGTTCAAAACTCACTATGTTTATTAGAAAACGTGGAAACCTAAGGCAATGAAGGCAATAAGTTAAGTAAAATATTCTAATTGGTGAGATGAAAATCATGTCTGCTTTCTCTATTAAGAGGGCTTTCTCTATTAAAAAAAAGATGGTTTCCACAATCAGAGTTTGCTCTTTTTAATGTTGAATTACATCCTGATCAGAAGAGATTTTTGCAGACATATGAGTCTGAAAAGGACTACAAAACCATTGCCAAAATCTTTGACCTCCATCAGTTCACAATTAAGTTACAAATGAAGAAAATGAAACACCACTAATTCATTGATTCCAAGAACATCACAAAGGCAAAAGCATTGTATACTACAGGAGATTGCAAAATATCTAAAATAATGGAAAATGATTTGTAGGCCATTCTTGCATTGTCTGATATCCATGTTCATCAAGATGCTATAGGAACAGTATTCTGTGGATAGATGATATAAAAATGGAATTTTTTGGCAAATTTTATTTGGAAAAAGTAAAATGTTGAGTTCTGACAAAAAAATTGCAAACTATTAAGCACTAAGTGGCATTTTTTGGTTTGGGATTGTTTTGTAACCTCAGGATCAAAAGCTTGGCTCATTGAGGTAATAATGAATTCTAGATTCTACTAGGAAATTCTACTAGGATATTGTTACAGCCTCTGTCCCTAAGTTGATGTTTAAACAGACATGTGTTATCCAATGTGATAACTATGCTAGCTTCAAATATATCTGCAGTAGAATAGCTGAAGCAAAAGAAAGTTTGTTTTGAAATACTAGAATCAAGAGCCGTCTTCTTAACCCAAGTCAAATACTGCAGCATGATCTGAAGCACAAGCATGCATAACAGTTCAAAAATGTAATTGATTTGAAGCAATCCTGTAAAAAATAAGGGGCCAAAATATTGCCAGTTTGATATGCAGAATTGATCAACCAGTGTAGGAAATGTATGAAGTCAGTGCTGCTAAAGAAGTAGAAGCTCTACATATTTTTTAAGATAGGTAGTAAAAGTTGACTCAATGTATTCAGTAAATATACACAGTATATTTATTATATAGATTGTTCATTTAAGCAGAATATTAACAACTTAGATGAATCACCGATCTCATTATAGGTCACAGTATTACAGTGCCATGGTTTTTCTGACTGTTGTATTTTTTCATTGAATGGAGATGAATATCCAATTATATTTCTTAAAATGAAGGGTGCTTCATTTGTTCTAGAGAAACACCAAATAGAAAAGCTTTGTGTCTCTGCCCATTTCTCTCTTTCAGATTATATGTTTTCATGTTTGTGTGCATTGAGAAGGAGTGGTTTTTTGTTTTTTTAGCAAAATGGTTGTCATGGTTCTAATAGATGAAACCCATCAAAAGAACTTCGAGGCAAAATTCTTCCTTAAAGAACATTTATTCGGGAAACAAAGTATCGGCACTGCATAGCTGAACCAAAAAACTTAATTCCAATCCCCAATAAACTGTCATAAAGCACATTCCCCAATTAGCTTAAAGTGCTGGCTTTCTCCTCAGCTCCTCAGCCTGCCAAAACGTTATCAGCTTGTCCCACAGCAGCGTTATTATTATTATTGGGTTCCCACAGCAGCGTTATTATTATGGCTAGCTGAGCTTACATCCCAAACCCCCCCTGCTGCACCTGATTTCTAACAGCAAGAAAAAGCATGTTAAAGGAGAAGAGAAAATGGCTCCATTTTCATCAGTTGTCAGAGCAGGAACATCCAATGTTAGCAGCGTTGACAATGGTATTGATTTGAAAGAAAAAATTCTCAATGTGAAAGAAGTAACTCTTTGTTCTACAGATCAGTTCAATGGATGCATCTCCTCGCAATGTTTCTCCAGCACTTCAGAATGGTGAGAAAGGTATGCTGCATATTTCAGAAGACTTGTCATTGTATGTTTGTCATCTTTGCATGTTTGCAGCTTTTCTATTTTCTATATAGAACTTGCAGCTTAAGAAAGTCTAACATTAATATTTACATTGAAATATTTGAAAAATTAGGAAAAAAACTCTGGCCTGGTTCTTCATAGAGTATAAATGCTAAAGAATGCTTGTCCTAGTATCAGTTTACCTTTTTTCGATCTGTGCTAAAACCATGTTGGTGGTTGCTTAAAGCATACATACCTTATTTGAAAGGCATTATAAGAATGCTCTATTGTCTGTATACTTCCTCCACAGAAGATCGTTTCTTGACTACTCTGTCCAGCCAGAGTTCTACCAGTTCTTCTCTGCTCCAGCTTCCCACTCCTCCAGAGGTTGTATCTGACCAATTGACAGGAGGCTCCACCTTTGCCAATGTTCTCTCTGATCCAGATGCAGCTGGCAGCTCAGAAGGTATCAGCGAGGGTCTTTCTCTCTTTACTTCTGCTTCTGTGCAGCTGTAGGCTGCCTTGGACATCTGGTTTACTTTACAACTTATTATACTTGCTACTTTCAAAACTATTTGGCAAGAATGACATAAGAAATTTCATGTGTGTATATTGTTCAAAATACATATAAAGTGGTTTGGCTCCAAAAAGAAAAGATTACATTAATTTTTCTACTGAACTTGGTAACCTTGGAAAAGTTTCTCTTCCCTTGTCTTAGTCCCTTCATTTGCTCTAAAGAGTATAGAACTACAGACTCTAATGACAGGGTTGCTTTCGGACGTACAGTTGATACAGGAGCCCTGAACACTATAATGATAATACAGTGAGGTTCGTGCATTATTACAGCAGAAGGTTTCTTTTTGAATTATCTATCGATATTGAATTTATAATTAAAATAAAGAGAATATGAAGAAATCAAGGGCTCTTCAGAACTTTGCCACTGTGATTTTGATAAATAAAAGCTTGATGTTATTATTGTTATCCCATCTTTATTTTATACATTGCAATGCAGTGTACATAACGATCCTGTCTCCTATTTTTCCTATTACAACTACCACCACTATTTTGTAATATGAGTTGGGCTGAGAGACAATGACTGGCCTAAATTCATCCATCCACCTTTTGGACTTAAAGGAGAATGAGAACTCTGGACCTCCAGGTTTCTAGCCCAGCATCCTAACTACTACACCAGACTAGCTTTCATTACCTTTTCTTTTGGGACTAGAAATTTCTGATTAGACCAGATGGAGCAGAATTCCCCAACTGTTATCTTCAAGCTATGTTGCCCATTACAGAATTTGTAAACCTTTGTAGGGTTCTGAATACAGAAAAAGAGACAGATTTTACAGACTGTCCTTTTGCAATGATCATGTTCTGTAAGTCTGGCCTTGTTTTTTCTCAGAACTATAAAGGGGCTGATCAATGAACCTTTTGTTTCAGAGTTTAACATATGTTGTTATTATTATTGATAATAATTGATAAACGTGTGTGATAAAAGTTCATAGCAGCGTTGTTGACCATTTTTCAAAAGCAACAGTATATTTTAAAATTATTGAAATCATCAGTTTGAGACAACAAATTATCTCTGTAGTATCCCAAGAATGAGCATTTTAAAGAAATCTTGGAGCTCTAGCAATATTAAAAGTTGTGTCTTCCTTTTTTATTCCAGATGTGTTTGATGGGCATTTGCTAGGCTCTATAGATAGTCAGGTGAAAGAAAAATCTACCATGAAGGCTATTCTAGCAAATCTGTTACCTGGAAATAGCTACAATCCGATTCCATCCCCCTTGTAAGTAAAATCCAGCTTGGAAGGAAAATGATTTCTGTATAATGGGTTTTTGTGTGTGTGTTTGTTTTGTTCATATTGCTCCTTGGGTTACAATGCCTATTGTCAGGTGAAAAGACAGTAATATTTAATCCATTGGATTGTATAAGGTGTAATATATTTCTGTGGAGTAATAGTTAATGTAGAATGAGGCAGCCTTAACCTTTGTCTTCTGCTAATTATCTACTAGCCCCACCAGATCCTTAATATTAGTTTAAGAAGAAGAGCTGGGGATTTGTTAACTGGCTGTACTACTTGCATTTTTGTTTGTGATATTCTTCTTTGGATTGTTATGCTAATTTGGAATTGTCATTTCAGTGAAACATTAGCATCAGGAAGTAAAAGAAAGAACAACAATTTTATCCTTATCCAAATATTATAGCTAATGTTCTAGCTAAATTAAAAGTTATTTTATGTGTTAGTTGGAGTTAGCTGGAATTTTATTGGTCTGACTGAAAGTGAACTTTATATATGTTAAGAGGAAGTTTTAAAAAATGTATTAGAACTTTTTGATTTTAGAATGTTTTTAAAGAAAAGTTTAGTTTAGTATTTTTTCACCTTTAAGGTTAAAGAATCTGAAAGAATACAGTGAATTTTGTTAATATAAAGGATGATAGTCTATAAAGACTATTGAACAGAAATATATATTTCCACAGCAAGGAAGAAAAAGCAGAAATGGTTAAATTGGTTGCTTTATTCAAAGCTTTATTTTGGTAATCTCTTCTGGATTTTGTGCTTGTGATAAAAAAATGAAATTTTGACTTCGACTTGATTAGATAGATTTGTTGTTATAGAAATGGCTAGTATTTATTAATGTGTAAAAGTATAAAGTCGAGTCTGTAATGTTATTCTACTGTGCTAAAAAGAGTCAGAAGTCAGTGCTTTTTTTCTTTTTTCCCTTGTACCCCAGGTTTTCTTTCCTCCCCCCCTTTTCCCCCCCCTTCCCCTAATTTCCTATTTCTATTTTCTTTTATATTTTATACTTGGACAAAACAATAAAAGCCATAAAGGCTACCCCAATTTGCTTTATTGCTATATTCCCCTGGAAGGAGCTCTAGATTTCTCCTTCCCCCAATAATTTACTTTTAAGAATATAGTGAAAGAGGCCAATGAGGTTCTTCGGTTTACTTTTCTTTTTTGGGGGGAGGGGGAGGAATTATTTTAAATTCAAAGTTTTTTTTTTCATTTGAGAAATATGTGATGCAGACCTGCTTGTTGTAAATAAATGACTTGTACTTTTTGTGCCCTTAATATAGTGAGCCTGACAAGCATTACTTAATGTATGAGCACGAACGAGTTCCTATTGCTGTCTGTGAAAAGGAACCAAGCTCCATCATCGCCTTTGCTCTCAGGTATGTTGATTTCCTGCTTTGATCATAGAAGTCTTTTTCAGCCCAGTGGTTTCTTGTTCGGGATTATGGGAGTAGAAGCCCAATACGTTTCTTCTTCCACATTCAGAAAAATAAATTCTTTGCTTCCTTTTGGGTCTTTAAAGCACAGTGTTAACTCATTTGATTCATTCTTGTTTAATTGCCTACTGCTTCTACCTTCTCCGACCTCCTTTTAAAGCATTACCAAGACTCTACCAAAGTCCTTTTGATTGGGGAGCGTGGCAACTTGGCCACTGAAGTTCACGCAATTCTTTCCTTTGATGTTTAATCAAGGTTGAGCACTTTTCATACAACCTTAACTATTTTCTGGTTTTCTATGTTTTAATATAATATGCCTTATGGGAATTTTAGTAAGTTTGCTTTTAGGGAATAAAGGATAAAGCATTTGATTGTTTTCAGTGAGGCAAGGACATATTGTGTTCATTAGCGTACAAATATTGTATGTTCCAGTTGAACACTTTATTCCATTTGTATCTGACTTTGAGATAGTTTGTATGAAGAATAGGGTATAATAAAATAAATAAATAAATAAATAAATAAATAAATAAAAACCCTGCATAGCCTGGAAATAGGATCTGCTGCTTCTTGGATCTATTTGCTATTATATTTCAATGCCTTATAACACGAGCCCACTTCTGGTGGGTCAATTTAAATGCTGCATAGTATAGATGCCAGATTAGATTAATGTTACCTGACTGGGTCATTTCCTTAAATAAAATTTCATTTGCTAAAAGGCTGATGGCTCCTTGCACCATCCTCTAGTCTAGATCTTTTGGAATGATCAGACAGGTAGCTTTGTCATCACTGTTCTACAGTCATTGGGAAGTCTAGAGTATCCATTCCCCACCCCCACCGACCAACTTGATGCCTTTTTTTTAATCGTCCTCCAGCCTTCCCAGAGCAGGGAAGACACTTACAGGTAAGCAGAAATAATTGCTTGAGAATTTATATTACAAAAACACGGCTGTGTCAAAATGCCCTCTGAATGTTCTCAGATGCAGGAGTATCCCACATGAGAATTACCTCTTGAAGTCTAAAGTAATACAACCAAGAAACAAGTTTATCTTCCCAATAACACCGTAACTATCTGTTTGCATGGTGCCCACTCATACTTTAAACTATAGAATTGAGCCATTTGAATAAAACCTGTATTTGTTTATTTTCAGTTGCAAGGAATACAAAAATGCCTTAGATGAATTATCAAAATTGTTTTTGAAGAGCAGTATTGAAGAAGGATTTCAGTCAAACAGGTGACAAACTCATTTCTCTGTCTTAGTTGTACATTTAATTAGGGCTCATGAGAATAATTCAGGTCCTCCTGTAGCCTTCATAATTGCCAGCAGAGGCCCATTTTCAGTTGCTCCTTTAAGTCATGAACAGCGTGTTCTATTTGACCCATTCATTCTCTTTTGGCAACAGATGACACACCTGAAATACACAGACTTGGAAAAGCACTTTGGGGATTTCAAGAACACTTTAAATTATAGAACATTCAGCCATCCTTTGAATTTGACTGGAAATTCTGGGAGTTGAATCCCAGCATATCTGGAAAGGCATTAGGTTTAAAAAAGCTGATCTAGATTCTTACTAACATTTTCTCTTGATATTGTATTATATAAAATTGTGCTGTTTGCAAATCCAGCATTCTGTTTATATGTTCAGTATAGCTTTAGCTTCTGGGATTTTCCAGGAAATTTACTATATGAAGGTTTGGATTGTTACACACATAAGTTCAACCTACGATCATTCACTCAACTTGCTCACAGCTCTGGTCAACAGCCACACTCAAATCACTTTCTACCAAACATTGAATTATTTGCAATACATGGAGACCCAGTGAATTTTAAGTAACAGCAACATTTTATGTACATTTTATGTACAATGTACATTTGCTCTTTCTCACCCATCCACAGACTTATCCCACTACACACTTATCCACACTTACTTACATTCTCAACTAGGCTGCCAGGTACTAGCCAGAGAGATGGAAGCTGCCACGTTTGGGTCCAAAGTCCTTGCTTTGTTGATCCATAAGACTGGCACCTTCTCTTGCCATATTGATTTACAGATCTAGTAGCCACTGATAGGACTTGGGCAGAGGTTCCATATGCTAAGGCCCACCTTAGCATATGGTCTGGTTTTTGTGATATGTTTTAGCACATGGGCTTTAGCACATGGTCTGGTTTTTGTGATATGTTTTCTTTTGTTTCCTTAATAAGTTGACTCCTTAGACAAGTTTCCTGGCTTTTGGCCACCCTGTTTGTATGCCTGCTTCATCTTTAGGTATGACAGGTTCAGACTAATGTCATTATATCAGATCCTGGAAGCCTATCTGTAGATTTGTTGACAGCTATTTATTAACCAAATGAAACCCAAGTTTCAGAAGTGGCATTTTGATAGCATTCATTCTCAAAGACAACCTCCTTGGGAGCAAATTTTCTCCTTTTGTGGTTTTAAGAATGCATAGCTTTGACAGAGTTATTTTCTAATTCAGCAAAGTTGTTTTTATGTTCACTAAATTAAATATGACCCATATGTATGTAGGGTGGTACTTCTGCAAAATTTAAGCTTTGGTGCAATCACATATGCATCAGGTGGATTTTAAGTAAATTGTAGCCAAAAACCTATTTTTGATTTCCAGTATGGCTGAGAACAGAGTGAAGACCAACAGTCCAGTCCGAATACCTGAAACGAATGTGGGGCAGGCAAGCCAAACAACTGAAGCTGAACAATGTAAGAAATTTAAGATTTTGTGAGTGTTTGTATTCTTTTATCTGTCTTTCTGCAGGACTTGAAAACAACTTGTTCAAATAAGGAAAATCAGATCCTGAAAACTTCAGTATATTGTTTTCCAATTTATCTGAAGTTCTGTTCTAATACAACAAATCTAATGGAAATATTGTTTCAATAAATTTAATAAGATCATTTAATAAAATCAGTGAGGCCTATTGATTCATTAATCTCTCGTGCTAAAACTGCATTTCATCACATAGAAATGAAGTCTTTGGATTGAACTTGACATCTTTTTTTCTGTTTGCTAAAATATCTTTACTGTTGCCTTCTTTTAGGAAGTCTTTCCAACTTCCCAGCCTAATCTACACTCTTTGTTGTCTGTTGATCTTCCATATAAGTATTAATCAGATCCAGTTTTGCTTAGGTTTTTTTTAGGTCAGTCAAGGTTGGCTAGATACTGCCCCCTGCTATGATTAATTCACTTTTTCCTTTAAAGATATGCTACTAGTATTTTAATGCATTCTTAGAAAAAGTGTTCTTTATTGGCTCAGTTCAGGAATCAAAATTAAAGGATCCCCTGCAGATCCTTCCCTATCCTGTCCTCCCCTTGAACCCTTCCAGTCACGGGAACCAAGCAACTTTCTTTCTTGATAATTGGTTTCATATCTCAAGCTGCTTTTAATATTAGGAAGTTTTCCTGATGTTCATTTGGAGTTTGTCTTCCTATAACTTCCCACACATGTATGTTAGACCAAGGGTCCCCAATCCCTAGTCTGTGGACCGGCAGCGGTCCACAGCATGCCAGCAAATGGGCCTCACAAACAAGCAAAGCTCCATCTCGGGATGCAGGCAATATTCAAAACCACACCCCCTCTGGTCCGCGGAAAAACCTTTTTCCATGGCACCAGTCCCCGGTGCCCAAAAGGTTGGGGACCTCTGCATTAGACAATAATGTATAGAAAGAATTTTAATGTGTTAAGTGCTACCTCATAGGAATAATCAGGATTTGTATCTCAACAAAATCATTAGTAAGGAGCAGCAGTAGACCAACTCCAACAGATAGCTTTCTAGTCTCTGCATGAAGTCCTGCAACAAGGGATCTCACCATCCTTCCTCATAAATAATTCTGTTCTTACTGTCAGCTAATTTCTGAATATTTCTGTATATGGAGCCCTTTGATCCAATATTACCCTTCTTCTAAATGATTGCCTCAAAGGGTGCTATCATATCACTCCTATTTGCCATTTCTCCGAGCAAAATCAGAGTCGGTGTTTTCTCCTTCCCTCTATCGCACTTGTTTTTCATATTTCTGCCTATCTGGGAGAAGGCTGCTTTAGGGAGCATTTTCCCTCTAAATGGAGAGTATTTCTTTGTTTACAGTAACAAATCAATTATATAAGTTTAAGTGAACCAGTTCAATGGCAGGATCTATTGCTCATTGTTACTTTGATGATAAAGATCTGTGCAGTCCTAAAGCAGTTTAATGAGCCGAAGTGTGGACAAGATATGTATGCTACCTTTTCGTTTCTCACTTTTTAAAACATTTTTGAATGAATGCATTTAAGCCATTATCTGGTCATTTAATCTGCACTATACCAGGAACAAGCCAGGCTCCTCACCTAACAGAAGAATGGTTTCTTGATTTAAATAAGATGAAACCAGGATAATTAGATATTTTGTGATTAAATCAGAGATTTTGTGTTGTTTATTAACCTGAGATAATAGGTGTTTTTTTTTGTCACTGGTGTTTGGTAAAATTTTATTTTGAAAAATAGTGTTCTTGCCTAACACTTCCATACAGTTTCTCCAAGCTGCTATGAAATGATATGGAGCAACAGGTAATTAGGCTGGAATCACTTGGCTTGATGACAGATGATGAAAGAGCTCCCCCAAATATTTCTTGTGTTCATGTCTTTAGCAAAGAAGCCCTATGGAGTTCTGTCCTTCTTCCGTGGCACAGGAGGGAAAAGTCCAGATCTGTCTTCTCAGAAAAGGGAGACCTTGCGTGGAGCTGACAGTGCCTACTACCAAGTTGGGCAGACAGGGAAAGAGGGGGCAGAGAACCAGGGAGCAGAAACCCAAGGTAAAAAGTGTAGAAACTTTGTTCTTGCTTTCCTCTTCCCCATCCAGTATTCCTCGATTAATGAAATACACACAAGTTTTCATCTTCTGAAAAATGATATTAATAGTAGCAAAACTTAATGGGAGAAGAGGAGGAGACTACGTGGTTGGGATAAACATGACTGCATTGACATCCAAAAGCAAAACCTTCAAATCTTTTTAATGATAAGTGGCAATCTTTTTCATTTTGGATTGCCTTTCTGCTTTTTTTCCTGTCCATTTCAGTCTGAATAATTGGTTTGCTCTGTTTCTCACTGAAAACAAGAAGGGAGGGAGAAGAAAAATTGCTCTCCTCTTCAGAAGGAGAATCGCTTAGCAAGCTGGTAGAAGATATCTGGCCCCTCTAGTGAAGCTGTGTCAGACTCAAAAGAGAAAGAAAGGGAACCTGGAGTCACTTTAAAAACTCTTCAGTTCTAGTCCCTTTAAAAACTATTTCCCATGATTTACAAATATTTAGAATGACTGAATTTATGTGGGAAAAAGTACATAATTTGAATCAGTAATGTCAGGATTTGACTCATATTTCATGCTTTAAAATGCAAAATGGTGGAGTTGAAAAATTAGGCAGCTTAATTCACATAAAATGAGAATAATTTTAGATTATAGTATTTTTTTTTTCTTCATGTTAGTTTCATTTAATAGCAGAAGGCCTCCAAAATTGATTGCAATTTGCTGTGGCTCTGTGTTTTATTTATTAATTATCGTGTTTAATAAATGTGTTTTGGGATTGGGGGAAAATAGGATTTATGAATGGCGAGTAGTAGCACTGATCGAGTTTGCTTCACATTTTAATATTGGCCAAACTAGCAACTCCTGAAAAATGTAATAGTTCAAAAATAGTTAGCACTCTGTGCATCTTTAGTCTATTTTTCTTGTTCATATTTTTTCCAGATGAAATAGAGGGAAGTGATGCACAAAAGAAGCAGCTTGGAAATCCACATGTTGAACTTCGTAAGTAGATAACAAAACAGCACATACTACAAAGCCCTTTGTAAATTAATAAGTAACTATAGGTTCACACTCCGATCTTGATCATGTGATATCAAGATGAATTTGGCAGACCCTTGAAATTGAGATGGAGTATATATTTTTTGTGTGCAGAGCAGGTCATTTTTTTGTAAGATGTCTTTAGTTCATTATGTCACTGCTATTTATTCTTATTACCAGAAGGAGTCAGAATACTGAGGTGTTTTATTTACTAACTTTTTTCAGATTTTGCTATTAAATACAGTATTCCAATATTCAGATCCTCCTTTCCTGATATAGCTCTCTCCATTCTCATGAAATGTAGCTTGTATGTGATTTGAAATGCATGTAACAGATTATATTAGGCAATATGGAATAGAAGTCTATAGGTACTGGTATACTAACAAGATAACAATTAACAAGTTACATCATCATCAAAACTCAGAATAGTATTTGAAGACCTATCATATGTATACTTGCATGAGCCACTAAAAAGCAATCTCATAAAATTCATTTTACAGCCGTTTCAGAAGATATTACAGATAGTCCTTGGTTAACAACCATTCATTCAGCAATCTTTTGAAATGACAGTGGTGCTGAATAGATAGTATTTATGACTGCCCTAGAAATTATGGCCATTGCAGTACTCCTGTGGTCTGGATGTTTGGATGCTTGTCAGTCCATCCACACTTATGACTGCAGGGGCATTTCAACTCCCTTTTAACTACTGTACACAATGGCACTCCTCAGCGGCCGCAGCACTGAGGCTAAAATATAGGCGTGGGGCCTTCAGTAGTCTTAGCCAATTGCCACCCACACACACACACACTCTAGGCCACTACCTCAGGTCCTGTTCCACCAGTGACATCTCAACCATGTACCACAGCCAGCCATCACAGCACACAGCCCCAATATTTTGCAGGCCCAACCAAGATTCACCTGACATACTGTACTTCCTAGCCTTTCTTCCTAGAGGTGTGTCCTGGCTGCTGGCTTGCCAGGCCATCTTCCCAAGGCATCTATGCTGTTCTTCAAATAGCACACACCATTCTCTAATTAGTGCATTCTGTTCTTGTGGTGCTTTGGAAGTTTTCTGAGGCCTTCTAAAATTTCACAAGAAGGCTACCCACAATTTGAAAAACAGCACTGTGCTATTTGAGAACAGTACCATTTGGAGAAAAGCTAAGAAGGAAGAAAAAAAGCAGTCTAGCAGTCAACCCAGATAAGCAGATATTAACACCAGGCAAATAATCAGGCGGAAAAGAATGCCTTAATCAAGAAACTACCAGGAGAAACCCACCAACACAGGCAGGGCAAGCTATTGCATATAAACAGGAAGCAAACCCCACAGTCACTCGCACTGATGATATTCCCTAGTTGGATAATGAAGCATCTGCAAGCAAATAGAACACCAAGGACTCCACAGTTCAACTGGGCTACACAAATTCTCTTCTATTGATTACATGTACTGTTAAAATAATTTGTGTAGCACAGTTTAAATGCTGCGGATACATGAATACAGAAATCGTTCTTGCTTCAAAACCTTTTCTTAAAAATGCAGTGGAGTAAGAAGAAAAGAAATAAGCACATAAAGTTCAGGTCTGCAAATACTGAGATTCCTTTTCATACTTTTTGATTGCAATGAATATAAATGACTATTTATGACAAGTAATACTTTCCCCTCCATACTTAGCCATTTTTTCATGAATAAAAGGGACCTCAGGTCTATAGCTCAATTATCAAAAACATGAAGACAGTCCCAATTTCCATAATCTCCTGTTTCTCTCTTTGTATGTATACATATACTCACATACCGCAGATTACTATTGGACAGTTGAAATCAAAAAGTTCTGATGAACCACACAGATCATCCTCCGGTCTGAGTTAGGAAAATAATGTAAGCATCTCATCTAGAAAATGGAACTTCCTTTATTTAATCCATTAAAAAAATAAAATATTTATTTTGTGTGTTTTTGCAGAATTCTCCGATGCTAATGCCAAGTTTTACTGCAGGATTTACTATGCAGGGGAGTTCCATAAAATGCGTGAAGTGATTCTTGGAAGTAGTGAAGAAGATTTTATCCATTCTCTCTCTCACTCACTGCCTTGGCAGGCAAGAGGAGGGAAATCAGGAGCTGCTTTTTATGTGACTGAAGGTAGATATCTTCTCAATACCTCATAGACCTGGCTGGGCTCTTCCTTGTTATGGCATGTGAACAACTCTGAGATGACATCTCAGTAACTAGAGATAAAACTTGGGTCAGAGAAACCCTTCTGTTTTCACTGATGATGTTTGGAGGAATTGCAGTTACGTCTTCATACAGTAGATCAACATATTTTCTTCTTTAGATGACCGATTCATCTTGAAACAAATGCCTCGCCTGGAAGTCCAGTCCTTTCTTGACTTTGCCCCGCATTACTTCACATACATTACTAATGCCGTTCAACAAAAGGTAAGATTTGTGGAATATTTTATCTCTTGCCTTTGAAACCAAGAGGAAGCATCAGGATTAAGTAAAAATATACGACAGAAATAAACATAGCTTATTTACTTATTTATTGACTTACCTTTGAGTAATATCAACTGAGAATGCCTTTTGAAGGAAGAGTGTTGACTTTGTGTAATTCTTTATGTATTTTTAACTTGTGTCTGTATTCTCTCTTACTAAATCTAGATAAACATTTGCATTGGAGAGTAGAACCTAGAGCAAGTGATGAATAAATTAACACTTTATTTCAGAAACCCACAGCTTTGGCCAAGATTCTTGGGGTTTATCGAATAGGCTATAAAAACTCTCAGAACAACACAGAAAAGAAGCTTGATCTGCTGGTCATGGAAAACCTCTTCTATGGCAGAAAAATGGCTCAGGTAAATAAGCGTTCTGTTACAGAAATGGGAAGTGTTGTTTTTCTTCTGGGTTGCTATGGAAGATTTAATAAGACTATTGCTTTCAATAGCAACTTGTTATACTTGAGAATATTGAGGAATTACCTGCAATGTTTTCCTCTGTAATGGATCTCCATCAGGGAGTTCTGTTCCAGTTTAATTGCTTTGGTAGGAAATTATGACATGCCCTACCTCAATGCAGCATATAAAAGGTATTTAGTTATTTATTCACTGCTTTTTGCATGGAAGCCTGAAGTGGTTTTTGAACCAATTACAAGGGCAGCGCCACTTAGAATGTATTAGGGTAATCCATTCTAGAGGTTATCAGTGTATAAATCATTGTGGCCAAACTTTCCCAGACCAGGAAGGGAAGTTGACAGTCAGCATTCCTAGATATGAAGATCACCTGTTTCTCTAATGACAATGAGGGATTCGAGAATATCATTAGCTGCAACTGGGTTCTTTCAGAGGAACATGTCCTCCACTAGAGCATTTATATGTTTTTTAAATTTTAAGGCTGTACACCGAGTCCTTCGGGAGAGGGGCGGTATAGAAATTTAATAATAAATAAAAATAAATAAATTTTCTTCACTCCTAGATTTGGGAACCACTTACCTTTAGTCCTTTTGTTGGATTTTAGTTTTAGTTCATCCAATCCATCATCACAGTTAAGGACAGATTGGATTATGCAAAGGCTCCACTTCATTCAGAGAAATAGCCCTGACTATGGTTAGCATATCCTCCAAATTCTTTAATAACCACATCAAGTGATTTCATGTAGACTCTGAACAGCACTAGAAAGAGGATGATACTTTGAGATTCTCCATAACAAGATTGCCAATATTGTTCCCTGGAATCTGTCACACAGAGAGGAATGGAAATGATGACTGAAAGTGCCCCCAATCTATGGGATGTTTTGCAAGAAATGTTCTGCCTTCAGAAATCGTGGGCGCTCCCTCACTGGAGATTTTTAAGAAGAGACTAGACATTCACCTGAGATAGCGGGGGGCTGGACTAGAAAACCTCCAAGGTCCCTTCCAGCTCTGCTCCTATTCTATTCTATTCTATTCTATTCTATTCTATTCTATTCTATTCTATTCTATTCTATTCTATTCTATTCTATTCTATTCTATTCTATTCATACCATGAGAAGTAATAGAATAGAGGTGTTATATTCTCTGCCTCACCTTCCCATTATAGTTCAGAGTGATCAAAGCCACTTCTGCCCTGTAACCAGGCTGGAATTCAAGGTAGAACAGATCTGAAAACACAGTTTATTGTTGCTGTATAAACTGAGCAACATTTGCAGTCCTCTGGGATCAGAGAGATTCTTTTCTTTTCAGGAAAGTTCATTCAGTTGGCCCTTTAAAGGCAGAAGCTATTGTCCACTTATGAAATGATGCATGCAACAGTCCCTGGACAAAGGAGAAGGTGATCAAATGAATCACTACAAGCATTTTGTCCATATTTTTAAGCTGAAAAAAGTGGAACTGATCTTATGAACTTCACCAACCAAGCATTGGACACTTGGTTCCTGGCTGCCACCTATAACAGTCACGGTTCTATCCTTAAATTGTTCTGAAAAACTTACCCTAGCAGAAGTGTGAAAATAAAATTGATGGGAGTAAATGATACTGATCCCAAGGTTATTTATTAATAGTTCTGTTGAATCAGTACTTGAGGATGTGATGGAAGCAGTGAAATAAGCACTTTTTGCTGCCTTCATTGTCAAAGAGCAAGCAGAATTATGGGTTCAATAGCACTTTCTCACATTGAAGCAGGGATGTATCTGCTCCCTAATCATTGGAAATTCCAGAACACCGCAGGACAGACCGAATCAGTCTCCCCATCACAGCCAGGAATCTAATTTTTACCAAGAAACGTTCTGATCATTTTATCATTGAAAAGACATAGACATAACCGGTACAGATTGCACTGATAATCTAACAGAGATTTAAATAAGTTCTAAATAAAGGATGTTGTGGTATCAGAAGTAGCCATGTGAGCTTTTAGTTTAGAGAGTTGTACAATTAGTACAATATTAAATCTGGCATGAATGAGAATTACATTTTTATATTAAAATATTTATTAAATGTACACACTGCTGCTCTCATGAAGTTATTATGCTTTTTAGAAATTTGCTAAGCTTATAAATTACAAATCCTATAATATGTATACTACAGATTTTTTTAATTAAATAAATTAACTCTTCCTTTTGAATTCAGAATTCTGAAAAATTCTCCCTCTGTTAATTAGTGTATTGTTTCCTTTTACTATTAGGTTTTTGACCTGAAAGGTTCTCTGCGAAATAGAAATGTGAAAACTGACACAGGAAAAGAAAGTTGTGATGTGGTTCTGCTGGATGAAAATTTATTGAAGTTGGTGCATGATAATCCCTTGTACATCCGTTCTCACTCCAAGGCTGTGTTGAAGGCTTCCATTCACAGTGACTCTTACTTCCTCTCCAGCCATCTCATAATTGATTATTCTCTTCTCGTGGGCAGGGATGATACCACTAATGAACTTGTTGTTGGAATTATCGGTATGTTATCTTTGTCTGCAAATTACCAAGGTGTGATTGTCCATTAAACAGTTATTTACATAAAGCAGATTATTTGGGTTGGCTGATATTCTGTTTAGATCAGTTGCAGCCTATAATTTGACTACCTCTATTATATTGGAAAAGTGTTACAAGGAAAGTGATGGAGTGACAAATGATTCTTTAGAAAGTATGCTGTAAATCAATCTTGACAATACTCCAATCAAATACAGGTAATCCTTGACTCACAACTGAAATGTAGCCTGCGTTTTATGGTCAGAAGTCATGATGGCTGTTAAGTGAAGTGCCCACAAGATCACCTGACAGCCCTCCCATCCTGTTTCCCCTAGTACAGTCATTAAATGAACAAGAGGGTCGTTAAGCAGAGCATGAGGTGCCGCAGGGGCCCTGAGAAAGGACCTGGAAGGCCTAGTACAGGCCTTGCCTCAGGCCTCCCAAGGCCATCCCTACTTCCTGAGGCATCCTTTGCTCTATATTCTACCCTTGAGGTCCTCACAGGCCTTGGCCCTGCTTCCCACCTCACAAGATCCCTACTCACTCCATGTCACCCACTCTGCACTTATCTTTCAAAGGTTTCTGCCGTTCGGATTAGTGAAGCAAAGAAAGCCGCTCTGTTGCTGAGCCACGTGCCGCAATCCCAGAAGTGGCTGCCATTTTCCAAGTGGCCACAATTCAATGCAGGTATCCCAAAAATGGCCACTTCTGGGATCATGCCACATAACCCAACAACAGAGCGGCCTGACCTCCTTCCCTAACCCATAAATCTTTGAAAAGTAAGTGAGGAGGAGATTATGAAGCCCAGTGGGATGTGGCAGGATGGGAGGGGAAGCAATTGCATGAGGTATCTCAATAGGTCGGGGGAGGCTTTGGGTGGTCTTAAGCAAATGGCCTGTTTCCTAGCCCCCCCCCCCATGGCCTTCCCCACCCTGAGATACCTCATGTGCACTTAACGACCCACACATTCGATTAGTGAATGTGTGGGTGAAAGCAGGGAGTGATCGCGTTCAAGTTATGTGATTCACTTCTACGAATCCTTGAGTTACGAATGGAATTGGCAGGCTTCATTACATTCGTAACTCGAGGAATACCTGTAGTTGGATTACAGCAATGTACTCAAGATTTGGCTTATTTGTATAAATTTCATAAACTTGATAATGTTTATTTCATTTAACTCAAAACACATATTTCTTCAGTTAACGTTTGTTAAACTCTTCAAATTCTGGTCCTGTATATCAAATTCCTTGGAGCCTATTCTCCATATATAACCCTGAGGAATAGTCTCCTTGTGGTGGCTATGTTGTAAAATGGGAAGACTTTCAGGCTTGGCTTCATCTTTGTTGCCCATTGTAAAACATGTTTTATTTTAATGAAGGTCAGAAGTATGCACTGGAGACAACTTCACTGAGTATCACTTGAGTGTAATGAATTGTTACTGTATAAAATTTATAGTTTAAGTATAATTTATACTTGAAAAGGCATTTTGGCAAACTACTAGAATTTGGTTGCAGTCTCATAATGCCTAGGAAAGGCAATAAAGATATCCTATTTTACCAAAATGTTCTTTGTGTAATTACCTAATGCTATGTACTTTTTAACATCAGATTACATTCGCACATTTACTTGGGATAAAAAACTTGAAATGGTGGTGAAGTCAACAGGGATATTAGGAGGACAAGGTAGGTCCAAAAAAATTGCTTAAATCAATATTGATTGCATTTTCCTCCTTTCCCAGTAGCCAAATATTGGATGTTTTAAAAGTATTATTTATTATAACATTTTCAAGGATCTTTTTCTTCATTTGCATTATTAGGTAAAATGCCAACTGTGGTATCTCCGGAATTGTACCGTACTAGATTTTGTGAAGCAATGGATAAGTACTTTTTGATGGTACCAGATCACTGGACAGGCCTGGGCTTGAACTGCTAAGATAAAATGGTGCAACAGAATGATTTCTTCCGATTCAAAAAGGATATAACAGAGGACTGTCTTTCTCCATTCCCATTCTCAGCTCACCTCTGACATCAGCAGCTCAAGGGTCTTCTGCTACAGCCTTCATAGCTAGGCTTTCTTGCCATGTGAATTTGCCCTTGAGATGCCAGCACCGCAGTGGAAGAAGCATTCGGTTTTCCGAATCAGAATGTTAACTTTCACGAAACCTGAAGTGGACAGGTCTGGGACCAAGGGGGAGCTTGTCAGAAATTACGCGGCATTGTATTGATGCACTGATTAGCCAGTGGCTTTTGTGAACAATCAAAACAAAGTCTTAATCATAGGGGGCATACTGGCCCTGCCAATTGCAGTTTTGATTCTGTTGTCTTTAATCATGAGGAACCAAGTGAGACTGTTAATAGTGCTGCTCCTGCGGTAGGAGTTTATTTTGTAAGCGTTATTGTATATTGTGTGATATTGTTACGCACTGGATTTATTTTGCAACTTTCCGTTGAGCAGTATTTTGATTATTTTAATCATTTCATACATCCCATATGGTCATTTGGAGCCCTGTTTTAATGTTGTACAGTTTTTGTATGGTCTGATATTTTATTGGAGGGCTACTTCTCTTTATGAATTCTAATTTAGGCTTGAAACAAATTTCAGAAAAGTTCAGGTTCAAATATATATGTGCCCCAAAAGTAAATATTTTCTCAAGTGGAACCTCTGTGGTTGAGTGTCAGTCTCAAACCACTAGGTGTTACTTTAAAATATGCCTTTAACTCTTACTCCAGTCTCTCTTTTTGTCACAGCAAAATATTGGGATGTTTTTGATCAGATTTTATTTTACTTCAATAACTAATAGCTACTTGATAAAAACATTATCCTAGTTTCTTTTCATTTTAGCGCCATTTGAGGAATGTACTATTGATGTTGCTGTACTGCACATACTCAGGTTGTATTAATAAATTAGGCTGTTAAAATAGTAGTTCCTTTGGCACCACAAAACATTTGTAGTTGTAGATGCTCTGAACAAGAAAAGAAACAGGAGGAGGTATGAGGAGGATATGGGTGGGTGGCAAATTAGACTTCATGGGTAAAGATTTGGGTACTTTTACAAATTGAGAGTAAGCACTTTTTTTAGCATTTTTTGTAAATATAAAATGTTTACTACATTAAAAAAAGATGTGTCATTAAGCAGATAAATTTGTAGCCTTACTGATTGTCTACCACTAGGCTTGAGCCCAAGTTGTTGGCTGAATTGATGTAAGTTTTCCCTTTTGATTACTCTTCTGGTTGCAGCCAGGAGCCTTAAACCTACACTATTTTTCATAGCCTAAGGAAAATTACAGCATTCCAGGAAGTCATTAAATTCTGGCTTAGAGACAGTTGATGATGCATGTGTGGACTAGGTTGTAGGTTGGATTTTTCATGGGGAAGTTAAAATCTTAAATCTGTTTTTGTGGCTAATCTTGTTTAAATTTGTCTGAAGTAATAATTTTTTTATATGAAATCAGATAATCATTTGAATAAATTAATGTTTATAACCAAGTTTTTATTCTGTTTATATTCATTTTATTTATTTATTTATTTATTTAGGGCTATTGAGTAAAAGTCATTAGCTTTGATATCAGTGAAAAAACACATTCCTTAATTATTCATTACTTAAGCAGCAGTATTAGTATTTAGTTGGTACAAAGTAATTTGAAACAAATGTCTGAATTTAAAGAACAAAATATAGCATGAAGTGACTTTCCAAGAATCACTTCTTTTGCTAATTATCCAGAGGCCAAAATATTTGTAGGCAGTTGTGAGTAATGAATATGCATATTACTACACAAGTAGCAACTGAAAATGTCATATTCCAACTCTAATGTATCTTCCTTGCCACAATTGAAGCATATACACATATGTACACCCTATACACACATCTGTCCTGATATACACAATACATCCAACTAATGTAACTTCCAACAAGAATTAAGGGTGATTGGAGTTCTGCATCATGGAAAAATATTCAGGAGCACCTTAGCTAGAAAGTAAAGCAGTTTTTTCTTTTTTAAATGAATTCTGTTGAAGATTGTCCGTAACATTTCAAATTCTGTTAATAGTGATTTCTTTACATTTTGAAAAAACTAATAAATGCCACTCAACATTTCATACCAGAAATTTGTATGGTGGCCCCCCAAATCTTGATAGGTTATTTAGTTTGTGACCTCTTTACATTGATATGGGGTGTTAACACAGTATTCTGGAAGCAAATATTTTGCACAGTATTCAAGTTGTACTCACTCTGATATGTTCCTTTTAATTTTGATATGTATAGATTTCTTGTGTCTTTTGTGTCTAATTAAGCCTACAATTGTGGAAAAGGTATACTTCATTAACTATTCAGTTAGCAATGGTAAGGGGTTATGTGCATAACACACAACTTAATAGGTGGTCCATATTGCTGCAACCTAAACAATGGGCATTGTTTAATATACTCCAAAAAATTATCTGTGTTACAATTGGGAAAAATAATTGAATCAAAATGTTAAAAAATATCATGTTAACCATAAAATATTTTCAGATTATTTATTTAATGTATATAATGTGCATATTTTATCAGTTGAGATTTTTTTTATGATTCTGATATGTTAAGCAATTTAAATACATTTCTCCATTTACAAAATTATGTATATAGAGAGTGTAACAATAAAATAATTGAAATATTATCTGTTGTGCCCACCTGGTTTATTTCATCCTTGCCTCAAAATACTAATGTTGGCATTGTAAAATGAGAAGATTGATTTGAGTCAGTTATGTACTAAGGTTATCGGGAGAGATATTACATACATTTGACTGTTATATCTTGCTATCCAAAGGTGCAAACAGACAACTACCATCTAGACCATTTCCAAATGTTTTAACAAAATTTCAACTCAAATGTATAATACATATTTGAAAATAGGTATTAAAACATAATATCTTTGCATGAATTTTAGAAAAAAGATAGAATGGGTGAGTCCAACTTGAAAAGGAGTACTTTGTTGGTTCTTTCACAATTTTATTCAGCTTGCCAACTCCTGTGTTACCCACGAAAAGCCTGGGAACTGGAGCATGTTGCAGTTGCCTTCCTTCTATTCAAGCATCTTGTGTGTCATATAAGCAGATCTTCAAGGTAAAATCAGGAGTTTGCATCAGTTGAAGTGAGCTGCAGTTCATGAAAGTTCATGAAAGCTTACACCTTTTAATGTGTTAATTGGAAAAGGTGCTAGCAGACTCCTGATTTGTCACCAAAGACTTTAACATGGTTCTCCTATAATCTCTTCAGAGACACACATACACACAATCTACAGCTCCCCGGAATTCCCACTTGTTGCCCAGAGCTTCTGGGAAATTAGTAGAAAAGCTGCTGCAATATAGCTACTTGATTTTTGTCAGTTTTGTCAGGTTTTCCAGCTCAGAATCCAAATAAATCCCAATGAGACTCTGAACACGAGGCCTCTGAATCAGAATACAGCTTTATTTTTCTTTGATCAAAGAATATATGCTCGGCACTCCACTCTCCTTTAGACAGCAGAGAAGATGGAGAGCACTAATCAGAAAAGTTTTTGCTTTTTATAATCAATAAACATCACAAGGTTTCTGCACATCTAAAAAGTTCCTTTGAATCTCTATCCTGGCTTACATTTCTGCATCTCTAAGCTTGAACACACACTAGCACAATAGCTGGCAATTAACCCATTAACTTTTGTTACTTTGCAGACCTGTAGAGAGCTGTTAATATTTTAAAGCCATAGCAGAGAAACAAGGGAAAGATATGCGATTCAAGGAGAGAGGGGTGGGTGGATCCAAGGAGAGGGGTGGGTGGGAGATTGCAACTTCTTAGTTAGGCTTTCCCTTGAAACAACAGTTTAAAGCAGTGGTTCTCAACCTTTTTCAGGTTGAGACCCAGCTTGCACCGTCCATGCGTGCCACGACCCCGGCTGTGGCGAGAGGCGCCCGGCGGCCGCCTCCGGCCCCCAAGTCCGTGCTCCGGACTGGCGTCCAGGTAACAGCGCTCCGCCTGCCAGGCTCGTCCGGGACTCCTGCGCCTTCCGCAGGGCCGGCAGCGGCCGCAGGTAGGTAGGCGGGCGGCAGGACTGGAGAGCCTGCCTAGGCCAGCTCGCTCTCGGCACCAGTCACGCTCGGGTCGAGGCGGCCGCCGGGCGCCTCTCGCCACAGCCGAGCCGGTCTCGATGAAGTGCAGCAGTGGGAGGCGAGGCCGGCCTGGTCTGGAGCCGGCCGGCCCGCCGGGTCTGCGCAGATCGGCCCGTTGCACGCGCACGCGCAGATCGGGCCGTCGCTGTCTGCCATTTTTTTGGGTTTTTTTAGATTTTTTTGGTGCGCGCGCATGCGTGCGCGCACACACCCGTCAAGGTACGCTTGGACCTTTGTATCCTTAATGGTTCCACATGGGAGGACTACCCAGCAGATTATACATATCGGGGAGCAGGAAGAACATCCACAGTTGATTATTGGATAATATCATACGACCTCCTGAAGTTCCTGCAGAAGATGGAGGTAGATTCGCGACTGGAAAGCGATCACAATCCACTAATCCTTACTTTTACATTACACAGAAACTGCTAAGTGCGGGCTCAACCTATTTACCCAGGTTAGAGAACCAAAATACTCAGATAAAAATTAAATGGACAGAGAAAAATGCAAAGGAAGTTATTAAATGGATGTTAGCCCCAGAAACCATAGAACTATATACATCTCTATTAAGGAATAAGTTTGAAGGATCATACTTAGAGGGGTTTGAAACTTTAATTTTAAATTTGAAATCGGTTCTCACTAACTGAATACTAGCTCACCCCAAAAAGCCGGTTTTAAAGAATAAAAAATGGTTTGACAGGGATTGCGTGCAACTAAAAAAAAACATATAACAAGGAATACAGAAAAAGTAAAAATGTCCCTTCTGAGGATTACACTCACTGCTTAAAGCAGTTGAAGGCACAATATAAGACTCCTCTAAAAGAAAAGAAAAGGGCGGCTCTGAAGGAGTCTTGGAATAGACTAATTGCATCATTCAGGACAAAAAATACATCCCTTTTTTGCCACATCACCAGAGGGTTGGGGAAATCCCCCATACCTCCAACTAAACAGATACCAATCCATGCCTGGGAAGAATATTTTAGAGAGCTATATACAGACCCTGACTATGTAACTCAGTGGTTCTCAACCTATGGGTCGCAACCCCATTTAGGGTCGAACGACCGTTTCACGGGGGCCGCCGGACACCGCGGTCCGCCATTTTGGTTGTTTTTTTTGAATTTTTTTTGAAATTTTTTTTATTTTTTAAAAAAAATTTTTGGGGTGCGCGCGCCGTGCATGCGTGGATCGCCCTGTCGTGTGTGCGCGCTGCTCATACGTGGATCCGCCCGTCGCGGTCCGCCATTTTGTGGGGGGCGTCTGGCCAGGCTCCCCGGCTCGGCCTCCCCCCACGCCCGGCTCCCTCCCCGGCTCGGCCTCCCCCCACGCCCGGCTCCCTCCCCGGCTCGGCCTCCCCCCACGCCCGGCTCCCTACCCGGCTCGGCCTCCCCCCACGCCCGGCTCCCTACCCGGCTCGGCCTCCCCCCCACGCCCGGCTCCCTCCCCGGCTCGGCCTCCCCCCACGCCCGGCTCCCTCCCCGGCTCGGCCTCCCCCCACGCCCAGCTCCCTCCCCGGCTCGGCCTCCCCCCACGCCCGGCAGGGACTCACCAGGGTAGTTCATCTTGCCGATCCGCTGGCTGGGCGCCTTACCGCCTGCTTCGGCCGCCGCCGCCGAGCGAGGGAGGGAGGGAGGGAGGGAGCGAGCAGGACCGAGCCAGAGGCAGGCAGGCAGCCCCCAGGAGCCCCGCCGCCCCCATTGGCTGCCGCGGAGAAAAGGGGGCGACGTGGCGAGGGCCAGCCGGGGAGGAGGGCGAGGAAGAGGAGTGCGGACTTGGGGGCCGGCCGGAGGCGGCCGCCGGGCACCTTTCGCTTCTCTCGGGCCGCCGGGCACCTCTCACCACAGCCGAGCCGGTCTCGGTGAAGTGCGGGCCCGCCTCGAGGTCCGGCTGCCCCGACCGCTTGGCCGGCTGCCGGACGGCGAGTTGGAGGCCGGGCCTGGGACGTGGCGGAGCGGAGCGGGAAGGAGGCAGCTTTGCGCCCGCCTGCTCCGGACCGCTCCTCGGTGTGCCTGCTGGAGTCTCTGAGGCAGCGGTGGGAGGCGAGTGGCCCGGTTGCGCTGTGCATGCGCAGTTCGGCCCGTTGTGCTGCGCATGCGCAGATCGGGTCGTCGTGCGCGCCGCACATGTGTGGTTCTGCCCGTCGCGTGCACGCGACGGGCCGAACTGCGCATGCGCCGGCCGAAAAAATTGGAAAAAAAATTGAAAAAATGAAAAAAAATTGAAAAAAATTAAAAAATGGCGGACGGCAGCGTTTGGCGACCCCCGTGAAATGGTTGTTCGACCCCAAATGGGGTTGCGACCCATAGGTTGAGAACCGCTGCTATAAAGCAATGGTCCACAACCTTTTTGGCTACACAGACCAGCGGCGGGGGAGGAGATGGTTTTGTGCACGCAACAAAATCTAACACATATGCAAATAAAGCTCTGCATGTTCACCCACTGCTTGAGCGGCCCGGTTCCCAACAGGTCATGGACCAGTAACGGTCCACGGCTTGAGGGTTGGGAACCCCTGCATTAGAGGTTGGCTTAGAAAGTAGACTACATATTAGCTATTTCTATTGCTAACCAGGTTAAAAAAAAGGATGCTGTTTTGGATAATCTTCATTAAAACTGAGTTTTCCAAATGGGACGTGGACTTTTCTCATTTATCTTAATTCATCTTAGCATCACACAGAAAACAACAACAACAAAAGGGATATGGAACAACATATATGGTTCAATCCCCATAAGGGAAGTTGGTTCAATCCTTCCCTAATGGAAGGTTAACTGATGAAACCTGCATCTTGATGTTGCAGTACAAACACTATCTTATACATATGTATCTGCACTGTTGTGCCACTAATACAAAAGGACACAGCTTGCATCATGATCATGATCCATGTTTTGTTATTTGGCATCATGTTTTGAAAAGTATGTTTTATACGTTACCCTCCACTACTACATCTCAATGACATCCATAAAACCCAGCTCCATTCCACACACAGGAGAAGCCATAATCCTTTTTTCTTCCTACAGTAAATTAGGAAAATTTAATTTTTCTTTATCTAATTTAATGGAGACAATGTGAAGAATCTAAGTTTCTACATCTGTAATAAAGCAAGTCACTACATTTACATATGCAAATAAAAAAGCAGGGACAAATTATGGCAAATAATCAATATTCAAATATTGTCTCACGGGTGTATAAAGCCTTTTTTCTTTTCATAACATTAAAAAAAACCAATGAAAAACATTCCCCTCAACCACACCAAGTGCATCATTCTTACCTAGAACCCATCTTGCAAAGCGACTGATAGGAAGAGGCAGGCATATAGACAATAGCAGAATTATAGCACAGCATAAGAAAGCTCAGCACTTCAAACCTAGAGAGACAAAATGGAACAGATTGAAATAGTTAATATTCTATCGCAAAATCATTCTTATTGACGGGTTTAAAAAAGTAACAAAGTAGTTCTCTTTTGAGTTCACTTCATTTGGATTTGATATATAGTAGTCTTGGAAGATGCAATAGAACAGCGGTTCTCAACATGTGGGTGGCGACCCCATTTGGGGTCGAACGACCATTTCACGGGGGTCGCCAAACGCAGTCCGCCATTTTTTCCCTTTTCCCTTAGCTGTGCTACTCCCTCTTATTCTATTGGCTTTTGAAAGCCAATAGAATGGACTTTCTTGAATAGAGTCTAATTCTATTGGCTTTCAAAAGCCAATAGGAATTGTCCAGGCTGTCTCCGCCCTGCTGAGCCTGCCAAAAGTCCCAGTCTGCAAACGGTGCTGCAAGTTGTCTGCAGCAAAGGCGAGCAGTCTGGAAGTTTCCACCCCTCCCTGCTGAGCAACTACTAAAACTGTAAGTAAAAGAGGGCCAGGGGTGGGAGGTGGGAGACCGGCGGGCGCAGGGAGGTTTTTTGGCGCGCGTGGGGCCCGGCATGTTTTTTACCTCCCTTGGGCTGGGCCAGCTGGTGGCCCAGCCCGTGGTCGCCCTACACCGTCGCTGCTGCGGCCGCCCAGGAGCGCCTGGGCCTGCCTGCCGCCGCCCTCAACGGGCGGCTGTGAAGGTAAGGCTAGTGGGGCAGTGGCGGGCGCAGGGAGGGGTTTTGGCATGCGTGGGGCCCGGCGGATGTCTTACCTCCCTTGGGCTGGGCCAGCTGGTTGCCCAGCCTGTGGTTGCCCTGCGCCGTCGCTGCCGCAGCCGCCCAGGAGCACCTGGGCCTGCCTGCCGCCACCTTGAACGGGCGGCAGCCTACGCCTCGGCCAGCGCAGGGGTCAGCACCGTGCATGCGTGGCGCAGGGGGTAGCACCACGCATGCGCGGCGCTTTACAGGTCAGGGTTGCGGCCTGAAAAAGGTTGAGAACCGCTGCAATAGAACAATTAAATATCCAACCACAAAAATATTTTCAACCGAGGAAGGCAGCAGGATAGAATTGGAGCTCTACTGAGAGTCATAGTAGACTCAGCCTTGGAAGACTGGCAAGGTGTCTGCTCCAGATGTGCCAAATAAATGTTATCACTGGGAACTGGCAAACAAACATCTGAGGCTCTGCTGGCACTCATCAGGAACAGCTGTGTAGTGATTAGAAAATGAGGATTCCAAGTTACATAAGAGTGATTGCTAGTTAGGAAACCTCTGCTGGGAGCAACAAATCCAACCTGGGCTCCTTGTGCTTATGCCTCAAAAGTCTTGCATTCTGAAATGCTAATATTTTGACCTCAGACCTTCCCTGTGAACATAGCAGAGTGTGATTTGCTCACTATCTGGGAGTTGGAATGATTGCAGGCAAGCTTCTGTGTGCTTGTGGACTTTAATGGTAAGTGTGCTCCCACATATGCGGACTAAATTTCCAATTTCATGAAGTAAACTACTGAAACTTAATCTCTATTGGTTTGCTTGGTCTCGAATAGGTGCCTATTAAAGCTAAATCTTGACACTGCCTTATTCAGTCATATCAATCATGCTTGTCAAACCCCCAAAATCAGGATTACAACTAGTAACTGTCAGTCATTTAGTCTCTTCGGTATAGTTAGCAAACTGGATATCATGGTTCTGAAGGAAGAAACTCTTCAAAGAACTTTGAGGCATTGTTTACACTGGATGTTCTTGCTTGACACTAGACACAAGTGGACTTGAAGTTGCCGGACTGGTTGTTCCAGAAGTAGGCTTTGGCTGATGAACAATCAGGACATAGTTTAGGACAATCCACATTCAATCACTGTATACTGATGCAGCACTTAATGACAAAATAATGAGTCAGCCAAGAGGGGCTCTATACACCGTCTTTCTTCATTTGATTCAATCTCTGGGGATAGACTTGGGGTGAACCTGACAGCGTTCTTCACTGATCAAAGATTACTGCTTCTGTTCATGAAATTACATGAAAACATTAATGCAAGTCAGATGCACTTCGGTTGTCTCTTTGTGTCAAAAAAGAAGGAAGCACAGCTTTATATTTCACTGAATTTCTTATGCCCAAAATGGGCATAATGTAATCTCAGTTTGCCTATGCTGATGAAATAGCTATTCTCTCTACAACTCAAGTGATAGGTGCATGGCCCAGGTGGTATCTGGTGGGGAGGAAAGACTTACCATAACTTACTCTAAGACAAAATAAAAATATCTTGGATGACTTTCTCTCAGCTTGGAAGTAAAACACTGAGGTAGACCAGAGAAAGCATAACCTCACAGGGTTTCCCAGCTAATTATTTTATTAACACAGAACCATAGAATTGGAAGGGATCTAAGACGGCATCAAGTCAATCCCTGTACATTGCAGGATTCACTGTATCATCCCTGTATCATCCACCTCTGTTTGAAAACCTCCAGTGAAGGAGAAGAAACCATTCCATTTTTTAACCTATTCCACTGACTTACAGCTTCTCACTCTCACGATGTCTAATCTGAATCTACATCCTTAAAGTTCCATGCCATTAATTGTAGTCTTCCGAAACAACTGAGAACAAGTCGAAACCCTGTACAATATTTGAATATTCAGATACCGTTTTTTACACTTACAACCTTTGCAGCATTACTGTGATCATGTGATCAAAATTCAGGCGCTTGGCAACTGGTTCATATCTATGATGGCCGCAGTGTCCCAGGGTCATGTGATCACCTTTTGTGACCGCCCGACAAGCAAAGTCAATGAAGAAGCCAGATTAATTTAATAATCTTGCTACTAACTTAACAACTGCAGTGCTTCACTTAACAACTGTGGCAAGAAAGGTCGTAAAATGGGGCAAACTCACTTAACAAATGTCATGCTGAACAACAGAAATGTTGGGCTCAATTTCCCTCGTCAGTCGAGGACTACCTGTATTTCAAAAGAGCCTATAAATTCAGGTTATTAAAGAGTTTGGAAGGCACCCATTAGACTCTACCCAATAGACCAGTGGTTCTCAACCTTTTTCAGGTTGAGACCCCACTTGCCCCGCCTATGCGCGCCAAGACCCCAACCCGGGCGCGTGCGCGCGTGCGCACCGGGCCGATCCATGCATGCGCGGAGCACACGCGCCGGAAAAAAAAAATAAAACTCAAAAAACAACTAAAAAAAAAAACCCCACAAAATGGCGGACCGCGACGAGCGGATCCGCGCATGCGCGGTGCGCGTGCACGATGGGCGGATCCGTGCATGTGCAGCACGCACGCGCGACGGGCCGATCCGCGCATGCGCGGTGCGCGCACGCCGAAAAAAATGTAAAAAAAATAAAAAAAATAAAAAAAACAAAAAAATGGCGGACTGCAAGAGGCGGATCCGTGCATGCGCAGCGCATGCATGCGATGGGCCGATCCGCGCATGCACGGCGCACGCACAACGAAATTTTTTTTAAAAAAAATTTAAAAAAATTTAAAAAAATTCAAAAAAACAAAACAAAATGGCGGACTGCGACGGGCGGATCTGCGCATGTGCAGCACGCGCAGGCGACGGGCCGATCCACGCATGCGCGGAGCACACACGACGTAAAAAAAATAAAACTCAAAAAAAAACTCAAAAAAAACACCACAAAATGGCGGACCGCGTCGAGCGGATCCGCGCATGCGCGGTGCACGTGCACGATGGGCGGATCCGTGCATGTGCAGCACGCACGCGCGACGGGCCGATCCGCGCATGCACGGCGCGCGCACAACGAAAATTTTTTTAAAAAAATTTAAAAAAATTCAAAAAAACAAAACAAAATGGCGGACTGCGACGGGCGGATCTGCGCATGTGCAGCACGTGCACGCGACGGGCCGATCCGCGCATGCGTGGCACGCGCATGCCGAAAAAAAATAAAAAAATATAAAAAAAATAAAAAAAATTCAAAAAAACCCCACAAAATGGCGGACTGCAACGGGCGGATCCGCGCATGCATGGTGCATGCACGCAACAGGCCAATCCACGCATGCGTGGTGTGCGCATTCCGAAAAAAAATAAAAAAAAATAAAAAAAATAAAAAAATTAAATTAAATTAAAAAAATTTAAAAAAACCACACAAAATGGCGGACTGCGGTGTCCGGTGACCCCCGCGAAACGGTTGTTCGACCCCAAATGGGGTCGTGACCCATAGGTTGAGAACCACTGGTTTAAAGTAACAGAAACATTTTCTTTGGTCAGCACAATTTAGAATACAATGGAGCACATACAGAAAGCAAGCAAAAATAAAGGGACAATAGCTGTTATACATGAGAGATGGATTATACATAAAAGATTATATTTTGAAAGATTATATTTGGCTTGATCTCTACAGTTTCTTTGTGCTTCTGTGCTAATGCCTTCGTGTAGAGTCAAAGAAAATAAAGAACTTCTGCTTAAATAATATATCTTATAGCTTGGGTTTGGCAACATCCAACCCTAGAAATATGGTCAATTTAGTTATGATTCTGATTATGGTTTGAGGTAGTTCTGAAGAATTAACTTTCCAAGGAAACACAGGTTGTTGGACTGAAGCTTCCTGCAGCATGTCCATTGCTTCCTACCGTGTTTTCCTCCTCTCTGCAAGTTGTCGGTTCAGTCCCAATTTTGCCACCAAAGGTGTTTTTTTTTTCTTTTTAAAGATTCACCGGCTAGGAACCTGAATCACCCAGCCCTAAAAAGGAATGAATTTTTCGGTGACTCGTGTGGCCCAAACGGAGCTTTTTTGTTATACCGTTGCTTCGAAGTCCTGCGTCGAAAAAGTCAGATTCGGCGGGACCGTCCATTCCGCTCACAGCGACGAGGACTGAATTATTCTGTTGCTCTGCAATCTCCTCCCCGCTCACCACGTTGCTTTAATTTTTTTTAATGCCTGTATGTGGCTCTGCAAGTTCTTTTCTGTCCGGGCTCGTTATCTATTTGCATTTTTATACCATCCCTGTTGCAGGGTGGGAAAAGGGGATTTGCACTAGGTGGGCGGCGGGAAGGAGATAGCTGGTCTCTCCCGGCCCGCCGCCTCCCCTTCCCAGAGCTGAAGCTGAGGCCGGCAAAGGGAACCTCCCTGCACCTGCCTTCCTCCGCGCCCGAGAGGACCGGGAGTGGGTGGGAATTCCGTTCTAAGAGACGGGAAGGTTCGCCGCTGCCTTGAGAGCGTCCCGCGTGGACGCGGAAGAGTCCGGGTCGGCGACCAGCCCCGAAAGAGAGGCGGGAGTCACTAAGCAGCTGCCTTCCTCCACGCGTCCCGCTGTGAGCTCAACCCTTCGCCTGACCTCGGCCCTGGCCGCCTCCGGCTGAGTGGAAAGGGAGAAGGACGGCTCGGTCCACGGCTCTCCGGCCGCGCGTCGCTTCCCGCCTCTCTCGACTAACGCCGCTGCCCGAGAAGTTCGCCGCGGTTTGTGCGGCTCAGTCCTGCACTCCCGTCTGATTTTGGACGCCTCAGACGGCAGCAACAAAGCGACGTTGCTCCGCCGCTCCTCAGCCCCGCTTCTTCTTCTTCTCCGCTGGGTTTCCTCCCTGCTATTTCGCTCCTTTTCCTCGGAGCCCTTTCCAACTTGCCTCGGCGCAGAGATCAGCAACGACCCGACAATGCCGCCCGTCCTGGCGTTGCTCGCGGTGGGCGGCTGCTTCCTGGCTCTGGCGGAGGTAAGGAAGCCCAGGGCGCGCCGCGAGCCCCTCAGCCGAAGAGGGTCTGTGAGGGAGCGCTGCTGGGAAGCGGGCGGAGGCAAGCCCCCGCCTGGGATGTGTCGTGCGAGGCTGCCGGCGATCAGGATCGGGGTGCAGTTATGGCCCGCGGTTCAAGGGGAGCGATTGAGGTAGTTCTTCTTTTGGAAAGAGACCGTTTCTGGCTCTGAATCCCGGGGATGAGCCATTTCCCCCACCCTACCCCGCACCCCCGACAAAGAAAAAATCTTGCCAAACCTTTTCCCTAATCAGTTCTCCAGGTAAGGTTGTGTCTCCCAAAGGAAGGAAAAAAACAGCAAGCGGTATCTGCAGCATCGGTTTCATAGCAGGTCAGCCCTAAGACAATTAAGGCTGAGCGTTTAATGGCAGTGGCTCTGTTTATTGTTTTATTGAACTTTGGGCATTTATTTGAAACCTGCATGCCTTAACAGCTAGGAGGCCAGCACACTATTATTAAATGCATGTGTTCCTCTCCTTAAAAAGAACAATTTGAAACGTTGTCAGGTAAAATCGATGCTGTTAGCTAATGAAACATGAATTCTACAAGTTTAAGATCGATTCCCTATAATTTACTTTCCTTCAAGTCCAAGAATGGTTGAACTATGATCTTTGGAGCTTCAGTTCCTTCTTATTCCTCTCTGGTGGGGTTTATCCCATTTCCACTGTGCTGCAAATTGCTCCTGTCAGTGGACTTTCCCCATAGCCAAAGCTGTTTCTTTCCAATAGAAGAGTAGCTTTGCTTCTTTGGGGCTAGAAGTGGAAGATTCTCTTCTGTGCCACAGGTTGCATTTCATTCTGACCATATACTGTTTTTGGCTGTGGCTGCTGGTGCCTCTTGGTGCAGGTTGCACTGGACAGAAGCAATGAAAGTACCTTCAAAGAGAGAGGTGCAGGAGGTGGTTCAAGCAACCAAGGAAGAGGCAATGCATGTAGAATAGCCAAAGCCATGGGGAGGATATGAAATCAGGGGCCTTATCTTTAACATGAAACACGGTTTCTCTGTGAAACATTACACAGGCTTGTCTAAAACATTGTGGGGTGACATTAAGTGTGGCAATGTCAGCTACTCAGATTGAGAAAAGCTTCAGAAAAATACGTGGGGGGGGGAAATGAATGAAAAGTGAAATTACTTTAAAATCTCATATACATTCTTCTGGAGTTATTCACGTTTATGAGATAACCTTTTTATTTACTCCAGCTAACCGATTTCA
This sequence comes from Bothrops alternatus, assembly GCA_034064705.1. Lineage (NCBI taxonomy): Eukaryota > Metazoa > Chordata > Lepidosauria > Squamata > Viperidae > Bothrops > Bothrops alternatus. The sequence goes on from JARGCV010000068.1 coordinate 5,129,354, forward strand.
TGCGGTTGTTGTGAAGATATAAATTAAATGGATTTATTTGCAACAGCTGATTTGTAAAATGCATGTTTTAATAAAAAAAATCTAAACAAGAATTGAACAGATGGTAGCTAAGTTTTCTACAATATGAAAAGCAATACCTAAAAATACAATATTGGTAAACAATATTAGCAATGTCAGCAAACGTGCCAGTTATGGAATACATTTTTATTACGATGGCTGAAATCCTTGAGCAACAGTCCTAATTATACTAATTGGGGAATAGAATTGGACTAAAGCAGTGGTTCTCAACCTATGGGTCGCGACCCCATTTGGGGTCGAACGACCGTTTCACGGGGGTCGCCGGACACCATGGTCCGCCATTTTGGGTTTTTTTTGAATTTTTTTTGAATTTTTTTGATTTTTTAAATTTTTTTCGGCGTGCGCGCACCACACATGCGTGGATCGGCCCATCGCGTGCCGCGCATGCGCAGATCCGCCCGTCGCAGTCTGCCATTTTGGTTTTTTTTGAATTTTTTTAATTTTTTTTCGGTGTGCGCGAGCCGCGCATGCATGGATCGGCCCGTCGCATGCACGCGCCGCGCATGCGTGGATCCGCCCATCGCGGTCCGCCATTTTGTTTTTTTATTTTATTTTTTTTATTTTTTTTTAAAAAAAATTCCCGGCGCGTGCGCCCCGCGCATGCGCGGATCGGCCCGGCGCACGCGCGCCCGGGTCGGGTCTCGCGGCACACATGGGCGGGGCAAGTGGGGTCTCAACCTGAAAAAGGTTGAGAACCACTGGACTAAAGAGAAATTTAAGAAATATATTGTTATTATTTTATATACCACACAATAGAAATAAATGACGGAATGATCTCAACTACAGTACTAGAAAGTGAAAGACAACTTGGCAGGCAGAGAGAAGAGAAATCTGAACTGTATATCACCATTCTCTCTTTTCACTCAGTTTTTTTATGATTAACTTTAATCAGCATTTTTTCTCTTTCTTCTCCCTTCCATTTATTACATCTCATCTTTAAATCTTTTTTTTTTTACTGTCTTTAGAATTTTCTTTGTCTGGTAGGAACTAGAAAACAAAATTTGAAAAGTGGGTCTGTTTTCCTGAATAGCAGGGAAATGCTGTTCTTGTGCAAGATCTTCAAAGTGTACATCCTTAGCTCTGAATTAGCTAGAAGACATTGAGGAAGAGAAGGAAGAGAGGGAGAGGGAGAGGGAGAGATAATCAGAAAGAGAAGCACTGAGCTGGCTTATGTATCCAAAGATTTCTACTATGCCTCTGAGCTAGGAAAATAGTATTTCTCTGGAATCCCTTGCCAGTTTTGGTTGGTCAATGAAAAACATTTTGTTTTTCCATATTTTTTTTCTAACGGATCTTTCTAAAGTTTGCACATTTTTCTATCACCTACAGCTGCCAAACAGCTAATGAGGGGGAGGAGGCAGCATTCTCCAGTTTGGCCCCTCCCAATTTTATAGCTACATAAAGATCCAGGACAGCCCAGCCCCATGTAATCAAACATTTGGGGTTCTGCCAGAGTTAATTGTTCATGCTGCTTTCTTCTCCACAAAACCATGTCTTGCAGGAGAAAGTGTGTGCCAGGGTGACCCCGGGAAAAAGTTGATGGCGAGAGAGATGCCTGTTTTAGTAGGATGGATTTGATTTAAATCAAGTTGATTTAAATCATAATTTTAAAAGAGCAACTGTCATCTCTATCCTGCAGTGGCTCCTCTGACCCGCTGTTGACTCACCGACAGTCCCACTCACTTTAATGGGATGGCTGGTGATGCCACAGTGACACAACAAGGTGAGGGACGTAGCAGGCAGCAGGTGAGTGGATGCCCGCTAACAGGCGCTGCCATGATGGACCTAAAATGACAAGTGCTCTTTAAATGTAAGGACTCATTCTTGCTGGTAGTTAGAATCTTTAATATTATTATTTGCAAACAAAATGAAGGTTTCCTATTTAGAATAATAAGCTGTCAGCAATATCAGAACCGATTTTAGGTTAATAGGTTAATCACACATACCACGTTTTTCCGAAAATTAGACCTACCCCGAAAATAAGACCTACCTGATTTTTGAGCGTGGGCCTAATATAAGCCCTATTTAGGACCCTGCCCACTCCATACCACCTTGCTGCCGCAATGGGGCAGGAGAGCGCATGTCACGTCGCTGCCACAAGGCAAGGCAGGTGAGGGAGGGGGTAGAGCTGCCCCATACACCCCGCATCTGCTTACTTCAGCCCCCCCCCCCAGCGAGGCCATTCCTCTTGCTCGGCGAATGTGCAGATCTAGAGCAATGGTTAAAATGAAGACAAGGGAGACTCCTTCCTTGTGATATATCACCCTTGTCACCCAATTTTTATCCCATGCCTTTAACAAACCTAATCCTCCAGGGTAAAGCTTCCATATCTGGGCTGCAGAAATATGGACAACCACAAGACAGCAGAAAAGACGTTGCATTTTCTCCTCTCTGCCCCGTCTAAGTAGTCCTCTGTAGCTTTGATGCACAAGTGCAGGGAGCCCCTGCAGAAGAAGAATGTGTGGACAGAAGACAAGAATAAAGGAAGGAAGAGCCTAGTTGCAATGGGTGCCATGCCTGGCTGCATTTTTCCAACTCTCACCTTCTTCCTGTTTATGGAGGAAGAAAAGGAGAGAGAGAGAGAATTCTTTTAGTGTGTTTTCCACCAAAGATCATCTGTCATGTGTCTGACTAATGAAATACTTCAAAGAACTTTCAGGCATGGTTTAACCTAAAAAAGCCTTTATTAGTGTAGAGGCGTGTTAGCACGGCATGATGGATGCCAAGATCTGAATTTCCCTTCCCTTTGCAAATGCCCTTCCAGGCATTTCCCCTCCCCTATTTTGGGGTCATGATTCACATTTTCCAATTAACCTGGAGGGCAAAGATTCACTTCTGTTCCTTTTCCCGGGCTTTCCTTACTAATCTCCTCCCTTTCTCTGTCATCTGAATTAACTCTAAAAATACCAGACAGTTCTGCATATTTTGTCAAAGCAAGAATATTCAATATTAGCAGTGTTGACATCATCATTGTTATTTCAGGATTTGATTCTACTGTATTTATTTCCAAAGGTGAGCTCCTAAGAAAATTAAGATTGATGTTTTTTCATTCTTTTCTGCTGGCATCTGGGCTTCAAAAATCCAGACAAAAACAAAATGGCAGCAAAAAGATACAGGAAACTCTTATGCCTTACCTATTGGTGAGATTTTCTCTATAGGTAGACTTCACTTAATGACTGCTCTGTTTAGTGATTGCTTGAAGTTACAATGATGCTGAAAAAGTAACTTTATGACCAGTCTTCACATTTGCAACCCCATAATACATGAGTGATATTCAGGTGCTTTGCCAACCAGTGTACGTTAATAACTGTCACAGCATTCCACAGACACATAATTGTCATTTGCATACTTCACAATTGACTTTTGACAAAGAAGCCAATGGAGAAACTGGCAGTAAAATCCAGGCCACATATAATATAATATCTTGCTTAATGAGCCACAGTGACTCACTTAATGACCAAATAAGAGATGTCATAAGGCCATCACAATCATGCAGTGTGATGGAGTTGCTAGTCCCAAGTGTGGTCACCAAGGGAAAACTACCTGTACGTATGCCCTAGTCTAGTCTCATTGTTGTCAGCAAATCTTCATAATCTTCTGAAATATATTAATATAATATTTGTTTAGAAATCTCTGCCAGGATGCCCACTTTTATAAAGTGGCTTATTTAATAATTTGGTTTTGATTCTGCATGATATATGAATTTAATACTGTGATCTCTAATATATGGCTTGTTAATCATAGAGAAATAGGTGAATAAAGTCATTAGGCTAGTGATTAAACCATGAATACCATAAGGTATGAATCTAGCTATATTTTGAATTAAAGGAGTAATATTTTTAACTATCTAGCTCAGGAGTGTCAAACTCGCAACATCACATGATGTGTCGTGACTTATTGTGATTTTTTTGCCATTGCCGGCAATGGGGTAGGCACGGTTTTGCTATGATGCATCTGGCCCGCAGGCCGGCAGTTTGACACCCCTGATCTAGCTCAAACATATGATACAAGAGTGGTAAAATGTCCTTAAACCAATCAATATTTTTGCTGCCACCCTATTTATAATTTGGAACAATTTGTGTAAATGGGAAATGAATGCAAAACAGGGAGAGGCCTGTTGCTTGGTAGAGCATGCACAAATAAATCATGTAATTTAGGGAACTAGATTTCTACAGTGGAAATAACTATAGCTTATGTAGTTCTAGTATATAACAATAATTCAACAGTTCTTGTTCAACAATAAACTGCACCTAGATAATGTTTCTATGAAATCTAAGATAAATATGCTTCGTTTAAGTGTTTTATTCATTTAGTTAGTTCAATTTGCATGCCACCTAACTCCCAACAATGCTGGGCAGTATTCACAGTTTTCTTTCAAAGTCTGAATAGTAATAAATTGATGTTTTTCAAATGTACTATTTATTATGCTTAATTTAAGTGTTTAATGTCTCATATTAGATTTTATTGCAAATAAAACAGTGGTACGTCGGTACTCGACTGCTTTGAAGCTCGTTGAATTTGGTACTCGATCATTTTGATGTGAAAAGTTTTTCCTGGTGCTCATCATTTGTTTGGTGCTCAATGTACATGCTAGAAGTTGTTGGTGTCAGCTGCCTTGTGACTCGCTACTCTTTCCAACCGAAACAAAGGGTCACATGTTAATTATGTGGTAGCTCTTACCCGGTGCACATCCCCTTATGGGATTTTTGCATTTTTTTCCTAATCAGAGGAAAATGGTAGTGATAGTGCTGAATAGAAAAGAAAATTACTTTGCACCACCATCGAGAAAGAAAGAAAGAAAGAAAAGGAAAGAAAGAAAGAAAGAAATACAAGAGCGGTATTCGCATTACAGACCTTGCTAGGGAATATGGTATGCCTAGAACAATGATCTCCACGATCATTAAGAATAAAGAAGTGATAAAAAAGACTGATGTTGCAAAAGGAGTTAAAGCAGTAAAAAGTAGGATTCCCAAACACTCATGGAAATTGAAAAGCTGCTATTGGGTAAACGAGAATCAGTTAGCGAGCAACAGTGTGTCAGAAGCTGTGAAATGTGAAAAAGCGAAACTGTTGCATGCTGATCTTTTGAAAAATAAACCGGGAACGAGTCGTGAGATTATTGAAGTTTTTAAGGCCAGCCATGGCTGGTTTGATAATTTTGAAAAGAGGATTGGCATCCATGGGGTCATGAGGCATGGCGAGGCATCAAGTGCTAATAAAAGGGCTGATGATGAATTCGTCCATGAATTTCATGACTACGTAGAGGCTGATGGTTTTATTCTCCACCAAGTTTTTAACTATGATGAGACCAGACTTTTTTTGGGGGGGGAAAATGCCAACTAGAACCTATATCACAAAAGAGGAGAAGGCATTATCAGGCCACAAACCAATGAAGGACAGGCTGACTCCATTGTTGTGTGGGAATGTTAGTGGGGACTTAAAACTCATGCCTCTACTAATCTATCATAACGAAAACCCACAAGTTTTCAAGAAGCATAATGTCATAAAAAGCAATCTCCATGTGATGTGGAGGGCAAACAGCAAAGTTTTGAGGCAATTTTTCACTGAGTGGATAAATAAAGTGTTTGGTCCTTCAGTGAAAAAAATATAACTCTCCTACCGTACTTTTGGACAGTGCACCTGCAGACCCTCCAGGCTTGGAGGATGATTTACACGAGAAGTTCAGCTTCATCATTGTAAGGTTCCTTCCCCCAAACACTATTCCTCTCATCCAGCCCATGGACCAGCAGGTCATTTCAAATTTCAAAAACTTGTACACCAAGAAACCTTTCCAGAGGGTGAGGCCCTCTCCGACACCCAGTTAACCCTCTCAGAATTCTGGAAGGTGCATTTCAAGATCCTGCACCACCTTCATCTTACTGAATGAAGTCTCTTATCGGAATATGAATTCAGCATGGAAGAATTTGTGGCCAGAAGCTTGATTCAGAGAAACTTTGAAGGGTTTGAGGCCAACCTTAAGCCTGCAGATACAGAGAGTACAGTTACGCAGGATATGGTATCTTTGGGCCAATCCATGGGTCTGGAGGTTGATGCTGCTGATATTGAGGATTTAGTGGAGGAACATTGTGAAGAGCTCAGCTACAGAAGGAACAGCAACAAGAGGTGTCTAAAGAGATTTCTTCAGATAAGGAGGAAATAAGGGAGGATGCCCCCAGTTCCTTGATAAAAAAAAATGTGTGCAAAATGGCAGAAGTTTGAAACTGGAGAAGTACCATCCGGACAAAGCTTTGGCAAGCAGAAATGTGAATTTATTGAATGACCAAACAATTTCATACTTTCAAGTAATTCTGAAGACATTGGGTAAATTTTTAGTGACGGTGACAAAGAGTATGTCAGAGCCTGCGATGCAAGTTGAAAAAAGGCAAAAAAAGAGAAAGAACACGTAAAGTGCAAGTGCCTGATGTTCTATTGGAGGGCAACTCTCCTTCCAAGCAACACTCCGTGTAACCTCTGCTTCTCACCACTCTCCCCCCACCATTAGGCCATGGATTCTTCTCAGTACAGGTAAATTGAAAACTTTATTTTATTTAATCTTAAGTATGTATTAATTTTTAAGTTTATTTCTCATATAAAGTAATGATATACAACCTATCTTTGTACTTATTGCCTTAAATATGTGCATTGTCTTTGGTTTGGGAACATATTCATTTTTAATTATAATTTTAATTTAATAATTTACATTATTCCTTATAAAAAATTTATTTGGTACTCATCACTTCTCCTAGAACCAATTGATGATGAGTATTGAGGTACCACTGTATTGGGTTTTGCTGTTATTTAGCAGATCCCTGCTTTGTTGAGTAATGCATAATGGGCTTCAGACACTTTGGAAACCAGTTAGTTCTTGATAAGTTCACACAGATCAGGAAATGCAGACTGACTTTTGGGGGGAAGAAGAGAGGCAATTAACTGAAGTACTCTTGCAGAAGACAGGGCTGGTTAAGTGCATATTACAATATCTTATCCCATTATTTCTATACAAAGAAGCAAACAAATTAATAAAATGTGAAGTTCTTTGAGCATTTAGGCCAGGATTCACAAACTTTTCATTAATGTGGACCATTACATCATCATCATCATCAAAAAATTTTGATGTTCAAAATAGAATACGCAATCAGCATATGGTACTTGTGGGCACTGTAGTACACATGGTTTCCCCTATTATGTCCATAAGAACCCCAAATTATTATGTTTATTTAATTAAAAGAACTAAAATCTCCTTAGATTTTGGCCACATTTTTGGTGTCCATCTCAAAGACTTTCTAGGCTAGAAACTACAAGACATAGGGAAAGAATTACATTGAATGTTAATGATATTATCATTGTTATTTCTATGAACTAAATACAATTATATTTCATAATTTTTCCCATTGAATGGGAGGGGAGTTTCTTTTTTTAAAAAAAATGTTTTATTGATTTTTTGAACATAGTTACCTTAATACTTGGTAAACTGTGTGTTGTCTGGCTTTACATTTAAAAAACATTCACTAACAGTTGGTTTCTATAATCTATAATCCACATAATAACTTTACTTGATTTCCTCTTTTCCCCATAATGTTTTCTTTTACCAACCTTAAGCTAATACAATTCTTGTTTTTTGATAAATAATGATTGAGTATAATTTTTTTTCTAATATTTCTACAGATAATAATCACATCAATATAATATTTCTTTTCTATCTAGTCATTCTGGTTGCTTGCTTACAGTTCCTGCTTACAGTTTTTGTTTACATTTGTTTTTCCCACAATATTCAAAACATTCTTACTGGTTAAAATTTTCTCAAAGTTGAAATAAAAGATTGCTTTATTTAGAGGGACACGACCTTCAGCTAGGTTGGCATGCTTTTATATGGTACGAGAAATCTAAAGCACATAAGTACTTTCAAAATCATGTGATAAGAAACGTACTACTTGCAGAATGGGAGAAAATTAAACATAAAATATATATGAAAATACCTGAGTGGCTTTCAACAATGGAAGCATTTGCTTATCCAAATCTGATTAATTATGACAAACTGGTTAGTTATAAAGACATTTTAGACAAAGAGGGAAAACATAAGGACAGGCAAACTTTACAACTACAAGGTATTGACTTGACTTGGTGGTCCTATTTGCAAATTCAAACAAGATATGAAAAAGATATAAAATCGACAGGTTTTTACAAAGAACAGACCCCATTAGATAAAATTTTGTTAAAAACAGATGAGAATTTGATTAGAAAACTCTATAAATTTGTTTTAAACTGGAAGATGGAAGAAGAACAAATGAAAGAAACAGTGATAGTATGGGCAAAGAACTTTGGACATTCTATAGATTTGGAAGACTGGCAAAAACTTTGGGATAAAAATATTAAGCTTACAAAAGCGGTAGCATATAAAGAAAACTTATATAAGATGTTTTATAGATGGCATGTGACACCATTCGCTTAGCGAAAATGTTTAAAAATGTTTCGGATATCTGCTGGAAATGTAAACAACAGTGAGGCACTTATTACCATGCTTGATGGATATGCCCTATCGCTAAGAAATATTGGTCTAAGATCCATAGATGGTTGGAAAAGATGATGAAACTACAGATAGAATTTAAACTGGAATTGTTTTTGTTAGGAATATTAAGACCTGATTATGGTAAAGAGAATGACTACTTGATATTGCATGTTTTAACTGCTGCAAGGATAGTATTTGCCCAATTTTGGAAAAATGAGAATTTACCATCTGACCAGATTATAATTATTAAAATTTTAGAGTGTGCAGAAATGGATAGACTAACATTAGAAATGAAAAAAAAAGATGATTCAATTTATTGTAAAACTTGGGAAATTTTTTATCAATGGTTAGAGACATGTTAGAACTTGAAGGATTCAATATTTTAGAATAGATGACTGATTTTTAATCAAGTTCTAACTAACATTTTGATGATATGATTATTTTTCCTGATTTACTGATTTTCATTTGTTACTTTTGATTGTTAGGATTTTTTGAGATTTTATTAGTAGTGTTTACTTAACAGATCAATGTATTTGTTTACTAATTGTTTTTAACATGTTATAGTCTAGGCTTTGGTAAAAATGGTTGAATATGATATTCAATACTTATTATTATGATCCGGACGGTAGCTTGTTTGTTGAAATGCATGATTGTACCTATCCTTATTTTACCCTAATTCCTTATTCCCTTCCCCTTTCCCTTTCCTTCCACCCCTCCCTTTACCATACCTGTTTTGTTCTTATTTCTCCTCATCTATATAAACTTAATAAAATTTTGTTAAAAAAAAGATTTTCTCAAAGTTAATTACATTTAAATAACATTTAAATATTTAAATCTATTTTTTCTCATGTAAGCCATCCCAATACTTTTACCTTTCTTAACGAATAAATAAGACTAAAAAAAGAAAAAAGAAGAATAAGAATAAGAATAAAGAAAAATAAAAGGATAGTATGCTACTTAAAATGCATGGTTATTATTATTATTATTATTATTATTATTATTATTATTATTATTATTATTATTAATTTAATTTCTATGCCGCCCTATTCCGGAGGACTCAGGGCGGCTCACAGCATAATAGAAATTACATACATATAAAAAACCCTTAAGTTAAAAAAACAAAAAACAAAAAAACAAAAAACCAATCATTCCACAAACATACACTGGCTAGGGGCAAGATGTTAGCTGCCCCAGGCCTGCCGGCAAAAGTGTGTTTTAAGCAATTTACGAAAGGCGGAGAGGGTGGGGGCGACACGGATCTCCGGGGGAAGTTGGTTCCAGAGGGCCGGGGCCGCAACAGAGAAGGCTCTTCCCCTAGGCCCCGCCAGGCGACACTGTCTGGCTGACGGGACCTGGAGAAGGCCCACTCTGTGGGCCCTAACCGGCCGCTGGGATTCATGAGGCAGCAGACGGTCCCGTAAATAACCTGGTCCGATGCCATGTAGGGCTTTATAGGTCATAACCAACACTTTGAATTGGGTTCGGAGACCAATTGGCAGCCAATGCAGCTCGCGGAGTGATGCCGAAATGTGGGCATTTCTAGGCAAGCCCAACACTGCTCGCGCGGCTGCATTCTGCATTACCTGAAGTCTCCGAACATTTTTCAAAGGTAGCCCCATGTAGAGAGCATTGCAGTAATCGAACCTCGAGGTGATAAGAGCATGAGTGACTGTGAGAAGAGACTCCCGGTCCAAATAGGGCCACAACTGGTGCACCAGGCGAACCTGGGCAAATGTTCTCCTCGCCACAGCTGAAAGATGATATTCCAAATTTAGCTGTGGATCGAGGAGGACGCCCAAGTTGCGGACCTTCTCCGAGGGGGTCAAAAGCTCCCCCCCCCAGGGTAATGGACGGATAGATTGAAATATCTTTGGGAGGCAGAACCCATAGCCACTCCGTCTTGTCGGGGTTGAGTTTGAGCCTGTTGGCACCCATCCAAACCCTAACAGCCTCCAGACATCGGCACATCACTTCCACTGCTTCACTGAAATGACACGGGGTGGAGATGTAAAGCTGGGTATCATCAGCATACTGATGATATCTCACCCCATGTTGTCGGATGATCTCACCCAGAGGTTTCATGTAGATATTAAACAGCAGAGGGGAGAGGACCGATCCCTGAGGGACCCCACAAGGGAGGAACCTAGGGGTCGACCTCTGACCCCCTGCCAACACCGACTGCGACCGACCAGTGAGGTAGGAGGTGAACCACCGCAAAACAGTGCCCCCAACCCCCAACCCCTCCAGTCGGTGCAGAAGGATACCATGGTCAATGGTATCGAAAGCTGCTGAGAGGTCAAGTAGCACCAGGATAGTGGATAATCCCTTATCCCGGGCCCGCCAGAGATCATCCGTCAGCGCGACCAAAGCAGTTTCTGTGGAGTAGCCGAGCCTGAATCCTGACTGTTGAGGGCCCAGATAATCGGCCTCATCCAAGGACCGTTGGAGCTGGAGTGACACCACCTTCTCAACAACCTTCCCTATAAAGGGAAGATTGGAGACAGGACGGTAGTTGTTTAAAACAGCTGGGTCCAGGGAAGGCTTCTTGAGGAGGGGGCGCACAATTGCCTCCTTGCAGGGAGCCGGAAAGGACCCCTCCCTCAAAGAAGCGTTGACAATCTCCTGAACCCAGCCCCGCGTCACCTCCCTGCTGGCCGAAACCAGCCAGGAGGGGCACGGGTCCAATAAACAGGTGGCGGAGCTCACAGCTCCAATGGCCTTGTCAACTTCATCAGGTGCTACCGGGTCAAACTCCTCCCACACAACAGGATCAAGACGAGTCCCTGTCATCTCGACTGAATCATTATCAGCCGATACTGCATTCCAATTGGAGTCAAGGTCCATCTGAATCTGGGCGATTTTATCCGCGAAAAACTTATTAAAGTCCTCAGCACTACCCTGCAAGGGTGCATCAACTCCCCCCTGATTAAGGAGGGAGCGAGTTACCCTGAACAGGGCAGCTGGGCGGGATTCCGCAGATGCAATCAAGGCGGAATGATACGCGCATCTTGCCGCCTTGAGCGCCACCTGATAAGTCTTGATATAAGATCTTACAAGTGTTCGGTCAGATACGGATTTACTTTTCCTCCATCGCTTCTCTAGGCGTCTCTTCTGGCGCTTCATCCCCCTGAGTTCCTCAGTAAACCAAGGAGATCTCCTGGGTCTGCTACCACAGAGAGGTCGCAGTGGCGCAATCCGGTCAAGAGCCCCCTTCGCAGCCATATTCCAGACCGTAACCAGGGACTCTGCCGAACTGTGAATGAGAGAATCCGGTATTTCCCCAAGCGTCCTCTGAAAACTCTCTGGATCCATCAGACGCCTGGGGCGGAACCACCTAATCGGTTCCGCCTCCCTGCAGGGGAGGAGTGGAGCCTTAAAAACAAGCCGTAGCAGAAAATGATCTGACCACGACATAGGCAAAATATCTAAGCCCCTTAAATTCAGATCATTGCTCAACTGTTCTGAGAGGAATACCATGTCGGGAGTGTGTCCCCTCTCATGAGTCGGACCCTGAACTACCTGAGTCAGGTTCATGGTTGCCATGGTGGCCATGAACTCCTGCGTCAACCCAGAGGATTCGCCGAGCGACGGAAGATTTAAGTCCCCCAAGACAACAAGCCTGGGGAACTCAACCGCCAGCCCAGCAACCTCCTCAAGTAGCGCAGGCAGGACTGTTGACACGCAGCTGGGAGGCAGGTACGCGAGCAACAAGCCCACCTGAACCCCTAGGTCCAACTTCACAAGGAGCAACTCACAGCCCGCAATCTCAGAAACAGCAAGCCTGCGTAGGCTAAAGGTCTTCTTGGCTATAATAGCCACTCCTCCCCCCCTTCCCTGGGGTCGTGGCTGATGCCATGCCTGAAACCCGGCTGGACACATCTCAGAGAGAGGAACTCCTCCCTCCGGGCCCAGCCAGGTTTCGGTCACACATGCGAGGTCGGCCTCCTCATCCAGGAGAAGATCATGGATGAGGGGAGCTTTATTTACAACCGACCTGGCATTGAGCAGCAGCAGCCTGAACCCAGGGTCCGGATTTCCCCCATCACCAGTACTTCGGGCTGAACTCACAGGGTCGGAGCAAGGGATCGCTTTTAAACAGCGAGCTCTTGTTCCCCGGGAATGGCCTACCCTGTGGCCCCCGCCATATCTGCCTCTCCCCAGCAAGACCGGTATACTTTGGCCCTCTATCACCCCAGAGCCAGCGCCCCCTCCCCCTCCGCCTCTGCCGCGCCAGGCAGGCTAGCCAGTCCATCCCATTCATTCCACTCAACCACAACTCCATCCATATCACTAATTTATCCCACCCACAAAAAACTACCCTTTAAACAAACAATTTAAAACAATAAGCTAACCATCCATTCAACCCGATTCATTCCACAAACATTCAATCCCCCCCACATCATTCAGCAACTAACAATTCAATTTAAAATGGTATTAAACAAGTTAGCTATTTAAAATTTGGACAAACAACAGTTTAAAAAAACAGCTCAAGAACAGCTCAAATTGTAAAAACAGTAATAGTTGTAAAAACAGGAGTAGTTATAAAAGCAGGAGTAGTTGTAAAAGCAGGAGTAATTGTAGAAGCAGAAGTAGTCCCTCCTAAGATAGAACGTTCCTATAAGCTAATACGTATTTCCAAAAAATTTTCCATTCTTTTTACTATAATTAAAATATATTTAATCTTTAAATATTCCGTTTAATAAATCTAGTCCTCTAGTCTTTTAACTCTTATTCAAACATTTTAATTTTCTTAAAGTCAATCACATTTAAATATCTAAAACATTTCCTTTATATAAGCCATTCCAACTCTTTTATATTACTCATATCAAGAAATAAAATAAGAAGCAAGAAGAAAGTACTACCGTATGTTAGTTGAGGGCTCTTCCCTCTTAAAATAAAATTCATATCCAAAATCTATTTCTTTAACCATATTCAAACAGGTGTTTCTTTTTTAAATATTCTTTCTGATAGGTCCCATCATCTATTTTCTTAATTTTCACTTTAGCCTTTTTCTTTTGCCCAGTATCTTTCTTAATCAATATGTTCTGCTGGATCAAAGAATCTTTCCATATTCTTGTAAGCGTTACTTTAGATATAAAAGGTAAGTCAAGTACAGTATCTTTGTAAGAGGCATTTCCCATTCATGTTTGTTGAAAATCTTTTTCTTTCTTTTTCTCTCTGTTTCTCTTATCATTTTTTGTCTCCTCAGTTCTAGTGGTTTTCCTGACATCTCTGCAGTCCATTTTGTTCAATCTTTTTTCTTATCCACACTTGTTTTGTGGTGTTAAAGTATAAGTTGTTTTTTTCCAAATCCAGTATTTCTTCTAAATTTTTTTCCACTTGGGTTAAATCATACTTCTTTGTTTTGTTAGGTTCCATCTTTAAGTCTCTATCCTCATATTTGTATTCAGTTATCTGTTTTATCTGCTCCTTCTTTATTGTTGTTTTCTGGGATTTTTTGTTGTTGTAAAGTTAAATTGGAGATGGAATTGGTTTATATTTTCAAAGTTATTTTGGATTTCTTTGTGGTTTGAAATCATTGTTGTTTGAATTACTTGCAACATATCATATTTTTCCTCTTGAAAGGTATTTATTTTTTCTTGATAAGTTCTTTCTATAAGTCTCTGATTTTCCATGATGACCAAAAATCCAAGTTTTCTTTTCTCTGCAAATAGCTTTGGAGTCAGAGTTAAGTAGATACTTGTAATCCAGAAAGTTCAAAAAAAATTTTTTGGTTCCCTAAAGTTTATAACTCTTTCTTTGTCTGCAGCTCAGATTGTTTTCTTTTTTTGTCACAGCTATTCTCTATTGTTAGAGCTTTGAAGGTCACAAGCAGAAATTAGTTTTTTCCAGATTTTGCCAAGTCCTGTATAAAAGCCATAGCTGTCATAGTCTTCATCCACCACTAGCTGTCAGCACCGGTTTATTTTTCAAATTTTCAAAATGAACAAATTGCCTTTAAAATGAGAATCTTAACCATTCAGCAATTTCAAACTTATCCAAATTTAGGTTTTATAGTCATTTCATTTCAATTCATTCCTCCATAAAAGGTTTAATTGGCTGCTTCCATTAGTAAAAGGGTGGGGTAAATATACTCCTCCTTCACTTTTGGAGGTTTTTTGCTTCTTGGGATTTTTTTTCTTCAGGAAAGTTGATAGTAGGATAGAGAAAATCGATGTTCTTACCCAGATTCAAACGCACTGTTTACAGTAAGCTTAAAATAGTGCTTTTGACTTCGGTTGCTTGTAAGCTTGTGCTAGACTCTGAAGTTAGGCTAGCCTTTCTCCTGTTGGTTTCTGGAAGACTTCTCCTGGACTGATCGGGTCGACCGCCATCTCTCCGTGGTCCCCGGGACTTACTTCCTTCTTTGTCGCCTCTTCGGGACGGCTTCTGGCTCATTTAGAGTCCTCTAACAGGAAGAAATTCAGCCGAAGGACTCGGAGCCCTGAACTCCTTGACTGCTGCACTACTGTGCAGGACCGGAAGTCCAGGAGGGGAGTTTCTGATTATTTAGCATGTGGATAAATGATGAAGGCACCTATGCACTTCTTTTGTTTTTGCTGAATTTAATCTTTCCAACAATGTTTGAGAGAATTAGCAGTGAAAACCATAAACAATCAGAACTTCTTAAAAATACAGTTCTAGAATGTATTGGCTTTTGTCCCATCTACGTATATGTTGTAAAGAACTACAAAACTAAAAAACATTTCATGAATAAGGGTCTTGAGCAAACCTTCCCAAAATTCTTTCTTTCTGTTTCACCTTAACTTTAGAAATTGATACCAAACGGAAGGTTAGCTAATGCTAAGAGAAAGAGTCTCACTTTCCCAGGATAAGGTAATTCAAATAAAAGAAGAAAAGAGTATGAAGGACATAACTGTGATCAGGTTTTCATACATAGGGTCGGTTTTTTCACTACAGACATTCAATTTATAGAATACCCTCCCTGCTGTAACTGTAACTGTAAATAACTGTAACTCTGCTGGGATTTTGTACATAATTTTATTCCAGAATGCCTTCAGCCTTTCAATTAGTTTAGTTTTAAGAGTTCCCCATGATGCTTAATGATATAATTGGGCCTTAATGATATTACTTGAAATGTTTACCGTAGCTTGTAGATTGGTTTTTGTTATTGTTGTTATTGATGTCACTGTATATCCCTTGGAGCCCATTAGAGCAGGGGCAGGGTATAAATATTATAATTAAATACAGAAAATAAATTTTCAGAATGAGTGTATAGCCATTAAAAGCTTTTTTTCTTATTTATATCCCTCTACACAACGAAGTGTATTCATCATTTGATTTGCACATGGGTTTTCTTTATTAGGAGGAATTGGATAATACCATTACAATGGAGGATCAGATTTATCTCCTTCTGGAGTCCAAAGTTCAGTGTGAACAAAACCTCACAGCTCAGGTACAAGAAGAAAGAGGTGAGGGTATTTTAATAATCTAATATTCTTCTTATTTTGACCATGATTTTTAAAATGATTTTAAAATGTATAAAATTGATAGAATGCAAGGAAACATACCCTTATCGTTTGATCTATGGGTTTCTGTGCTGAGAACATGGATGTTTTCATTATCTTCTTGTCTAAAATTCAGGTATAAGGATTGTTTAAAATCTGCTAATAGCAGCAAATCTATCTGTCCCAATCATAATATTCTCCTGGCCTGCCTGCAGCACTGGTATCGGGTTTTAATTAGGGATGAGCCACTGGACCCTGCACAGTTCAAAAATCATTCAGAAGAGATTTGGACCTAGTATAAACACAACAGCTCTCTGCTGCTCATGATTTTTTCAGGTTATTCTATTCAAGACTGGGAAAAAATAAGGCTACTTTAAGGACTCAGCTGAAAATAAAAAAACCTGATTATAAATCAATCTGAGAGAAATCAAAGAAGGGACCACAGCATAATTATATCTGCAAAGAGAAAATAGATGGAATGGCAGGCTACATCACCAAAAAAAAGAGAGGGAGGGAGGGAGGGAGAGAGGGAGGAAGGAAGGAAGGAAAGAAGGAAGGAAAGAAAGAAAGAAAGAAGGAAGGAAGGAAGGAAGGAAGGAAGGAAGGAAGGAAGGAAGGAAGGAAGGAAGGAAGGAAGAGATCTAAATGGTTACCTCCCTCTTTCACCAGAGCTACTGGGATAGGAGAACTCAGCGGAAATACAAAGAAAAAAAGAAATAGAAAAAGCTACATTCACTATAACTGGAGATTTAATAAAGCATGAAAGATAAACAAGAAAGAAAAATTAATTTAGATAGATGCCAGGCGATGAAAGGTCTGATTCTGAATTTTTTAAAAAATTAATGTAATAAATAATTTAGAATTTAGAAACATAAGAAAGCAAAAAAAAATATTTAGTAAAAGAGCTTCTCAATCAGTGTATTTTTCCTTCCACTCATTTAATTTCAGATATGGTTCCCCTCTCCACCTCCTTTCTTCTCTGAAGTGATGAAACTGAGGAGACAAAATATGTTTTTTCGTTTATTTTTCTGGCTGTGTTTTATCTTCAGCTATGTGTATCAGTCATGTTGATGCTCCCTCCTTCCCTTCAAACATTGTCTGGGAGATCTGAATGCAGCTGGTTTGTTGGCTGCACTAAGATTACGTTAACTAGGATATAAGACACACGGGTGCCTAGATATAAGACACACGGGTGGCATTCCTAGAAACAGAAATGTGCGGATCGTGGAATGGTGACAAGAATGCAGGAATCTTAACATGTCATTTAATATTTTAGCTACAGCAATTTGCAGTGTCTTGCAGTCGTTTTTGCTGAAAACCAGTGTTTGCTACCAGTTTTTGGCAAAAATGCCCCACGGTGAACAATGGGTTTGCTTAATGTCTGCAGTTTGCTTAATGACCATAGATTCACTTAATGACCATGATGATTTACTTAACAACCACCACAAAAATAGGTCATAAAATCAAATTGGTCATAAGATGATCCACTTTATGACTGTCACAAACCATAAAGGGAGAATCCATTACAATTATAAGTTGAGGACTACCGGCAGTTATTTTTTAGTCTTTGAAGATTGGCCTTTGGCCAATCACTTGCTTTCAGCCCAAATCAACTATTTCAGCAAACTGATTGGATTCTTTGCATCCCCCTTGCCTCATCATGTATAGATAAGCCTTGCTGTGAGAACTAAACAAGCACACTGCAAAATACATGGACCCTGCAACTAAGTGGAAAGAATGCTAAAGAACAACAACAACATCTGGAATGGAATAGGAACAGGAACAGGAACAGGAACAAGAATAGAATAGAATAGAATAGAATAGAATAGAATAGAATAGAATAGAATAGAATAGAATAGAATAGAATAGAATAGAATAGAACTGGAAGAGACCTTGGAGGTCTTCTAGTCCAGCACCCTGCTTAAGCAGGAGAACCTATAACATCTCAGACAAGTGACTGTCCAGTCTCTTTTTAAAAACCTCCAGTGATGGAGCGCCCACGATTTCTGGAGGCAAGTTGTTCCACTGGTTAATTGTCCTCACTGTTAGGAACTTTCTCCTTAATTCCAGGTTGCTTCTCTCTTTAATATACTATGAGCTGTATTTGTCTGAATGCTGCATTTCGGCAGGTGTGGGAGTAGTGGAAGAATGAATAAATGCCTCTTAAAAAGACAAAGGCATGTCTTGCTGAATTCCTTGTCTTATTTAATGAAAATGAGTGTAAACTGCAAAGATGTTGGAATGTCCCTGAAAAATACATGTTTATTTCCTTCCAAAGAAAGAGTCCTGGTTTGGGGACTTTGGTCTGAACCCCAGCAGGCATTCTAATCTATTTTCAGAGATGTATTCTCAGAGCACTGAGCATTCAGTTCTGGCACTGAATGTGCATACCCAGAGATTTAAGTTAAAGCAGTGCAGGATTGTGGCTCTAAAAAAATTAGCTCATTCATAAACAGTAGAGTTGACTTCAAGTAGAGGGTAACCTTAGCCATCCTATTTCACAGAATGGTTGCACTGATTAAATGATTCTTGGTGAAGTATAGATATTAGAAATAAATAAGAAATGTGGAAAATAAGCAAGATGGCATGTTACTTTCCTTGTAGTGTTTAGATGCAATACCTTGCTACTATAACAGATAATATGGCTATTCTGTAATAAACGTGTACACAGTCAAGTGAGTATCACAATTATTTACCGATATGAGCTAAAGTGCCTGTATTTTTGTTCCCTTTGTTCATAGCTTCAGTTTCTGAAGTGGAAAGTTTTCTCTTTCATTCATCAGTAATATTCTCCATCTAATTTGGAGGAAATTATTCTAAAAACATTTTTCATGTGCTTTTAAAATGAAATTCTTCAAGCAGTTCTATTGCTTCTCTTCACAGGTACTTTCTTTCATTTTTCAGCAGGAGACGAGTGCTTTCCAGAATGGGATGGTCTAATCTGCTGGCCCAGGGGGTCAGTAGGAAAAACATTAGCTGTGCCTTGTCCTTCTTATATCTATGATTTTAATCACCAGGGTATGCTCCTCTTCCTTTTGAATCATTGACCTTACATGATATCAGGGAGAGGAAAAGGTCATCAAACTAATGGAAATGTTAATTCTTTCTTACAGGTATGGCCTTCCGACATTGTAATTCAAATGGAACATGGGCTTATGTGCACAGTTTAAACCGAACATGGTCTAATTATTCTGAGTGCCTCCGTTTCCTGCAAACAGAAACCAGTGTGCGAAAGGTATGGGCTCTTACTCCAGACAAGGAGAAGAGAATTAAAATGGGCTATTGCAGAAACATTGAGTAACTAAATACCTCTATGACACATGATGAAGTTCATAAATACGGGACAAAAAGAATTCAGCTGGTTGTATCTTCTTCTCTTGGTCCCTTGGTCATTTTCTCTTTTGTTACAGAACAGATCTGGCACATGCTGGGAAAAATAAAATAGAAATTAGTTGTCTAATGTACTTTGCCTCAGAAACTTTGCCTTTATGTAGTTCTTTAAAATATAACAACTTATAAATGAATATTGAAATTAGATTCTGATCACTCGGCAATATTAAATAACAATGGGAATCTATGCGTAGAAATTGTGTGCTGTTTTCAAGGGCTGATCAAGGAAGCACCTTTGCAGTGCTAGCTCGGTGCTCTTTTCCCATGCAAGAAATTAGTAGACTAGCTCTGAACATCACAATCGTAGCCGTTGAGTGCATTCCAGCTTCAGTTCAGTTCTGTAAAAAAATACATGCAAGAAATTATTTATTTTTAAGATGAAATAAATTAAAGTCACAGATAACAATTGTGTACCCAAGTAAAACTGATATTTAGAAGTTCTTCTGCTGTTCTTTCTTTAGAGGAAATTCTTTGAACGTCTCTCTGTCATGTACACGGTGGGATACTCCATTTCCTTCTCCTCTCTGGCTGTGGCTGTTTTCATCATTGGCTACTTCAGGTGAGTGATTTCCTAAGGGATTGCAAACTAGCAGCAAGCAGAGCTAGACCAAAATGGAAGGAGCAGAGACATATTTTAATTTTTATTTATAAAAAAATATATTTTTATATTTATTAAAAAATATATAGGAGAGTTTCATCCAGTTCAGAGTACTAAGAGAAGCTAGTGCTAGTTGTACAATCAAGTAGAGCAGAAAGAAATATTATGTCTTAATAAAAAGTAGAAATAATGAGGTGGGCATCATCTCAAGCTTATAATAGTCTAGACGAGCCCAAAGGGGAGATAGATAAGCAGGGGGAAGGGCCATAAACAGTGGAGATGAGATGACTTGGGTGGGGTGCGCAGGGAGGCTTTCTGAGCTGATTTTGGCTTGCAGGCCACTGATTCATAATCACTGCTTTCAATGAGCCCTAAATCATTCCCCCCCCCACATTTATCTTCAATTCATGGTCTTCTGCTGACACTGACAGGATAATAAACAGGATAATAAAATTGAGCTTCATGGCTTAGAATTAAAATCTGTATCCAACAGAATATCTTTGATGAAAATTCATATCTCTCTCTTTCTCTCTCTCTCTCTCTCTCTCTCTCTCTCTCTCTCTCTCTCTCTCTCTCTCACACACACACACACACACACACAGGGTAACCTTATCATTTAGAACAGTAAATAAAAATCAGAAAGAAGAAATGGTACATCAGTGTTTATGAAAATGAAATCCTAGGATTCTGACCAAAAGAAGTCTGAATAAACTTATTCTCAGCTCCTTCTGTAGCTAAAATTTCAGTCTCTCAATGCCGCTTAGCACCAAACTTTTGCAATTACAAACAGTGTGGATTCATCCGATACACTTAACTTGTATTCGTTCTCAATGATAGGTTGTTCAATAAACCATGGTAGATGGGATCACATATCATTCTAAACTCCAAACCATTATTTACAAACCTCAAGTGAGCCAAAACAAAATAGGTTGAAACTGGACCATTATGGATTATTCAGCAGATTGTTTTTTTTTTTCAGAGACGCTGTGCTCTCTGAAAAGATATAATGACAGAGCTCAAGCTCAGTCCTTCCTCCTTAAATTTACACGTGCAAAGCACATCATTTTACAGCTGAATCATTTTTGGAAGCAATGTGAAATATGTAATCCATGGAATAATTCATGGAGAAAATGTTTTTTGTGGCAACAAGTATTTTTGATTGGAAAGTAAAAAAGATTATTTGTCTCAAATGATCAGACTTTGTGATGCACATTGATCTGGCTCTTTGTTTTAAAAAAACCCAAATTCAAGAGGAAGACTAAATAATATCTTATAGCTATTTATTAAGATATCAAAATGGAACCACCATGTTCAGAAGTAGTGCACCTTTTAAGCAATAGATGCCAGAGACCAAAAATAAGGGAGAGTTTTAGCTTCACTGCCTCATTGGAAATACATACTAAACAATATGATCCTTCTACACCCCCTTAAAAAGTTTTTTTTTTCCTCCCAACTAGGAGGCTCCACTGCACCCGGAATTGTATACATCTGCATTTGTTTGTCTCTTTCATGCTCAGAGCTACCAGCATTTTTATTAAAGATAAAGTTGTTCGTCCTCATTTTGGAGACAAAGAGTTTGACTCACTACTCACAAGTGATCTACAAAATATTATACAGACTCCAGTCATGGACAGATCTCAGTATGTAAGTATTACTCCCATCTTGTTTTTCAAGTTCCTCACCCCAGAGTTTCCCTAGCCATGAAACTACTAGTTTCAGAGTCAATCTGATCCATGTTCTGATCCATGAACATTTTAGTCCCAAAACTCATTGCTGGTCCTTTAAGTGAGGCATTTCAGCAGACCCAAAACCAGTACCCATTCCTTTCCATCTATCTTCTGAATATTTCTGTGTAAATACGTGCCTTTGTTTAAAGCAATTTGAGATCAATAAAATTGAATGGGAATATCTGAGAATATAATTTTCAGATTACTTCCCAATTGAAAATACATGGATGGGAGTATAATTAACCAGGATTGGTGAAAGTAGAAGATAATTTTTTCTTGATTACATATTACATAGATTAGAAATGCCATCTGGCCCAATCTGCTATACCATTTTTTAAAACTCTGGCTTACATGATGGAGCATTTGAAGGAATGGCAAGAGTCTTGGGCCCACCTTTGATTAGGACAATAGCAGAAATCCTTTCTTTTGCTTGTAGGCTATTCTGTCCATCTAATACAAAATCTTATTCTGATATTTCTGTTGACAACACTTTTTGGCAAGTATAAGAAGACGAAATTCACAGATCATGAAATGGATATATCCAATACAGGGTGGTTGTCTGAATTTACACTGTTCAAAAACCAGACTATGGGGTCAGCTTTGCTTCATTGAGCTATCATGCTATAAACCATTAAGGAGTGCAGTGCTTGTGTTGGGCTATATAGAAAGCCACTTCATGTTGGCCACATTTTTCCCCAGATGAATTAGCTTTGTCTACTTATGTGTGCATTTGTGAACTTCAACTTCTTAGTGAATATTTGTTCTTTTAGGAAGCTAGTCTCAGAATCTCTCTCTCTCTCTCTCACACACACACACATACAATATTTATCTTCCAAATATTGGACTATATTTCTCACTTTTTTAAGCTATTTGAGGTTAATGGAAGTTGGTACAACAGAACTTAGATCCTTATTATTGTCGCAATGTACCAAGCTGAGCTATCTCAGCATTGGCACCAAAACAAATGTTAATCTCAGACAGGCAGCATTCAAGCACTTGGCAGTAACTGCATGTGGATGTTTTTCCTATTGATTTCTGTTACTGTCACAAATTTTTAAGTATTTCTCAGAAAAGAAAAAAAAAGTTGAAAAATATGGTAACTATTCTTAGTTTTATATCAATGATGGCGAACCTTTTATAGATTGAGTGCCCAAACTGCAACCCAAAACCCACTTATGCATCGTCTCAGTCTCTAAAAGGTTCGCTATTGGCTGGGTGTGGCCAATTGGGGGGGTGGCCCATTGGGTGGGCATGGCTGCAGTGGTAACGGCAGATTGGGTGGGACTAAAAAGTTCAGTCAATCAATTCCAACTTTGCAAGATCTTTTTTTTCCTGCGAGAAGTTAAAATTGACTGATTGATTGAACCTTTTTTTTTTGCACATGGTAGCGGAGGCCTAAAGTGAAAAGGTTTTATAAAACCCAGCTGAAGGCCTAGGACTGGGGCGACGGCACGTGTGCCCAAAGAGAGTGCTCTGAGTGCTGCCTCTAGCACCCGTGCCATAGGTTCGCCACCACTGCCTTATATCTATTTAATTTTTTTACAAGAAGTTAGTATAGTTAGATTTAATTATTTCATATTATTTAATTGTTTAATACAACTGTTGGATTTTTTTTGTTTTTGATTAATAGGTGTGGTGCAAAATTACTGTGGTGATGTTTATTTACTTCTTGGCAACAAACTACTATTGGATCTTGGTTGAAGGTCTCTATCTACACAGCTTAATATTTGTGGCTTTCTTTTCGGATACCAAGTACCTATGGGGTTTTATCTTAATAGGCTGGGGTAAGATACATTGTTTTTCATTCAAGAATTGGATTTCTTTAAAATTGAGACAATATTATATCTACTCTAAGTAGACCTGTTAAGTGTTACACCACTTTAAATGTTTTTATAACCTAGAAAGCTCTTTGATTCAGGAAAAGTCCAATTTCATTAACTGGATATAGCTCTGAATTTGTATGTCATTATTTCTGTTGATTTTCATTTTGTCTGTTACATGCCATATTTCTTTGATGTGTTTATGTTTTCTCTGGTATAATTTGATTTTAGCACTTTATATGGATTATTCTTGAATTATTATTTTTTCTATTCTGTAAATAAAATGCACATTTTAATTACTTAAAGATTTATATATAAATTAATTTGCTACCATATATGAATTCTTATTTCCAGCAAAAGCGGTATATTCAAAATTGTCCATCAAACTCTTTGGATCAGATCACTCATGTCGTAAGGCTGAGACAGGAGCTAAAACTTCCCAAGTCAGAGAATAGTTGAAATGTAAACATATAACAACTGCTTGGGTTCAAGGCATGATAAATTTCTGAGAGTATAAAGTTCATCTGGATAATTGGAGGATGGACTTTATTCAGTTTTAATTTGTATAGTATAAATTATTGTGCTATAATCCATTGCTCACTAAATCAGACCCAATCAGTATTGCAAAATGTAGGCATTTTTCTTAACAAAGTGTGGCTTGGCGTATGGGTCCCAGACACATCCAAAAATAGTTATTAAACTATATGACAAGCATTATTAAGTTCAAACTGGAACATAAGTGTATTAAATCTATTCATGTTAATTCAATTTCAATATAAATGAAATCAAATTTGGTTTTGTCTTGGTCCTACCAGCTGCTTGCTGTACAATACTATGAAAAGCAGATGGAACCCCCATGCCAGAAAAAGTTATGAACATCTGACCTAGAGCTGTTTCCTCTGAAGGGGGAGTTGATCTGGAGTGCATTTATTATTTTAAAACTACTGTTGCAGGTGCCACTTCTTACAAAAGGGTGTGTTGCAGTTCTCTCTCCACTGAGTCACAGCTGGCCTTTTTCCCTAGGCAGATTTCATTGGAAGTGATTAACATTGCAACAGATAACTCTCCTCCTCTTCTTCCTGTCCTCTGTATCTTGTGGATAATAAATATCTGTGCTCGGAATGCCAACCTCTTGCAAATGCTGAGTGTCAGAAGCACGCAGGACTATGCAACTTCTCTGGACAGTGACTTCTTGGAAGTTCTACTCCATTGAACAGAAGGCACTGTGTTCCCTATGGGGCCTGCTCTATGCAAATTCTTCTGTTCCTTTCCTTTGCCTGAGAAAGGGGGATATTCTATTTTTATTTCATTTCTCAAGAGAAATCTAACAGCAAGCAATCCATTTTTCATATTTATAGGTTTCCCAGCTGTCTTTGTAGCGGCCTGGGCAGCAGTCAGAGCAGCAATGGCAGATGCAAGGTAAATGGACATAAAGCAGAGGTTTCCTTAAATCTCTTTTTTTCCCAATGGAAGGACAATAGCTATATTATTGGTCCTTTCCAGGACGCTGTGTGGGGAGAAGGAGAGAGAGACAATTGTTATGAGGGTAAATGTACACAAAAATAAAGGGCTATTGGGAGAAAAATTGCAATGCATATTTCTGGAGAAAATTGATATATTGCAAGCTGAAAAAGGTGCTTTTCTAGTCTTTCTTCTTTTTACCACGAGTCTTCATCAGAGTCACCTTTTACTGGAAGCTGTACATTAAATGCCCTGCCAGAGTAAGAAATTGTGATCCCTGCTATGCAGGCATGCACATGCAAGTAGATTTTTCACAGCAACCAATTAATATATTTGCAACTTTTCTCTTGTAAAGTGCATTTGATTTTACTAAAGACTCCTTCAGTCTTTGTGATCTCTGGGTCAGACTTTATGTATCCTCTCTGATATTCAAAGTCATCACATTAGAACAGTTTGACACATTAGGGTGTCAAACTCGCAATGCGACTTTTTTTCTATTGCCGGCAATGGGGTGGGCGCAGTTTCGGCATGATGCACTTGGCCCGCGGGCCGGCAGTTTGACACCCCTGCATTAGAATATCAGAATTAGATGATGCTCTCAGTGAGGGTAATAGTTGTCAGGAAACATCTTTTTTAACAATCCAAGACAAATGATTCCAGGCAGGTTAGAGAGTAAATTGGAACAACGGCTGCACAGTCATTGTAGAGATTGCAACATTTTGCCACCTACAGTCTCTTAGATAACATTCAATGAATGTGTGAATCACAATCATGAATTTTAAAAAAAGATAAATATATGAGATACTACAGGTCCTGAATAGAGGTACTTAGGTCTGGCACTCTAGAATGTCTTAAGAAAAAAAAACATGCTTTCGATATACACACACATACTGATTCATGCATTATATTACTTCATTTTGAATCCCAAAGGTGCTTTTTCTTCAGCTCTAAAGAAGCTTCTTGGATGAGAAGTGAAACGCCTTCAAAGAAAAACAAGAAAGTCCAGTTGCCTCTTGAAAAAGCACCTTTGGGACAACCACCACCTGGAGAGTCTCCATAGACATTCATTTTGAATCATTTTCTAGTTGATCATTTGGCATATTCTAATCACTGTATGGTATTGGTGGCCTGCTTAAGGAAGGAGTACATTCATATTTATCCTTATCTAGGTCATCTTCTCATTGTTCTTCACCAGGACCAAAACCTCTGGACTGATTTAGCTTTCTGGTAAATTTGCAGAGCAATACAATAGGAGACCAATCTTACAGAGCTTGTCAGGTAAATTTAGGGTGCTAAACAACTATTATTACCAAACTTTATAGTCTGCAGACATTTTACAACAAGGATGGGTTCCCTCGTTCTTTATAATTGATTCAGGTATATTTTTAGGCAGGCAGGCATTGTTCAGGGGATTCACATGACAGTCCTCATTTTGTTTGTAGTGCAATGGTTTTTCTATCTCTAGTCATCCACAAAGAATAATAGGTGTGGAGCCAACCCCATGAGTGAGTCAACATGGCTGCTAACCTCTCTGAATCTGGGATACTCACTGAATAGTCAAGATGGCACAGGGCACGTTTCCCACTGAAAACAAAACACCGGGAGCCGCAAAACCCTTTTGATATCTAAAATGAAGATAACACTGTATATATCCTTTTTAACCTTTATTATGTGTGTGTGTGTGTGTGTGTGTGTGTATGTATATGTGTATATATATATGTATATGTAAATGTATATGTATATATGTGTGTGTGTGTGTGTGTGTGTGTGTGTGTTTTCTGAGGTTTTCGCGGGTGTGTGTATGTAGGTCTTTGGTTCTTCGGGTTTTCTCCCACGTAGAAAGCAATGTGTGATTGCAGCTGTTTCTTCCTTTTAACTGCCAGTTAAAGCACGAAGCCGAAAGCACCAGCCTGAAGATGACAAATGGGACTTCGTCGAAACGTCGCCAAGACACTTCAAATTCTACGTGGGAGAAAACCCGAAGAACCAAAGACCTACATATATGTGTGTGTGTGTGTATGTGTGTGTGTATATATATATATACACACACACACATACATACATACATACACACACACACAGGTAAAAAAAGGATATATGCAGTGTTATCTTCAATTTAGATGTCAAAAGGGTCTCTCTCTCTCCCTCCTTCCCTCTCTCTTTATCTGCCCTTGGTCTGCCAGTCCTCTTCCCCCACTCTCTTTCTCTCTTTCCTCTCTCTCTCTCTCCCTCCCCCTCTCCCTCTCTCCTATCTGCTGCTCACCTGGCAAGCTGGCTTCAAGCTGTTCTCCAACAAGCTCAGGGGTAGACAGCCTCGGCTCTTTTATGACTCATGGAGTTCAACTCCCAGAATTCCTGAGTCAGCATAGCTGGGCTAGCTAGCTGTCTCCTGCCCTTCCTCCTTCCTGCTTCCTGCAGAGACACAGCAAAGGGAGGAGCTGCGCCCAATAAGCTTTTCAGCTCCTCGGAGAACACTGTGAGTGCACTCTCTTTTTTACACACACACACACACACAGAGAGAGAGAGAGAGAGAGAGAGAGAGAGAGAGAGAGAGAGAGAGAGAGAGAGAGAGAAAAGCAGGGAAGCGCAATTGCCTCTCTCTGTCTCTGTCTCTCTCTGCAAATGGCAGAGGAGGCTGGGGGCCACAGGGGAAGGCTCAAAGAGCTGCATGCGGCTCCGGAGCCGCAGGTTGCCGACCTGTGGCACAGGGGGGGTCTGTTATGCCATGGAAGCCAAGCGCAATATACATTTTCTAGAACTACAAGCATCCAGTTAACACTGGCTGATTTCTAATTCTTCCACTTAGATCAACAATTTTTGGTTCTTGTGGTTCTTGCTGTATGCATTGCACTTTGTCCATAATAACAATGGTTTAGCCTTTGTCTGTTAAAAGGGTGGTGATGGTTTGGTCCTTCTTTGAAGTTTTCAGGGAAGCTCTGTGTTTTGTTTTGAAGTGGCTCTTTTTCTATATTTTTTTGAGTTGCAACATAATTGTCCACCTTATGTTTTTTTGGGTCTTGTAAGTCCTGTAGTTTTGAATACTGCTTCTAAGGCTGCAAAATATTGTCTGACATCCTCTGTTTTGTAGATGAAACCTTTCTGGAAGATACTATGTTTTGTGGGGGATAATGGGCTGCTAATATTTATTTAGTCTAAGATGAGCATCCATTATCATTAGTTGTACCTTTCTTCAGCTGCTTTGCTGAGCTGTTTTCCACACAGCTGCAGAGTTGTAACTGACATTGGTGTGCAAATGTAATAACAGTAATTACCATGAATGTAAACAATTTAATTTAGAGATGTGCACAAATAATGTGCCCATACACTGTATACAATCACAACGCACTCATTTGAAGCCATCCAGTGTGGAGCTTCCCAGATTGGTCATGTTCAGCAAGCATGTAAGGGATAATTTTGATACAGCAAAGATTACATCTTCTGTAAAACTAAAAAAGCATGGCTGGATAATTAATGAACAGCATAGACACAAAGCTGCAGTGAAGTTGGATTCCTCTTACATTAATAAATTAATAAAGAGGTTAGATGCCATTGTGTAAACCATGTTTGGGTATGAGCTGTTGCCTTCTCAGGAGAGAGAGGCTTCCTCTCACATAAAAACATGCTTTGGTTCAGCCTATACATACTAATTGGTGTTCTTATGCTTTCCCTTTAAACCTCTTCTTATTAAATCTACTACTCAGATCTCAGTGGCTTGTTGCTTGTTTAAGTCCCAATTGCTATTAACTTGTAAGGGATTCTGATAGCAGCAGACTTTAAATATTTCGGAGTGATTCTTCACCAACTGGCAGATATAAAACATCTGTGGCTTATGTAAAACACTGTGGTCACTTGACATTTCTTTTTCATCCCATCTGTAAGTCAGCTTCTTGTGGCTAAACCCCTGGCTTATATTTTAATGATATCATGCAATTCAAAAACTTGATGAGCTGTGCTAGGATTTATCTGTCATAAATAGTTTATCTTGACAATCTGATGTCAATTCTTGAAATATTGGTCTGCTGAACTTTATAATCTCAATCTAGATCTTGGGATCTAGGTTCACCAATAGGGACTTCCGGTTCCGGTCGCGGCATCTCTAGTCGAGCGGGGAGATTGCTCTCCTTGCCGACTAGTTTTCCCTCCGTCGGCGGACCCTTATGCGGGTCCAAAGTCGCCCTGGAGGGCACGACTTTCCTACGAGGAGGCAGTGTTCCGGCAGTGGAGGAGTGGCGGCTCCTCCAGCTGTCCGGACGGAACTCCAAGGGCCGACGGAGAAGATCGGCCAATAAAATGGCCAATCGCTCTGCCGCAAGAAACCGCAAGTCAAAAGAACATCTAAGCTTCAGACCCACCATGGTGAATCCGGGTGAGACCTTTCCTTTTTTTTTCCTCTCTTCGTTTTTTTTTGTTTGTTTTTTGCCTGTAAGAGCTGTGTTGGAAAGATATCCCTAGCTTGGAAAGGCAGCTTTTACTCGTTGGGGAAGAAAGGCGAACAAAGGAAGAAAGTAAAGCTTTAGAAATTACATTGCCTTTTTCATACAAGTACTTTGGGGTATCGGAAAAACTTTTTTTAAGAACTTTATTATTACCCTATGTTGTTGGTTTTTTTGAGTAAAGAAAGAAGAATGAAAAGTGAAATGACTTTGGGGGGAAAATGGATTTATTTATTTTTTAGCTTACTGAGGACATCTACTGGTTAAAAAGTAATATTGCAACTGGAGAGGAGATGATCTTTTTATATGAAAGTTAACTGGATGTTTGAATTTTTTTCTAAAATGGAGCTGTACTCACATTTAAACTGTAAACCTATTGTGGAGAAAATTTATGAGACTAAAGAGGAAATATGTGCTACAATGAAAGAGCTTACTACAAAACTAAGAGCCAGAATCTCTTCCTCAAACTTTAAAACTGACTTTCAGATTGCACCTGATTCTTCTATTAAACAGACTCTACAAGAAGAGGACTTAACTGAGAACAAAGAGAAATTGACTCTGCCTTATATGCAACTCAGTTATGGTGTTGAGAATCAGGAAAAGCAAAGACTGGGACTTGGAACTCTAAAGCAACGAGACTTTATGCAAAAAAAAATCAGAAGGCCAATTCAGAGGTCAAGATGGTTCTCACTGATTCAAAAGATATTACAAGCAACAAAGAGAGACTTATCTGTTGGAAAGGAAGCTTTGCTTCCTTGGCATTTGAAAAAACCTAGAATAAGATTTTTTAAAAAATGAAAGTTAAAGTTTTGAGTAATGGACTAAAGGCAATCTAGAACTATGGACTGATTTAAGGACCAAGATTATAAATTAGATGTAAGAAAAATGGGATTAATGGAAGATATAAAATTTATCTACATGGAAATTACTGATGATTTATTTGTTTGATGATTAATGAATTGAAATATCTTAAAGTTTGATGTTATCTTGTTAGTTTAAAGTTGATTGATGGTTTATATAGCTTTAGGACAGATTAATACTTTAGCCTAAAAAAGAGATATTGGGAGATAATGGGTTAAAAAGGCAATTTAGATCAATGATTTGATTTTAGGATTAAGATTAAGATTATGAGTTATAAGCAAGAGAAAAAAGGAGTGACTAATGAAATATATATTAAATTTTTTAAGAATGTGTTTGCTCTTTTTTCTTTTCTTTTTTTTTGTTTAGGAAATAGGGTTATTTGTAAGAAAATTATTATGTAATTTTGAACTAATCTAATAAGAGGATCTCTGATTGATAAGATTGATGTTATTGCTTACGACAATTTAATTGGATATGAACTGAATTATGTTTAATAGATTGAAAAAATTTAAGATTTGATTTTATCTGTTAGCTATAAGAGATTGATTAGTTGATAGATTAGATATATATAGGATAGATTAATGCTTTATTTTAATTAAGGGATATCAGTGGAAGAAGAATTAAATAAAATTTACAATAAAAAACTAAGGTACTAGAATATATTTGGAAGGAATACCCGAACTGATAGAGTTTGTATTTAAAGTTAATTTGATTATGGTTGTATAATTTTTTTTAAAGTGTTAGAAACAGGTACAGGTTGATTAAATTTAAACTAGATTGAATTATCTTAAATAAATTATGTTAGTTAAGGGAAAAGAGAGGGAATACTAGAGGTATTGACTGAAGTATGTATAAATGTTTTACTTTGGGATGATTGTTTACCCTAACACCACGGTGTGCTTTGAGCATTTTCTTGTAAAATTAAAAAAACCAATAAAATCTTTGTAAAATCTAGGTTCACAAATAGGCTTGGGCTCCTCTTTTCTTCTTTATTTCATGTCATTTCTTAGGAATTTGGGGAGGGGGGCAAGGGAAGGTGAGAACAATTAACTTGATACTATATGCTCTTCCTACTGCCTAGGACAGCGGTTCTCAACCTTTTTCAGGCTGTGACCCCAACCTGCACCGCGCATGCGAGGCGCTACCCCGCGCATGCGCAGTGCTGCCCCCTGCGCCGGCCGAGGCGTAGGCCGCCACCTGTTCGAGGCGGTGGCAGGCAGGCCCAGGTGCTCAGGTGCTCCTGGGTGGCCGCGGCAGCGACGGTGCAGGGCGACCTGCAGCGACGGTGCAGGGAGGTAAGACACCCGCCGGGCCCCACATGTGCCAAAAACCCTCCCTGTGCCCGCCGCTGCCCCGCTAGCCTTGCCTTCGCTGCCGCCCATTTGGGGCTGCGGCAGGCAGGCCCAGGTGTTCGTGGGTGGCCGCGGCAGCGACGGCGCAGGGCGACCACGGGCTGGGCCACCAGCTGGCCCAGTCCAAGGGAGGTAAGCCACCCGCCGGGCCCCACATGCACCAAAAACCCTGCCTGCGCCCGCCGGCCTCCCACCTCCCACCCCTGGCCCTCTTTTACTTACAGTTTTAGTAGTTGCTCAGCAGGGAGGGGTGGAAAGTTCCGGACCGCTCGCCTTCGCTGCAGACAACTTGCAGCACCATTCGCAGACTGGGACTTTTGGCGGGCTCAGCAGGGCAGAGATAGCCTGGACAATTCCTATTGGCTTTTGAAAGCCAATAGAATTAGACTCTATTCAAGAGAGTCTATTCGATTGGCTTTCAAAAGCCAATAGAATAAGAGGGAGTAGCACAGCTAAGGAAAAGGGGAAAAATGGCGTAGCACAGCTAAGGAAAAGGGGGGAAAATGGCGGACTGCGTTGTTTGGCGACCCCCGTGAAATGGTCGTTCGACCCCAAATGGGGTCGCGACCCACAGGTTGAGAACCGCTGGCCTAGGAAGTCTCTACATGTGGAGTTCAGCCTTGAATAGGATATTGAAAGGAGAGCATTTCAGAGTCAAGTACCACTGCAAAAAAAGCTTCATTTCTTCTTTGTAATATATCACTGTTAAAAAGAAAGAAAATTGTTCAAGAAATAAATTTACTGTTAATAGCTTTAGTGGAATTAGTCAGGATTCTAGCAGCTAAGTACAGCTCTACATGAAGCTTAGGGGATCATCTTTTTGCATTTCATTAAATTTATTACAGTGATTCAACCTGAAAGCGATTACAGCTTTCACTATGTTTAAGTTTTTCCTATCCAGTATTGATAGTAGCTGATAAATCAACAATAACTGATGCACAATACTTTAAGCCTCCAAAGCTATCTGAACTTGAAATGTCAACACTGGAGTAAGGAAAATAAATGCATACAATATTCATTTAGGAAACAGAAAGCAAATGTTTACTTGCAAGATGAGGGATAATTGGAAGAGAAATTGTGATAATTGTGAAAAAGTTCTTAGAATTCTGCCAGATTAGGAAACAGAATATTGACTCTGATGTGACTGTAAAATAAGCACACACATTTTGGCTGTATTCATAGAAATAAAATGACTGGATTTTGGCAAATAATAATTCTGCATCACTGCATTGGTCATACTCCATTTCAAGTATGATGTCCAGTTCTGGGCATTGCACTTGAAAAAAATCAGTCAAATTGGAAAAGGTTTTGAGCTGGACAATGAGGATAATCTGAGGACTAGAGAATAAATCCTGAAGAGAGATTGAAAAAATGATGAAAGCTTAGTTTTGGAAAGATAAGTCTGAAAGGTATATAATATTTGTCTTCCAATACTTTAAGAAAGTTGCATAGTTCTATTCTTCTGGAGCATGCAAATGTATTACATTCCTGTGAATCTAGGTGGTTCTGAAGCCAATCAAAGATTTAAGTTAAGAAACAGATCCCTCCTAATGGTCTAACACTAAATGTAGAAGAAAATTCAGTGGAACTGTTTAGGCAGAGGCTAGGCAGTCATGCAGTTTAAGGGATATTCTCCCTGGACTTCTGCACTGAGCAAAAGGTTGAATTCACTGCTGTCAATTCTCTGTATGAACTCGGTTGAAATAATGCCCAGCTGCAAACCTGCTCTGTCAGGGAAGATGCAGCCTGGCTGCTCAAACAGTTTCTGAAAGAAAAAAAATATCTACTCAGCCTTATCAAGTTTAAATTTCAGTTTAATGATTTCATTCATCTGATTGCACAGTCTTTACAATAGTTCACCATCCTCACCTAATTTATTTGTCTGATAGATCGAATGTAACAGCAGACTGATGACACTTCAGCCAGTCTAAAACCTTTGGCTGGTCTCATCCAAGAGCTTCATACAGGTTTTTAAGAATGTGGGACATAGGATAGAATGTCACAGGAACCCACAAAAAGGTTCTATAGAATCTGTTTAAAATGGTCCTTAATTCTGCCTTTTTGAAACTTTCTCTTAAAGGTCAGAGTGAAATAATTGCGTCCTGCCTTCACACATAGCTCACTGATGATGCTACCAATACACTGTAACCAGAGTCATCAAAGGTGGTGATAGGTCTTGGAGAATCTTCAAAACTGCAATTCCCTTACTTACTTAGTAGAGATCTTCTATGAGAGAAAACCAGCTGTTTTTGGTACCAAGCCTAGATAAAAAATTAGGAGTCCATGTAATTCGCTTCATTAAAAAAGAACCTAGAAGAAGGAACTTGAGATTGGATAATAGTTACAGTCTAGAATTTCTTAAGGTGTAATGGTTAAGATGCTGGCCTAAAAACCAGGAGATTGTGAGTTCTAGTCCTACCTTAAGCATGAAAGCCAGCCAAATTCACTCTCTCGCAGCCCATCCTTTCTCACCTCCCAGAGTTGGGAAAATAGGAAGAAGGAGAATTATGTATGTTAACTGCACTGAGTTACTTATAAAAGTAATAAAGACAGGATTTAAAAATAAATTAATAAAATGACAGTTTTAAAACACCTGGACCATTCCGCATTACAAAACAGCATTTATAGGTCCATTCAGTCAGTCTGATTTAGTGAAAGTTACTGGAATTGGTTTGGATAAAAACTGGTTTAATCTTATTTAATCCAAATGTCTTATTTATATCCCCTGGCCTCCTCAACTGAAACTAATATGACATGTTATTAAGAATAGCATCAAAACATTTCTTTAAAGACTCACTACAAAAGGTGCAAATAAGGCAGAATTAAGCACTATGGAAACCAAATCTATTCATTTACTGCACACAAATTATGTAATTGAAGGCAAGTGCATTGTGCATTTCTAGGTAGCTTCCCTATCTAAGGCCCTGATGATTACCCAGGCTTGCTTAGTTTCAGAAAAGGGATTGCATTCTCTGCCCTTAGGCTGATCTAGCACCATTATTTTCAAGATAAGTAACTATCTGTTGTTACCGTAACACTTCTTCCAGTGGAACAGTACTTTAGAAATGTTTTGTATGTCTCAGTTCTCACTTTACATCTTTAAGGCTTATCAAAATTACCAAAATGTTATCAGGAGAAAAAGTTAGAATATGTAATTTTCTAAATTTTTTTTTTTAAAAAGAATGAACTCTTCTTATTATGCATTTCTTTCAGGAAGGAAAATGGCATGTAAATAATTTATTGCTCTTAAAAAGATATGTGTGGGAGGATGATTTTGTCATATATCAGGCTGTGCTTGCATATTCTTTGCCAAGAGCTATTTCTGACAATATTATTTTCTTGTGTATGGCTGTGAAGGTTTCAGAAACAAATCTGAAAGGAGCAGCTTATAGATTCTCACTGCCTCTTGTCTCCTCCTTGAGCTTTGCCACCAGGACTGGAGCTTAGCATCTCTTTGCCCATCGTTTCCACCTCCACCATCCATATTTCCTCACCCTAAACAGGATCAAGTTCTCAGTAAAATGCCACCACCAGCTTTTTATGGTTTTTTTGTTTTGTTTTTTGGTCTCCTATCTGGCACTTTTAAAGGGAGAGGATTTTGCACTCAGGACAGCAGCCAAGTTTTTGTAGAAGATTTTCCTTTTAAACATTTGTGATGAAAAAATGGCCACTGTTAATGCTTTGATAGTGACACAATTATGCCCAGTTAAAAAGAGTTAAACAATATCTGTCCCTTCATGATTAAAACCGATTTTTAAATTATTATATCTAGGCCTTGTCCTAATTATGTATTTACTGGGGGAGGAGGAAGAAGTAAACTTCTGAAGTGGTAGAAGAATCAAAGTTGTGTTTATGATCTTATTGTGGACAGTTATTAACTTCATGCGATTTGTGGATGCTGGGGACATGCTGCATTTTCTTATAACCCAATTATATGGAAAGGAGTTTTGTTCTTTTATACTACACAGCAATGAGCAGAAAGCAGTTGGATTCTAGACACCCATCTATCTCATCTTAATTCTGAAGAGAATCCAAGTTTCAAAAAATCTGGGTTGCTAAAGGTTCATTTCCTTTATAGGAAATGTATACCTACCCCCTAAAATTAGATTGATAGACTCTGATTTCAGGATAACCTGAATTTTACTCAAGGAGGTGTTGCACTAAGACTCATAAATATTCAGAGAACTGGAAGGAAGCCAGTTGCTGCGCAGTAATACTCTCTTTCCTTAGTGTTAATGTTGCTGTAGAAAAGTAATGCTTCTCAGAGTACTGAAATGCCAGACAGCTATTTGCTACAGCTGCTCCCTTTCATTATGTTGTAGCAGGACAAGTTGTAGAATCCAAACAGGAATAGAATGCTTTAATCAGCACAAAATAAAACAGCACAAACTAACAAGCAAACTTCCAGGTTCACCAGAATTCTCTCCCCCCCCCCCCATGTTAAATTCCCTCTCTCATTTCCAGTAGCTTTGCTAGGAGGGAGAGATGAACTAGAGGAAATGCTATGAAGCCTTAATGAGGTACACCTGCGTATAAAAAGAGCTCATGTTGCTTGTGTATTGAAAGAGTCTTCACAGAGATCAGTTTCTAGGATGAAGTGGAACTTGTAAGTGGCCCTGTAAAATAAAAATGTGATAGTTCCTATACTGTTGAACATTGGGAATTCTAAGTAATTGAAGCAGATACCACTTTCTCAACTTTAATGGTGTTAGATGCCTTCCACAGCCTCCTAGATTATGCCGGAAGGGCTGTCTTTTGCTGGCTGAGGTTGTAGAGAATTAAACATCACAGGATCTCTAGGTCCAAATAATGCAGGTCAGTGTAAGCAACAACTTGAACAGGGGCAACTTCAGCTGGGATGCCCATATCCGAATTGGGTGGCTTTATTAATGAAACCAGGATGCTCACATTTTTACCATCCAACATCAAATAGTCACCTCATTTCTAAAAGACATTGACTTATTCACAGTGGCTATTCTAGTCTCACAATCTTTTCCTAGAGATTTAGAATCCCCAGCTGTCTTTTCATATACGTTTTTCTTATTTGTGAAAAAGTAATCTGCAAATCAGATGTTAAGATCCAAACTATCTGAAGATTATTTTTTATTAGATTTTATCCCAGCTTTATGAGTAATTCAAGGCAGTAAACATACTTAATACTCCTTCCTCCTCCCATTTGCCCCACAACAACAACCCTGTGAAGTGAGTTTGGCTGAGAGACAGTGACTGACCCAAAGTCACCCAACTGGCTTTCATGATTAAGTTCAGGATTAGAACTCTAGTCTCCTGGTTTCTTACCCAGCACCGCTAGACCAAAATGGTTTTCAGTGTGCTTAAATAGCCCCTGAATTGAATCTCATAGCCTCCAGAGGTTGAAAATAAGGTGTGGATGATTTCAGTTTTAGCTACAACTTTTAGTACTGAGTGATTAAAAAAATGTATTGATTTTCTATTCTTGAGCCATGTGTACCATATGTTTAACCCTTTCTTTCCAATTGCCTTTTGCTGCTGCAAGTGCCTTCCAAATGTGCACTTGCCTTCCAAATAGCTTTAAGATAGACGTAAAAAAGCTTAATGGGTAAAGTTTCAGATGAAAAACAGCCAAGAAGGACACTACATAATTCCTCACTTCAAGAGGTACTTTACATCAGGAAGTAGCCATTGTTTACCCCATATTTCAACATCTGACACATTTATTGTTTGCTATGCAGAAGTAGCTGATATTAATTTTAGATCAGTGAGAATTTGTGGTATCTTTTTTTTTTCAATGAAAGGCTGTTTCCTGATTTGCTTGCTTTATTTCCTCAAATTAGTTCAACATCTCTATAGAAAACATTTATGTGAACTGCATCCTTAGCCAGGCATAAATCTATTTTCTGGATTCATAAAATGCAGTAGTGTATTTCTCCATTGCAACCATTCCTTTGAAGATGTGATATGCTGCACAAGAATCAATCTAAAGAAGTAAATTCCATTTAAACTGTTTGTTCCTTTTTACCCAGTTCATTTCTGAGTTAGAGCTGATGGCCCTCTTTGAATCTCTTGGAATATTCAGCACCCAGACTTCTTTGGTGGTCTCCTCTCACAGCTGGCTGGGCAGGCACTGAACATTGGAGTACAATCAATACCGGAAAACTCCAACAGCAAAATTGAGGCAGAGGACTAAGAGGGAAAGTGGCTTAATGGTTACAGTATTTTGCCCTATTGGATATCCAACATAGAAAAGCTTACTGGGCTATTTTAGCAACAACAGGAAGGTGTTTTTTTAAAAAAAATTCCCCTGGACTTTTCACATTCTTTATCTTTCAAGCAAGTGTATTCTAGTTTTGGTTTATAATAGTAAATTTTTAATTCTGTTTTAAGCTACACGTAAGCTACTGAATGCCACTTCTTTTTTTATTTTACTAGAGCCAATTCTAATAAGTAAAATGAATAACTAGCCCTAAAAACACATATAAGGTGAATGGGATCAGAATGAAACTATAAACCCTCCCCCTACACGCACGTGTTCCTCCACACATATTTTTTCAGACTGTAGCTGGACATTCCGATATTTGAACCCTCCACCTTCCATCCCAAAACTAGTCCAACTAAGAAAAAGTGTTTATTATTTTACTATTTCTGAAAATTGCACCTTGGTTTTCTTATTTTTTCCAGATTCACAGTAAAGATGGAACTTGACATATATATTTATTCTTCTTCTCCCAGAAACCTGCCTTGGTTTATTACAGTTGAATGAACCCGAAATCCTTTTTAAAATTCTGAAATTTATTCTGTACACTCTCCAGAATGAATCTTAACAGAAAATGAATATACATTGAGACTGTTTATTTTTACTCTATTTATTAAAAATAGATTCTTGATTTCGCAGATGCTGGGAGCTTAATGCTGGAAATATAAAATGGATATATCAAACTCCAATTTTAGTAGCTATTGGGGTAAGATTACTTCTCTCTCTCTCTCTCTCTCTCTCTCTCTCTCTCTCTCTCTCTCTCTCTCTCTCTCTCTCTCTCTCTCTCTGTATTAAACATTGAACATTGTTGTATATATTAGGATCTGCAAAATGCTGGATGGTAACAAAGAGATATAGAAAATGCAGATCAGTTATGATAAACCTAGTATTTATCTTTAGACAATTGCAAAAGAATGTTATGTGAAGCAAGCCCTCCGCAGGCCTCTTCAATCGGGTGGGTCAGTCACGAAGGCCAAATGTTAGAGATGAAGCATGAGGCAAGTCAGGTTTCTCTCTGAGGTGTCTGACATCGAATGAAGCCAGCCACCCTCTTTTATTGAGGTCAGATCAAACAACGTAATAAATCATGTCATGTACAAGGAAATTGAGTCAGGCACATGAAACAAACACACAGGATGGTATATTTCCTACATGTAATTGCTAATCAACCAACATTTCCTTAACTATCTAACTTTGCTTCCTGCTTAGTCCAGGTGTCAGTGAGTTCCCAAGATGCTATCTTGGCTATTTAGCATCTGTCCAGGAATATTCTTTAATCTAACAACAAATGTCTCAGGGCTGTATAACATTCCTTGATTTAACAGCAAGTGTTTCAAGCATAGCCTGAAAGTTCCTGTGTTAGCCGGTAATTAGGAAGCTTTCAAGCATAGCCCAAAGGTTCCTGTGTCAGCCGGTGATTAGAGAGCTTTCAAGCATAGCCTAAAATCCTCCTGCTGTTATTCCTGCCTGTGTTGTTATTTCAGTACGTGGCAATAAACAAAGTCACGATGGTTTAGGGAGCGTTGCTAGAGTGCGTTACAACAGTTATGTATAAAATGACATTACCATTTCTACCTTCTTCTAATGACTATGAGAGACCAACAGGGTTTTGACACTATCCCACATCATCTCCATTAGCAGGCAAACAATAATTCTGTGTGGGAACATCTGACTTCTCTTAAAGATAGTTTTCTATGTTCTTACTATTAAAGAAAGTCTGAAAGTTGAAGTTCTTTCTCTTTTTCCAGTCTTTCAAGGGAAAGGAGAAGAGAGTGGCTTAAAACTGTAGCTTTATTACAATCAGATCTATTCCGCAGCTACAGTATTGCAGTTTTCTTTTTTTAATCCAGGAGCTTGCTCTCATTTGATAATTCCTTTTCCATACTCCTGGACAGTTTTGTCCCTGTGCAAGAAAGCATTCTGGCTGGCAAAGAGCTGAGCAATCACTTTAATTGATGCTTTCTTTTTTGTTGTACTTTATAGAACAGGAGATGACATTTTATGTCACAATCAGGAATGAGATGCTGTGACTGCTTTTGATATGTGAGAACAAAACACTCCTTCTCTGGCACACATGCCAAGTTATTGCACTGCTTTTTATTCTTTTGAGCTGCTTGAATTATTTCAACACTGAACTGTACATCCTTTTAAAGCTGCCACTTTAAATTGCCTGTTGAAAGATAAAATTACATTTCCTCTTTTTTAATAAAAGTAAAAGATGCAGTTAACATATGTTGTATTTCTTAAAGTCTTATTCTCTTAAAGTCTTATTCTTAAAGTTTTATTCTCTTATTCTCCATTTCATCCTGAGACAACTCACCGCGGGATAACTCGAGAGAGGGACAGGTGAATTGCAGCAGGCTTTGTCTTGCTTTATGTTTGAGCCTTCTCAAGTTAGAAGTCCTCAAGGCTGGGGTAAGCTGCAATTCTACTTGTCCCTTAATAATAATAATAATAATAATAATAATAATAATAATAATAATAATAATAATAATAATAATAATAATGAAGTTGGAAGGGACTTTGGAGGTCATCTAGTCCATCCCCCTGCTCAGGCAGGAAACCCTATACCATTTCAGACAAATGGCTCTCCAGTCTCTTCTTAAAAACCTCCAGTGTTGGAGCATTCACCGCTTCTGGAGGCAGGTTGTTCCACTGGTTAATTATTCTAACTGTCAGGAAGTTTCTCCTTAGTTCTAGGTTGCTTCTCTCCTTGATTAGTTTCCACCCGTTGCTTCTTGTCCTGCCTTCAGGTGCTTGACTCCCTCTTCTTTGTGGCAGCCCCTGAGATATTGGAACACTTGAATCATTCCATGTTGAATTTTGCTGCAGCGAGTTGTCCCGTGGCAAGTTGGCCACGATGAGTTCTCCCATTCCAACCCGTGTGCCAGCTGTTGGCATTGCTTTTGTTGCAATTAGTTGCAAATGGAATTGTAAATATACTGGTTTTTCTACCCAGCTCCAATACAGTGGTGCATCATTTATTTTTTCATAATGGAAAAGACTGTTCTAGCTTTGCTCCCTTACAGTTCTCAGTGTGAAGTTCAGAAAAGTGGCATTTTGGCAATTATGAGACCATTTATTATTTAATATAGAGATCAGAGATTTAATAAAGGAATTAGTCTAGGAAGCAGTTAAATAAATGTGGCTGTCACTATCTTGGCCACTTTGCAGAGTCATGTATTTTTCAACTAGCTTCTCAGAAGCTGTGCAACAGCCAAGATCAAAATTGGAGAGCTTCCCAGATAGGTGGGATACTAATATTGGAAGTGGCTAGATACAGATTCTGGACTTTTTATACTAGTTCAGTTTTGCTGCCTGGCCATCTTGACAATATTATGTTCCAGATATAAGAAAGTATTGAAATACGTTCTCAAAATATTCCAAAACATACCTCTAAAAGATGATGGAATAAAACAATTCTGTTTTACAGCTGAACTTTGTCCTCTTCCTGAATACTGTGCGGGTGCTGGCCACAAAAATTTGGGAAACAAATGCTGTTGGCTACGAAGTCAGAAAGCAATATAGGTATGGTGTATTTTTAGAAGCAGTCTCTGCTAGAACTGACTTGGTCAGACAGAATGTTTTTTTTACTTGTAATGAAGGAGTCTTCTATTTGGAAATATATTGGTTATCTTTTGCCTGGAGAAAAGCCAAGTTTTATATATATATAACCATGTTTTCTATTGGATTTAAAACCATGTTTTCTATTGGATTTAAAAGTCCATTTAGGGATACAAATTACTAGTAGGTTTTGTACACCAAGCTCTGCATGAAATTAAACTGAAAAGAAAGTGCAGATATTTTGTGGAAAAACTGAATCATTTTTGTTCTGCAGCACTGGAGATGGAGAATCCACCAGTGGGTTTAGACTGTGTTCCCGCCCAATCAGATCAATTCAGCCAAAGTTGCCACGCCTCTCCTGGGCTAGAAGGTTTCAGTCTTGAC
Organism: Bothrops alternatus; assembly: GCA_034064705.1. NCBI lineage: Eukaryota > Metazoa > Chordata > Lepidosauria > Squamata > Viperidae > Bothrops > Bothrops alternatus. The sequence goes on from JARGCV010000068.1 coordinate 5,171,229, forward strand.
TTGATCTTGCCCATGAACAGACGTGCAAGTTTGGCTAAGTTTGGCTCTTAGCCAGGTATAGTCTCCATTGGTGGATTTTCCATCTTTCCTTGACTTTAAACAGTTTCTGTTCAGTGCTGTGCTCAGCACTGGGGTCGGATTGCTGTTTATTCCAAATCCCCTCCTCCCCCTCTTAGCCTTAAAGTGTGGCTGGGATCAGCATATCTTTCTGCGTTTCGTTGTCTTTCAGTTTCGCTTTCTTCTATCCTCCCTAACTTTCTCAGTTGGATTCCTATTAAGTTCAGTTTCATTTAATAATTTCTCCAGGAACAACTATAGTCCTTTTTTATCTTGCTTTAGTTTTCCTTCCCTGATTGAGAGCTGGAACGCATCTCCAGGAGCTACGATTCAAGGGGGGGGGGTGGAAGTGCTAATCAGCAGGAAGGCTTACAAGCAGTTTAAAATGCTGTTTTTTTGCCTTCTTTCATGATTTACCGGGCTGTCCTTGCTATTCTGGGAGGCTGAAGATTCGGTGCTTCCCAATTACAGCCCCTGTTACCGGCTGAGCACACGCTGCTCCGAACGGGTTTTTCTTTGTTGAATCAGCTGGCTGGCGGTTCAATTAGGTGGCTAAACAGGGCGGCAGATGCAGGCGAGCTCCATTTGCTTTTTGGAGGCTGCAACTGCTTTACTGAAGCTCTTGAGTGATTTTCGAGTTGGAGGAGTTCTCTGGACCCTATAGGGAAGCTCAGAGACACATAGTGGTGGCCACATAGTTATTAAGAATTGCGTCTGCCATTTTGTGGATGCTGAACCATTCTCAGTTATTAACCAGTCTCAGTGAGTTTCATTTTCACAACGGCTACCATCTTGAATCCGCCATTTTGAGAACTAACAGTTCTTTTTATAATTATCTGGCTTTTTTGTTTGGAGCCTGCACTGAATCCTTTATTCAAAACAGTTCTTCAGTTAGTTACATTCTCCTTCTAGCAGAATTTGAATTCGTGTCTACTCATCTATACTCAATATTACTTACACACACAGTAGGTCCTTGATTCTCCCTGTATAGCAGTATTGGATTCCAGGTGTACCTTCTCGTGCACCTGGGTTTACCCACAACATAGCAGTTTCTGGATTCCAGGTGTACCCTATTGTGCACCTGTGTTATCCATTAATTGGTAGTTTTCTGGATACCAGGTGTACCCCATCGTGCACCTGTGTTATCCATAAATCAGCAGTCTTTGGATACCAGGTGTACCCCATCGTGTTATCCATAAATTAGCAGTCCCTGGATACCAGGTGTACCCCATCGTGCACCTGTGTTATCCACAAATTAATAGTCATTGCTTACCAGGTGTACCCTACCATGCACCTGTTATCCACTAATTGGCAATCCTTGGATACCAGGTGTACCCTATCGTGCATCTGTGATTTTCCAAGTAGACAATAAAAGCTGTCTCTGGATTCCAGGGGGTACCCTATCGTGCTCCTGTGCTTATCCAGAGTAGACAAACAGCTGCCTCTGGATACCAGGAGTACCCAATCGTGCTTCTGTGATAATCCGCGAGGATGGAAGAGTCTGGCTCTTCCAAGAAGGGAGCTTCACCACTCTCATCAGTCTCTAAACGACAGAAATCTTCCAATCAAGAGGCGGCAGGTAAGATTTTGGCCAAGGCCAAAGCCAAGGCTAGATCTGCAGGCAAAACATCAAAAAATGAGGAAAAAACGGCCAGTAGGAGACACCGGGCATTAGAGAGGGTATTCTATAAAGCCCAAGAACAGACCAAGAGTGAAGCCACTCAGGCTGAAGTTCCTTCATTTGATTTACCACTGGGACCCTCCACTTCCCCTCTGGGAATCTGGTCCACAGGAGATACCGTCTCTACCTCTCTACTGGGTGATTCATCTCATCGAGAGCACATCTTGCAGCCTGCGGCTCAGTGGGCTTTACAGTCCGCCCCGGAAGCCACTTTTATCCCCACAGTGGCTGGACTCAGACTACCAGAGCCGGTTCCTCTGCCCACGGAGGACCGTCTAAATGAGTTGATTGCACAGGCAGTAGAGCGCACTTTTCAGGCTAGATCTCAGGTTCCTAGGTCTACCTCAGTTTCTCCCCTACCGATTCACCAGACAACTACAGAGGCATATGGTGCATCTACTTCGCCTTCACAATCTTCTTACTCTGAAGGTTCATCCTTTCGTGAGTATGATGCAGACGTGGGGATTCCAATGTCAGATCAGGAGGATGACCCTCCCGAAATGCCATCGTTTACGGGTCTCTTTAATCTATCTCATTTTGTTCCCTTGCTCCAAAAGGCCACTTCCATGGCCCATCTTGGTCCCGAGCCTTCTGCATCATCATCGACTGCGGCTCCGGACTCGGAGGTGGATCCGAACTTCATTGAACCGGTAACCACACAACACCACATACCATGTCCTTCCATGTTTCTGAATGCGATCAGGAAACAGTGGGAAACCCCAGGTACCCTCCCCATCCCGAGTGGGAGTGATAAAAGACTCTATAATGTGGCCAAGGACTTGGCAGATGCCCTAGAGGTCCCCAAGGTGGACGAACCCTTGGGACCCCTGTTATCTCCCACTGCCACTCCAGGGGACATGTCTGATGCCCTAAAGGCAGAAGACCATAAAAAGGAGCTCACTTTTCGCAAGACACACCAAGCTACAGCTTGGGCTATTAGGGCAGCTACATCAGCCTCTTTCTTCAATAGGTCTGCTCTCTGCTGGCTTAGACAGCTTCAGGCCAGAATTCCAGTGGAAGATATCTGCACCCACCAGGATTTGAGCAAGATGGTGGCAGCAACGGAATATGCTTCCGATGCTACACTACAGGGGGCCAGATTTTCATCTAGGGCCTTGGCTTCTAATGTTACTGGACGCCGCATACTTTGGCTGAAACACTGGCATACAGACGCCAGATCCAAATGGCGCCTGTCAGCAGCCCCTTACCGAGGGGGAAAAAAAGCTGTTTGGAGAAGCTTTACAGCCTTACCTTACAGAGAATAAGGATAAGCGTAAGGTCCTCAATCACCTTATTAAGCGTCCAGACAAAAGATCCAACACGTACTCACGGAGGCAGTCCTTTCGTTCAGGGACTAGGTCCAATTATTCCTATCCGCCCCACTCCTTTCCGGTCAGACAGGACAGACAATCAGACAGAACGGGCTCTAAGCCCAGACAACAATTTCAGGGCAAACGGCCCTTTCGTGGGAGCGGTTGGCCCTTCCGTCGTTCCAGATGACTCTCCAGCAGTCCTTCCCATAGGCGGCAGACTTTCTCTCTTTGCCAGCCAGTGGGAGGTCACCACCACAGACGCATGGGTGCTGAACACGGTTCGTCATGGTCTCTCTCTAGAATTCCTCACCTACCCTCCAAATCGCTTCCTCTCTTGTCTCCAATCAAGAAATCTCACAAAGAAAAGGTTGATGCAACAGGCCATTCAGCATCTTGTAAACATAAGGGCCATAGAACCGGTACCGTTGGATCAGAGAGGTTGGGGATTCTACTCCATCCTCTTCGTCGTTCCCAAAGCCTTGGGGGGATGGAGAGCAATCCTAGATCTAAAAAGACTGAACTGGCATCTTGTTTATCGAAAATTCAGGATGCAAACGCTCCAGTCAATTCTCGGAAGCGTAAGAAGAGGAGACTTCCTGACGTCCGTAGACCTTATGGAAGCTTATCTTCACATCCCCATCTCTCTCAGCCACCACCGGTTTCTACGGTTTGCTTACAGGGGCAGACACTATCAATACAGGGCGTTACCTTTCGGTCTATCCTCTGCCCCGAGGGTTTTTACCAAGGTCCTCGCTGTGCTAGTAGCTCACCTCCGGATGGTGCTTGTCAGAGTCCAGCGTTACCTGGATGACATTCTGATTCAGTCATCATCAGGACAAGCCGCTCTGTCGGATCTAGAAAGGGTGATCAACCGTCTTCAAAACCACGGGTTTTCGGTGAATTTTTCAAAGAGTCACTTGTCCCCTACAACAAGGCTATTACACTAGGGGCCATCATAGACACGGTCGACTGCCGTGTCTTTCTATCCCAAGAACGTCAGGAAAGCATATGACAGTTGGTCCTACAAATCTGCAGGAGCGGCATGGCAACAATAGCAAGTCTTTCCCAATTACTGGGGAAATTGATATTAGCCATTGCTATCGTTCCTTGAGCCAGGCTCCATTCCAGGACACTGCAGTGGTTTCTGCTCCCTTTCCAGAGACGGAACCTTAGCTCGTCAATTCGGAAAGTGTGAATTCCAGTCAGAGTGTCGTGCTCCCTCAGGTGGTGGCTCTCATCGGCCATGCTCAGGGGATCTTCCTTCAAGGAGCCTGACCGAATTACTCTGACGACTGACTGGGACCTTCTAGCCCAGGAGAGGCGTGGCAACTTTGGCTGACTTGATCTGATTGGGCGGGAACACAGTCTAAACCCATTGGTGGATTCTCCATCTCCGTGCTGAGAAAAGGCGTTCAGGTAAGACAACGCCCCATTCCTGGCATTGGCTGCAGAATTTGATTTAAATCTAGACATTTCAGTGTCTGACAGACTCCTTTCCGATTCTGGTCTTTCTAAAAATGATTACAGAAGCAGCAGAGTAACACAGTGAAACATATATTCTATAGTCAAATTATCTTTCATTTCTTCATCTTCAGGGATATTTAGCTCTATTTCCACACCAAAATGCAATTATTTCTTAGTAATTCTGCCAATGCATGTTGACTCATAAAAGCTTTTCTTGAATATTGGGAACTATTTAGAAAGAGAAGAAAAGGAACACACATTAACAGGAAGAGAAAGCCAATACTGTCTTCATAGAATTACTAATCTATGACTTAGAAGAACCTAACTTATGTTGGGGTGGTGCTGAATTGATTAGTGCCAGGAACATATTGAGGCCAACTGATGTCCTAAGCAGAACCCTTCCATTGCTTCACTGATGAGACATTATGAGTTTGGTGATTTTCTTGCAGACATTTCATTAGCAAACTAAATAATATCATCAGTTCACTGGTGATGTTACCTAGTTCAGCAGTAAAACATCTGCAAGGAAACCATCAAATTCAGAGAGCACCAAAGTCCCCATAATTTAATTAAATAAATAAAACTTGAATGTGGCAGGGAAAGAGTTAAGAGCATGATAGCTAGGGGAATAAAACTCTGTGATGCCCACTTCCCTTCCTTCTCTAAGCATGTATTTATTTTGCATAATAGTTAATCCAGGACTAATGAAACCACAATTGCAATTTCTGAGAACAGAAGCAGGCTTCTAGGAAATAAACCTTTTTATTCATCTAGCTCGCCAGGATTTTAGACAATGATCTTTACTAGTCTCCTCTGAAAAATATAGTAATTGAACCTTCTGCATGCAAGGAACCACTTGATTTCTGAATGATGGCCCTTCCTCACCATAATTGCCCAAACAGTCTGTATATTCCTTCTTCTTGTTGGCTTATCTAGTAGTAATCACATTCAAGCCAGTTTTACATGAAGATTCATGAATGTGTTAGATTTCTGGCAGTTAATGGACTGGCAGTTCTATTATTTGGATTTTCCAGTTGTATTTGATGAATAAAAAGGGATTGCTACTCAAAAGAGATGATGAAGAAATCTAAAATGTATTGTTACAATACCCTGGCATGCTGTGTCTCTTTTGTCCAACTTGAAAGCAGCTAGTACGAATTTTAAATATGTAACTTCACAGATACAGAAACACATATAGATGAGATGCAGACCGATTGTAAATTTATTTCATAATAAGGTTTCCAAATATTTGAAGTCCTCTCGTGTAACTATTAAGATCTATTTGTCAAATCACAATTCACAATCAGGTTGAAAACAGTAGACCAAGACATTCCTCCCACACACACTCCCCGCACACAAATAGAAATAAAAAGATCAAATTAATATTCACCCAGGATAAGCTGCTGATATGCTATGCTTTTATATAATGTGTTTTTGTAGTTCACCCATCTTTGTAAACTGAGGCTCCCAATTAAAACTAGAAGCATTTGGGTGTATTGTTACTATTTATTTTTTTTAGTCTTGCTATTGAGTTAATTAAAGCCAGACATTGCAGGGGTAGATGGATAAATATGCTTTACCAAGTTCCATGCTGCAAGCCAATTACCCTTAGAGAAAAAAAATGTGAAGCAATGATATAAGCCATATTTAACTATGTTTATCTGATAATCAAAATCAAAGCTAAAGCAAAATAAGCAGCAACGTTCTGAATGATAAATTGCTACTCTTGTTTCAATTTTGCAACAAAAGTGTATGTACTGTACAGGAAAAGATAGTCATGAGATTAAAGCAATAGGAAGAATGACAAGCATCATAACAAACAACTCCAGAAATATTCTCTCCAGCATCAAAATGAAGAATAGGAAATCTTTGGTCTGTGGTTTAACCAGGCCAACCTATACAGATTTCTAGGCCTTGAGCGAGATCATCAAATATTCCAGCTAGAGCAAGGGTCCCCAACCCTTGGGCCATGGTCCACTACCAGGCCTTGAACCTTTCAGAACTGAGCTGCGGAAGTAGGAGGTGCAGGCACTCGCACACTCCATTTGTGTGAGCGGCAGGTGCACCTGCCCGGTACTCTTACAAATGAGTTGCACATGTGTACCCGCTTGCCCACCATGTATGAGAAACCATCCCCTTCTCTCTCCCATCCCCTCCCCCACTGGTCTGCAAAGCCAAAAAAAACAAAGTTGGGGACCTCTGAGGTAGAGCTTCCACATGAGTGACTATGGTTTGTCCAAACTTATACATTCCCCTTTGGCAAGTACCCTTGACAGCTAAGAAGCTTGGAATGTATAAGATTGCAATTTATATCATGTTCATCTTATGCAGCATGTGGCAGTCTCATAATTATAATTTCTGTTAACTTTCTTCCAGAAAACTAGCAAAATCCACTTTAATTCTGATTCTCGTCTTTGGTGTGCATTATGTTGTCTTTGTGTGCCTACCTCACACATTCACTGGGTTAGGCTGGGAGATCCGGATGCACTGTGAACTCTTCTTCAATTCATTCCAGGTCTGGTTTCATGGTACTACCTTATCATTTATGAACCACTCAGATGTTCAGATACAAAACCAGGGCCATATTGCTGTATTGCTTGCTGCAGGGCAAGAGATGCCTAATGAATAGGAATTGCATAATTGAAAAGCAAATAATACTTATATTGTAAGCATGCAATTTAGTCTGCACTCATAAGACTAGGAACAGACATGATTCCAAGGGCTTCTTATTACTCTTTTCTGTTGAAGATGCTGCATAAAAGAAGCCTCAGCTTTCCCATAATTCTCCAGATGTACGGTAGCTAGCTTTTGATCTTTCAGTTTGATCACAGGAGTTGGTATGTATTTGTAGCAAAATTGATTGCAGGTCTCAAATCCCATGTCATAAGAAATTTGTTTGCTTCTAAAGCTCCACAATATCCTTCTGTTGTTTTCTTAAAGGATTGGCACAAGAAAGCCCTGAAAAAATATTTATTGGTGGAGGTTTTTTTTGTAAAAACCTTTTCTATGTATGTGACGATCCAAGATTCTTTGGCAGTATTTGCACTTAAAACCTTTTGCATTAAAGATGTGAAGTAAGATCTGAGCCTACTTTATGAAACAATATAGTCCTTGGAGCAAAGCAAATGAAATACAGCTTCAGCACGGTGATCATGCCATAACATTTAATGCTTTCCAATCTCTGTTGCATGAATAAAAAATACAACAATTCTGTTCCATCAAATCTGCAAATTGAATTTATTTTGAAATGAAATCTATTTTATAAAATTTCAGAATCTCTTCTGCTTCCTCTACACTTTTTTCATTGCATCACCTGATCATTTAAAAACTGTAAAATTATTTCTAGAATGAAAGAGTGGAATGAAAATACCTCTTACAGCAGCGGTTCTCAACATTTTCCGGGGCTCGACCCTGGCCCGCATTGCGCAAAAAAAATATATGGCAGGCCCACGCATGCGCGGCGCGATGGGGCGCATTGCGCATGTGCGGCGCGACAGCCCGCATTGCGATAGGAAAAAAATGGCCGACCCCAAAAAAAATATGGCGGACTGCGGTGCTTGGCGACCCCCGTGAAATGGTCGTTCGACCCCAAATGGGGTCACGACCCACAGGTTGAGAACCGCTGTCTTACAGATAAAGCTATATTCTTGTTTTAAACAAATCTAAGAATTCCTAGTAACACATAGCAAATATTGTACAAATTTTTTCTTAGAAGAATGAGATTATATGCTTGCATTATACTACAAAATTTATTGAGTTTGGTTTCCCCAGGGCATATATAGAGCCAAAACCAATCTTGGATCTCTCACAAACCCTTTTTATTAATGTTTGATTGTTATACATTCAAAAATAAAATAAAACCCACCCAGACAGGTTGATAGGGGTCTATTACCTACACAATGAAAATGTTAAATTTATATTATAAGCCATTACTAAATTAATCTTAAAACTATCTTTAACACTAACAGCAGAACTAACCTTAAAACTCTATTGCTAATAGTAAACATGAACCCTAACACCAATGTTATCAAACCCTTAATTTAGCATGGCTTTAAACCAAGGATTCAAACTCGTGACATCACGTGACATGTCATGACGTATTGTGACTTTTTTCCCATTGCCGGCAATGGGGTGGGCACAGTTTTGGCGTGACGCATCTGGCCTGAGGGCCGGCAGTTTGACACTCCTGTTTTAAATCTTGCCAAGCTGTAATACTAATTTAACTCTAATAACTCTAGATTTTGTTAGCATTAGTTTGGCTAATCTTAATCCCAATATTGCTCTAACTATACACAACAAATCGAGCACTAAACCTAAACCAATCAAAACTATTTAATCCTATCCACCTAATCTTAACTCCAACCTGAGCTGAACCTAATCCTAATTCAACCCGGATGCTAACATTAACTATGAAAACTAATACATAACCCTGCTGTCAATATTAACATTAACCATGAACTTTAACACTCACCCTAGTTATAACTTTCCTATAATTTATACAATAAACCTAATGCTTAATGATACTAATAATTCAGATTCTTTAGTCCTTATAACAATACTAACCTTAACTCTAACCCCAATCCTGTTACAATAAATCTGGCCCATGCTATAGGTATAGATTTGATTGTGAAATATATTCATTTAGTTTATGGTTCAAGATAATGATAATTATGTTCCTTTTAAAATTCTTATTCTCAATTCTTCCAGGGATTTTTTGTCTCTATCATCTATTGTTACTGTAATGGAGAGGTAAGTTTCTAGTGGGTAATGGGTATGCAGGTGGTGGTGGTGGTGGTGTGTGTGTGTGTATTTTCATAGTCGTGCAAAGGGATGCCATGGGTTGCCCCTCTGTCTCTCTCAGGCGGGGTTCTTATCCCCCCCTCCTCCAACTCCTCATGTTGCACTCTCCCAACAGTCTTTTCTCCTTTATGGAGAAAATTCATCTGTGCCTCTTTATTTCAAGGGGATGTGCATGGAAAACTACCTCTGCTTGTGGCTAGCTATCCTTTCTGTATCTAGCAGAGTGGCTGGGATGTATAATAGATTAAATTTACTGTCAAAATGCGACTGCTGAACCCCGAAAATATGCATTGCTTATTTATGTCGATTAAGATCAAAGAGCTAATGATTGAAAGAAGAGGAAAAGGGAAATATCAAAGAACTTGCACAATTTAATTCATAATTTATTTTTCAGGTGCAAAGAAAAGGGGGTGGGTTAGAACAAAATAGATTTAATTACAGAATAAAGTTGGAAGGGACCTTGAAGGTCTTCTAGTCCAACCCCCTGCTTAAGCAGGAAACTCTGTACTACTTCAGATAAGTGGCTGTCCAGTCTCTTCTTAAAAGCCTCCCGTAATGAAGCATCCACAACTTCTGAAGGCAAAGGATGTTGCATCAGTTGTTTTCACTGTTAGGAAGTTTCTCCTTAATTCCGGGTTGCTTCTCTCCTTGATTAGTTTCCATCCATTATTTCTTGTCCTGCCTTCTGGTGCTATGGAAAATAAGTTGATCCCCTCTTCTTTGTGGCAGCCCCTCAAATACTGGAACACTGCTATCATGTCTCCCCTATTTCTCCTTTTCTCTAGACTGGCCATATCCAATTGCTGCAACCGTTCTTCGTATGTTTTAGTCTCCAGGCCCTTAATCATCTTAGTTGTTTTTCTCTGCACTTTTTCCAAAGTCTTAATATATTTTTTGTCATGTGGATGCAGTATTCCAGGTGTGGTCTTACTAAAGTTTTATAAAGCGGTACTAATACTTCACATTATCTTGACTCTATCCCTCTATTTATGCAAACAAGGATTGCATTCGCTTTTTTGGCTGCTGTAGCACACTGCTGACTCATATTTAAGTGATTGTCCACGAGGACTCCAAGTTCCCTCTCACAGTTACTGTTTTTGAGCCAAGTTTAACCTAATCTGTACTTGTACCTTTGGTTTTTCCTGCCTACGTCTAAAACCTTATTTTTCTTTACATTAAATTTCATTTTGTTGGATAGGGCCAGTGGTGGGATTCAGCCAGTTTGCACCACTTCGGCAGAACCGGTAGCTAATGTTTTGTTGCCCAGGCCCAGAATGGACTTCCAGAAGCAGCATCCACACAGAGAACTGGTTGTTCACATATTTGAATTCCATCACTGGATAGGGTCCATTGTTCTAGTAAGGAAACAACTTGGATCAACCCACAAAATGAAACAGGAAAAAAACAATGTTCAACATTTGCATGGATGCCTTTTTCTTTCTGATTCTCCACCTCTTATTCAAACTAGGATGGATTTCTTACCTGGTTGAAGGCAATTGGGGAACAAATACCATCTCCTCCAGAGAGGGCAGCAAAAGAACGAAGGCAAAACAAAGCTGGCCTCCTCCTCTTCTTAAAGAGGTTCAGAATAGGTTCAGAATAGGTTTCAATAACTATTAAATCCAAATTTATTCATGCTTAGAGTAGATTTATTTAAATCAATGGGATTTGTTAGTTACAAAGTTACATAGCTCAAGCTATATTTGATTAATGTCAACTGGAACTTTCTCTGCATGAGAGGGAGGTTATATGGGTTGCCCTGACTCTTAGCATTTATTTATGATTATATACCCAATGAAATGTTGCCATGGAAGGTGATAGCATGGTTTGTAAGTCAGGTATTATTGAATCCTGCTTTACAAAAAAAAATAAGTAATAAAAGGTGAATGATGTCCATCTTAACTGAATGGTTAAGTGTAATAATAAGTGGGAAGCAAAAGTATGCATCAGAATCTTGCTTATGATTCAGCTCTCACTTTTGGCTAATTATCTCTTCAGATTTATTTTTGGTATAGAAAGGAAGTTGAGAGGTCTGACTAATACATTAAGTATCAGTCATAGTATCTGAACAGAATACAAAAAAATATTATTTTGAAGACTTGTAATTTTTCAGTCATTAGAACCAGTATGCACATGTAACTTTTATTCTGGAACATATCTTGTTTTGCTTAAAATCAATTCAAATCTTATGATAATAGGAAAAGAATTGAAACTAATTCTATCACCAAAGCTTGTGCTGTTAGTGACTCCTTCTTTTCCCATGATATATGCTGTACTGCTGCTGCTCCATATCCTTTTAGCCGTAGTCCCCTACTCACTGCCTACTACATATTTTTTATTATAAATATAAATATATTTATTATAAGCTTGAACAATGGGCCCTATCCAAAATGAGTTTCTTCAAGGTGGAGAAAAGCAAATATTTACATTTAGGCAGGAAAAATCAAAGGTACAAGTTCAGATTAGATGGGACCTGGCTTAAAAACAATAACTGTGAGAGGGACCTTGGACTCCTAGTGGACGATCACTTGACTATGAATCAGCAATGTGCAGCAGCAACCAAAAAAGCTAATACAATCCTGGATTGTATAAACACATAGAATCAAGATCACACAAAGTATTAGTACCGCTTTATAAAACTCTAGTAACACCATACCTGGAATACTGCAGCCAATTTTGGTCACCATACTACAAAAAAGATGTTCAGGTTTGGAAAAAATTCAGAGAAAAGCAACTAAGATGCTCAAAGGCCTGGAGACTAAAACATACGAAGAACGGCTGTGGGACTTGGGTTTGGCTAGTCTAAAGAAAAGAAGAAATAGGGGAGACATGATAGCAGTATTCCAGTATTTGAGGGGCTGCCACAAAAAAGAGGGGGTCATGTTATTCACCAAAGTACCAGAGGGCAGGACAAGAAACAATGGTTGATCAAAGAGAAAAGCAACCTGGAATTAAGGAGAAACTTCCTGGCAGTGAGGACAATTAGCCAGCTTGCCTTCAGAAATTGTGGACACTCCACCACTGGAGATTTTTAAGAAGAGGCTAGGCTAGACAGTCACTTCTGAGATGGTATAGGTTCTCCTGCTTGAGCAGGGGGCTGGACTAGAAGACCTCCAAAGTCTATTATATTCTGTTCTGTTCTATTCTATTCATATCCCATCTTTCCTCTATAGACATGGTCAGTAAATATCTAATGTAGGGATAGCCCTCTTCCAATTCATCCACAACAATAACTCTCTCTGGGATCGTTGGCCAAGTGATAGTATCTGATCTAAGATCATCCAGATAATGTTTTGGTTGAGGGAAAACCTGAATCTGGATTTCCTTAATCCCAATTCAATACCTTAAAAAGTGTGCTACGTAGCAAACTATAAATTCCTATGGAAGAGTATAGTATATTCAGTTATAAATATACTATTAAAGGAAAAGCTTAATTCTAAGTGAAGGTGAGATAAGCTCTTCAAAACATTGGCTTCTTCCTGGCATTTTGATCTGGACATTTTCTATTTCCTTAGGTGCAAGCTGAGCTCAAGAAGACATGGGCTAAATGGAACTTGGCCACAGACTGGAAGAGGACTGTTCCTTGTGGGAATTCTCACTGTGGTTCTGTCCTCACTAACATGACCCAGAGCACCAGCAGCCAGGCTCAGATAGGTGCCAGCTCCCGCATGAGGCTGGTTTCCAGCAAGGCATGCAGGAATGGCAGAGGGCAGAACAATGCCCATATACATTTGCCTGGGTATGTTAGGAGCAACTCTGAACATGACTGCATGCCCCATTGGGCTCAGGAAGAGGCTGATGAAGAGGAAGAGAAGAGGCTGGATGGCATTTCTCTCAACAAACCTTCTAGACTTCAGAACAATCATGCAGATTTTCTCAAGATAGAAGCGAACCAAATGGAAATAGAGGCAGCACTTTAAGAAGCTGGGGTGTATGCAAAGGATTACAAAGGTGAAAATGGTCATCACATAGAAATGGATGGGCCACCTTTCATTCAGGCAGCTGAGCTCTCCATCTTCTTCCTAGGATAATATTTTCAACTTCATATGAGTTTATTTTGACTCACCTAATCAAGACCCATGGGCAGATTTCTCAGCTGGAGGCTTTCTCCAACCGGCAGTGTATCCAAAATCATTTTGAGTGGAGATTATGGTTCTTCAACATCTGAACTCTGATTTCTTCACAACTTTTTTTTAAAACAAGTTTTATTGGTTTTTTCATTTTACAAATAAGTGCTTACGAAACAACATGGTGGCAGGGCAATTAATTATCCACACAACAAAGTCATACCCATAAAAATCAGATTAAATCATTAAAAAAGAAAAAAAAAGAAAACCCCCTTTCTTTCCCCTTTAATAACTTATTATATTCAAATTGATATATTTCAATACAACTAGGTCAATCCTATCAATCCTCAATAACCTTTCATCTAAATAGATCCACAAATCCAACTCCTGTATGAAGTTTACTTATTTCAGTTACTATGTTCCATATTTCTAATCTAAGTACATAATTAACACTTCGGGAGTCTCCCCATTACCTTTTTCCTTAACATATTCAATAAACATTTATTAATATCATTTCTTATTTTTCCCTATTCTTCCATTACAAAATAACCATCAGTTCTAATGTATATATATAAAAAGTATATTAGTTCATATCAGAAAAAAAGAACAAAGAAAAAGAACAGAACAAAACAGCAAAGTAAAAAAAATCCTTTCTATTTCTATTATACTATATAATCTAATAATCAGTCCCTCAATATCAGTATCACATTTCTTTAACCTCCTCAAAGTTACTATATCCAAAAGATATTAATAGATAAACACTTTATTATTAAGTTCAGACCCTTAATTAATTTTTATTCAATCTAACATTTTATTTAACTGTCATAAGCCATAAATCGATCCATATCTAATAAGCCTTTTAAAATCATTACATAAAACCTTCAATCACATTCTTAAATCTTATTTCTAGCTTTCCTTTTATGACAAACAGGTTTCCATAACAAGGCCATTATATCCATAAGAAAGTCATTTTTTTTATCTTGTCGTGTCCTTTGAATCAAACAGAGACGTCTTCTTTTCTGTTTTAGGAACCTAGCTCCTTTGTAAATAATCCCTTGTTGTTTAACAAGGTCCAATCTCCACGTTTGAAACTGTTGAGTAGCCGGCTCAATTACGTCCAGTTTTGTACCTAATAGTTGTTTATCCAAGTTAGCATCGTTCTCAGTTCGTTGGGCTTGTCTGCCCATTTCTGTTAATTTTAGAGTTGTAAGTGGTTTAATTATAGTCCTTTTTAATTCCTCAGAGAACTCATCAGCCTGCATATAAAGTGGAATCTTCTTTACCTTTAGTTAATCCCGCTTCTATTATTTCTTGACCCATAGAGTACTCAGACGAAGTCTGGGAGTCAGTTTGGAAGTTCAGAGCAGGATTTCTATTTTTTATTTCCATCGTAAATTCTTTTATTTGCAAACGTATTTCATCAGTAGCTTCATAAAGTTTTTCCAGTATAAGTGTATAGTCAAGTTGAGCCAAGGGTTGCTCCATTTCAAAGATAATAAAAAACAGTCTGTATCGTTTAGTAGGGGCTGTGTTCAGAGAACATTTAATCAGTGTCCACCTTCACCAGTGCAGCTGTTAATCTTCTTTGTATTTTCCCCTTTATGATAATCTGAAAGTCAAGGTTAATCCAATCCTCAAAAGAAAAAGTTGCAGTTTTAAGTCACTAATTAAAGTTGCAATTTTAAGTTTTTCCACAAAGTGTCCTCAGTAGCATGTAAAATCTTCTCCCAGAAACCAGGAATCTCATAAACAAGATCAGAAAATACAGAAAAAAGAAGCATTCAAACCCAATAGCAGATTCAATACTGAAGGAAAAAAGAGAGAAAAAAAAGGAAAAAAATCACTTTAAGTTAATTCAGTCCAAGCTTCTTTTCCCCACACTCACAAACACCGCCTTCTTAGAGTAGAGAAATCCTATCAAAGGTGCTTTTTACAGGCACAAAAAAAAAGAAAAACCAAAAGAGGGAGGAAAAAAAATCTCACTCGGCTCAGTCACGGTGGTTCCTGTGCTTAGATGTTCTTCTGACTTCTGGTTGCAGCGGCTAGATGAACGGCCATTTTACTGGCCGTTCTTTCCACCATCGGCCCAAAGGAGCAATCTCGGTCCCTGGAAGAAGCTGCCACTCTCCCAAGGACAACGAGGACCTCCTCACCGGTAGCTGCCCCCACAGGGCAGCTTTTCGACCCAATTAAGGGTCTACCGGCAGCAGAGAATCAGCTGGCAAGGAGAGTCATCTCCTTGCACAGCTGCGAGCGCCGCTATCTGGAACTGGAAGTCCTCTTCACAACTTTTTGTTGCATGATATTCCTGTGTTAGCAAGAAGCAAAGGCACTTATAATGATAACAATTAGATAAAGTTATTTTATCAACTGACATTTAAAAAGAACTTACAGAAGCAAAAAGAACCTATATTCATCAGTGATATTCAGTAATAAGTTCTAAATATTAATATAATTTTGACTTGAAGTCTTTTCCTTTCAAAATGAGTATTAACAAATCCATATATATGTCTATATTATATATAGATTTATGATTTCTACTCATATTTTGATTTAAAAATGTATCTGAATTAATTTTTCTTAATTGTACTAGTATATATTTTTCTTCCATGAATGCAAGCTCTTCTCCTTCCCCCTCCATCCTATCAGGTATCCTCATACTTTTCCACAAAAATAGTAGTGTAGACCAGGGGTCCTCAACCCCCGGGCCGCTACCCACTGCTGGGCCGTGGCCTGTTTGAAACTGATCTGCGGGAATGGAGCATCGTGTGTGAGTGCAAGTGGCTGCCACTCTCTCGAGTGGAGCTTCGCACGTGAGCGCAAGTGCCCTCCGCTTGTGTGAGTGGAGCTTCGCACGTGAGTGCAAGTGCCCTCTGTTCACACACATGCGTGGTTGTCTGCCTCTCACACGAGTGGAGTACAAATCTCCATTCTCACGAACAGAGGACACTTGTGCTCATGCATACACAAATGGAGATATGTGAGAACATCTGCGCCTGCCACTCACATGGCCCCCCTGCGCCGGGCTGTGCTTGCCTGCTGCTTGTGTGAGTGGAGTGTGAAACTCCATTTGCGCGAGTAGTGGTCATACGCGTGCACCGTTCACACAAATGGAGGTGCATGCGCACAGTTGCACCTGCCATTCATGTCCGTCCTCCACACTGGGCCGGGCTGTCCAGCTGGAAAGGTAGACATTTTTAGCTGACGTAGATATTTTTAGCCACAAAGAGATATAATGTGAAATTATTTATACTGTTCTCTTTTCACAATCTTTGTTTAGTCCTTAGCAAACTCACTATTCAAGGGGCAAATTATTTACTTGCAGTCCAACATTCCACTGAAGTATGCCAGTTAATGTGCAATATACTAAAAACAATGCAACATGCAATCAAATAACATCCAGATGGTCCTGTCTTGGTTAGCCTTTATTAAAGCCTTGGCTTGGCTTGGCTTTTCCCCTGAGGCCAAATTGTAAACTGAACCTCGTGTGGATGACATTTTGACTATAATATGACAGCCTCAAAGGCCTCAATTACACTGCAGTACTTTTTAAAAAACTGATATATTGTGTTTTCCATTTTTGTGTTATGAGGTACCTAGTACCACCAAGTTGAGTTGGATTGCCTAACATTTTATAAATAACACGACTAGAAAATATAAATTGGAATATAGGCCCCAAGTGGCAATTAATGTAGAAATGATAAAACCAGCAAATTCGGCAAAAGATTTTTTTTTACAAAGTTCATTTTGAATATTATTATCCAGTTAAAAAGCTATAGTGGCATAATAAAGGCTCTTTTTTTCTTTCAGAATGTAATTCCAAGTATATTTCTGGTTACTAATGCCTTTGATTTTTCAAATAGGCAGACATTTTAAACTTATTTATTTCTCAAATAAGAAAGAAGCAAAATCTAAAGTTCATTGCCACTGTAACTTCAATCGAATGGTTATACGTTGAGGACTACCTGTATGAATTCTTTTGCCCTATATAAAGTTAGGTCTTGCTTTCAGAGAAACACTATACAGGAATGGCCTCATAAGATTTCAATGACTTCATTCAAAATATACAACCATTTGTGTGTAATGGTACAGGATTTCCTGCTTCAGCAGAGGGTTGGACTAGAAGACCTCCCTTCCAACTCTGTATTAAATCAAAGTTACTCAGAATAAACTTTAACTCTAACGTGGGCCAGTCCCCTGGGACCAGAGGTTTAATCTTCTGAGCTTTCAGATTCATGCTGGAGCCCATCCTCAGTGAAGTTCTCTAGCAGAGTGTGTGGTTTGGGCTATTCTCTGTGTTGTATCTGTATGGTGCCTGTTGTGTGTGTGTTTTTTTAGGTGTTGATTGGGGTGTTAATGGCTAGCTATTAGGTCATTGGCTGTTGTTTCCTTGTGCTACCAAGCCCTCACCTCCTAAGTACTTGATAAGCTGGTGGTAAATCAGCATTCCTGTTGACTAATGAGGGGCCCGTTTCCCAAGCTTCAATCACTTTCTTCACTATTTTTGTGCCTGTTCATCCAACAATCTTAGTAGCTGCAAAATTGAATGTATGTCCTTGTTCATTGCAATGTGAGGCTACCAATGAGTTATGTCAGGGATAGGCAACCTTGGTTCATTTATGACTCGTGGACTTCAACTCCCAGAATTCCTGAGCCAGCTTGGCTGCCTCAGGAATTCTGGGAGTTGAAGTCCACGAGTCATAAAAGAGCCAAGGTTGCTTACCCCTGAGTTAGGGTCTCCAGTATGAATCCGAAAGCTCAGAAGGCTAAACCTCTGGTCCCAGTGGCTGACTCAGACTGGATCTTGCAACATTATCCTAGGACACGTGTATTTGCCTTCATTCATAAAATTTTAGCTCTATTCACAGAAATCTTACACTCAAGAATTACAGAATTGAAACAATCTTTTGACACCTTCTTAATCAATGTAAGCTAAAATAAATACTTGGCAACACATTTTACCTCTGAGAATATAAGATGCTAACAAGGAACTGGAAAAATCTGGGGGAACAATAGGTGAACAACAGTTATGTAAGGACCCACCCCACTTTGCATCTTAAGAAGACAGAACTCTTGGAATATTTCTTCCAACAGGAATCTTTATTAAAAGAAAATGGTTGCAGGTGTTCTAGACAGGACTTGAGGGCCAAGCCCTACGGTTCAAGGTTTTAAGGGGTTCCCAGCAACCCCATCCCACCATCCTTCCAGTGACAATCCCAGGCGTTACATTTCCACCCCCCTTTTCCTCACTGCCGGCGGGAGACTTCAGAGAGGAGCAGATGAAAGCTGATGGCCCCATTGTTATGGTTAGTCCTTTTGGTGGTATCCACATTCAGTCTCTTTTGAAGTTGTACCGAAGGAAGTGAGGGCCATAAAACCCCTTTGTTCACCCCCCTTCCCCTTCATCATATGACAGAATCCAGAGAGGGCAGAAATGGGGTTTCCATACTCGATAACTAGAGATGAAATATAATCGGATTCTGACTAGTTATTTAATCCTTCCTCTGCTTTCTGCTTCTCCATACCTCTTGAATTGCCAACTTTACTTTTTCAATGATCCTAAAAGAGGTGCAGGGGAAAGTAATGGTGAAGTAAATACAAAAACTGATTTCCTGTTTACAAGTTCTCTCTTTTATGTTACCTTCTCACTCAGCTGCCTTTTGTTCATATTTGTCCCATATATTTTTGGTGGGGTGATGCCAAACAATAAAAAATAACAACATATATTTAAATCAATGCTATTTTAAACAATATTTGACATTGCATGTTTAAATTGGTCACTTGTTTCTCCGAGGTTTATTTATGTATTTATTTAATTTAGAATCGGAGAACCAAATAGCCTTGCCATATTGCTACTGATAAATGCATTAAAATGATGAAATATTGTCAAATGGTGTGTAAAATATATAAATTATCTAATTAAAGTACTGAGTGGTGTTGTGCTGCTTACCAGCCAGTTGTCCCAAATTGGCTGAAATAGTTAGGTTGGGGGTGAAGCAGATGCCACCTAAAAATACTCCTTAGAAATCTTAATTGATAGAAAGGTAAAAGTGCAAAAAGTGAAATAATTTCAATAGTACAACCCTGTCATATGCCTCTGGTTAAGTAGAGGTATGTGACTAATGATGTTGACCATTCTTCCCTTCTTTGGGAGGTAGATCAATCTCACCTGAGATTCAAAATAATAAAAATAAAATAAAGTGTACCCAGAAACTACTATAGTAATCTGGGACTGGAAGAGTGTTTATGGAATACATGGGATGGGAGGGACCCTCCTTCCTGGTTAGTTTCTGGTAAATGGGTTTCATTGTTGAAATGAGATTCAATAATATCTCATTCTTTAATTCACACATTCTGCCAACATCTCAGGGTATGAAACAGAAATGAATTTCTTATAATGTACCTCATATCCTCTATTCCCACTTGAGTTCTGTCCCTAAGCACAAATCAAGAAATATGTTTAAATAATGAGAGCTTGCTGAAGATGAATTGGCATTTGTTTCTGTTGAAGAAATATTTCACAAGCATTGCCAATAAGCTGATGAAGTGGCTGTTACACATGCGTATGCATATTTTTTAGCATTTTGCTTACTAGTTTGCATAGTGAAACTCATTCATAGAGAAAAAAAACCCTGAAAATTCTGCAGTTATTCTTTTGTCACTTGATTGTGGGAATTGGCCAAGTTACCATAATTCTTTGTTTATCATTCAAGAAGCACCAATTCTCATATCAAGTTATTAATTTTTCCAAAGGTCTTTTTAAATATAGCTTTATTAACATTTGGGGCACACATTCCCATTATCATAATCTTGGGGTCATTCAAATTAATTTTCAACTTCTTCATCTCAGTCAATATTAATTTTGGTTGTAATTGTGGATTTATTTTATTTTTATTTATTCAATTTATTTGCTGCCTATCTTGTTTTAAAATGACTCTGGGCTGTGTTATGTACAAAACAATCCCATTTTTCTTACTTGCCCCTATCAAAATAAATTTCTGTGTAAAATTTTTATAAATCAAATATTTTGTATCATTTTTCGTATGTCTTTCCTGCAGATAAATTACATTTATTTTATTTTTTTCAAATAATGGAATACATTGTTTTCTTTTTTATGGTATTTTGTCCCATTTATACTGTACTTCATGGTAGACATTTAAAATCCATATTTATGCTGTAAGTTTAAAAAGTCTGTTCTTGTAGAAATGGATGTAGCAGTTTCTTCTTCAGCTTCTTGATGTATTTGTTCCTTAGTTTCGTTCCTTCTGGCCCACTTGCACTTCTTCCAATTCTTTAAACCTTTCAAAGGTATTTCTCACCCACCCCTAGGACTAAATTAGCCCCCTTACCTCTTTCCCTGGGCTGTCTGAGCTTGCTCTATACTGAGCACCCCTTCCCTCAACTTGTACATGGGCTTAGCTGGATCTCCTTTGCTATATTCCCTTGCTATACCCCTGTACTCCTTACCTGGGATTCCCTTTGCTTCCCGCTTAACAATCCTCATGTCTTGGGTTAGGATGACCATTGGGACTGCCTGGATAGCCATCAGTAGGTGATGTGGTCATGTGACCTTGTGTTTTACAGTCACATCACTTAGCAATGGCAATCCTGGCTCCAAATGCAACCGTAACCCAAGGAGTACCTGTATTACAGGTTCATCAATTTTTTAAATTCATCTTTATTTACAAATTTTACTACAAATTATTTATAAATTTTATTACAAATCTTTCTTCCATTCTTCTCCCTTCAAGTATAGCAGATTCCTTAATTTGACACAATTATTGGTGCAGTTGCAGATTCAGTTGCTGCTGCTGTGACATTCTTCCCCAGCTTGTCAAACATCCTCTAAAACAGGCATGTCAAACTCGTGACATATCGCGACTTTTCCCTCATTGCCGGCAATGGGGTGGGCGCTGTTTAGGCATGATGCATAGTCCAGGATGAGGGGGCAAGGGGATGGTGAAAGGGCAGCAGGGCAGGACTAAGGCAGGACTTCCCTCAGACCCTCCCTCTCCTTTCCTTCCTTCCTAAGTTCAGAGTGGTGGGAAAATATTTGAGACGAGGGAGGGAGAAAAACAGGCAAGAAACGCAGCTAGGGAGGTGTCACCCTTCGTGAGGAATGAAGAAATGCACCATTGCCTGGAAGTGGCCAGCACATGGGGGAGGGGATGCCATGAGCAGCGTGAGAGTCAATGTTACCTGCGCAATGCTGCCCAGCCCCCAGCCTGCCCGGTTTTGGCAGGCAGCAGGGCGTTTTCCTCACAGCGCCAAGAGGCTGAACCGGGCAGTGCAAATCCAAAAAGAAGTGGATGTGGCCTGCGAAGTGGTTTCATGTGGCCCGCAAAGTCATCCTGGAAACAGTGAGGGAACGGCCCCTGCTGCCTTGGCCCTGGCGCAGGCCGGCCGGGAGCCAACGTACAATTTTGTGGTGACTATCTATGCTGAAACGCATTCAGTCTTAGGTTAAGTGCAGCTGGGCACCCCCTTGGGGAAGTGGGGCTGGGCTTGGTGCCGTGGGTGCTTGAGGGCCAGGCTGGATGTTTGACCTCTGCTGCCCAGGGCTCCCAGCAGCCCGCACCACCATCCAGCCCCCCTGCATGGCCTGAGAGGAACAGTGAGGCTCCTCCAGTGGACCATGCCTTAGCACTTGCCCTGGTCCCATCCCCTTCTGTCAGACACCCTCAGATCTGTCCCACTCCTGCCCAAGCCCCCACAGGCACCCTTGACATGAATGATGTAGAGCTGGCCACGCCCACCCAGTAGGCCACACCCACTCCATCCATGGCCACCCAGTAGGCCACACCCACCCGGCCCTCTGAGGGCAATCGCAATGCCGATGCGGCCCTCAATGAAATTGAGTTTGACACCCCTGATCTAATGCAACTTAATGGTGACATTACTAAATGGTTGAAAATATCCGTGAATCTCTTGGGAAAAATAAATGTTATAAAAAAGAAAATAATCTGAGAATTGCTATTTATTAGGCTACTGTAAGTTAAATTAATGATTAAGCTTGAATACAAATATTCAAACATAGTCATGAGAATGAAATGGGCAGCCATATACATTGTTCAGATAAACTCCCAGTTCTCCCTCTAAACGTTGCTACTTTCAAATGAAACATTTAAAAAAAGCATTGGGATAATTGTTAATTTCCTACTCAAATGAAGATGACATTGATTATATACCGCTGAACTGGCTATACTGAAGAGCTATTGTCACCTCTGAAATCTCGACAAGTGATTGGCTCCTGAAAGTTCAGTACTAAAGGTGTCCAGATCTAACTGGACAATGTTGGGTAAGAAATAAAAAAATAATTCTATTCTCGTGAGAGACTGATTCTTTGGAATAATCTGTTGTAAAATTATGGATTACCCTTAATTAGCTAATAGTTAATCAATTTTAAACGTATAACTTGCTTTAAAAGAATTACAAAAATTATTTGCCCCAAATAGCTATTTGACCTGGGTTTTATTATGATTTTGAATGTTTTAGAGAAACATTTTTTAGAAATTACAAAAATGTTTTTATTAACAATTATCTCAATGGATGGATCTGAATGTAAGTTTTTAAAAGGTTGGTTCTTGTACTGGGAATGTACATTACATTAGTACATACGTTTGGTCATGCTCCTTCATAACCTCTCATTGACTGAATGCTCTTACTATGGTGACCCAGGTTCTTAGAAGGAAGTTAAGATTTAAAATATTTTTAAACTGTATCCCAAAATTTTGGAATTTGATTATTTTTAAAGTTTGGATTAACTTGTTTGTATTCAAATAAAAAAGATTATCATGTACTCTTAGAAAGACATTTGAATACAAAACACCAGAATCAACTATTTTTTATTCATTTATTTGTACTCATATTTTATTTTTTTAATTACATTAATCCAGTAAAATAAAAAGGTCTCTCTTCTCATGATTTCCTATGTTTATATGACCATCAATCTCAACCCATAGTCTAAATTGATCCACCAATAGCATCAAATTATACATTAAAGTCTTTGAGCACTGCTGAAATAAAAGATGTCTTTATATTCAAATTGTGGGAAGTCAGCCACCCCAGAGAAGGAAATATTAAAAGGGCAGGAAAATATATTTCCTCAAGGATCTTAAAGAAGCAGAAAAGCATGCCCAGTTTTTCTTAATAGCCCCAGGTCTCCCTCCCCCAAGCAGAAACCAGCTCTATAGAAATGCAGATGCAGACCATTCAGGAAAGTTGGAGCTAGAAGCTTAGGAAGACAAAGACACCTAAAATCTACATACCCCACCCAAAGTCTAAGACAGGACATAATAGAATTAACTCACAGATGCCAAAGGGACACAGGTCAAATTACATGACACAGGAAATACAAAGCCTCAAACAGGAACAGGAAATAACCTCCAAACAAAAGGCTCCAGAGGGTATAAAACCCACCCCCTACATGTGCTCAGCCCTTTCCCCCCCCTTTTTCCTGCCAGAATCATCTTTCTGTCTGGGTCTCCTCTTCAATAAACTGCAACCTTCTTTCTAAAGCAGTCGCCATGTTGTTTATCCCCAGCTTGGACTGATCCAGGATGAAGACTTCTTTCAACAAGATATTTCCCAACCTCAAAAGTGGCAGGCAATTCAAAGAGATAGAATAACACTGAATTTCTTAAAATTACAAAAACAAAACCCCCAAACAACCCTTAATTAATATTTTCTGTGTAATGCTTTATGCTTCATCAATTCTGAGCCAAATAATAAGAGCAGATGCAGCCAATGATTCCCTTCTGTGCACAGTTACCTGGGAAACTGTCCTAGAAGGACAATGTGAAATAGTTCAACACATCCAGAAGGCAATGGTCAGGGAAAATTGCAAATCTAAGTTGCTGAAATTTATACTGTGAGTCAGATAATGCTGTACTGGAGTACCGCTCCTTGTCTCAACATCAAGTATAAGCAGCCATTTTAGCAAACAAGCTTGTACTTTATTGAAGATTTTGGAAGGGCTTTGAGTGGTAGCATTAAGATTTATTTAAATTGCAATTTTAATATAATTATTCTTATTAATCAGGATCTTTAAATACTAACCCAATACATACAGATTAAGCTTGCATCTGCAAGGCTGCCTGCTTTAATTCTAGAATGTGGAGATTTGCATCCTTTCTATTTTAATCAGAAAGCTAAGAATTTATTTAAAAGTGCCCAGAGATGCTTATAACCCACCCCCCATCACCAAAAACCAAACACTATCTTAATCCCCTTCACTGGGCATTGCCAAGGAGCTGCTTCTTCCAAATCTTGATGTACTGTATGTGCAATAGTCATCCATCTATGAAAATTTCCTCTGTCTTGTCCCTGTTGTTGGTTAGCATGCATTTTTGTTTGTTTGTTTGGCTTTTATTATTCCTAATTTCCAAGTCCAATGAAGCTGTAACAGAGCTGAAAAATACTCCCCTTGACTTATGTTTCATAGCAAACTGTCAACAATGGACTGACAGCAGAACTGTTATTAATAATCATATCTGAAGAACTAGAGGAAAAACTATTTAAAAAAAACACCTGTGGGAGGAAGCAGTTAAATTGGCCAAGCAGCTATGAATATTGCTTCTATTATTTAGAAGTGCACTGAAGCTACTGCTAATAAAATACTGCAACAAAGTCTATCAAGAAAGATCTTGAGGATTCATCTTTCTGCAGGTCTTAATATTCCTCTGGAAATATACAGTTTCAACAGCATTGGATACATTATCTCTGCCCACCAAATTGTTTCTTTTATGGTGCAATATAAAGGAAGGGTCACCTGGTGTCTTATTTATTTCTGTTTTCTGTTGTTACAAAAGGATTAACCAAAGGCCATTCTTTTGGGATTATCCACATTAATTACTCATAGCAGTTTTTCCAGAGGTCCCCAGGAAACTTTTTCATATGTTGATAGGTTGTCACTAAGTCCTTTATCCTTCCCCACCCCTTTGCTTTCTTGTTCATGTCTTCCTGTTTCTCTATTTGCTTTGAACTGCTTTTGTCCTGTTTTTCTAATATATGATTAAGGTCAATCCAAGCTGGAAATAAGGAAGCAGACTGAGACTCACTTTTGTAACTGCAATGATGCTATGGGGTTCTTTAGGGATCTGACAAAGAACAGATATCTATTGGTTCATTAATGCTGCATATCTTTATATTCATCTGATATAAGTAAATCTTGTAAAAGCAGTACTATCACTCTCTGGTGGCCTCTTTCCACAAAGCAGGGTTTGCAATAACATGGATCTACATACAGGATAAACTCTATAATACTTCCCCATACTTTTGTGAGTGGAATGCTAATTGTGATAGAGGACAATTATTTGCTGCTGCTTCAAGCTGATAAGCAGCTGTTAATACATTTTAAAAATACAGTTTTTCAGCCATAACCAACATCTAGAACATAATGAGATAGTTGTCAATTTAGATATATTTAAAAAACAGCTCAAACCACGGATCCAGAATCTGTAGCCCCACCTCAATATCAGTGAAAACATGTGTCAGGATTACTGGTTAGACCTTGGCAGGATTTCCTGGACACTCCACCTGGCAAGACTGTGACAATCAGATACAAGGTTAAATAATATCCTGTGCCAACCATCACAAGTGCAAATCAGACACAGATAAGAGGTCTTCATAGTGGCTATAAATTTCACCACAGCACAGGAATGAAAAAACTCAGGAAAGCTCAGGAAAAACAACATGCTTACTTCAGAAGATGAAGTTCCATACAGACAAATTCAAGATCCAGGAATCAAAGTTGAGCATAATGGTGTACCACTTCAAAGGTCAGTATAAGTATTGGATGGAAGCAGCACCCCTTCAGGAAGTCAGGTCCAAGGTTGGAAAGTTGTTCATCACCAGAAAGTTGCTGATTCAGGCATGGCTGAGTCACGCTTTTCTTCTGAGGAGCCTTACTGACTGTTCTTTCTGCATGCACAAGGTCAGAGGATCTTTACCTGCTCAGGCTCTTGGTGAAGTGACTTAGCTTCCTGCTGGCTGATTATTTACCTTCCAACAGAGCTCATTCTGCTGATGTCTGAGAGCTTGCTGGTCCATGATTGCAAGGTCAGGCTCTATCAACTTCTGGTGCCCTACCATTCTGTTGGAGGGGGATGAGGAAGAGACTGGGGTGGGGATCCATTCTTTCCATGCTTTCACTTCTGCTGTAACCACATCAGAATTAGGGAGGAGAATTGTCTTTGGAGATCAAATGGACTCCCTTTCAGCCAGTTCCAGTCTGACTCCAAGGTTGCTGTGCCCTGAGGATTACCCGTTATCAAGTCTGTACCTCAGAGCTCTCAAAGCAACCTTGTGGCACTGTATTGGCTGCCGGTGGACTGGTTGGGTTTTGGAATGGGAAGAATAGCTTGAGGCTTTGCACAGGATCGTTAGATTCCCCGTCTTTAGTGCAGCACTTTCTCTCAGTAAAAGTTCTTTTGATTAACCTCATGGAGTCAAGAGTCATGCTTTTCTGAGAGGATCAGTTGGGGCAAGTCCTTGCATCCTGCTTCTCTGATTCTGAGTCTGACTAACCCAATGGTCCAAAACAAACAAGATTCTTAATTGCCTACTAGGAAGTGAGGACAATTAATCAGTGGAACAGCTTGCTGTCAGAAGTTGCTTCATCACTGGAGGTTTTTAAGAAGAGGCTAGACAGTCACTTGTCTGAAATAGTATAGGATGTCCTGCTTGAGCAAGGGGTTGGACTAGAAGACCTCCAAGGTCCCTTCCAGCTCTATTCTGATTGAAGTAGCCACTAAAAGAGCTGATTGTCCACTATCGATAAGAAGGTGCATTTCCTTTTTAAAAACCCTTTGTAATTCTGGAGATTCTTTCTCCTATCCCTCCCGCTGTTTAATGGACTTTTGTCCTGAGGTTCTTATCTCTTGAAACTGGGCAGTCATTGGGGAGTTGACCAAATGGGCATTTCTGTGCTGAAAATGGCTTTCAATATATCTCCCATATTGTGCCCAAACCTTGGAAACCAATTTAAAAGAAAACAAAAAGGGAGCGTTGGCTTACCTGAACGCCTTTTCTCAGCATGATGATGAAGAATCCACCAATGGGTTATGTCAGTCCTCCTGCCCAATCAGACTAAGATGTCAAGTTGTCACGTCCCCTCATTATCTGGTGCTTCCAGTTTCATCGACGGCGGAGCCAATGGCAACCGATGGACGTGGTGACTCTCAAGCAGGTGTAAGAAAAATAAGAAAGGAACAAGAAACCAACTCGGCCCTAACTGACCGTGAAATAAGGGAGGGCGTGGATTCTTCATCATCATGCTGAGAAAAGGCGTTCAGGTAAGCCAACGCTCCTTCTCCAGCATGATGACTGAAGAATCCACCAATGGGACGTACCAAAGCCACCTGAGTCCCTACGGGCGGGGGTCAGTTGGAACCGAGTCCCCAGATGGTGTGACTACTTGTTGTAAAATGCGTCTGCCAAAAGCGGCATCGGCTGATGCATCCCCCCAGCTTTTGGGACTACAAATAGGATGGAGTAATAACCCAGCCCCACCTGAGTGAGGGGAACTTCCTCTATGGCTTTGATATTGAGGAGGTGACAAATGGCGTCTTCCATGAGTTCTCTTTTTACGACATTTCTCATAGTCGGACAGGACACAAAGTGGTCGGGGGAGTAGACCTGAACTCCAGAGTCAGGCCCTGTTTTATCGTGGCCAGAACCCAGGAGTCCGAGGTCGTGTTTTCCCATTGGTGGAAGCATAGAGCTAGTCTGCCGCCAATGGGAGGAGCTCCCTCCGAGTCACCTACCACGGCGGAAGGGGCGACCCCCTCTGCCGCGGAAGACTTATTCTGGGTCTGATATCTGGGCTTGTCCCTGTAGCTAGGCCTATCATAGGGACGCTCCGTCTTGGGGACTGAAGTTCAGAAGGACTGCCCCTGTTCTGTAGAGGAACCAGTCCGAAAGGACTGGTGGCGACCATAGGGAGTGAAACGCCTGTTAAATTTCTTGGAGATGTGAGAAATCACCTTTTGCTTGTGCTTATTGTCAATAAGGAAAGGCGGTAATGCGTCACCAAAAAGCTTACCCCCAGTGAAGGGAGCTGTAGCAGCACGCCACTTATGCTTGCTTTCGGCCCTCCAATTTTTAAGCCAGAGCAGCCTCCGAGTAACTACATTGGAGGCTATGGCGCGGGCAGAATGCTTAGCTGAGAAGAGGGAAACATGAGCCATATATTCAGAGGTGGCTATGAGTTTGGTTAGGTCCTGGTGGATCCTAACCTCTTCCAGGGGAACCCTATCCTGCAGATGTCTAAGCCAACTAATAGAGATCCTGGCAAAGAAGGAGGTGGCAGTAGCCACCTTAGCAGCCCAAGCCGATGCCAAGTGGACCTTACGCAAGGAAAGGTCAGACTTTTTGTCTTCTGCCTTAAGGGCGTCGGAAACATCGGCTGGGAGGCTCGCTGTGGAGAAAAGAGGAGCCAAAGACTCATCTACTTTGGGTACCTCCAGTAGATCCGACAGGGTTTTAGCCATATCTACAATCTTCTTTTCTGATACCGCCTGAGAAGGCTGAGCTGCCGGGGATTCCCACTGTCCTTGAATATTTTTCAGGAACAGAGCGGGGCATGGGATCTGGAGATGTTTCACCACCGGTTCCGCAAATAGTGGATCTGTGTCCTGATCTGAGGAAGGCTGGGGAGCAGGACCCACATCAGACTTAATCTTAACTGAAGAACAGGCCCTGTATAGCAGGGAAGGGAAGACTGACGGATTGAAAAGTTCCGCCATTGGCTGGGGATCGTGAGCAGGCTGCTCACAATCAGACCAGTGATCCCCACCCTCGTCATAGTCTGAGCCCATTGAAGACTGAGAATCTGGAGAATGGGCCGGGGAAATCATACCTGAGCGATCCAACGCAGGTCTTGCGGTGATGGCCAGCGAGGAAGGACCTGGGACAGGTACCGTCTGCTGTTGACCTGCAGAAGTCATGGCCTGTAACACCGCTCTGGAAATCAAGTTGTGGAGCTGGTCTGAAGAGTACGGCTCTAGCGGAGGCCGTGACCCCGCAGCCGTAGGAGTGAAGGCAACCACCGGCGCCGATGACGGGCTGGGCAACCCCAGATCCTCCCCAAACAGGGGGGGGTCCTACCTGACCACCGGTCTGAGCTGGGACCTGCTGAGGAATAGAAGAAGACCAGGCTCCCGAAGGAAGAAGATGAGCCCCCCACTCAGGTGTTGCAGTGACCAGGGCCTAGCACCATGGACTGCTGAAGATCTCTGTGCCCTTGAGAATTGCTTCTCTAGGGCCTTGTGCAACCGGTCGGCCTGGTTGTCGCTTGCCTTGCCAGCCTTTCTGCCGTACTTGGATTTGGACCTGGCTTTACCTCCAGGTGGTTCAGGGACCTGAACAGCGTGAGTAGCAACTTCGCCAGTTTCCAAAGGCTGAGGCTCAGTGGGTTCTGCCATGGTATTGAGAAAGAAGCACAACTTGAAACCCAAATACCAAGCTGATAAATACTTATACTCCCAGTTAAGGCCTACTGGATAGGAAAGTAGGCCTGGAAGCCTGAAGAGGATCCCAAAATGGCGACTGAGAGATCTGGGTGAAACCCGAGGGAATTGAGCCCAACAAAATGGCAGCCGCTAGGAATCCAGAAGGGGTGGGGGGGTGGGGGGGAAGGATTTTAGCAGAGAAGCGGATAAAGTGTTCAATACAATACAAAACCTGCTGCCTGTTAGCGAAGGGAACGCTGGAACAACCCAGGCCTCTGCAATCCACACTTTAAAATGCCTTGCTAAGCTGTTTTAAAAGGGCCCCTCAGCCCTGCAGCAAGCAATGAATTCAAAATGGTGGCCGCAAGGCTTTTTGCCTGCTAAATTCAGCAGAGGGGGAGCCACATGGCTGCAAAATGGCTGCCGCGTGCAAAGCACACAGCAAAGAAAAACCTCCCCCACTCACAAAATACAATTGCTCTCTCAGCAGCCTGCTGAAATTTGGGAGCAAAAACAACGAAATCCCTACCCTCCCAGAACCCAGAAAAGGGAGAAAGGATTGAGCCTAGAAGCCTCGAAGAAAGAGGGAAGGCGAGGGGGGGGGATTAGTTATAACTCTACTCACTAAAACAGACAGGCAATAGAGAGAGGAAAGGGAAAAAAACAGCTAATTCTCCTAGATATCAGAAGAATCCACCAAAGAATTAACTCATCTAGTCCAACCTGCATCCAAGAAGAGAGAGAGTCAGTTCTCACATCCTCATGAGCGAAGACTAAGATGAAAACTGGAAGCACCAGATAATGAGGGGGCGTGACAACGTGACATCTTAGTCTGATTGGGCAGGAGGACTGAAATAACCCATTGGTGGATTCTTCAGTCATCATGCTGGAGAATAAATGGTTTATTAAGGACATCAGCTTAGCTGTGGCTCCTTGGATTCTTCAAGAAAAATCTGAACAGCATATTACGTCATTATTCTTGCTAGTCTCCTAAAACAGGGGTATACAGTTAATCTGCAGCTTCTGGAGGTCTTAGGTACAGCTAACTTTCCACCAACGTGGTTCTCAATTTGTCCAATTTCCATAGAAACCTTTTTATTTTCATCTGACAATAACTGATGATCTCATTATCAATTATTCATTTAATGACAAATGACAATGCAAAATAGTCACCTTGAACATTACAATGCAGCTAGATAAGTTGAAAATACTGTAGAAATATATTTTAGTGCAACAAAATTAGAGAGAGAGAGAGAGAGAGAGAGAGAGAGAGAGAGAGAGAGAGAGAGAGAGAGAGAGAGAGAGAGAGAGAGAGAGAGAGAGAGAGAGACTAATAAGAGAGCCAGCTGTGGTTTAGTGGTTAAGGCACCAGACTAAAAAAAAGCAGGAGATGGTGAGTTCTAGTCTCACCTAGGCATGACAGCTGGTTGGGTGAGTTTGGACCAGTCACTCTCTTTCAGCCCAAACCACCTTACAGGATTGTTGTTGTGGAGATAATAGGAAGAGGAAGGAATATTATGTACATTAACCACCATGAATTACTTACAAAGGTAATAAAGGGATTTTAAAAAAAACCTAGTAAATAAAATAAATAAAATAACCTCTCTTTTGACTTCTTTAGTTCCCGTGTTTGTAATTCTAGCTTAGCCCTGGCAGCTGTGCCTAATTTTTTAGGTGCAATACATGCCACTTAAAATCTAACCCTTTTTCCGCTACTAGAAATGAAATTATCACATCAGGATAAACAAAACACTGAATATATGAATTCACAATTGAATGCTCTTCAAACACAACAGGATTACGATACCCAGAACCTCTACTGCCCTCCCTGTCAGGAAATTGTGACAGCTATAAATTCAGCATTTCCTGAGCTGACCAGATTGAGGGAGGCTTCATTAATTAACCACTAGTGATAGTCATGCACAGATAAAATATGGACTTGGCATATACATCTGCACATTAAGGATATTGATTCATATTACTCAAATCCTACAACTGTGCACTGACATAAAGTCTGGCTCATCTGGCTCATCACAGCGGAACAGCAGTGTGCAATGAATCAGTCTCAGTTCGTGTATTTCAGTCAAAGTACATAGGTTCTGCTAGCTTTCCCAGGAAACATTTTTCTTGTGAAATGCTTCCCTCTCTGCTCTGTTAAAACTGTTGTCAAGGGTAATGTTTTTGAAAATATATGGTGCCTTTAGATGGTTTACTTGTAATTAGCATAGCAAGCAACATTATTTCAGATTCCTCACACACAGCCTTGTAGGTTTAGAGTGTCCAGACATACTTTGGTGTGCTTTCTCCATCATAGTTCATCATCTTTACATGGTAGCCAACAATGTTTTTTCCTTGGAGAACCTTATTCCATCACAGGCGATGGATGTGAGATTATAGCATATGCCTATACACATGTAAGCATGTATGCAGGGAAAACCACATATTCAATACATACTGTACAATTACTCTCCAGTCCTTTGTTTCATTGTGATGGCTGTAGTACCGGTAATAGCTTTAATCTCCTTTCTTCGCACACTTTCTTTCTGCCTCCTCTTACCAAGTAGCTAAGGTAGAAATGCATAAAAGTTAAATGGTGAAATGGTCCTACATTTTCTTTTCATAATTTGAAATTCTATTCTGTCTTTATTTCTATTTGCATTTTATATTGAGAACACACACACACACACACACACACACACAAAGACATGGAATTCTATTCATCATTGCTCTAAGTTTATTGAAATTTCTTTTGGTCTAAGATATGGGTTTGGCTATTCTCAGCATCAGTTCCCATCCCATAATATCAAGAACTCCAGCACTACGTAGTCTTCCCACTCTCACCCCCCCATCCCCCCAAGTTCCCACTACTCCCAATTTGTCTACTATTGTTAGGCTTAAGTCAAGGATTCCACTGTGCCTTCTCCCATTTCCAGAGAACAAGTTAGGAATTTTCAGGAAGAATTAAACTTGGCAGAATTTGTCTCTTAAGAGATGTCAGGTTAATTAAATCTTTTCTTTTTGAAAGCACTGCCAGCATTGCTTTAGAAAAGTATCCAGATTATGTTGTTTGGGTGGCCTGTAAAGGATGCCCATCATAGAACTGCTTTTTACTCCTTTTTCCATTTGTTTAAACCCAGATGCTGTGAACAGTACCACTAATCAGTTCCCTTGATTTTGATGCAGATATGAATATTTTAACTAACAGTGTAACTCTGCAGAACTGAATATTGTTAGCCTACATTTTAACCCCTCCCCTTTTGTTTCTGTTCCTTTTGACCAGTTGTATCTTCCAAATCCTATATTCCTACCAAATTCAGTGGCAACTAAAATGTAATATTTGCTTTCCCATACTAGGCAATTAAGCTCATTGTATTTATTTCCCATATTCTGAACATTAGTATGGAGACAACGAAAATCATGTCTTAATAAAAACATGCAGTTTTACTTTATTATTTATTTGATTTTTATTCCACCTTTATTACTTTATAAGCAACTCAAAATGACAAACATACACAATACTCCTTCTTCTCCTGTTTTTCCCAAAACAACAATTCTGTGAGATGAGTTGGGCTCAGAGAGAGAGAGACTGGCCCAAAGTCACTCAGCCGGCGTTCATGGCTAAAACGGGACTAGAATTCACAGTCCCCTAGTTTCTAGCCTGATGCCTTAACCATAGACCAAATTGGCTTTATTATTCTTTATTACAGTTACTCTCTTGCATAATCTGTGGGGCACAAATATTAAGATTTTGGGATTTGAAGATCAATTTGCCTCAGGATTCAGTTTAAGCCTTCCAATTAAGGGTGCCATGTTTCAGCAAAACACTTGTCCCAGACCTTGCAAGATGTCAAAAGTCCATCACCCAGCCAACCCAGATAAGGACTCAGTCCCAGAAATGTACAGATATCATTCTCATAGCCTTTCTCAGTCGCCTGCAGGATTTTTCTTTCCATTCCTAGCCCTGTTCTGTGAATAAACGAAAACGTTGCCTAAGCCTCAAGTTCTTCAGATTTCTTCATAGAACTTTAAAGTCAAAGTTGGTATCATTCTTGATAAAATTATTTGTCCCTATGTGAGTAGTCAATCTGACAACAAAATGTTCCTAGGATCATTCCTGAGAGAAGAATTGGCTGTCTCGCTCAATGCTCCAAGGGCAACTGAAAATTGACAAGTACTGTATAATTCTAAGTAACTGAAGGAAGGGTGTAGCATGGGAAAATACAGTTTCCAAGCAATTCTCTAATAAGAATAATTATATTTCCATTAAAATTTTGTGAAGATTACTATACAAGCAAGTGGAAACCAAAAGGCCATGTATTACTCCACATCTTGTGAGATCACCAGGAAAGAAAATGTCTGTCTGTCTGTCTGTCTACCTACTTACCTACCTACCTACCTACCTACCTACCTACCTATCTATCTATCTATCTATCTATCTATCTATCTATCTATCTATCTATCACCACTCTCTCTTTCTCTCTCTATCATCTATCATTTATGATTTCTCTCTCTCTCTCACTCTCATTCCCCCCATACCTATTGCAGTAGATTTTTTAAAAAACAGAATCAAGAAGAAAAGCAAAAAGGATGGAAAACAAAAAAGAACAGAAAAAAGATTTACAAGCAATAAGATTAAATAAAAATGTCATCAAGTAATTTAGATTAATACTGTAGATTGAAGTTATCATATTAATTTGAAAATTCAGAACATCATTAAAGTCGAATTGCCACTAAATAATTCAAATAGTAGCCAATATAATCTGAATCATGTCAGAACAAAGAATTGTCTCCTTATTTAAAGCCTCAAACAAGAATAT
The DNA here is from genome assembly GCA_034064705.1 of Bothrops alternatus. NCBI lineage: Eukaryota > Metazoa > Chordata > Lepidosauria > Squamata > Viperidae > Bothrops > Bothrops alternatus. The sequence continues at coordinate 5,205,879 of JARGCV010000068.1, forward strand.
ATTAAAGTTTTGAGAAATCTAAACTGTGGTACAATACATAAATAGCTTCCAAGTTGAATTAAATTTTGTATCAGAACTATTCTTCAAATGTGGCTATTTTGACACTGCCTGATAACTCCCACAGTTTAATTTGCCCTCCTTCTATACAGGGAATTATACATGATTAACAGAAAGAACTATGTTAATGCATGATAGCCAAAAATAGGAAGAAGAATACAGTGCCTTTGCAGATTAACATACTGTAGTGAAAGGCATAAACTTTCATGCGTTACAGCTCATTTAATCAGATGCATGGGGTGGCAAACCTATGTAGGTGCAAATAGTGCTTGCATCATTTTTCTAACCAAATGGAAATAATATGAAAGTACTTGTAATCTGCCTCATATATAACCACCATCTGCATGACCATCCTGTCTTCCCATTTTTCTTTGCATCCCCTTTTAAGTCCTACATTAGTTTAGCCTTTCTGTGCACATGGTGAAATGGGGCATAGCCCACAAAAGCCCATGCCTTTAATATGATTTTGTTTGTTTGATTGATAATCTAGATGGTTATTAAAGTTAGACAGTTGGCTTGATAATATAGTTTGAAATTTGGTTCTGCCAATCTACCTTGTTTCTTAGGGATTTATAAAATCTTAAGATTATCCTTTGGCCATTTTATTTGACAATACAAAACTAGTTATTTGTGTCTGCCACTTGTTTAATACTTTTGTCTTCATGTCCAGTTGCCCACTATCCACCTCAGAACACACTATCCCACAAACAGATCTGACCTATAACAGAGACAATGTTAATCAATTAGAACTCTTTGCAATCTTGGAAGCAACATTTAAAACTGTAGGACTTGCCACAGAGATCCAAGAAAATATGAGGCAGACAATTGTACCATAGACCAGAAGAATACAGAAACAGAACCAACTCAAAGCAGAGGACAGAGCAGCCCTCAAAACCCTAAAGGAAAACCAGTCCTTCACCATCCTCCCTGCAGACAAAGGCCAAACTACAGTTACCTTGGACAGGATACAATATATAAAGAAAACCAAGAATTACTAGAGGATGAGAGAAGTTGTGCAAAAATTCAGACAAGCACAAGTGCACTGTGGCAATCCATAGCACCAGAAAAAGGAAACAGACCACCATCTTCCAACAAAATGGGATGTAATTTATCAATAAGTAACCAACAACTCAATCCACTATAGCACAACCAACACAAGCTATGATAACAAAAACAAAACAGCAAACAAAATCTCCAAAATGACCAACAAGCTATTATAGCACAAAAATCAACTAAAGCCCCCCAAAACATCTTAAGTAAATCAAAGTAAATCAAAAGACCCAATAACTCAAAAAGAAAAAAAACAGGAGTCATCTATAACTTATAGTGTAAGGACTGTAACAGCCACTAAGTAGGACAAACAGGCAGAAAACCAGCAGAATACAACTCTTTAATCTCACAATACATGGACAGACTCAACCACAATTTCAACTGGGAAACTCTGAACATCCTATACTAAGCTAAATACAAAAACTAGGGAATTCCTGTAAGTTTGGCATTCAGACAAATCAGCTATCAACAGACTCATAGAAATAAACCATATTTACACACCATTTAAAGGAGACAAAAAGAAAGAAAGGCCAGAATACATCCCCATACAGCAGCAAATACCTAAATAAGCATGGATCAGTACCAGACAAATAATCAAACAAACAGAAAACAATACTCTAATCAAAGAACTACCAAGGAGAAAATCACTATCCACCAACACAAACAGAGCAAGCTACAGTATTGTATTGCAAACCTCACACTTGCCAGCACTGATGGTGCTATCTAGTTGAATAATGAAACTTCTACAAGCAAACCACTGAACTCAGAGACCACCAAGGACTCATAGTTCAACCATGAGCTACATAGTTTATTTTCTACTGGAACTGTGTTTTCAGTTGTGATTGGAGTCATGTGAAAACAACACTTCTCAAAATCTCACAAAGTTTTAGCTATAAATGATAAAATGAAATAAATTAAAATAAAATAAAATAGGTCAGCTACATGCAGTACCTGTCATAGGCCATTAGTAGCATTCTCTTGAATAAGGGCTGGGAACTATTATTAGTCTTGAACAACTATGTTTTTATGCTATGATGTCAGCCATTTTTTTATTTCTACCTTAGAGGAACACAAAATGCATCATTCAGAATGATATCAGAATAGCTTCTTCTATTTGTTCAATTTGGTATTGCAAATGGATTTCTTTTTTAACGATCCAGTTTTATACTGCAGTTTGAAAAACACTGGAAGGTTAAAAAGCAATTCAAAGAAGTAGTCAGGATATGAAACAAGCAATGATATTTGTAGCAAAGGAGAGGTTTGGAACTGAAGAGATTAATGCATTTGAACATGAAGGATGGATATTAAAATGATTTTAAACAAAAGACTATTGACATATTTGGCTAAAAACACTATAAGTCCTCATAAGATAAATATGATAAAAAAATTAGCTGCTTTCATTTGAACACAGTAGAGGTAAAGGCTTTTGTAACATATATGTCAGCGCTTTGGGGAATGTGGAAACCAAAATTATGAATACTAAAACTATTGTTAGTATTGGATTACAACAACAAAATCTTGCAAGTCTGAAATTACCTCATCCTTCCCTGCCTTTATCTTGAAGGATCATGTCTGAGATGCTTTCTTAAATTACATTACATTTCTGCCTGTGACTCAGATTTCTCTTACTTGACCATGGTCTTGGTTGCCATTCTTGCTCCTGTTCTTCAAATTATTCCCACAGCCTATGATACTGCCTCCAGTTTGGGTAGCTGGGAGAATGGTAACCAAGGATCAAGTGGATTTGCTGGGTAAGGGTGACATTCTCTTTATTTGGGCATGGGGAAGGACAAGACTGGACATTATGTTGGATGTGTACTGAGTTGCCACCCTTCTTATTTCCATTCATTTATGACTTGAAGGGAAAGGGAGATTTATCTTCTCTCAAATGGGATCAGAACAAAAGTCCCTCTCTTCTGCACTAATGAGAATGGTTTTCTGCTAAACCACATGAGAAGCAAGTTTCAATCTGCTTCTTTTGAGAGAGAGAGAGAGAGAGAGAGAGAGAGAGAGAGAGAGAGAGAGAGAGAGAGAGAGAGAGAGAGAGAGAGAGAGAGAGAGAGAGAGAGAGAGAGAGAGAGAGAGAGAGAGAATTGCCTGGTAAGAATTGTCCCCATGGGTTTGTATAGCAAAGGTTCAGAGTCAGAGCACTTCATGGTAAAGATGAAATCAAGAGGGTGGATAAACAAAACTAATGGGTCTGGCCAAGAGACAAATCAAAGAAGTTGCTGGAAAAAAGAAAAGAGAAGTAGTTGGACCAGAATGATTACCAAGATAAAGTAAAATGACTTAAAAGCTAGATGGGAATAGGAACAGAGAGCTAGAAATGAAATGAAACTTGGATGGATGACTGGAAAACTCCATATAGAAAATGGTGGGAAAATGGAACGAAGTGATGCTGGAAAAAAATGTATGATTGAGAAGCAGTGAGGTGGGTGATCCAAACCAGGGCAACAGGGACAACCAAGAGAGACCCAACTGCACTGGAGAAATTGAACTCTTCGGTAGTTTTGATGGAAAAATTAAGAGTTGTTTGTGATAAAAATAGTGTAATTAAATTTCACTCATAGTCTGTTACTGCTTAATTCCTACCAAACTATTTTCAAGCAACACAGATGCAAACCACTTCTAAAAATTATATTCACACCATAGCAAGAGAATGTTGCTGTGAACTGTAGGCATTATTAATGAGATGTTTTGCAAATATGCACTCAGATTCACCATGTTACAAATTCTTTTCAGAGAAAGATAACTTGATGAACATTGGCTGCTAATTAAAATGCATACAGGTGAGATGAAATGTTTCAGCATTGTTTCAAGAAATTATAAAAAATAAGAAACTATTTATTTATAGCCCTTAAGATCTTTCCCTGAGGCAGTACTATGAAAATGTAAAAAACATGATTTTTTTATGCTGATAAATCATTAACTTTTGGAATAGAAATACAATCTACTTTGCATCAGGAATCTGAACAATTAACATTGTCAAAGGCCTCTATGTACATGAGTGGCTGGTCCCTTTTATCCCTTTGATGGATTTCAGGTGATTTTCAGGCCACATCTGTACTCCCAGCTTGTTGCTTGGGTAAGAAAGAGGCAGGTGTCAGAAAGAGAGAAAAAACTGAGGAATGGTGGTGAATCTTTGCTGGCAGTTATCTAGTTTAAGCTGTGTTTCCTTTTTTTTCTTACCACAAACCTTTAATTTTCTTGGCTTATTATTTCTTACTCCCGCTCTGCCCTCTTTATATCTTTGCTTGCCTTGTAAGGTGATAGCATGATTTCTATGTTTGCATATAGTATGTGTCAACGCTGTAACATTGGATGTTCCTGCTCTGACAACTGATAGAAATTGCAGCCATTTTTACTTTGCTTTTAACATACTTTTTCTTCTGTTTAGAAATTAGATATTGAAGGGGGGATGGGGTGAATGCTTGAGCTCAGCTAGCCAAAATAATAATGCAGCTCCGTGGGAATCTCAAGGACACAAACCGATAACATTTTGGCTGGCTGAGGAGCTGGGAAGAGAGCCCGGGCTCCTGGCTAATTGGAGAATGTGATTTATAACTGCTTTGTGGGGGTGGGACTTGCCTTCTGTTATTTTGTATCTGTGGGGAGGGAATCTAGTTTTGGGTTCAACTATGTAGTGCTGATATTTTGTTTCCTGAATAAAATGTTCTTTTAGGAAGAATTCTTGCCTTGAAGTTCTTTTGATGGGTTTCATCTATTGGAACCATGACAGTATGTGGATGAGGTCAGATTTACATGACAAAGATAAATATAAGAAAACTTCTTAAATATAACAATTAAAAACTCTTAAATATAAGAATATAAAAGTCCATTGAAGCTAATAAATTCAAATAAATAAAATATGATGTTATTTAATGGCAAGACATTACAGCAAGCCCAAGGTTCCCAGCATGTTCAATTCCCATGTGACTGGAGCAGGCTTCCTAGAACCTGCAGTTGATGTGGCAGGAGCTTCTCACCTGCAGCCTTATTTTAGGAAAGAGAGCCCCACTTTTTAGGAGATGAGCTTGCCCCCTGCAATGCAAAGAATAATTTGAGTATGAGACCTACAGGATATATGGTAGAGAAATTTGACTTCCTCAAACCTGCAGAAGGTCTACCATGTAATTTCTCTTCTGCTTCCTGTAAATGTGAACCCATGTTTTCTTTCTGGTAAATCCAGAAACCAAAAGATTATGTGCCATCAAGTCTGTCAATTCATAGCAATCACATAGATTGATTTTTCCCCCCATGATGATCTGTCCCTAACCTGATCTTTCAGGTCTTCCAGCAATGCACTCATCACCACTGTAACTTCATCCATCTTGCTGCTGTTGTTTTTGTTGTTGTTCTTGTTGATGGGTTTAAATGGAGGAATTTGATCATATAACACATCAGCTGGAATAAACCTGATGATATTTTTTCCTCCCAGTGGCAAATTAAAAATCACACACTGTCTCTTAAGTTACAACCAGTTGTTGTATCAATGTAGTATTTACATGCTGAACTTTCACACTAGGTTAACCAAGACTGCAAGGAAATGATACTGAATGTAATGACATTATAAAAGAACTGCTGGTAAAAAGAGTGGTGGAAACAGCCCTCATCTATGACAATAACCTTGCTCTTGGGTACTAGCAATTGATTTGCCACTTAGTTGTCAGCTGTCACCATTAGTTTAAGCCAGGGGTAGGCAACCTTGGCTCTTTTATGACTCGTGGACTTCAACTCCCAGAATTCCTGAGCCAGCTGTGTCCACGAGTCATAAAAGAGCCAAGGTTGCCTACCCCCGGTTTAAGCAAAGACTTGGGTAATTGCTTGCATTGACTTTATTAAACAATTCTCTTCTAGAAAATGTATTTGTTTCCCAATTAGCTAAAAAGACTTTTACTCAAGCAGCTTTGGAAAATCTATAGAGGATAGTTTAACTCAACTGTGCTACTTGCAAATGAGCAAAAATATGCTTTAGAAGAAAAATCAAATCTTTCTCCCTAGATTGTATTATCAATCTCACAAAACCATATAATTGACTAGAAATTCAAATTATTTATGTGAAAGTGATTGTCTTCTTTTCATTATAACTGTAATCCTAAAGTAGGGTGCAAAATACACCTAAAAACCTAAAACTATAAAATCTCATTCATTTAATGCAATTATAATAGCTTATTAAAATATTTAAATCAGGGTAAGAGGGACAACAGAGGAGACCTAACATTAACAACATACTTACATGCTTAGGTCAGGGGTGTCAAACTCTCAATGTTACGTGATGTGTCACGATGTATCATGACTTTTTTGTCATTGCCCGCAATGGGGTGGACACGGTTTCGCTATGATGCTTCCGGCTCATGGGCTGGTGGTTTGACACCTCTGGCTTAGGTGAATCAATAAATTGTCAACTAGGACTGAAGACATATAAAACCTGGGGTCTGTTGAATATTGAAAAGGGAAGAAATTGCCCCATCTGTCTGTCTGTCAATTCCTCATGGATAGTCACATAGCAAATTCTTCAAAAATAAAGCACTATTAAGAAGATATATTAGCATCTGGGCTGATATGTAAGGGATAAACATCAATTTGGTATTGCATCAATTACCCAAATCCTAAGATTTCTAAAACTTTCTATGGCAATACAATAGCTTGGCTTCATAGAAAATTGGCAGTCATTGCAGCTTCTTTAAAAGATGCATAATCTCTGGCTGATAGGCTACCTCCTTCTACTTGCATATTTGTCCACCGCAGAAGTATCTCATCTAAGAGCATTTTAGTAATCTTGTTCTGAATTTACTGGCGCCTGGACCATTGGCTTAAATTTTACCTGAAATAATTATGTGGAGTCCTTGGTGTTCTGTGAGCTTGGCTGTTTGCTTACTCAACTAGATAGTAGTATCAGTACAAGCAAGTGTGGAGTTTGCTCCCTGTTTATATACAGTAGCTTGCCCTGACAGTGTTGGTGTGGATGCTGTAGTTTCTTGATTAGGATATTGTTTTTTGCTTGATTGTCTGGGTGTTAATCCCAGCTTATTTTGGTGTTGGTTGCTGCTGCTGGTGGTAGGGGTATTCTGATCTTTTCTTAGTTTTCGCTGTTATTGTCTTTTTTGTATTGTATGTAAACAACCAAGCTCAGAGAATATCAAGGACTCCACAATTCAACCCTTAGCTATATATATTTTGTTCTAATAAGATAGTTATAAGTCCCATTAACAGTGGTCATATTAAATACCTTTTGAAGGAATACTATTTATTCAAACACCACTTTTCACCCAAAACATTTATGATTTAGCTTCATCTTCCCAACAGCTGCAGTTACAAACATTGTAAAGGCTGTTGTTTTTTATATTATATCAAGAATCCAGATTGTAGAGTTGTTTTATTACTCAAGATTACTGATAATGGCTCACCTATAATGTGAACTACAGAATTGCCAGTTCTAAAGGCTGTTTCATAAATAACAGGAGTTATGGCAAAGTGAAAAGTCAAGATTTGTATCTCAGAGACTGACATGGATGACATCTATCGAGGGCCCACACTGTTGTAGTCTATCCACCGCCAAACTGACTGGATTCAGTTATGCCTCACCACTGTCTTGTTCTTTCAACTGGTCTTTCCCCATTTCCTAGAGAGGTTGAATACAGTGGCAGGGAGGAGAGTTTGCTGCTACTGCTCTATTTCTTATTTTCTTTCTTTTCCACTTGTCAGATTTCTCCCTGGCAGGCAAGGTGGCAAAACATGATAAGAAGGTATACCAGTAGCAACATCAAGAAAGAAATGGATTCACTCCCCATCCCAAAAAGGGGTTATGCCCAGCGGTGGACTTATATTGTTGATTAGCACATTAGAGTTGAGTGAAAACATTCTTGAAACATTTGGTTGTAGGAAGAGAAATTGGAAGATAATTGTCCACTCTTCTCCTGGGAAGATGATATTTTCCAACCATTCTCAAGAGAGTTCATAATTAGAAGAAATGAATGACTTCTCTTTCCTATTACAAAATAGAGAAAATCATGACAGATACAATTGCTGAACAATAGTGGAGTCCACATGTTTTTCTTGACATTGCAGGAAAAGAACATCCTGTATTATTGCTTTAATGCAGCAGTTCTCAACCTTTTTCAGGCCGAGACCCCACCTGCGCCACCCATGAGTGGTGCGACCCCGACCTGCGCTGCGCATGCGCATCGCGATGGCCTGAATCGCACATGCGTGGTGCATCGCGACGGCCCGAACCGCACATGCGTGGTGCGACAGGCAAACCGCGCATGTGCGGCGTGCGCGCGACGGACCGAACCGCACATGCGCGGTGTGACGGGCCTAACTGCGCACGCACAGCGTGCGCGCGACGGGCCGAATTGCGCATGCGTGGCGTGACGGGCCTAACTGCGCATGTGCGGTGCACGCGCGACGGCCCGAACCGCACATGTGCGGCACGATGGGCCGAACCGCGCATGCGTGGCGCGCGCGCAACGGGCCGAACTGCGCATGCATGGCGCGATGGGCCTAACCGTGCATGCGTGGTGTGCACGCAATGATTCAAACCGCGCATGCGTGGTGCGACGGGCCGAATCACGCATGCGTGGCACGTGCGCATGATAGACCGAACCGCACATGCGTGGCGCAACAGGCCAAACCACGCATGTGCGGCACGCGTGCGACGGGCCGAACTGCGATGTGCGGCGCGCGCGCGCTGGCATGAACCGTGCATGTGCGGCGCGACGGGCCGAATCGCGCATGCACGGCACGCGCACGACAGCCCGAACCGCGCATGCGTGGCACGACGGGCCTAACTACGCATGCACGGCGTGTGCGCGATGGCCCAAACCATGCATACGCAGTGCGACGGGCGAACCGCGCATGCGCGGTACGCGCGCGATGGCCCAAATCATGCATGCGCAGTGCGCGACGGCCGAGGGGAAATGGGGGAAAAATGGCAGACTTCGGTGTTTGGCGACCCCTGTGAAACGGTCGTTCGACCCCAAATGGGGTCGCGACCCACAGGTTGAGAACCGCTGCTTTAATGTAAGGCCAGGTTTATTTGAAAGATGCCCCCTGTGTGCTTAAATGTCTTAGCTTTTATTTGGCCTGTGAGAATTCAGTTAAATACAGAAGTTGTCAATAGTCTAATTCCTTGTTTCATGATTTATAATAGGCTTATCTGGAGTAAAAAAAGCAGCAGTGAGACCCAGATCCTTTCCTCTGCCTAACACTTAATTAGCATAATGAACAAATAAGGTACGTATTATGCCAGTTAGGTGACACTGAACAAGAGGGAGAATTGACCAGGGCAGCCATAGCTTTGCCACAGCAGGCTCTGCCACTTGGATCAGCTCAGAAGCTTTTCTGTATGTCCCTTTCCTACATCCAAATTTTTCATACAGCCAGACACTGTAGTGAGAGAGCTGTGTTCATCTATGGTGGCTGTATATTGTATATAGTTTGTTTAAATGTGTGTTATGTATGTTTACACTTTGAGAGCAAGCAACTAAATTTTAAGCTGCACCAGGAAGCAGTTATTTAGCTCAGCAAAGGAGTGAAATTATGCTGGGAACAACACGTTCATTTCCTTGTAGTGTGTTCTTGCTTTGAACTTTGGATTGTGGCTCTTCAACTGTGGCCTTGCCCTGCCTTGTGGGCCTTACCTTTGCCCTATGGACTTGCCTTTGCCTCGTGGACTAGACTTGCCTTTGCCTTGAATGTTGGCTTCATTTAAGTAGACCGTGGAACTCATTGGGGTTGAGCACAGGGAATTGCTAGGAAATACCAATTTAGGCTTGAAACCCTTAATAAAGACTCCTTGCACTTATGGTATGTGTGTGTGAGCAGGACAGCACACACTGCCTATTCTATAATAACCATTTTGGTTTTCCTGCCTAAGTGCTGGACCTTATTTTTCTCACCACTGAGGATATTGTTGGATAGAGCCCAATGCTCAAATCAGTCAAGATGTTTCTGAATCTTGAGTCTGTCTTACAAAGTGTTAGCAACTTGATGTTCTCTGCAAATTTAATGAGCTCACTTTCTATCTTTTCATCTAGATCATTTATGAAGATGTTGCACTGGGCCCAAGACAGAACCTTGAGGTACTTCACTGTGTGCTTTTCTCCATTTAAATGTAGTTCCATTGAAGAGAGTTGTTAGTCATTTGCGAATCCATCTTATGGTGATGCTGTCTATTTCTCTTTGTACTATCTTATCAAGGTTGTAGTCTACTTTGTCAAATGACTTTTTGATCCACTAATTTGACCACTTTATCAAAGAAGGCAATAGCAATAGCACTTATTAGACATCTATATTGCTCCATAGTGCTTTACACTACTCTCTGAGAGATTTGCAAGTGTCAGCATATTGCCTCCAACAGTCTGGGTCCTCATTTTATCAACCACAAAGGATGGAAGGCTGAACCAACCTTGAGCCGGTCAGGATCAAACTCCTGGCTATGAACAGTTAGCCTGCAATACTGCATTCTAACCACTGCATCACCACAGCCCCCATAATAAAGTTTGTTTGGCACAATCTGTTTTTAACAAACCTTTGCTGGCTGCTAGAATTGCCTTGTTCATTTTTAGGTGCTCACAAATCAGCTGCTTGATGATCTTTTCTAGGATTGCTATTGATGTTAAGCTGCTAGGTCTGTTGTTTCTTGGTTCCACCTTTTTCCTGTTTTTGAAAATTGGAGCCACATCAATTCCTCTCCAATCAGATCCGCTGTACTCCATGAGCCTTGAAATATTTTGTTCAGTGCTTCTGAGATTACATCTGCCAGTTTTTTTCACTACCCTGGGATGTAAACCATCTGGTCCTGGCAATCTGAACTCATCTAAAGTGGATAGATGTTCTCTTTTTAATTTTTTGCCTATTTTAACCAGCACTCCTGTTCTATCTCCCACAGTGTTGCTTTTGATAAGTTGCACTATTTTTTCTTTTGTGTAGATAGATACAAAGCAGGAATTAAGAGTTCAACCTTCTCCCTGCTACCTGTCATCGTCTTGCATCTTCTCCTATTAGTGGACTGATCATTTCCTTATTTTTTCTTATTCCTTATATATTGAAAGAAACATTTTGTTATTTTTGGCTAAGGAATCTTTGAGATCGTGTAGAAGGCAGTCCATTTCTCCTAGCGGAAATTCAAATTCTGGCTAGGCAGTCATTCCCAGTTTTTCTGATCATGTATAAATTGATGTGTGGGTTCAATAACATAGAGTAGAGGATTATTTTGGACAGCAGGAATGACAATGATCTCTTTCTCCTTAGACCACATCTATTTCTGGCCAAACTCCAAAGCTGAAAAGAATGGCTGATGCTTGGAAGATCGATATATTCCTCTGGTCTCCATTGATAATTAACTGTTATCCTCTAGTAATATCTTCTCTGCAAGTTAGATGGCAGGCTATTAAAGCAAGAAACTTCTCTCATGGGACTGCCACAGCTATAATTAATTTCTGGTACAGAGTTCTATAGAAGAAGAGAACTTTATATTTTGTTGTGAGAAATTACCTTAGAAACAGAGTCCAGAAAACCCTATTGAGATCCAAATATTTGTATGGCTTCAATTATATATAAATTAGGATAAAACAAAGGTTCTCAATCTTTGCGGTACTGTCATTCATAAAATAATAAACTATTTATGCAAGCTGCTTCCCTCATGTCGAAAACTAATTACAGTATTTTGTTGAAGTTAGAATTGGGCAATACATATACCATGTAAATTTAGTAATTGATTTTTTAAAATCAGTTTAGCTGTCCATGCATTCACCCATCCTTTGACCTCAGATTTAAAAATGTACATACTCACAACTTTGTTTTATAAAATAAATTATTTCACTGGAAATAAGCAAAGAAAGAAAAATAATAATATCAGTGTGATTGTTTATTTGCCATCAAATCATTTTGATTCCTACCTACCACATAAGACAGATTTTCTCCATGACAATATGTCCCTAACCTGGTCTTTCATGTCTTCCAATGGTGCATTCATAGCTGCTGTAAGAGAGTCAATCCATCTTGCTGCTGGTCATCCCTTTCTTCTCTTTCCTTCCATCTTTCCTAGGATTAGAGCCTTCTCCAGAGAATTAGGTTTTCACATAATGTATCCAAAATAGGATAATTTGAGCCTGACCATTTGTCCCTCAAGTGAGAACTTTGAGTTGATTTCTTCATTGAGCTTTGATTGAGTTGATTTCTTCAATTTGTTTGCTTTCTTGGCTGTCCATGGTGTTCTTATGAGTCCTCTCCAATACCAAATTTCAAAAGCATCAGTACTGTTCTTATCCTGCTTCTTCAAAGTCTAATGTTCACTTCCATAGGGTGTCATAGGGAATACTATGACCTCCACAGTTCTGATCTTTGTAGATAAAGAAACATCGTGACATTTGAATATCTTTTCCAAGGCCTTCATAACTGCTGTGCCAAGTACATGGCATATTTCTTGACTCCTTGTATCTTTACTGTTGATGGTTGATCATAAAAAGTGATCCACTGTTTTGATATCTTCATTGTAGTTCTAAGGCTGGTTATTTTACCTTATGTCATTAATTTTATCTTCTTTATATTTAATTTGAGTCCCATTTTTTTCATTGGGCTGCTTGACTTTTATTACTAGGGAGTGCAGATCCTTTGCATTTCTAGGTATTAAGACAATGTCATCAGCATAGGGCAGGTTATTGATGTTTCTTCTTCCAGCTTTATAAACCACACTAATCTTCCAGACCAGCTTATATTGAATACAGGTAATCCTTGAGTTACCACAGTTCACTTAGCGACCATTTGACATTATAACATAACCCCATATCCCCAAATACTTACAATACAGTCCCAAAGTTATGAATGTTGCAGCACCACGGCAGTCATTCACACTTATAAATGACCCCAGAGGCACTGCAACATTCACCCTGCCTATTTCCCCTCCCCCCCCCCCCGCAAGTCTTGACAGGCACAGAATCTGTGGAGACTTACCTTGCGAAGATCTAGCAAGCCCTTGGTTTCTTGGCCTGTTTCGGTGCTTCAGGCCTTCAGTGTGTTCACATTGAATGGAGGCCTAAAGTGCCCCAAGATCATGCGAGATCAGTAGAGCGAGATCTCACACTACTGATTTCTCATGATCTCACGATACTTTAGGCCTCTGTTTTCTGCAAACGGAGGCCTGGACGAGCTCTATGGCAAAAGGCTTTGCAAACGGAGGGGAGGCATAAAGTACCAAAGTTGCCATCTTTGCAAAAAGCCTTTGCTGATGAGAATAGAGGCTGGGAGGGATGTGCGTGCCCCTCTGGGCCTCCATTCTTGGTGGCAAAGGCTTTCCCCAAAGACGACCATAGCCTATTGGGGCACAATCTCTCGTCCCTGAAGGCCTCGGCAAGTCTTTACTCAAGGCAAAACCATGGCAGAGAGGCTACGTAAGTAAGTGACCAGGTCGGGCAGGATAGGGGGGGGAGGAAACATATCTCAGTGGGTTGGGGGAGGTCTTGGGTGATGGAAGCACTAGGCCACCCCATGGTCTTCCCCCTTACCTTATGCACTTAACGACCTGCACATTCGATTAGGGAATGCGTGGGCAAAAGCAGGGAGTAATCATGTTCAAATTACATGATTCAGTCCTACGAATCCTCAGGTTACGAATGTAATTGGCAGGCTCCATTACATTGGTAACTCAAGGATTACCTGTATTTAGGCTGAATAAATAAGAGGAGAATATGCAGCCTTGTCATACTCCTTGGCTAACTTGGAGTCAGTCTGTTTCACTATGTTCTGTCTGTAAATTTTAAAATAATATTTTAATAGGAAGTATGAACTGGTTTATTTTTACATAATTCCTGAAATATGGGTTTCGTTTTGAAGATTATAAAAGCATGTCAACTTCTCTAAATGTACCTTACTACACATTGGGATACAGCACATTTAAGTGAGGCAGCCACAGATAAGCCTATGGTTCTGCTGCCATCTTCTGGAAATTCACAGCTTCTTCAGGCTTGAGAGAACTAATTATGTGATTTCCAGCATTGGAGCTAGCTAGCTAAAAGAATTATCTTAAGAAATTGGACAAGTGATATTATTCCAGATGACAAGGACTAGTTGTTGGAAATGTATAACCTATTTGTTTTGGAAAAGGCAATATTTTCTACTAATCAAGGGCCACAATGTGTGTTATTATGGCCGAGATATTATGATATTTTACAATAATATTTGTATTCTTCATATTATAAGAGTGAAGTCATTAGTAAGCCAAAAACATATAAGACAGATTTTTTCTTTGCCTTTTTAGTTTATACTTTAATTTTAATCTATTTTTCTTTAATAACATATATTGTTTTGTTAAAAAAGAGATTTTTAAAAAAGAAATGATCTTTCAGATGCTACAAAACCTCAGAACACCCACAAGCTTTAGAAGCAAATGCTTAAGCAGATTAAATGACCAAACAGCATGCTGATAATTTTTAAATACTATATTATTGCCCAGCATATGATAGTGGTTAAGATATCTGCCTAGGGCAGTGATGGCAAACCTTTTAGAGACCAAGTGCCCAAACCCCCCGCCCCCCCACTGTCCCTGCCCTGCGGCCACCCACTGCCTCCACGGCCTGCCGCAGATTGCCCAGGTGGCCCAGCAGCACCATGGTGGTCACGCCCTCTGCTTGCGCCCCGCAGCATCATCTGCACATGACAGGGCGCGAGGGCGGAGTCTTGTCCCCATTGCCTGCCTGGCATATCCTTGGCTGCGCTGTTCCATGTGGACCGCACCCGGGGGCGACTCTTCTCCAGGGGGCTGCTGGTGAGGAGGGGGCTGTGGGGGGAAGCAGAGCTGGGGCGATGGCATGCGTGCCCAGAAAGAGAGCTCTGAGTGCCACCTCTGGCACGCGTGCCATAGGTTCGCCAACACTGACCTAGGGTTATGGAGACCCAGGTTCAAACCAACCCAAAACTGTGGAATTTTGCTAAGTTATTTTGGGTCACTCAATATCTCTAAAACTTTTTAGCAGGCTTGCTTTAATTGGAGGAGAGAATCTGGTGGGCTGTAAATGGAATGAATAAATAAAAGCAGATGTCATAATGAGGGGGTCCATTCATAGCTACAGACAGTGCTGGGATTCAGCCGGTTCGCACCACTTCTGCAGAACTGGTAGCTAATTTTTTGTTGCCCAGCCCAGAATGGACTTCTGGAAGTGACATCCACACAGAGAAGCCTACCACTGGCTACAGCCAATATTTTTCAGATAGATCTTGCAGCATTCTGTTGATATTTACTTATTAGATATATATATCCCACCTTCTCTCCAGGAGTTCAAGGCAGTTTACAGAGATATCTACATTTTACTTCCACAAAAATAGCCTTGTGGGGTAGTCTGATGTGACTGGAGCATCCTGTGAGGTTTCAGAATAGGGGGAAAAAAAATCAGTGTATGACTTTATTTCAAATATGTTTAACAAATGTTGTCAAATACTTTTGTCCTCTTATTAAGAAATAATTAAAGTGAGTAGCAGGAACACTTTTATTTTCTTAGCTTCACTTGGAAAGTGTAACTAATTGTATTGCATTCCACAGTGGATTTCTCCCTCCTCTGAAGCCTTAACTGATAATGTAGTTAAATGATTTGACCTTCAAATTACAAGGTGAAATGTTTTTTTTAAAAAATCAGTCTAAAGCAATTTGTAACATACCTTTGATTGATTAATCATGTACCTATATCATGTACTACAGCTTTTTGTGTGTATGTGGGCCTTTGAAACAATTTTTTTCAGTCCTGGTGACTGCCTGGATTAGCCTCTGTGGTTTTCTTGGCAAGATTTTTCAGAAAAACTGCCTAGGGCTGAGAGAAAGTGACTGGCCCAAGGTTTAGGCTTTGTGTCTAAAACAGGACTAGAACTCATAGTCTCTTCGTTTCTAGCCTGGTGCCAGCTAGTCCTCAATTTATAACCATTCATTTAACAATTGTTCAAAGTTATGGTGCTGACAAAAGTGACTTACAACCAGTCTTTCATTTACAACCATCACAATGTTCCTATGATCATTTGATCAAAATTTGAACACTTGGCAACCATGGTGGCCATGTGATCACCATTTACAACTTTTCCAAGAAGTTTCCAAAAAGCAAAATCAATGGAGGAAGACTTAATGATTGCTTAATGATTGAATGATTCGCTTAATAACCTCAGTAAACTCAAAGAGGAACTGAATTCTAATAACATTCTTTATCTTCTGATAATAAGCAGCCACCAGTGGAAAGCATGAACACCATTTTGGGAATTGTGTGTCACTCGGTCATGACGAATTGCTCAATGAGCTGAGCTGTTGGACTTTAGGAACCCATGAGGATGAGGAAGCTGACCTCTAGAATCTGAAACATGTGGTTTTTTAAAATTTACAAATTCCTTAGGTGGGGAGGTACAGCTGAATGAAAGATGTCCAATAGAACCCACGCCTGTGGGTAAAGATACACTAATAGTTGTTTTTAGTGCTTTATGGAGAGTTGGGGATTGCTACATATGATTGAACCACACACAATGTGCTCTGGGGAGCTTGCAGGAATCTAAGGACAGCAACTGGCTTGTCAGCCCAGCCCAAAACAGGCTTCATTAGGAAATCCTAGAGGGCCCATGCCTTGTCTCCTCCCAAAGTTTGTACCCATGCCCTCATAAAGCATATCCTGGTAAATCAGTGTAATACAAAGGTTCTGGTGTAGGGAGAAAGAGAATTAAGCATGTAAAAATGCTTGGGTCCTGTGCCCAAGGATTCATTCCACTTATTGCAAGGGTTATTGACAAAAAAGTAGGAGGACAATTTTTAAACAAACATGTTAAGGTAGTTTTGTTGTGGGGGGTAAGATGGGTTGCCTAACTAGGGACAGGTTGGACATAAATATACAAAGCAGATCGTGCAATGTAATTTCTAACTCAAAGATCAGAGAGTCACATGGAAAAATCTTCCAGATATTTGTAATTTATAGTGCAAATAGTACAGTAAATGGCAGGACAATAATATGAAGCTTTATTTCTGCTTGCAATGATCCTGCAAGGAAACTCTGGAAGAAGAAATGGGCTTTCTATGAGTTTCTTGTCTGATCTGGAAACTGCACATAAAATGGAACTTTTTTAAAATTCTTGTTGGGACTGAACTGGACCAGATTTTACAACATGGACCGAAAAAACAGTTGGAAGTTGTATATCTTTTGCATAATTATGTAATTCCAATTGTCATGATTCCCGTTAATAGGATAATAATAATAATAGTAATAATAATAATAATAATAATAATCATCATCATCATCTTATTTCATCCAAATTCACAGAATACTTCATTTGTTCATATCAGGGGAAACAGTTGTCTTCCATCCTTCTTGAAGTGACAAGCTGTACTGTTTCATAGACTGAAGCATCTTATTCAGCATGTGAACTTGGAACTGGATTGACTTAGGGACTATCTTGTAGGAAACACTTGTGCATGCCACTTAGCCTATACCATGTTTGCTTTGGATCAGAAATTGTAAGTCTTTCTGAGTACTTGGGATTTTAATTGTTTCTATTTTTTTATCATTTACTTTTTCCCCATTGTTGGTTATGCACCAAGAGTCACATTTTGAGTGTGCAGAGATATAAAGTTGAATAACAAACTTTCTCCTTTACTCTCTCATCCCCTCTATCTTAGTTGTAGTGGTAGATTCTGATGGTGTTGAAGGAAGGTCATCTTCCAGTCCCAGCTGATTTTGATTCATGAGATGGAGAGAAAAAGCCATCTCCTTCTTGGACTCAGACAGTAGCAAAGTGTTTGGACCAATCCTAGATGACACATCCAAAATTCCAGTTTCTTCTTGTTGTTGTTTTGCTGTTAACAGCATGATATTTACACAGCATGATATTTAGCAATATTTGGAAACTATTTAAAGATGGTAATTTTTAATAGCAAATTGTTGCAATAATATACTGTCTGGAAAATCTTACCAGATCTGGTCATGCAAACGATTTAGGGATTCTTATCCCTAAATTGCTGAGTGTTTAACAGCATCTCCAAAATTTAACCTTCAAAAGCAATGTGCTGCATAAGTTATTTTAGGATTGTGAGATGGGAACTGAAAACAAAATAAATGTTCCTGGCCAGCATCCTCAGTTGGAAGGAGACTGGCTAGGAACAAAAAAGAGCTGTTGCCTTGGGTTGCAGAACCCAGCACAAAAAACCGTGTCTCTTGACTTCTTTTTCCATCCCTGCTTATCATTCAGTAGCTGGAGAGAGAACTATTTATTACTTATTAATACTTATTTCAATTATGTGGTTTGTTGCTGGGGGCTCTGCTCTAATGTGTTATCTGACTTGCATGTAAAGCAGTGCTGTCAGCCACAGGAACCTTTAATGAGAAAGACTGTATCTGAAATCTAGTAAAACATTTACATTGCAATCTGACTCCTAATTGAACCAATCTATCTTTCGAGTTTATTCATAGGTTTATCTCATTACAAAGGAATCAGTTGCCAGGTTGATAAAACCTGTGCCATCTTCAAATCAAAACAGAGTGAGTTTAACTACCAAGGTGAACCAGGCTATCTCTTATGGGCCCACTTGTCCTGTTTGATTTCAGCCTGGCAGCCTGAGAGTAAGGGCAAAATCCTTAGAATATAGTGTCTCTTATATGGCTGATGAGAGTATAATTGGATGAGATGCTTAAGCAAGAGGTGATTGCAGATTAAAAAAAATATTTTGAATGAATTGATTGTTGAGGATTGTGACAATAATTTGCAACCAAACAGCCTCTGAAAATGGACAAAGAAAATGCAATCTTTTTTCAGTATACAGCAACCTTTCCAATGTCTTCAAAATTCATACAAATTTATGCCTCCCTTTATGGGTCACACAATTGTTCAGCAGTTAAGATGCTGGCCTTGTTGCCTGGAAAGCCCGGGTTAGGATTAGGGTTTAAGACCTGAGTGTCGACCAATGGGGTGAGCGCCCATCTTTGCCTAGCTCCTGCCACTTAGCAGTTTGAAAGCATGCAATTGCGAGTAGATAAATAGGTACCACTTTGGTGGGGAGGAAACAGTGCTCCATGACCTATGCTGGCACATGACTGCAGAAATGTCTCTGGACAGCGCTGGCTCATGGCCTCGAAACAGAGATGAGCACTGCCCCCTATAGTTGGCAATGACTGGCAGAGTAAAATCCATAGGGACTCCTTTCCTCTCCTCTCCTCTCCTTCCTCCTTTATAGGCTAGCCCCTGTGAAGAAGGCTTTTACCAAGCCTTTTCTATTGATCTAGGAAAACTAATTCCCTCATTAGGTTTATCCCCTGGCAACAATTGTGACTTTCTGATAGCTGGTTTAGGTGCCTTGGAGTCATCAATAGCCAAAGTAGTATGAAAAATTCTAAGTCCTGCAACAAACAGAAAAGGAAACATCAAAAGAAATGGCTATGAAGGACATTTACTTAGAATATTAAGAGTAATATTCCAAACTTCTTGGATGACCATAAGAGATGGAATGGAATGATGTTGAGATTTTTTTTTCTGCCTTAGGAGAAACACTCTGGCAAAGCAGGAGACAGAAATTCTGTCTGTTTTGGAGGCCTGCTTTGGAAGAGATCTGATGAATCTAAAGGCCCTTCAGATATTGGAGAGGCTTTAGAATCCCTCCTTCAGGTGTTAGTATTATTCATTAAAAATATTTGATTTTATATACATACATGCACACACACACACACACACACTTACGTATGTATGTATGTATGTATGTATGCATGCATGCATGCATGCATGTATGTATTTGTTCTTGTGTATATGTTGGACCTTGATGATAGAATTTTGAACTATTTGACTAATATCACAGGCTGTTAGGAATATTTCTGAACTTACATAGAAATTTCTTGCTATATAGGCAGTAATGTAGCAAAGGTTGTTGCTCAGATCCGGGCTGACCTAGACTCCAATTGTGTAGCAGAGTCGACTGATAATGATTCAGTCAAGGGGACAGGGGCATGTTCTTGTCTGGTCATCTGGGGTGAGTTTGAGGCTGTTACGCCTGAGGAAGTGGACAGGGCCATTGGAGCTGTAAGTTCTGCCACCTGTTTGTTGGACCCGTGTCCCTCCTGGCTGGTTTCAGCCAGTAGGGTGGTGACACACGTACCTGATCCAGGAGATTGTCAACGCTTCTTTGAGGGAGGGGTCCTTTCCGGCTCCCTTAAAGGAGGCACTTGTGCGCCCCCTTCTCAAGAAGCCTTCCCTGGATCCAGTAATTTTGACCAACTATCGTCCGGTCTCCAACCTTCCCTTTGTGGGGAAGGTTGTTGAGAAGGTGGTGGCGCATCAGCTCCAGCGGTCTCTGGAGGAAGCCGAGTATCTGGGCCCTCTGCAGTCGGGGTTCAGGCCCGGCTACAGCACCGAAATTGCTCTGGTCGCTCTGATGGATGATCTCTGGCGGGCCAGGGATGGAGGCCAGTCCTCTATCCTGGTGCTTCTTGACCTCTCAGCGGCGTTCAATACCATTGACCACGGTATCCTTCTGCACCGGCTGGAGGGATTGGGAGTGGGGGGCACCATATTGTGGTGGTTCTCCTCCTATCTCACTGGTCGGTCGCAGTCGGTGTTTGTGGGGGGCCAGAGGTCCACCTCTAGGTTACTCCCATGTGGGGTGCCTCAGGGGTCAGTTCTCTCCCCCCTACTTTTTAACATTTACATGAAGCCACTGGGTGAGATCATTCACCGCCACGGAGTGAGATACCATCAGTACGCTGATGATACTCAGCTGTACATTTCCACTCCTGGCCATATCAGTGAAGTGGTTGAGGTGATGTGCCGGTGTCTGGAGGCTGTGAGGGTTTGGATGGGTGTTAACAGATTAAGGCTCAACCCCGATAAGACAGAGTGGCTGTGGGTGATGCCTCCCAAGGACACTTCTATCTGTCCTTCCATTACCCTGGGGGGTGAATCTATAAACCCCTCAGAGAAGGTTCGCAACTTGGGTGTCCTCCTCGATCCACAGCTGACATTGGATCATCATTTGTCGGCAGTGGCGAGGGGGGCATTTGCCTAGGTTTGCCTGGTGCACCAGTTGCGTCCTTACTTGGATCGGGAGTTGCTCCTCACAGTCACACATGCCCTTGTCACCTCGAGGATCGACTACTGCAACGCTATCTACATGGGGCTACCCTTGAAGAGTGTTCGGAGACTACAATTAGTGCAAAATGCAGCTGCGCAAGCAGTTGTGGGCCTTCCTCGTTGTGCCCACATTTCATCAACTCTCCGCATGCTGCATTGGTTGCCTATTGGTCTCCGAGCCCAATTCAAGGTGTTGGTTATTACCTATAAAGCCCTTCATGGCATGGGACCAGGATACTTACGGGACCGCCTTCTGCCACATACTTCTCTACGACCGGTGAGAGCGCACAGGGTTGGCCTCCTCCGGGTCCCGTCAGCGAAACAATGTCGTCTGGCAGGCCCTAGGGGGAGGGCTTTCTCTGTTGTGGCGCCCACCCTCTGGAACCAACTGCCTCCTGAAGTCCGCGTTTCTCTGACTCTCCCGGTCTTCCGGAAAAACCTAAAAACTCATCTTTGCCGGCAAGCCTGGGGATGATTGTAGTTGATTGTTGCATTGAATGTGTTTTTTTTTATTGGTTTTTAGATATCTTGTTTGGGTTTTTATATTGTAATTCTCTGTTATATATAAGTTGTTAGCCGCTCCGAGTTCCCGGAGAGGAGCGGCATACAAACCCAAATAAATAAATAAATAAATAAAGATGAAAAGGGATTTTTCTATCATCTGAAAGGGAGGGATGGACTGAAATATAGAAAGTTTATATTGCTTCCTCTTCCAATGGCTTCTTGTTCTTCATTATTTTCCCCCAATGAAGAAACCAGTTCTTGGTTTGTATTTTTAGCAGTTATCAGCAGTATGTAATGAGAACAATTTCCTAATGATGCCCGGATTGTTAAAATGAGATTATGTCCTACACCCCCAATTAACTTCAACTTCAACAGTAGTTCAACTCCACTGGGATTTCTATGAAATAATATTCTATATGAAATATGTACCTTCTCAATGAGGGGCTGGGAATGTCATCTGAAGAAGCTGCTTTGAAAAAATAATAGATTCTGGGATACAGATTCTTTCTATGGACAGAAGTGGGGCCTTTTATTATTGGCATTGTTCCCTGAATCTGTGCTGAAAAGTCCTTGTTGCTGTCTCATATCCAGTGCTTCAAAGAAAAGCATGCAGGGCTATTGTCCTTCCTTAGCTCACTACAGGTTCTCATACAATCTCAGCTAATGAGGGATAGATAATTTACAACAACAAACAACACAAATGCTGTGGCACAAAGAACAAATAAACTGTGAGAATTGAACCAGTTCATATATAATGATTTCTGCATAAATGTTGCATAGGTGTTCCCTTGGCTGTGGGGATGTTACATGACTTTGCATGGACATTGTTTCAGTTTTCAGGCACAGCAAGGTATTAACTAAATGTGCAGTTTTATCCTAGTTATTAGTTAGTGTGAAAAACGTAATCTGATTGTTTTAAAAATCTTGCCACTAATTCATTGGTATGTTTATAATTTCTATATAAATTGCTCAGAACCAAATTTACTTGCCAATCTATGAGATCTATTGTTGGGGGAATGGGGAGAAATGCAGAGATGTGGAATGTTGCCAGACATCAAGAATTCTGACTAATACTTTGTGTACTGAAAGAGTTTATTTCTTTATTTCTCCTTTCAGAAGAAATTGAATTGCGTTAAAGAAGCAGATGAAAAAGTGATACTGTTTAATGAATTTGCTGGGGTTTACAATAATACAAGAGAACAATATACAATATGCAAAAAATGAAACTGAAGTAATCCATAAAATTAAAATTTAACTAAAGTCCACAAAATTCAAATTAAAAAAACCATGACTAAATACACCAACTCTGGGCACCATCAACATAATATTAAGTATCAAAAGCCCTCTGAATCAGTGCAGTTTTAATTGTTCAACAGAATGTTGAAGGACAGTCTCAGAAAACATAAAATTCTCTGTGACTGGAAACACTATCTTCAGATGATGTTAGCCCCACAAGATACACCAGACCAAGGAATAAACTCCATCAAAGACTAAAGCCACTTTTATTAAGACAATGGTTCTGAAGGTTCCCTAGGAGCCAAACCATGTAAAACTTCAATTTAAACCTAAAGCTGTTGCTGTTTTATGACTGTTTGCTTGGATCTAATTAATTCTTTCCCTCCTACCTTCTCTTCATCTCTCTTGAAAAAAAACTTTGTTTATAACCAGAATATTAAGATGGATTAAGATGGTTGCGTAGACATTTCTGCCAGAAATATAGAATCAGGATTCTTATACTTTCCTCACATGATTCATGAAACAACTTGATTTGGCAAACAGACAGTGGTTGCCTCCTGGCCTCAGGTGTTTCTCTCAAAATCATTAGCATAAATTTACTTATAAAAGTTACTTCAATGAAATTACATTGGTTTGGTGCATAGTAAAATCTAACCTTGTTTACTTTTAATAAACAATTAAGCTATTTCATTTAATATAAGACAAGGCAGTTTGTATTTAAAAAAATATTGAAATATATAATTTGTATTATAAGGAAAATTTAAATGAGCTGGCAAAGAACTTGCTTTTCTTTGACTATACATTTTAGAATAAAGATATTAATGTAACTTCTGCCAATCACTAATGAGAAAATATCCTTTATCATTACGATTGGCAAATTGGTCATTCATCATATTATCACACTTCATAATCACATGAAATGCAAAATCAGGCCCTCTGATCATGAAGATTACAATACAAACAAAATCCATATTTAGGCAATATTTTTTACCATATGAGTTGGAAATTTATGAATGGTACACAAATTTGCAAAGAAATTTGGCTTTAACTATTGCAATTTCTGAGGGATTTTCTCAATAAGCTTTAGGAAACTTCCCAATTGAACTAACATGTCTTTTTTGCCTTAGAATACATTCTGCACATGTGCAGATTACTCCCATATTGTAATATGATGCAGAATGACTTTAATGTCAGTCATATTTTTCTTCCTCTTTTTTTCTTGCATTTTTAACCAGTTTGACTTTTTAAAATTGTTTTTTGGACCATCAGGTACACTAATGTTTCAAATCCTAACTGACAAAGTACTATAGCAGGTGATTGATCTTGGCAAAGCTAAACAGATTTGGATTATAACCAGAGTGCTAAACTGAAAAGACATCTGGAAGAAGGCAGTAACAAATAATTTCTGCATTGTTATGAAAACAGAACGTAAATAGTTTCATGGTCACTGGATGTCAAGCTTTGGAATTATTATTCAGTGTTAATATTTCCTTCCTTTTCCCTTCCTTTCCCTTCCTTGGTAATTACAAATAATATGTGTGGTAGAATCTTGGGTTTTCTTCCCACCTGATGTACTTATTGCTATCGCACACACACAAAGTGGACTGAAGTGGAAAGTATGGAGAAGGCACCAATTTGAAGACAAATTCTTCTGAAAACTGAATGTTAAAAGCTACCTTCCAATATCTTCATTTAGGCATAAAATCTAGGTTTCAGAATTGGCCCTAGTGGGTCAAGTTTGGTTACCCAAAGAATTACCGGTAAGCAGGTCTGCTCTGTAATGTGGGGTGTCTTTCCTCATAATTTATTTGGAAGACCCTACTAGCTAGGCTTTCCTCTCCTTTGCTCTGGGCACTTGGCCTCAAAGTTCAACTAGATGGTCTGGCACTGCACTCACTGAGGAAGGGAAATTTGTGCCCTACTGTCCTTTTTCTGTGGGGAAAGTAACACCTTTGCAATAGCAATTTGCATGACACCTCTGGACAGGGGTCTTGCTCTTTCTGTCTTGCAACTGAATGAGTGTCAGAGCTTATGTATCAGTTGTATCTACTTCTGAAACCCAGTTTCCCATTCAGCTGATAATGTGTGAGTGGTTCAAGCAGAACTGGTCATTTAACATTATCTGACAGTCTGGGAAGAATAATCATCTCCAAACTGCGCCTGTATCAGTGTCCTATCAGATGTAGAGGGGAGGAGATAACAAATAAAATAAAAGCACAAGATACATTGCATCTCTCCTTGGAGAGTTCCATAGCAGACTCTGTTGTTGGGTAGCCTGAAACAGATGAATTTCAATATCAATAAGCAAATGTCAGTTTATTTATTTATTTCTTATTTTGGCCTTACTGCCTGGAGGGGGAGAGAAGCTCAATGGATTTCTTCCCTTGATTACTAATGTAAATTGATGAACTTTGGATGTTCTGAAGTCTGAATGGCTGCCATTGACTCTGCTGTCTCTTGGCTCAGCCCTGGAAACAGCACTTTAAATTCAGTGAAATTAAGTCCTGGATTATATTTCTCAAACACATGTACTGATGGGCTATCACTGATCTTTGGATTAACACTTCTGGGTCTTTCTTCATTTTGCTTATATTCATTTATGGGAGTTCTCAGAAATTTTTGGTAATTAATATTCCTTTACATCCAAAGAAATAACACAAGACTTGTTTTCATTGCATGCTCTTGACTTTTGATATATAACAATAATAGAGACGTCCATTTATTAACAGACTATTGGATGCTGGCACTAGTGTTTCCATGGAAACCCACCAGCCTGCAAAAGCCTCCACAGATGTGTTTTTCATTGTAAACATCAAATAGCACCAGTGAGCTTCTACACACACACACACACACACACACACACACACACACACACACACTATATCACTTTGAGATGCACTCCCCTCTTTCTGACACCTGTACTTTCTCACTTGGTAATACCGTTTAAAAAAAAGGTTTTATCTGGCATTTTGCTTTGCAAATTTCTGAGTTGGAAGAGGCAGTAGAAATTGTGCACTAATTTATCACATCCCACAACTCACATGGCAGAACATTTTCTTGTAAGCTTTTTCAGAGGTACATACAAAACCACTAGAGCAGTTATGACAAAGATTAAAAGGGATAGCTTTTTGATATATACTTTCCAGATCATAGTGGAAAGATTTATACAAATGCATTAAACTGAAAATATATTTAATATATTGAAATCTTACAATATACTCACTATACTGGAAGAGCGCAAAGAAAACCTGAATCATAGTTTTCAGGAAATGAACTTTTCAACAAAGTTACAAGTACATAATAACAAAAACATGAAGAGGAGGCAAATAAAAAGAAATGAGAACATTCCATGTCAATCTGTTTCCATTCTTGACGAGGCATCTTAGTCAATACAGGATGACTAATCAATTTGTGTTGATTTATTATTTTCTAGAACAAAAGTAAAGATCTAGTTTAACTGTTGGAAGAGTCCAATGGTTTGGACAACTGGGAGCTCCAGTATATTCACTGGTAGAACATATTTTTGTTAGCATAGGAAGAGTGGTGCATTTATTGTAAATATAACTGTTCAAAGTAAACACACTCCAGTCCTTTTGCTGTAAGTCTGAAGGTATCAGACATATGACCTAAAAGTCTGATTTTTTCCCAATTAGGTCAGCTCAGCATGACTCCATCGATTTCTGGTCTGCTGTTGATTTAAATTACTATTGGCAGGGCTTTTTTTTGTCATAGAACTCCCAGAACGGAGTTCCAGCACCTTTTTGGGATGGAACCTTGTAGGGTAGGCAAGGCGGGTTGTATGATGTGTGTGAGTTCTGGCACCTTTTTTTTTTTAACAAAAAAAGCACTGGCTATTGGACCTATAATTACTGTTGGTAGCCTTTTTGGTCCTATTTCAGATGTCTAGTTGTTCATCTTCTTTCTCCCTCCCTTCTGTTTTTCAGGCCACCTCTACTTCAGAAAAGTGCTCATGTGTATATTATTCTAAAAATTAATCAATCAACCACCTCCTCTGTGCTGTTCCCCCTTTGGTAGCCCAAGTCGACTGGCAGAGCCAGGTCTTTAGGCCCTTACGAAAGGATAGGAAGGTTGGGGCCAACTTCCCATCGGGGAGCAAGATGTTCCAGAGGGCTAGATATATCATTCTTGATATTTGAGGGGAAAAAGCTGGGCTGGACTTCATCCATGGAATTTCCCTCTCTGAATATTTGCTCTGGTGAGCCATTGGCAGTTTGAAATAACAAAGAGCAAATTCCCACTGGACAATCTAAGAAAAGTGACACCAAGTTTCCTGATAGGTTTCCTGCCCTGCAGCCAGCCTGCCTTTGTTCACTGCACTATTTTTTACACATGCGTCTCCTGTCAGAAACTGGCCTGCTTCAGCATCATTGCTGAGACTTGGAAAGAAAAGCAGAAAATCTTGTTGAGTCACAAGCTCTCTGAGTAACCTGGACTAGTCATTATCCTGACATCAACCTTTTAATCTTTATTATGGAATGTGGATTAAGTTGGCATATTCTCATATCTCTGCACTGAAGTGAGAAGTCTGAGTATAGCTGGAGCATCTATGCACAAAATAATTCTCAGTGTACAGATTGAGATGCTTCTAAAAACATTGTCCATATACAGATGGGGTGGGAAAATGTTATTTTAACAAAATTATAGTTATACAGACAACCCACATCAAGTCCCTTTGTAAAACAGCCATGTTTCACTCATAGTGTTTCACTCATATCACTCATATCGGGAGTTCAGATAATGCTTTCTTATACTTTGAAAGTTTTCATGTATTCCCACTATTTGTCTGTTTGTCTTCTTTCTACAGAAAATCTATTGAGAAGGATAAGACTGAAACAGGAGCACTTCTGGTTGGGAGGTAAAGAAAAGAAAAGGCAATGCTGAAATATAGTAAGAGGGGTTTCTCAGGGCAAGGTAGATATGTTTCTTTCCTTCTTTATTGCTGCTTCCCACCCACCCCGTTTCAAAAAGAATTAAGTGTTGCTAATTAATGAAATAAAACTATATTTCAGTTTTTTAAAGGAATGACATTTGCTTTATATTTTGATTTTTGGAGAAAGAAATTGAAAGAGTTTGTTGTTAAACCAGGAGTTTGAATCAAGGGCTCCATCAAATTTTTTTTTTAAAAAGAGCCATGGTTGGCACTGATTGAGATTATAGTTTTCCTTTTCATTTCAAATAGGGAGGAATTTATGAATCAAAAAGGCTGGGGAACAAAAATACTGAGTCCTCTCCAACTAATGTTTGCTGGTTTGAATAAAGACTAGAATCTAACCTGGAAGTCAGGGAAGCAAATGGGAAAATATTGATTATCAGCATGAAAAAAACAAGCTAGCAGGTTTTTCCTCTGTACTAAGAAAATGACCAGAGTATGCATTGAAATTGACAGATGGGTGTGTATATATTCTAAAGAGAATTTTTTTGGTAACATTATTGTCCATTTTGTAATCATTTTTATTTATGTCCAAGAAGAGCTGCTACTTTTACCTCTGTGCTGCATGGTCTTTTTAATACTTTATGCAAAAATAGTAGAATGATCATCCTTTTTTCCCAATTGACTTTTGATGTCTTTTCATTGGGAGCCCACCATGAAAAAAAAGGGTCTGATATGTGTATTATTAAGCTAGCAGGCACCAGGGTCATAAATTAGGAGAGGATAAAGCAAAACAAAGTTTTTGGGTGCTTCAAAATTTCCAAAGGCGAATATGTGTGGTGAATGAAGGAATTTGAGAACTGGGGAAGAGAATGAGGTAGAAGGGGTCAGTACTGCTAACTCAGCTTTCCTGCCCAATATGTAGATGGAAACATGATTCATATGCCATAAATATTCCAAGCTCTTGTAAAAGTGGGCAATCTCTTGAACAACCCTTTTAGCAGGCAAGAACCTCTGTCTAAGAAGAAGCAAGTAGGAAGACTTGTTTCAAAATATAAATTTTGCAGCTATCAGCACTGAGGTTGCTTGGTAAATTCAAGGGACATACAACTAAGGTCACCAACAAAAATAGTCTAAATGGCTTGTTATAAATTATTACAGTTCTATCTCCTGGTATGGCCATATGTATTGTTTTAAATTGTACATATTGCCTGTTTTGACCTTTGTAAGTCATCCATTGTCACAGAAATTAAAAGTATACATTAATTTTACCATGCAGTGCTAGCTCTTTAGCAGAGTGCCAAGGATTTGGAAACCCAAACAGACCTGGCTGCCATGTCAAAATATGGGCTTTGGGGCAGTGACTCACCATTTTTCAAGGTGGCTAGGTACCCAAAACAAATAAAAAGTTCTCAATTGTTGGGTGATTTAATGTCCATCCAGCAGCTGTTTTTGAAAGGAAATTACGAGGTCTCCAATCAAAGACTTGTGATGAAGGATTGCATAAAAATTAACCCATTTTTTATCAAAAGGTTTTGTGATTACTTAATTTTATTGCAGCCATTAACCAGTATGCATGAATAACCCCATCAAATCAGATCTGTTTTATTTGTTATTGTCTGATTGTGATTTTATTTCTCTTAACATGGTTATATTTTGTTTTTGTAAAATCGCCGTATTTTGATTGCATCATTTATCATTATTAAGTTTCAGTATTGTTATGATTTGCTATCTCCAAATTTTCTTTTCATTTTGAATTGGTCAGGTATCATAATAAAGTTTACTTTTACTAAATTATAAACACATATTTTTTCTGCCCTGGGATTGCTAGAGGATGGGGGAACAACTGATCCTTCCATCTTTTGCTTCTTTAAATTTTGAGGTCTCCTGTCCTCAGCAACTCTGTGATGGGGAGAGACAGGTAAAAGAAAAAAAAGTATAGCAGAGAAAATGAACACAGCTATCTGGAAGAGAGAATCAAAACAAATGTGGGCTCAGCCCACATCCTTACTCAAGACCTGGGAGAAGAACCAAATGTTGAGTAATTGGCAGAAAGTCAAAAGGGTGGGAACAGTATGGATCTCCAGGGGGAGATCATTCCACAGGGCAGGAGCCATCACCACGAAGGCCTGTGTCCTGTACAATGACAGTGCTTAAATATCTGAGGGCAGGACAAGAAGGAATGGATGGAAAATACGGTAATTAAAGAGAGATCCAACCTAGAACTAAGGAGAAATTAATCAGTGGAACAGCTTACCACCCGAAGTTGTGGGTGCTCCATCACGGGAGGTTTTCAAGAAGCCCTTTGTCCAGAATGGTATAGGTTCTCCTGCTTGGTCAGGGGGTTAGACTAGAACACCTCCAAGGTCCCTTCCAGTCCTAATATTCTATGTTCTAATTGATGCATGGAGTGTTCCTACTCTAGCTGACCTCACCAGTGGGATGGAAATATATGGAGAAAAGAAGTCCTTCAAGAAAAAGATTCAATGCCATGAAGGGCTTCATAGGTATAACCAGCACTTTGAATAGTACCCAGAAATCAACATAGTGGAGACATGTATGCCCATCACAGCCTGCCTGCTACTGTACCTCCTCCTCTCATTTCTTTGCCTTCGTCCCAAGAAAAAGAGATGTAGGTGAGACAGCAGCAGAGATACCTCTCTGCCAATACCATTTGAAAAAGAGCCCTTAAAATTCCTGAACCAACAGGATTTCCTTCTGCTTAAGTTATATAGCTTCTCCCAAAAATGCAGAATCATCAGCCCAAGTCAAATTTTCTCACCAGATAGCATTAAACCAACTCCTAAAAGGCTAGATATATCTTTGGTACACTCTGCTTTTAAATAAAACTATCCAGGCAATAGGCACAACATGCTGTAATGAAATAGTGGTAATGCTTTGGGCTGTGTAGATGATATATACCCATGTACTTTATGAAGATCGGTTTTATTTTGAAGATCCAGCCATCCAGTTTATAACAGAGTACTTAAGAACTCTGATTGGGTTACCCATAAACTGATGGGCAACAATAACTGGTTTTTTTTCTCAAGAAAATCTTTTAAAATCCAGAATCTGAAAATTTTCCTGAAAACCCCCAAAAGGCCTGTGAGAATAAAAAAGCTCTAGAGGAATGAAAAACAAAGAAAAAATAAAAATAGGCATTTTAGGACTTGCCACAATTGACCAGTGCCACCACATTTTGATGCTGGCATTTATTTATTGTATTTACATACTATCAGACGGAACAAAAATGATTCCTTGAGGGGGTTTGCAATGTTTAGCCACTTGCCAAATCTCTCCCTCAAGTTATGAAAATATTCTGGCAGAAAGCAAAAAATTGGTGAGAACCATTAAGCTACTTGTTTAGATGAGAGAGCCCTTAAGTGAAACAGGCTTACTACCAGGGAATTGTGGAGGGGGGGGGAAACTGTGGCCTTAATTGAGGGCACATTGACATATTCAACAACATGCTGTCAGCCAGAATTTGAAAATAGGATGCTGAAATGTGGCACCTGTATTGGCACATTGCCATCTCCATGGCAACTGCTTGCTCTGGAGCAAAACCTTGAAATCCACTTGGATTTTCTTTGTCTTCAGAAGAAGTTTGTTTCTTTCAGTACATATGTGATCTAAGCTTAATAAATCCAGGGTCTAGAAATCTGCAATCAAGAAACTCGACTATATGACTGGCTATACGAAAAATTGTCTTCCTGCCTTTGTTTTTTAATCCCCTTAAGACTGCCAAGGCAGAATTCTGCAGCGATCATAGCACAGAAACAACAGATTTCAATCTTTCCTGACAGATTGGCAGAATTCATCCTTATGTAAACCCAGTGCTTTTCTTCTAAAAAAAAAAAAAAAAGCTGCCAGAACTCACACACATCACACAACCCGCCTTGCCTACCCTACAAGGTTCCATCCAAAAAAGGTGCCGGAACTCCGTTCTGGGCGTTCTGTGAGAAAAAAAAAAGCCCTGTGTAAACCTATCTTGCTACTGTTTTTCCTTTCATGCTTTGCTTCCTTCAGGGGAATCTTACTGAATGGAAGGGAGCAAAAACAGGCCCAGCAGGGCTCTGGAAGGCAGTGCCAGTAGCTTCAGTCTCATCAAAGAGGCTTACAACCCAAATCACTGTTGAAAATCAGTCTCTCCTTTGATTTGGAGGGAGTAATCATTGAAGAGACATAGACCAGACTATACCTTATTATTGCAGTTTCTACTACTTCCAAGATATCAGTTCTTTCCTCCTTCAGTTCACCATGCTCAAATGGTTAAGATTCTTTAACAACTGAAAGTCTGGAAATATTGTTGACTCAACAGTGAACCTCTTCTGAGTTGTTAGCACAACCACGCAAAACTTTAAATGCTCAGCAGTTCTGGATGCAATGTTTTGTCCCTACTTCTTTCTGTTGTTTTTTTTTCTCTAGGTCACACCTATTTTTTAAAGATAAAAGGTGAGATGCTGCTCAGATAAGTAGCTGTCTTGACACATTCAATGGCTTCTTTTAAACTTTTGCTCAGAAAAAGTACTGGAGAGTTCAGACATCAGGCTGACAGCCCAGAGGGCATGGTCAGACACCTTCTGCAAAGACCTAATTATTTATATAGAGAGAAATGAGACTTGAAATTTAAATTGCTTCTGACACTCTCTTAACTGCTATTTTTTTTTGGGGGGGGGGGGGTTCATTAGCACAGTACTGTAGAACGTGAGAAAGAAGATTTTTGTAATGTGAACATTGTGGCTAAGGAAGGTTAGAGCGGCCTTTTGGCTGCGCCGCCAGAAGATGGCGCTGCACATTAAGGAGTCCGACTTTCGGCCGCTCTGTTGTGCCAAGAATTCCGCACCGACGCCACGCTGCGCTAACTTGCCATTCTACTTCAATGAGCCCGTTCGATTTTCTTCCCGGTGCAGGTTGTTACAAACGGTCAAGGCCCGTCAATACTCTCCGTGGCGTATAGTCGCCACCATTGCAATGTAAATGCAATGATGCAAGCTGCTTAGACGTTTGAAAATGTAGTTTCTCCAAGCCACGTACATGCTTAAGTGCTGCTGGCTGTCAACAGCCACCTGCCGTGAAGCGGGATTCTTCCGCCGGGCATGCACCCAATGCAGAGCCGCAAGTGCAGTAGTCTTATTTGGATCAAATCGGGGCGCAACACTGTCGAGACTGGTAGAGCCGCCCTGGGTCTTCCGAGAAGGGCGGCATATAAATGTGAATATTAAATTAAATTATTAAATTAAATTAAATATTAAATTAGAGAAGAGCGCTGGGGTGTGTGTGTGTGTGTGTGTGTGTGTGTGTGTGTGTGTGTGTGCTCGCCAACACCTTCTCCCCCTCGCCTCCTGCTCGTTGCTACTGTTGCCATCGCCTCCCCCGGCGACCACCTGCAGGTTTCCGCCCGGCTGAAGGTTCGCGCGAAAGGTCTGACCGCCGCGCCCAGCCGCCTCCTGTATCGCCGGGGCTGCTTTGCGGCGCCTTTCCCCCGCCGGGCTGCTCGGCTGCGGGGCCCGCCCAGCGCGGAGGCTGCTCGTTGGGTCGGGGAGCGAGAAAAGCCAGGCCGCGGCGAGGCGAGGCGAGGCGAGGGTGGCGCTGCGACGGCTGGGCGTGGAGTAAAGGGGCGAGGGGGCCGGGCCGGAGCGGCTGAAGGGAGGAGGTGTGTCCCAGGGGCTGGCAGCGGCGGCACAGGCGGCGTCTTCGCTCCTCGATTGCAGGTTTTGTCTGCAGCTTCCCATCTCCGCAGTTTGTGGGATTCGCCGGAGCAGCTGTCTCGGGTAAGGGTTCCCTCCCGGAGCATCCTTGGCCCCTCAGAGCTGAGCTCCGGACGCGTCAAGCTTCCTTGCCCCGCCGGGCAGAAACCCAGACAGGGTTTCTCCCTCTCCCTCCACCACATGTTCTCTCTGTTGCCCTTCCCCGCCTGCCCGCCTTTCCTGGGCTAGTATTTCGCCTGTACGGAGGGTCTCCTTCTGGGCTGGGTCAGTGCCCGGGTAGGGGAAACCGCCTTTCCCAGTGGGCTAACCCCCGGTTGGAAGGGGCAAGCCCCAGCCATTTCCCCTTGGCGGCGGCGGCGGCGGCGTTCTTTGAGGGAACCTGTTCGGGCTGGGTCCGGGGTGGCGGCTGGCAGCGGCCGCTTTCTTTCGATGGCCGAGGACAAATCCTGCCACCTTTGGAGAAGGTGGAAGGCGATAAGGGAGGACCAGTCGAGGATTGGTCCTAAGCAGAAGGTCGCGCTGCTGGCCCAAGGATTTTGAGCCGCCTTGGGAAAACGTGATTTGAAAAGCAAATAAATAAGGTTTTTTTCTCCCCACTTCCAACCGGAGGGGAGACGCTGAATTTGGGGTGTGTGTGCCTTTGAAATGTGTGTGCACGTGTTCCGTTGTGAAGAGGAAAGAACAAAAGAGCCCCTTCCCCATTTTGTAACTGTTTAAGGTTTCCTAGGCTAGCAAAATTTGGTTTCCAGTGATTTTTTCAGCAGACACAATGTCTTTTTTAAAAAGGCCTTTCTCCCCTTCTTGTGAAAGGGCGATGCAGTTATGCAGTAGCAGCATCTCTTTCTCTGACTACCCTTCTTTTGTTTAAGGACAGAAATCTCAAGAAAATAGGGAGAAGGGAGGGGAAGGGAGCAATTTTTCAGTAAGTTCCACCCTTCATTGCTCCAGCTGAGAAAGCCTGACAGTTTTTAGTGAGGCTTTGTTGAATCTGTACAATTTTGATCAACTGAGAAAGAACAGCAATGGGAAGATTTCCAACTGCAGTCTCCAACTCTTAAGCAAACATGCTTTGAAGGTGACTGATAACCTTCATCTCCCCCTCCCCATCTTGAAAAGAGATTAAGTTTAATTTTGTTGATTAGGGTATCAGTGAGCCTGGGATACAAATGCTCTTAGGACTGTAATTCTTAACCTCTAGCAAATAGCTGTGGAAAATTGAAAGGTTTTTCCGAGGAAGGGTTGGGGACAAGCAAGCAAATGGAAGAGACCACCCCTTCTTCCCCCAATTTTTCCTTCTGTTGAAAAGATGAGCTATAGTAAAAGGGATAGCTGATAACCACAGTGAGGCAGTGGAGAACAAAGCTCTGATGGAAGTGAAACAGTGTGCAAAATGTTCGTGCCTAACTAAGTGCAGGTAAAGAGTGCAAAAATCCTTTGCTAGAGCGGCTGTCTGGTGCAGCCTTTTGTCTTTCAGTAAGAACATCTTCCAAAGACAGCCATCCTGAGTCATTGGCGTACAGGTTTGGGATAATGTTAACACCCTAGCATTCAAATGAAGGCTGCTTCTATGGAGACTGGCTTTGGAGAAAGGAGGAGGTGTGCCCCTGAGTACTGACAGAACCCTTTCTCCATTCCACCATCTAGCAAAGCTGTAAAATCTCTCTACTGCAAGGATCAAAAGCAAGCAGACTAAAGCTAAATTTTCATTTCCAGCTTCCAGCATGTACAAAAATCCATGTACTTTCTGTAAAGACTGGT
This sequence comes from Bothrops alternatus, assembly GCA_034064705.1. Classification (NCBI taxonomy): domain Eukaryota; kingdom Metazoa; phylum Chordata; class Lepidosauria; order Squamata; family Viperidae; genus Bothrops; species Bothrops alternatus. The sequence continues at coordinate 5,241,153 of JARGCV010000068.1, forward strand.
TTGTGTAATTTGAGTTGTCCATGTCATAATTTTTCACATTGATTGTCTTTATATGAATGACATGTCATCCTTCCTGCTTCTCCGGCCCATCTTTCTGTAGACATAGTGTTGTTCTATGGACTGACCTATAAAGTGACTCTGTTATGTCTCTTTCCTTTTTAATTCCTCTCTCCAGTCTCCCACAGCGACCACTCGGTCTGTGGCAGATGCAGATTCTTTTTCCATTTAGTGTCTTGCAGAGGATGCATCCCCATCACGGGACTGATTGGTTTTCTCTTGCTGTTCCTTGGTTCCTTTTAAGTGAAGGCATGGTCTGGAGATTTGGCTCTTTTTCCAGAAGCCCTAGAAAATGTGCTGAGAGAGCATTACCTCTGCGAAACTGGTGGTGCTGACGTTACGTCGCAGCTCGCAGTGACAGTGTTCCTCTTCTGAAAACGGTGCTGCTATGGGCGTCACCCTGCCTGATGTCAAATAGCAGCAACAGGTTCATCCTCGCTTTTCTGGGGTTGCTATGGAGCTGAAGCCAGGACACGAATCTATTTCCCGGGGGTTATTTCTCAGGGGGCTGAAAATGTTTAGTGCAGATTGTGTAAATGAATCTTCACACGTAGAGCTGTTTCAATCCAGAACCGATGCTGAGCCCACTGATTTATTTATTCGTTTGAAATTTGGCTGAAGGACAATTTCAGTGTAGTCTAAATAAAAATCTTGAGATGCTGGGCAGCCCTTTCTGTTCTCCTTTCCAATACCTTCCATAGTGTTTTGTGTGCAGGGTGAACTGTGTGCATTGTGATATATTGTTGACTCATCACTGCAATGCTATTAAAGAGATAACCAAGCAGTCACATGGCAAGCTGCCAGCTTTCTTTTCATGATCTGTGGTTTTTGTTCGAACCCTAATAATTCAGCTGTACTTATTTGTAAATATAAAAACAAAAAAGCTGGACATTAGCTCTGAGGAGTTCAGTTTCTAGTATGGTTTCTTTCCACGCCATCCTCTTCCGACAATACAAATATACCAGAGGAAATGTAAGACATAACAGGTGGCAGGACTCAGCTGACTTTGGCTGATCTCAGAAAACCTACGCAGGATTGGAGCTGCTTAACAGTTTGATGGAGAAGACCAGGAAACCCCAGGGTGTAGAATAGGCTGGGAAACTGAAGAAAATCCAAGAGAAAGACAGCGAAAACACTTCTGCATTGTGCAAAGAATATAACATGGACAAATCCACATAACCACAAGAAGCTGAGATAGACTGAAGGAAGGGATACCTTTTAAAATATTCGATACATTGTACCCCAAAGGGACTTCAATATTTTGCTATAGTTTCCCTTCAGTTGGAGTCTTTTCGGTATTGTGTGCTATTCCCAGAATTCCCAGCTAACGTGGGCTGCTTTCATGATGTCTCATAAATCAGATGATAATTAAGAACTGTGTGGTGAAAAGCTTAAGTAAATAACTCCTTGTTGATCCAGCCATCCAAGGACTGTTTATTATTTTATTTATTTATTATTTAAACTTCTATGCCGCCCTTCTCCTAAGACCCAGGGCGGCTTACAATAACAATACAATAAAATTAATTACATTCATACAGCATACAATCACAGTCAACACACAGTCGCTGATGGAGGGACATTCCTAGGCCCAGGGGCAGAGTGCAGTTCATGTTGTCCTTATGCTTGATTAAACTATGCATATGGATCCATATCTCTCAAGTAGAGCTGTGTTCATCCCTTGTAGTTCTTGATGCCAAACAAGACGCTAAGCTCATTGTCTTCATATGCAGAGAACAAAATCTGATTGTTGCCCGGCTTCCTCTTCAGACAGAGCTCTGAGTTACTTTTTCTTCGGCAGCACCAGGGGGCGCTCTCGTAGGCACCAAGCCTGTCCTCTGTCAGATGGGAGTAAGCCCCAACATACACAAACCCTCACAAGATTTGTATTGAGCAGAGGAACCTGCATGGCTGCTTGTGAATGGGGTGGGTGGGGATTCCGAAGCCATCTGTCTCAACCCAGCAAAGGGCTTTCAAGGGGAGCTTAATCACCAGCTGTGCTCTTTCACTGGTGGGGGGGGGAGAGTCGGTAAAATGGCAAGTTGACGTGATGAGCATAATTACCTTTCAGGGGCTGGAAGAAATCAAGAGCCCAGGTTTGTGGCTTATTGATATAGTTTCATACTGTTCCCCTTGCCAAAAGGCGTGAAATGATCCTTGATTCATTTTCCTCACCTTGGTTCATTAAGCATGAGACCAAAAAATGTCTGGCTCACTCTGTGGCAGTGATTGAGGTGTGGAGAAGAAAGTGAAAGCGGCTATCTTTTTGATCACCCAGATGGGGTGGTATTTCTTTTGGACTACCAACATGCTTTGCCTTGGAGAAAGAGTAGAGGGTCTAGTCAATTCCGGGTGATTTTGAGCCAGTCCTTCTCCCTCAACCCAGCCTACCTCACACGGTAATGGTGGTGATGGAAACAGGAGGAGGGAGTGCCGTTTATGCCACTTTGAGCTCTTGAATGAAAGGCAAGATATAAATCTAATATGGTACAAAATCATTTTCAATCTTGGCCATAGTGCAGATTTATAAATGCAGTAGCTCACCCTGGGCATCCGTGGTGCATAAGAATTGCCTGTGGTAAGTAATGGATTAAAAGTCATGCAAATAAATGAGATCATGCAGGCTATTAAGAACTCTGGTCTACTCCTTGTGCATGTGTGTAAGATTGTCAGGATGTTTTCAATCAGAGATTGCACAAGCCCCAAAAAGCTTGTTGCAGCACATGCACGGAGTCCCAGATTTAGCTTCTATTTGAGGAACAGCAAGGCTGGAGAAGACTTGGCTGCCTAAGAGATTGGAAAATTGCTGCTTCTACCTGCAGGGATTCTTGGTTGGATGGATCGGAAGCCTGCTTTGGTATAAGGCCGTGGTGGCGAACCTATGGCACGTGTGCCACAGGTGGCATGCAGAGCCCTCTCTGTGGGCACGCGCACCATCACCCCAGTCCTAGGCCTTCAGCTGGGTTTTATAAAACCTTTTCGCTTTAAGCGTCTGCCATTGTGTGCAAAAAAAAAAAGGTTCAATCAATCAGTCAATTTCAACTGGAAAAAAAAATCTCGCAAAGTTGGAATTGACTGATTGAACTTTTTAGTCCCACCCAGTCTGCAGTTACCACCGAAGCCATGCCCACCCAATGGGCCATGCCCACCCAATGAGTCATGCCCACCCGGCACCCAATGATACATAAGTGGGTTTTGGGTTGCAGTTTGGGCACTCAGTCTCTAAAAGGTTCGCCATCACTGGTATAAGGCAACCTTAGGCATTTGGAGTGAATATGTTTGGGAACAGAGAAAATACTAGCAAGGCAAAAACGATTTGATACGGTAAAGAGAAAGAAAGGGGAGAAGCAGAAAGGAAGGTCACCTCCATGGGATTCTGGTGCTTCTGAGATAGTCAAAACAGATTTGCCTAGGAGTAGAAGAGGAGTAGAGCAAAGGAGCCCAGAAGAATGGGGGAAAAAAGAGGAAGCAAAACAGCCACCCACCCAGCAAAATGCTATGAACACACTTAGTCTTCAGGGACAAAAGATCTCTACTGTTTTGATGCCATTGACCAATACAAAAGAATGGTGTCTCTCGGTAAAATAATGGTGAATTTCTTCTGATTTTTTTTTTTTGATACTCTTTTGGGAAACCTTTGGGTGATGAACCATAAAAAGACACACCAGGAGCTACACTCTACGTAGGGACCAGAATGAAGTGGGAAACAAATTTGATTGAATGTAAATTCAATTAAAAAAGAACTTAAATACAATTTCTATAATTATTCCCAATGAATTTAAGATCTTTTTCTTTCAGCCATATTAAAAATTAGAATTTGTCATTAACTTTGTGAGTGGCTGGGGGAGGCACACCCCAAAGCTTTTGGGGCCACGGGATTTAGATTCTTGTTGTAAAAACTACCTTAACCCCCGCTCTTTGACATTTCCAAGCTGGGAGAGACTGTAATTCAGACATCTCAGCTGATGCCTTGGTGATGCCAGCAGGGATCCAGCTTGTTTGTGCTGTGACAGCCCAGGGTGCAGTTTCACAATTGAGGCTCTCTAAACTTGCACTGAAAAGATCTCCTTTCTTTGGTGATGGTGGGGTGGAGAGTATTTGATATTAATCATGGGGGTTACAGGCAATACAGTCGTGGTTTTTTCTCCTGCAAAGAACATGCTGTTCTTTTAGTTTGTCTGGTCTCATGGCAAGTAAATACAGATAATTGTCTTTTTTACAGACTTCATTTAAGTGGCAATATCATGCAGGCTTTCTTGCTAGCCAGTTCCATTGAACAGAAGGAGACATTCTTTTGAGTAGACATGAATACGATTGCACTATAAATAACTTTCCTTCTGTTTTATTATTAAGTCAGATTGCAGCTTTAATATCCATTGAATTTGCTTAATGCAGCCCCCCCTTAGGAGGGGTGGGATCACCCCTTTTTTGCTTGCCTTTTTCAGGACTTGTAGGGGGTGACTAGTGTCTTGCAGGTTTAAAAACTTCAAAATCCTTTTTCTGGGATTCTTTAAAAATACATCTCCTTTCTTTCTATTGTTTTATATGCATTAAGCCTATTTGCTTCCTCTTGGAAACTGATGGTAAATTACATTACCAGGTTAACTTGTGAGTTTTAGTGGTATAATTCTGTGGAGATATGAAAATCATCAAACACTTGTTTAAAAGCTATGTACACAATTGCTACCCCTTGTTTGACACAATTCACTGTATGTGTGGATGCACAATTGGGCTGGGTTTCAGAACAGAGTTTAGTTATTAATGACACACCATCTACTAAAAAAAAAGGAAGCTGGCAGACTAGACTTTTAATTCAGCTAAATCTGCAGTCTTTTAGCTTTCACTGGAGGACGGCTCATCTTACATTACAGTGTTGATGTGATATGGGTTTGCAATTGTGAGTTGTCCCTTCTGGTGGCAAATATTAGCAGGTGGCTGAAGAGTGGAGTGTCTCTGGAAGAAGAAGAGGAGTGACTGAAATCCTCAACACTTTGGGAAAATTGCATATTGAGCAGCCTTTGAGTTTGGGTTTGAGTCATCCTTCGATCTAGGAGGTTCCCTAATAGATGGAGTTTTTCTCCATCCTTCGATCTAGGAAGTTCCCTAATAGAAGATGTACTTCCTTGTTACAGACAGAAGAAGCATTATTGGATGATGATCAATCCCACAAATTTTATTTACTGAGCTGATTGAGAGAGAATGGTGCTGCTTGGTGACTGCAGTGCTCACCTTGATTCAGTGTTTCAGGAAGTGGATCACTTCCATGCAGGTAACAGTGTGCCCCTTTCGTGCTGAGGTATAAAGGGCTCACTCTCCCTGAGAAATGGTCTTGGCCTTTTGTCAAACTAAAGCTCTAAGAAGCACTTTATCTCATCAGTTATGTGGGCAATAACACAATTAGTGCGTAAGAGCTTTCAGCAGTTAATTCCAAAACTACTGCATCTGTTTTGTTTTGATCTAATTACTATATGCAACCTAGAATCTGGGAGTTGGATTGTATGTAAAATAGGTCTAATTAAATAAACAGGTTTTCTAATTATTGATATATTTACAAGACCACAGAGGTCACTTTATTAAAACTATAGCGATAAAGGTGGAAAAAATATGTTAAGTTCTCGTGAGGAGCCTTTGGATTGATACATTTTTATGGCAGCAATCTTAGTTTTTTATCTCTAAAAAAGCAGCATTGAAGTACGTATGCTGTTGCTAATATCTCTGAATATATCTAAAACATTGTGGTAGTATTATTCCTCTGCTTGTTTACTAAAATAACATGGGTAGCAATTTTTTAAAATTTGAATCTGTCTGTAGCAAGCAAGCAAGCAAGCAATTCATAAGTTTTCTCATGAATTCAACCTTAACAGAAAAAGAAAAAAGAAAACACAGCCCTGGTGTCTCTCTAGAGAACCCTTCCAATGTATGAATGAATGGTAGTTATTCATGGTAAGGGTTTAAGAGTTTATTGATTCAATCAACCATAATCTAATGAGGAATAAAATACTGGCACATTTTTGCTATTCAGGCTCAGACTGATGATGTATGTTCAGACAAGAAAGTTGCTGTATGTGTTCCCTTAAAGAGGCCTGATTGAGTTTAGTAGGACTCACTTTTTGTGGTGCTTTGTGAAAAGTTGTCTTCTGCTTAGGTCTTCCTGGAATTGAAATGCTCAGGCATAGTTCTTAGTGATAGGCAAAAAAGACACAAATGTGTTCTCCTCGTAGGAATAAGCCCCACTGATCTAGTAAATTGTAGGGTTGCCAGTCCTCAAGCTGGTAGATAATCCAGATGTGCTGACATTTACCCCCTCTTGAAACTGTTTTTGCAAACAGGCAGTTAGCTGCCTGGGAAGAGAAATGGAATATATAAGCAGAAGATTAAATCTCATGCCTGATTGCTTCTTTTTTAGTTAAAGAAAGGTGACAGGGTTAACATTTAATTTAAACTCTGCTTTTTGAAAATAAACAATGAATGCTGACTCTTCTTTTGTCTTTGGTTTTTCTCAGTGACTTCTCACAGTCTTCTTTGTGTCATCTTTGAACCCTTCAGCTAATTTCTGGGTATTGATCTATAAGTTGTAGGCATGGGGGGAGGGAGGGTGGGTGATCATTATTACTTGAGGCATAAACCTAATTTCCAATTTTCATTCTGAAATTTGAGATATGAAACAAAACGTGTAGCCATTCTTATTGCTTTTTTTTTAAAGAAATGCCTCTCTTGTTTTTCAATGCTTTTTACTTCTGAATTAGCAATCCTAAAAAAACAGGAGATATATGGTCAAGAGAAGGTACCTCCAGATCGTTCTTTATAGAAAACATTTTCTTACGTGCTATGGTGAAAGTAATTGTTTTATTGGGTGGGAGGGGGAGATCAGTCTTTTGGGGCAGCTATGCCTGATGTAGCACAAATTCTGAAAACTAAAGACAGGAGCAAAGTTATGAATTCATAACCATTCTGCGTCAGTTCTTAATTTTTCAAAAGGATGTTTCTGAATTTGAAAACATTTTAAAAATGTATCCTACCATTTGACTAGATGCGTAAGCCATTTTTAATTACAGAAATACAGCATAGCAATCTAAATACAATAATGTCTATTATTTTAATTGCTGTAATATATTTCAGTCACAACAAAAGACATCTAAAAAAAATAAAAATGGGTAAATATATTGTAGCAGTTCATACTAGGTGTAGAAATTGTAATCTTACTGTAGCTTTGTCCCCCAGAAATTCCTGTGTAGATATCCAGGTTGCCCTCTGTTTTGGATTGATTTCTTTGGGATTCAGGCAGAGCTGTTTAATGGTCTTATTTTTTTTTTTTAGAAAGATAACTAAACACTTCTGAGTAAAAATTCCAGTTGCTATGATGGTGATAATGAATGTTCTTCCTATAGAGATGCAAAGATAAAAATATTCCTAAACCTCTATTTGTACATTACTGCTGTTGTACTTCTTTTTCTTTGTGTGGCAGTAAAAAAGTTGTGCCACCTTCTCCTCCTATGTGAGTTCTTTGATGTCATTGACTGAGACTCCACCCTCACTTCTTCTTCTTTTTTTTAAATGGGGAGATGGAATGAATCAGGAGATTGATCAGGATCAGCATGGAATATTTCCATCATGAAAAGTTGTGGAGGGGACTATGTGATGTCCCTCCTCCTTCCTTGGGTAAAGCAAGGCATAAACTGGACCACAGGTATTCAGCATCTGTAAACGTCCATGCAAGGAGGGACATGCATGTTTTTCTTGCAAACAAAAGTAGGACGTATAGTAACTGTCTGGAAGTGAGATCTTTTCTCCATCTGGATGCTGCTCACTGTATCCTCAAACTGTGGTGCTTCCCCATGTGTTTGAATATGGCTTATGTTTTCCTTAAGGAGGTTGTAATGATCAAAGGAGCCAATTTAAGAAGAGCTGAAATACTGAGTGCACACTTTGCATATTGTACTGCAGCAAGATAAGTGAAGTTTGATGAAATCCCACAGACGTCATAAAAATACCAACTCCTATATCATTTTGGCTGAAATTCAATGTCAGCTAGTAAGGAGTCATTTCTTTGATTGTTTGGTTCAAGGGGAAATATGTCTTTAAAAGCCAGATGGGTCAGGGATTTCCAAAACAAGACAGTGAAAGTATTGAAACCTTTTCCAGAGAACATTTATTGTTTAGTAAAAAGTGGTTCTGTATTATATTAAGATATATATTTAAAATACTGTAGGTCCTTGGGAAAAAGATGCTTTAGTATCTTTATTTTTTTCTCTCCCTGCAACTCATTCAGGCACGTATTAATTCTTTGCTTCTATTAAACTGGCAGTAATCTGTTTCATCTAATTCTTCCTTTAGTCCCTTCTCTTAGAAGGCAGAGACAAATGTTGAGATGCTTGTCATCTGTATCATGCTACAACCAGCTGTGCACAGTCTTGTTTCATATTTTATTGAAAACATTTAGCATTTTTGTTTATTTAAACAGCGTCTGTAAAAATTGAACATCAATCAGTTTATACTGTGTCATATTATTAGTTCATTTGACTAACAGCTCATGTATTTAAGATGTTTGTATACCATCCTTTGCAAAAACGTACTCCAAGACAGAACTGATTAATAAAATCGCAGTGATTTACTGCATTGAAATAAAATACAAGTCAATGTAGAATGAAAATATTACTATAACTGTTAGTGAAATAGCAAACTTATTTAAAAAGAAACAGAAAACACAGTCAAGAGATATACCACCCTCAACTTGCAAAACTGAATTATTAAAGCACTTGCAAGAGCCTTGAGTTCCTTAGTGAGAGTATCACAACTGAGAGAGTCCTATAATTCTCCTCTCTCCTCAAGACACTACCTGTCCACAAAAGCATAATTAGGACTCCTCCCAAAAATGGTATAGGTTGGTGTATATTACAAGAGGATTTTTGCTATAAGGATCTTATATAAACAACAATATTTTGAGCTACGCTTAAACATAAATAATACAAGCAACATTTTGACGCTCTTAGTAACCAACCTTTGCATCAGCCTAAACACGGACAGCTAAAGGTATTTCTAGTTGGTGTTACCAGCAAAGTTTTCCACAACAAACTGGATTAGGAATAACTATACACCAGATTTTATGGCAGGCACACATCCAGAAAATGCTGTTTCCCCATTATTTAACCACAAACTATTCACCAACACCATCTCTTATCTTTTCAAAATGTAATTGTATTGATCTCCATCCAGCCCTGCACTGCCTCTAGAAAGTGTCACACCTGAATCAGATGAGATTGAAAGAGAGGCATTACATTGCACAATAATATCAACTTGCCTCTAATTACTTGTATTATTTTCTTTGGTCATTTTTAATTTCATATAATGCCACATTAATGGCATGATTAAACACTCAAGGGAGAAGAGGCAATGATGTCTTTAATTTATTAAATAAAACTTATTAAACAAAAGATTGATTATGTACCAGCAAGTCAGTGTTGATACTTGGTGATCATATATAGATAGATTTTCTCCATGAGGCTCTGTCCCCAACTTGCTCCTTCAGACTTTCCAATCGTTCACTCATTCTAGGTGCAACTTAGTCCATTCACTTTCTAAGTGATCATCTGTTCCCTTTCAGCAGCACTGTTGACTTCCACAGAGAGTATGGTCTTTGTATAATCTATCCAAAGTATGATGCTGTTGTGGGGAAATTAGGAGGATGGAGTATTAGGTATGTTTGCCTCCTTAAGTATTTATAAAAATATAATACAGGATGTAAAATAAATAAATACTCTGTTTATTTGCTATCAATCATATTCTCAAGAGTCTTCTCCAATGCTGAAGTTAAAAAAAATAGTAGTACTAGCACTTTATTATGATCACTGATCAAATTCAACAAATTAACAGCAGATGAAATATTAATTTGCACAATTTAGATTTATTTACGGTTGAAGACCAACTTACATAAGATCTAAGTTTGGTTTGACACAGATTTTATAATAGGTTTTTATGTTCAATGTTGATTGTTTTAATAAAAGAATTTTTATAATAAAAAAAAAGTCTCACCTATTAATATATCCTACAGAAAGAAGGAAATGTGTTATCATTAAAGCCATCGAATATGCTAGCAGACGAAGGAATAGTTTGTACCTGGTTTTCATATTTACAATTGCAGTCCAGATGGCAAAAAGACCTGAAGAAGGGTTTATCCCTAACAGATGAGAATTTAATTAAACAAGTTAGAGAACAAAGGCCCATGCATATCAAAAGAGTGTACAATGTATTGATAGAAATTGACTCTGAAACTGAACTAGTCAAGGATTGCATGATAAAGTGGGGACAAAATTTTGGGCAACCTATCATGATGGAAACATGGGAGAGAATTTGGGTGAAAAATGTAAAATTTACGCAAGCGCAGCATTTAAGAGAGAACTTTTACAAAATGTTTTATAGGTGGCATCTAGATCCGAAAAAACTATCATATATCTACCCTGACCTCCAACCTAAATGTTGGAGATGTGAAAGTATGGAGGCTACATATTTTCATGTATGGTGGACCTGTAGAAAAATTAAAGCATTCTGGAGAAAAATATGGTGGACACTTCAAACCATTTTGAAAAAGCGTATTGAATTTCTACCTCAGTTGTTTTTGTTAGGGATCATAAAAGACTGTACCACTATAGAGACGAACTTAATTTTGAACTTGATCACAGCAGCGAGACTGTTGGTGGGACAATACTGGAAGAAACCAGAATTACCATCTATTGAAGAATGGACTTTGAAAGTCATAAATATGGCAGAAATGGCTAAAATATCTGCATATTTGAAGGATCATTCAAATGAAAAATATATGTTGGACTGGAAACAATGGATTGACTACATACAAGAGAAACATCAATCAAAGAAAATGTATCTGGCTTATAGTTAAATCTTGATATACCGAGTGAAGAATGTTTACAAGTTTAAAATGATTGTATTAAGTTGAATAGCATTCAACTTGAATTTTTTCTTTGTTTACATTTACAAAAATATATCTAATAAAAAATTTAAAATAAAAAAAAGAATTAAAATTATGATAGTTGAACATTTGCTAAAGCACAAACACTGTGTCATCTTGTACAGAGGTGGACACAGCTGTTCTGAACTGGCCAAAGTGTTGTATTTTCTTTGTCAAAGCATAAGAGCAAAATACTTAGCCTGATTGCAGATATTTTTTTTAATGTATTATGCAGGCAACATTAAAAAATAGCTGGCAGATGCAAATATTCTGTGAGATAATTTCATTAAGAGGATAGAAATTATATTTAAGGCTTTTTGATAGTCTATGTCCAACATACATGTTGCTGGTCTTCAGCTTCATCATCTCAAAAGTCAGAGGAATTGGGGATTGTCCTGAGATTCTTAATATCAAAATGTAATTCTATTAAGGCAGCTAGGGATTCAGTTGAAAAGATTGGCTTTAAACTCACACTTGGAGGAGTTTACTCCTGCTTCTAAGTATCAAAATCACCATTGTGGATTATGAATATGATCAAAGTCATTGACGAATTGAATGGCCTTAGAAATGTGAATGATAAGTAAATTCAGATGTTAAAATTTTTGACTGTAGATTCAATCCTGAGAATTCTGCAGCATTTGTCTGTTTGCCCTGTGACACTCTGTTAAAAAGAAAAGGCATTATAGCCCTGTAATTTAGGCATTATTGGCAAAGGAGTTGATAGGTTCCCTCTAAACATCGGCTCCGTAAAAGCAATCCTCTGAAATTTGAAAATTTATAAATTATGTACAACTTATAATAATTTTTTACTTTATAATACCAGATAACACCAGACACCTGATGGCATGCCAACTTGATTAGTTTAAAATTAGCCATATCATTGGCACATAAAAGCATAGGTATGAGCCTGTCTCCTAACTTTTGGGGAAAAAACAGAGATTGCTTGTATCATAGGATTTCATAGTTTAAACATGTGGAAATAAGCTATTTTTAATGTTTTGGAATGCTTGAACACATTTTGGGAACTTTGTGATTTGTAATAGCCATTTCTTGTGTTGTTTGAAATGTGTAAAATGAAAGTTGACCCTAGTCTATTTTGGAAACCTATGCAGATCAAATCTAGTTCATTACTGGATGTGAGTTACTAGGATTGTTGGTTAGGCTAACAATTAAAACACAGACAGACAAACAAACACATACACTGGAAGAAGGCTGTGGCAAAACACTCCTATACTGCTGCCAAGAAAATTTTATGAATACAGTCACTTCTAAGACTTTGTTTTTACTAAAATAATTTTATTCTCCTCTAACCTGGAACCCCAGCAGATGTATTGGACTACACTTCTGATATCCTCACCTAGTACAAACTAAACTTCCTAGGGACACTGAGGTAGAATTCAGGTTGTGGAGAGCTACTTTGCTGAGCTCTCAAGTGGAAAGGTGACAGCCCGGGTTCAAGACCCGAGTGAGGTGCTATGGGGAGAGCTCCCCTTACTTGCCCCAGTCCTGCCCATCTAGCAGTTTGAAAGCATGCAAATGTGAGTAGATAAATAGGTATCACTTTGGTGGGAAGATAACGGCATTCCGTGCTCCTCAGCATACAGTGGTGGCCACATGACCATGGAATGTCTGGATAACACTGGCTCCCTCGTCTAAGAAATGGAGATGAGCACCTCTCCCTAGAGTCGGACATGACTGGACAGGGGAAACTTTTACCTTTACCTCTTCTACCATATGTTGAATAGTTGCTGTGAAGTCATAGATCCCTAATTGTAAGTCTTGTGTTCTCATGCTCCAGGGTGCATTTTGTCCTCTAGCAGGGAATCTGAGGAAATTTTCACTGCTGTCTACTTTTACCTCTCCAAGAAGGAAAGTTTGATTCTTTCTATATGAAGGATGCTACTCATTCACATGATGGTTTGTCTAAAAGTCAAGGTGCATCCAGAGCATGAGATTGCATCAGTTTACTTCCTGGGACATTTTCCAGAAAAGACAGGAGCACTTCACACTAATAGATTCATTTTGTTTTTTAAAAAAATATTGCTTATCTGGATTTGGAACAGTTATAATCAATTTGTTTTTCAGCTGTTTTCTATCCTTGCCTCTGATATGAAAATAGGATGAATCAGTTGGCCTCGGATTCATATTTATGTCCTCCTAGTCACCAGTTTGGTTGCCCTACATGCGATAAGTAAAAAAATAGTATGGGGAGAACTTGCATGACATTAAGATTCCGACTCATGTATGGAACTTACATGAGTAGAGGAGGCTTGGAATTCAGGGCTGTTAAGGAGTAGGTGTTTTGATGGAAATGAATCTAGGATATTGGCTTGCATTTTACTTTGGCTAAAACATGTGCCTTCAAAATATTATCTGGTAATATAAGGCTTAGAAAGTATATCTGTGATTATTACTTTAAGGAGGAATTCACACAGTCATTTCCCCTGTACTTTTTATGCACTGGCTTCTGATGGAAAAAAAACTCTCAAGAGTCTGCAGTGTTAATAAATCTTATGTTTGGAGATCATTCCCCAGTTATCTTCTCACCTTGACCCTACCCTAAGCTCCAAAACTTTTCTCATTGCAGAAAGTCATGTTTTGGTACAAAACAACTTACTGAGTGGAAGCCATTCTAAATAAGGGTAAGTTTCCTAATTTCTTCTTTGACATTCAGCAGGGGGCAGAACAGGGTTATTAATATAAGAGGAGTGTGACTCAGTGTGAAAATCTGCTCTGCTCTGTTTATGTTTCTCTTTCAGAAAGGTATAAAATATATTTAAGGAGCAGGTAAAATTCTAAAAAGTTCACAGATTAAAATATACTAAATGTGAGCGGTTGAACAATAGGAATTTACACTGGGTGGGCTCCTAGATCTCAAGAACCCACTATTTTCTTGGAATTTGGAATATGTAATTGTATTCTTATTGGTGAATCAGCATTGAAAATAAACCATCAGTTGACGGTCAGTTATGGATGCCAATGGACCATTTTTCCCCACATTAAAACATTTTATGTTTAAAGCAGCTTCTACTGCATTTATTATGTTTGAGCATGACAGTCCCTTGAGCTTTGAAGAACAATTTTTCTTTCTCTAACTTGATGTATTATCTGTTGTATTTATTAACGCAGTCCATTCCTAATATAATAAAGAAACTAAACCCATAGCCATTTTGAAATATCTACATTTTCTGTTGGGTATGGCATTCAAAGAAGAAGAAGCAATCAGTTCTGAATTCACAGCTCTGTTTGAAACACAGACACCTAGAAACATAGAATTGTAGGGCTGGAAAAGACCTCGGAGTCTTCTAGTCCAATCCGCAGCTCAAGGTAGGAGCTTTATACCATGCCAATCAAATGGTGGTCCAGTCTGTTTTTGAAAACCTCCAGTGATAGAGCACCCATAACCCCATAAACCATTTCATTGATTCATTGTTTTCACTGTCAGAAAATGTCTCCTTACTTTTAGGTTGAATCTTTCTTTAACAAGCTTCAGCCAATGATTTCTTCTCCTGCCCTCTGGCGCCTTAGAGAATAAGTCAATGGCCTCTCCTTTGTGATGGCCCTCAAATACTGGAAGACAGTTATCATGTCTCCCCTAATCCTTTTCTACAATAGGTTAGACATATCTAGCTCCCTCAACCGTTTGTCATACAATTTTAGCCTCCAGACCCTTTATCATCTTTGTTGCTCTTCTCTGTACACTTTTCAGGATCTCAACATCTTTTATGTATCGTGGTGACCAGAATTCAATGCGTTATTCTAAGTGTAGTCTCACCAATCAAGTGTAAAGCGATACTATCAGTTCTCATTGTCTTGATGCTATCCCTCTGTTGATGTAACCTAGAACTGCATTGACTTTTTTTGACAGCTGCAGCACATTGTTGGCTCATAATTAATTGGTGGTCTGCTAGGACACCTAGTTCTCTCTCACAGTTAATACTGTTGAGCCAAGTATCCCCTATTCTATACCTGTGCATTTGGTTTTTCCTGCCTAAGTGCAGGACTTTACTTTTCTCACCACTGAACTGCATCTTGTTACTTAGGGCCCAATGTTCAAGTCTCTCAAGATCCTTCTGAAACTTGAATCTGTCTTCCAAAGTGTTAGCAATTCCCCCCAGCTTGGTGCCATCTGCAGATTTGTTGAGCTCCCCTTCTATCTCCTCATCTAGTTCATTTATGAATTCATTTGCTTCAATTGCACGTTACATTTTCACCATTCACTTACAAAAGCCATTTCATAATAGCACCTACAAGCTATTATGAGCCATGGTGGTGCAGTGGTTAGAATGCAGTACTGCAGACTACTTCTGCTGACTGCAGTTTGGTGGTTCAATTCTCACCGCTCATGGTTGACTCAGCCTTCCATCCTTCTGAGGTCAGTAAAATGAGGACTCAGATTGTTGGGGACAATGTGTTCACTCTGTAAACCACTTAGAGAGGGCTGTAAAGCATTATGAAGCAGTATATAAGTCTAAGTGCTATTGCTATTATAATGTAATATGACACTATACATGGTCTATAATGCCCACTTCCAAGTAGGTCACTCTGTCACATAGGAGAAACATTGAAAATCTAGTTAAGCAGAAGAATTGCTTTAAAGAATCCTGTCCTATGAATCATTGCTGTTGTGTGATTATATTGATGCTATTTCTTCTTTCTTTCATTTGAACCTACAATCTTAAATTTCTGGTCAGTTCAAGAGATTTCTGTGTAACCATGCTGAAGAAATTGTGAGCCTGGAGATGTCGTTGGCTTGCAATTCTCATCAGTCCCTAATCAGAGATTTTATAGGTTTATCACTCCCCAGTAGACAATAGGCATGTAATCTTGAAAGTGCCTATGTTTAGTCATAGCTAATAAGATATTTAGTGGTTAAACTGGTGAGACCAGGTTCAAATCCATCCTCCGCCATAGAAGCTAATTGGGTAGCTTTGGATCAGTCACTCTCAACTCAACTTATTTCTTAGAGTGATAGCTGTGGCAGTAAAAAGAAAAGAAATTAAACCATTTGAGCTCTTGAAGAAAAGGCAGGTTATAAATTAATAAATAAATGTATTTAGTCATATAGCTCAATGCTGTCTAAACTGAGTCCATAATAAGATTATGATAAGCTTCTTGAGTCTTTAGGAATCTTTAGTTCCTCTCCATATGTATCTCCAGAAGAACACAACACTTTGAAATTCAAGCAACAAAAGAGGTACAACAGGATCAGCATGTTTCATCTGTGTTTGGTACTGAAGACTCAAGGGATTCCTTACTGTGGCAGAAACATATAAAGACTGTACTGCAAAGGCTATATTGATAGTGATATAATTTTGAAAAATCAGACTTCCCCAGGACAATCCAGAAGGGGGAAAAAAGCAGAAAATTCCTCCTCTGTGATTTTTTTCTACCTCCTTTGGATCACTGTCCAGCCCCCTCTCCAAAATGTTAAGTCTCCCAGGCAAAAAATGTTGTTGATTAACTGAAAGCAGGTATGTATACAAGAAATCAAGAAAAATGGAAGTAGTGTATAATTCTGAAAATCTGCAAATTTGGAGAAAAGAAGTCTTCCTTATTTAATAGTTAGGCCTTGATGGTTCATTTCTTAGAGACTCTTTCTCTGATATAATGTGATTTTTCAGTGTCCCGTTAGATTCCCTTTTGAGCTCAGGAGCCAGGTATGAGAGCAAGCAATAGAAGGCCCATACTGTTGAAGGAGGAAGCATGGGATTATGTGAAATGGCAGTAACAATGTTGAACATGCATTAATTAGCTCAGTCCTTTGTGCCTAGCAGCTGATCCTGAAGGTTTTTATCTTGCTAAATGGAACTTGAAGTGAAAATCTATTCATACTTATCTGAAAATAGAGTGAAGAAAAGAGGTTGTGTACAGTTGCATTTTTTCTAGTTCATTAACCCAGATGAGGCTTTGTAAACTGAAAGGAAAGCTGAGTTTTATTAGTGTCCCCTTCTGTCAGTGGTTCCTTGCATCTGTCCAGATCTGCTCCAAAGGACTGGAATTTATTTTGGAAAGCATAGGAGGTTCTAAGAAAGGAAGCATTGCCCCAAAGTGATCCTTCTCTTTTTGAAAACTGCTGCTGGATGCGAAAGCCTCATGTCAGCAAAGAAACACTGTTGATCAGAATCCCATGATCTGTATTAAACTTCAGACCTTGCCTATAACTCTGAATTCTATTTTGGGCTATGACTTCTTTTAAAATTGCACTATTAATTCATTGTGTCCTAAACAATGGATCTACTCTGTCCTCATCCCCAAATAATCCATCATCGAGAATGAAAGGTTTATTTTAGGGCATAACTGATAAGCCATTGGAGAAGCAATGCCTTTTAAAGGTAGATTCTCTTAAAATCAAATCTGTCCTGGGATAGTGACAGTAAAGCATTGATTTAAAACAGCAAAACAAAAAGTAGGCCATTACCTGGGTCTTTAAACTGAAATGAACTGATTTTCTTAGAGTGATAAGGGTGCTCTCAGTCAGAAAGGCTAAACCCCCAAATACTGGGCAGATATATGACTTACAGATGTGGTTAGAGCCACACCTTTGTTCAGGATTTATTGAATGGTCTCTGGATAACAGATTTAGGGGGCTAGAAGCACCCCTAAGCACCCCCAAAAGGTGGCAGTTAGTGGCATTTAAATCAGATTGGTTTATAAGCCTGAGCTTCAGTCTACCTATATTCAGTCTGCTTAAAACACAAGAGCTCAGAGATTATTACCAGGGTTTCACTGAGCAATGTGTGCTATTTGCTCCTACGGTAGCAACAGTTGAGGTCCTGATGCTTTTCCATGCAGTGCTGTTGGTGGGCAGAGACCAGTTGCAAGATGTTAATAATAAAGAGAAAATGAAACCAGCATTTTCCCCCTTGGGCTACTCATATTTTGTTCTGTCATTCTGAACTGTTGTTCTAGTTTCAGAATCAGCCATTACAAATGTCTTATTTGTATCCGAATAGCCCACTGCTTCATAATATGCTCTGTTGAGTAATTTTCCATCCACTTGTGTCCTGTTGCCTGAGGAGATGTTTTGACAAATCAGAGCAACTTCACACTTGATACAGTCCCCTCAGACATGTACAAAGTGGCAAAAATATGCATTGCCTAAAGGAAGCCCCAGGATATGAATCATGTGTATGAATTATGAAATTGAAATTGGTTTTATTTGCTGAACTACCAAAAAAATCCTTTTTTAAAGCCTCAACTTCTAACCTGGTTATTCAATTTCCCCCTAATCTCTTTATTTTCACTCTCCTCTTTTTCTCCTTCTTCTTCCCATCCCAGTCCTTATAAAGGACTTCATCACCTTAGCTTTTATCTTATCTTTCTATCACATTTATATTCCACTACAATCAAATTATTCTCAGAAGTTAACATTGTAGGCATACAAAATAAACTCAAAACAAGCAAAAAATAAAAAAGTCGCCCAATCTGATTAAATTACCTTCTAAAATAGTTCATTTTTCAACAACTTTCTGAATTCAGAAAGATCAGAAGCCATTCTGATCTTCACCGTGATACTGAACTAGAGAACTGGCAACTGGCACTTCAGCTAGGAAGCAGTGCTTTCTGCTTGTGCTTCCTTTATTTCTTGGGTCATCTTCCCTATAGTCCAGAGGGGGATAAAGATAACTATTACTTGCATATGGTGGGTATTGCAGTGTAAACTCTCAGATGATCTCACCAAGCAGCTTCATTTTAAAGAGAGAAGTAATCTGGAATTAAGGAGAAAGTTCCTGACAGTGAGGACAATCAACCAGTGGAACAGCTTTGCCTCCAGAAATCACGGGCACTCCATCACTGGAGGTTTTTAAGAAGAGGCTAGACAATCACCTGTCTCCGATGGTGTAGGTTCTCCTGCTTGAGTAGGGGGCTGAACTAGAAGACCTTCAAGATCCCTTTCAGCTCTATTCTATTGAAAATTGTAAAGAGCAAGGAAGAGAATGAAATCATTGGGCAAACCTCTTCCCCAAGAGATTGAATTTGGGGTAGACTGTCTGAATGGGTCTGTGCATCTCACAAAAGTTCCAGATAACAGCCAGTGTTGCCATGATCATGACACAATCTGATTATAGCAAAAAAAGTGTTGAAGAACCTTTCCATATCCAGGTCATGTTGTATGTTGGAGGCAAAAATAAGGTCTAACATATGACCACTTACATGTATTATGCCAAACATTACTTGAGACAGGCCTATAGTTTAATGGAAACCCTCCTAGCACTGAAAGTTGGGGAAACTCAACTACCAGCTTGGAAACTAGATCCAGAAATTCAGAGCACTAGTACACCAGCAGAATACTTCACTTGTCTGCAGAGCCCAATTTCATGCATGGTCACTCACACCCATATCACACGCAGTCATGGCATCAAGGTGCTGAAGAACCCAAAATGTGTGACAGATTTCAGAAACATTGCCACCTCACTCCACCTGGTTCCAGTAATACATGCCAGACCTTCCCATTCATGACAGTTCTCACAGCAATGTTCCATAATTCATGCCATTTCTTTGAAGGTTTTTCTGAGGCAATTCACACATTTGTAAATACACTTCTTTCAGCAAAGCAAGATATCGACAAAAGGCTACTGTTCCTTGTCTCCAAAGCTGCACTTACTGTAGAACATTTAATGAAGAGTTTTCTATATGAGTGAAATTAACTGAATAAAAGTGGTTGGCATCAATACCCAATTGATGAGTATGCAAAAGATAAAGCTTATCTACTGATAATGGCTAATTTCCACAGGATTATCTAGTGGATTCTTGGGAAGAATGCTGAACCAGGATAGTTCAGCAAGCAACTATGCATTTTGCAAGCAGTCCATATGCAGGATCATTCGACATAGGCTGGATAAGATTTGCTTTAGAGACACTGACTATTCTGCTTCATAAACTTCAAATGAACCTGTGAATGAAGGGATCCTGCTTTGTGGCCCTTTTTTTAGGAAATACTGTTTAAAATTGAAGTTAGCCAATTCTGTTTCTGTAGAACTGGAAACATTCAATGCAGTTAGGAAGAAGATCGACAGGCTTGCATCCTCTTAACACATTGTTTAAAATGTCCCATTGTATGTTACATTTATATGTTAATTAGGTTACCGATAATGAATTGGATTCAGTTCCAGGATAGCATTGAGTCACAACTACGACCTAATTTTTTCAGCAGGAATCATTGTCACCGAATCTGGCAATTATAAACAATGCAAAAATGTGCCTATAGAAATATATTCTTATATGCTGCCTTCTCTAAGAAAAAGTGTAATTAAAGGTGTGGGATTTTTTTTTTATAGAAAGGCAGGATTTTTTTTTTTTTGCTAGATTTCAACCTGTCCTATGGCTCCAAGTCTTCAGCTTTCACTCAGAGTTCTTCAGCCAAAGCAAAAGAAGTTCAGCTTAGGGGAGAGGGTTCCTAATCAATCAATCAATCAATCAATCAATCAATCAATCAATCAATCTGCTGCATCAAAGACTGGATCCCTATAGTGCTTATACGACTCAATGACAAACTGCCTTGTTGTAGAGCAGCATTTTTCCTTGCAAGTAGAATTTGAGAATGTTTAATGTGCTGCCTGGACCAGCATTGAACCACAATCCAGAAGCTGATGGTCCTTAAGGTTCTGGTGATGATCTTACAGAATCTGGAATGGTACATTTGGTTTTTGGAGTTTTTGCAACCTCCTTGAGCAAGGCAGCCTCCTGAATTGTGCTATCAACTGGCTGTTGTCCTTTTCCAACTTCTTCTGAGTCATTCACATGTTGGATCTTTGAAATTCCTCTGGGATCGGAGTGATCTACTGTAGTGAGGAAGATGGTAGGATGCAATAGATAATATAAAATAAAATGAGAATATTTTCTGTAGCAAGTTTGGCAGTTGGCAATATATATTTTAACAACTGCACAAAAATTAGAATTAGTTAAATAAATAAAACCTTAGGATTAAGAGATACTGATTATTCACTCTTGATTATATTGGAATCAATTACTTTATTTTTCAGAAAATGTTGCACTGAATATTCTTTCTACTACTCTAGCTTGAAATATATACCATGTTTAATTGTCAAAGGTGAGTTATTTTGATTGTAGTCTGTATCTATTTTTTCAGATTGTTTTGCAGTAAGAAATATATTTTGGACAGAAATAATTTATGTATCTATTCAGAATTAAGCTTTGTTCAGTTGAATGAAGCTTACACTGAAAGAAATACATATATATTGGATTTCTAATGTAACTTTCTTTGTTAGTGACATAAAAAAGTTCATTTGGAAATTTTTCATTGGAATATGTGTAAATATTTTAAGCTTCAACAGAATTTACTTCATTTAGTTGATTTAAATTTTAAAGGGAAAAAAATGGAAGATACAGAAAACAGCCGCCCTACTGCATCACCTACACAATAAATGGAGATTCTCAGTCATTCAGGTCATGGTTGTCTCAAAGCTGCTTTTTTGAGAGGCAACTGGACTTTCTTGCTTTTCTGTGAAATTGTTTCACTTCTCATCCAAGAAGCTTCTTCAACTCTGACTGGATAGTGGGGAATGGAAGGATTGATAGAAATCCTTCCATTCCAAGAAGCTTCTTCAGTTCTGACTAGGTGGTGGGGATGATTTATATAAATCAGGGGTCTTCAAACTTGGCCCTTTTATGACTTGTGGACTTCAACTCCACAAGTGTGCCTGGCTGAGGAATTCTGGGAGTTGAAGTCCACAAGTCATAAAAGGGCCAAGTTTGAAGACCCCTGAATAAATCCTTCAATTTTCCACCATCCAGTCAGAGCTGAAGAAGCTTCTTGGATGAGAAGCGAATTGTCTTCACAGAAAAGCAAGAAAGTCCAATTGGCTCTTGAAAAAAACACCTTTGGGACATAATAAATAGCGCTTCTTAGATCCTTAACCTGAACAAAGTTAATTACAATATTTTTTTTATCTATCTCCTGGTATAGCCATTCTAGTTGGCTCAGTTTCATTTCTTTTTATTCATTTAATATTTTACTAATATTTTATTATTCCCCCCACCAATTTATTTTGATCATGTGACAATTTTGTTGCTTGACTCTTTTAGCAGCATTAGTAGCATGCTTATTTTTTAGGATTTTTTTTGTCTGCTCCTGTATCAGTAGATATATTTATTGGAGAGAATTCATCCAGCTTTATTTTTCCTTTTCTTTCTTTTCTTCATTCAGCTATATATCAATGCTAAGCAGTGCTTTTTTTGTAAAAAAAAAAAAAAAAGGTGCTGGAACTCACACATGTCATAAAACCTGCCTTGCCTAACCTACAAGGTTCCATCCAAAAAAGATGCCGGAACTCCGTTCTGGGCGTTCTATGAGAAAAAAAGCCCTGCTGCTAGGCACCTCTGGCAAATTGACCCAATAGAGGAAGTTTAGGTGCAAATGCTAAACTGAATAAGGTATTGTATTGTAATCCTGAGATCTCAGAGTAGGATTCAGAAATGCAGTTGACAAAATGCAGATTTTTAGAAAATGTCATTGAAAATTAAAATATACACTAATCCTGAAAGATATATCCATGAAAAATGAAAGTTGTATCAGTATATTCTTACTCATTACCTCTACATATTTAATACCTTGGATTGGGAGGGGAGCTGCTGTTGTTAATCTCCCTTTAGAGTCAGACCTAAGGTATTGGGCAGTCACTGTAGATGTTTAGGTGAATAGTTCACTATGTCAAAAAAAACTAATTGCCCCTTTTTACTGCTTGGATAATCACCCACTGGAAAAAAACGGGGAAAATCTCCTGTATCCTGAAATTGAAATTCTTGGTAAGAATACTGTAGTGTGCTCTGATGCTGCAAACGTACCAAGTTGCATATGATACTTTTATAAATTTCAGCAGGTTTACACATGAAATAACTGTTTCATTGTTCCAGCTCAAAGCCTCCTGGTGACCAACCTTACTTCTACTCTATTTCTGACATCAACTTTGAAAGAGAATATTAATAAGCAGATTATTAGAAAATACTAGAGTGAATCAGGATCCTCTTTGTTATATTAGAAGTTACAGTTTGGTGTCAACATTTGGATATTCTGAGAGTTGTGCTAAAGGTTTTGAAAAGTGCCTAGAGTAACTACACCCTTAATTAATCCCCCATTCATACACAATTGTCATAGCACATAATTCCTAACATGATATGCCAGAAGGAGAATATAGAAGTCTGCCAAAAGATGTTAACCTAGAAAGGCAGGTAGTAGGTGATACATTGAAAAAAAATTTCATTTCCACCTGGTGCTGGAGAATAAAAACATTTGGGCCACAGCATTTGGAAAGGTTGGCAAGCAAAGAGAAACTGGCATTGAGCAGCCAGAAGAGAAAGTGTCACTAGTATTTTTGTAAGCTGAAGGACAGAAGGTGGCTGGGAAGCAGATAAGGGGAATTTGGGTAACCAGCATGAACAAATACAGAATGATTGGAAACAAAAGGACACACAGAAAACTCTAAGGGTGACCTAGTGGCATGACAGTAGTCACACAACTGTCAACTGCCAGTCTCCAGATGTGCTTAAGTATGGTGTCTTCGTACCCAGCTGGCTTTACTCATGTGGGATAAAAAAGACGGGGGGGGGGCTGCACTCTAGCATACCTAGAGGGCAGTGGGCTGGGAAAGGCTGATTGTGAAAGTAAAAAGCCCAGATGACTAGGAGACATTCCATGCCCTTTGTGGGGGAAAAGAGATTCTGCCATATTGAACATAAAATATTTTTAGTGGAATTCAGTTGAGAGCAGGACGTGCCTTATCATTTGTTCTTTTAATCTGTATTTCGTACTCTGGCAGATTTAAAATTAATGTGAGCATTGGAGCAGATGGCCCTGCTTTTGAAATAATAAACCACTGACAACTGATGGGCGTTATATGTATTTTGTGCACCAATCTGTTGTTCCCTAGCAGCTGCCTTTTTAGGGTGACTAGATATTAAATTTAAGAGAATATGTGTGAAATGCTGCAGGTAATCTATTGTAGCTTTTGAGTTCTCTTACCATGGCCTAGTTCCATAACTTCTGGATGTGGAGGAAAAGGGAGTAGGAAAGATGCTGAAGACAATGGCCAAGGAGTTAACTTTCCACTTATTGTTCAGGTTCAAATTTAACCTGCCAACCAAATGTATCTCTAGTGGAAAAACTAAAGTAAAACTATTAGTTGAGAAATATTAGAACTGGCCTGGCTAGTTTAATCTTTTGCTTTCACCCTCTTAATTTTTAAATAGCAATCATTATTTTAAAGAGCTTTTTAGAAGCACATTTGCGAGCTGAGTTTAATTCCCTTAGGTTATGATCTCAGTCACAATGTGGCTCAGTACATTTCCCTTTGTTGGGAAAGTGATGGAAAGGGACTCAAGATAATATTCTTTAAAATGCCAGTAGAATTTCATGGTGAATAATATTTTTCTTTGTTAAAGTTTAATGCTGCCTATCAAATGCAGTTATGTATTATCTCTCTTGGCTTCTGAGTGATCAAAGAAGGAGGTGAAACTGCTGAGGTGAAGCTGCTAAGGTGGGAGCAATGAGTTTGTGCATGGCTTCCTGTATAGCCCCTGCCTTTCTTCCCATTCTGGTTTGGTGGAAGTATGTTTAGAACTAGCCAGTTCATTACTTTTGTGAGAGGCTTAACATCTTCGTGGACACCCCCCCCCAGGCATCCTGCAAAGCAGGACTCTCTCCAGGCTACCTTGATGTGAACAGGGATGAATTCTATTGTATAATGCAGTGGAGAGGTCAACAACTTCACAAGGAAGTTTCTTGATGGTGAAAATACTTTGTTGATTGATGTTAACTGAACGTCATGGTAAGATATCAGCTGCTTTTTTCTGTTCATTGGGATATGCACATAATGTGACATGCTGGCCATCTCAACCAGTGATTCTGGGCAGCTAGAGAAATTAAATAAATACGGCTTTATAGTGATAGTACCAAGATTAAAATTTGGATGTCTGTACTACAATGGCATCATTACCGACATTTCTTCCAAAATGCCTACCTCTAATATTTTCTCTGATCTAATAGCTAAGTTCTCCCCAAAGTGGCAGGGAATATATTTGTAGAATGTAAGACAAAAGTTTGGTTCCCAGAGGAAACAGAGTTTGGCAAGATGAGATTCTTGAAGGCTTTCTAGTTTCTTCAAGTGCCCCCAACAGTGCAAGAAGTATTCCAGTGGTGGTGGAAGGTCATCCCATTTCCATCCTTAAGTAGGCAGTGGTGGGGCCCTATGGGAGGCCCAAAATCTTCCTAATGAAGTTGTTTTGGACTGTTGGGCAATAATCTTTTCATCCACTCCAGATCTCAGCTCCATATAGCATTTGGGCTATCAAAGAGGGAGGAATAGGCAACCCATAACACTGTGTTATGGGTGAGTGTAGCAATGGATGTCACTGTTTCATTAGAATAGAGCTCGAAGGGACCTTGGAGGTCTTCTAGTTCAACCCCCTGCTCAAGCAGGAGACCCCATATCATTTTAGACAAGTGGCTGTCCAGTCTCTTCTTAAAAACCTTCAGTGATGGAGTACCCACAACTTCTGAAGGCAAGCTGTTCCAGTGGTTAATTATTCTGTCAAAAAAATTCTCCTTAGTTCTAGGTTGCTTGTGTCCTTGATTAGTTTCCATTCATTGTTTCTTGTCTTGCCTTCTGGTGCTTTGGAAATTAGTTTAACCCCCTCCTCTTTGTAGGAGCCACTCAAATATTGGAACACTGCTATTATGTCACCCCTAGTCCTTCTTTTCTCTAGACTGGCCATACCCAATTCCTGCATCTGTTTCTCACATTTTAGTTTCCAGGCCTTTAAATATCTGCACTTTTTCCCAAAGTCTCAACATCTTTTTTGTAATGTGGTGATCAAAAATGTATGCAGTATTCCAGCTGTGGTCTTACTAAAGATTTATAAAGCGCTACTAATACTTCATATGATTTTGATTCTATGCCTCTGTTTATGCAACCAAGGATTGTAGCTGTTTTGGCTGCTGCCACGCACTGCTGGCTTATGTTTGAGTGATCGTCTTTTCCTTCATTGGCTTCTCAATCTAAAAAGAGGTAGGAACTGCATCTACTCTTGAAGAGACTTTTTCTGCAGAAATTTCCCACTGCTTTGCTTTTCACATTTTCAGTTTCTGAAAATGCCTAATTTCCTAATATTAAATAATAGTTGAAATGGATTAATTTAATGCCAGATATAACAAGGGCAGTTTCACAAAAATCAAAATGTACTTTTCATCTGGCATATTGTTCTATAGCTCATCATTTTGCTTAAAATTAATTTAGTGAAAGGTTTCAGTGCATTTATTTTCTTTCTGTAACTTTTAAACCATACCTGGTTTATTGATTTGTCACATTTTCAGACTAAAGCAGTTTTCAAGGAAAATGGAATTTGTTTATGTTTTCAGTAAAAAAAGCTTTTCATTTATTTCCCTTCAGGTGATATTTATGTGCTCAGTTTTAGCAAAGAAAATGTGACAATCAATATGTGTTGATATGTATGTTATTTGCTAAGAATGGTCCAGAACTAGCAGTTTGGTGGGATTTTTGTTGGCTCCCCATTCTTGTATTTTATTATTATCCCACCTTATCTCTCTCTCTTCCCTCACCAATATATCTATCTACCTACCTACTTACTTATTTCAAGATAGCAAACATACTTAATACTCCTGTCTCTTATTTTCTCACTACAACAATCCTGTAAGATAGGTTGGACTGAGAGTCACTGGCCCAAGGTCTCCAACTGGCTTTCATGGCTAAGGGGGGGAGAGGGGTTGGGTTAAAACTCGTCACTTCCTGGTTTCTGGGCCAGCACTTTACCACCACATAAACCGGCTCTGAATTGTTTGCTTCTTAATTGCGTCTCAAGCAGAGTTAATAATTCAGATAACTAAGTGAAGCCTGTGAAAGTTATGATTCCAGATAATATTCCTGCAGATGTCTGAGAAGACCAAAATATTCAGTGTCAAAGTTGAATTGCAAAGTAGAATAATTACTGTGGCTGGAAGCTAAGAATGTATTGATATCCTAAATTGTAAGTTTGTAGTTCTTATTTAAAAAAGCTTTAAAAAACAATGTTAGGAGATTACATATTCCAGGACAACATGAATTTTTGGATAAAATTCTACATATATATATCTATGGAGCAAGCGAAGACTAAAGTACATGTACAAGGTAGCAAAAACGTAAAAAACAATCTTTGCACTGCAATATTTTTGGTATATAGTCATAGGTGAGTATGATTCAGTTTTAACAAGGGGACTACAACAAAAATTTAGATCAGACTACAGTACTTATAGTATATTTGTGTACTGTTTGTGTACTGTTGTAATCATGATTACAAATGATTCGTTCCCTTAATTAAGCTCTATCAATTCTGTTATTAATACTAGTAGAGGTTTGCAAGACTTTTGTATTCTGTTTAAACCAGTTATATCTTTTCTTTGAATTCTTCAGTGAATTAAGATTGGAGTGAATGAAACTCACTGTATTTCAGGGCAGCATGTGAAATCTTTTCTATTACTTCAGAGACTTGTAATGTCTATCTCATAAAGCATATTTGTACCCTTTTTTCTTCTTCATGTGCTTAACTACACAATCCCTTGGAACTGAAGACCCAGTTTGAAACTTGGTCTGAATGATGCAAAGAAATGTTTTCCTTTGCAATCTGTTCTCCACCTTCCTTCCTTTCAAGTGTGAAAGGTATTTGGCAAGGAGTGTTGGGGCGGGGAAGAGAGTTGAGTTCAGAAGATCCTTATGTTGGAGTACACACATAATTTTCCTTTCCCAAGAGACATATTTCATGTCCTAGGCAGAAGGGTAGTCTTAACTTTAAGCTCCGCTGAGCAAGCTGTTTGGATTCATACTCCTCAACCAGCCCTGTTTTCACAGCTAGGAGAGATGTGGGTGTAGGTGTGGTTGGCTATCCAAGAATGTAGAGAAAAAAATAATGTATTGAAAGGATATTCATTAATAGTAGCCCTACCCATATGAGATTCTACCAACCAGTGTATCCTCAAAAAAGGAAAATCTGTTTATTAACAGTGGGAGTTTCCATTGGGGTCTGGCCTTCCTTTCTCTGCAAGATACATAATATGTATATATTATTATATGCATATCATTATATATCATATAGTCTAAATCACAAGATGTTCATTAGAAATAAAGTGCTATCTATTCAGTGTTGGACCAAGCGTTGGGCCTGAAAAATTAGGAGATATGTTTTGAAACTTCATTTGTCCATGTTGCATTGCATTGTTAGTTCACTTCCTCTATTCAAGATACATGCAACTTACGTTTTGTGCAGCCTTTCCTTTGGTACCTAGTTTATCTAATGCAAGCTGGCAACTTCCTGAACCTGGACTTCTTTTCATTGATGTCAGTGATTTTAGTGGGAGGAAAACCAGATTTTTGCAGATAATTGTTTAGATTTACTGATCTCTGGAAGTCTGTTACAGTTCCTAACCTAACCCTTACAAATGCAAAAGCAATACCCAAAGAATGTGGGTGGAGAGAAACAAGACAAGGAATGTTTTTGAATCTTTGACAAATATGGCTACAAAGGAACCACCAAATCTCATCTTGTTTTTCATTTTTAGCCTTAGCTAGAACTCCTTATTGGAGGTTATTGGAAAAGACTCTAGAAGTGGGAGGAGAACCACCCCAACACTTGCCTCAACTCCCAAGCTCCTGAGCCTGTCAACGACAAGGTAATCAATGGTACCAAAGGCCATGAGAGATCAGGGACGGCCCAAGATGGATGCCCCACACCCATCCCAGTCCTGCCTTAGATGAGCATGATCAATGCCATCATTGTACTTTGTCAAGGCCTGAAACCCATTTGGAAAAGATCCACATAATCCATTTCCTGTAGTGCCCTCTGAAGCTGCAGCCCAACCACCTTCTCAGAAGCCTCCTCCCAAAAGCAAAATTTGGAAACACATCAGAAATTGTCCTGTGCCATTAAATTCAGTGATGACTTCTTGAGGAGACAGCAAACTTGCATGCAACTACCCTCTTGCTCACCTCTCCTTGGACATATTTATACATTACTTCCTGGGCAGCCTTAACCAACCAGGAGGGACTTAGTTCTAATAAACAGATGGTCAAGTTTATAGCTCTGAGGATCCTGTCTACTTTCTCAGACCAACAAATTTTAACTCTTCCCAGACGACCACACCAGACCATACCTCATCAAAGTCATGAAATATTCCTACATTAAGATTTATTTATTTTTATTTTACTGTAAAATTAGCATGTCATACTGATTTGCATTGTAACTACAGCTTTATTGATTTTGTGGTGTATTACTACCCAGTAAGTGGAGATGGTTGGATTACCTCTTCTGAACTGACTGGTAGGATATAGTCTCAGATTTCCTCTTACTCTTGAGAGCTGCCAGGAGTGGAGGCTGACTTTTGCACGATAGCTCAAAATGCAGGGAATGTCCTAGCCCAGGGGTCTTCAAACTTGGCTCTTTTATGACTTGTGGACTTTAACTCCCAGGAGTCCTCAGCCAGGCATGCTGGCTGAGGAATTCTGGGAGTTGAAGTCCACAAGTCATAAAAGGGCCAAGTTTGAAGACCCCTGTCCTAGCCACTCAGACAGGAGAGTAACATAATTTGGGCTGCTGCTCTTCACTTCTGCTGGATAAGAACTGAATTGAGGAGCTTTGTCTAATTCTTTAGATCTGAATTGCTAATTGCTTTTCCTGCTTAGATACTGAAGCTGAGACAAATCTCACACCCACATTTCCTTTGTCAGCCTATGCAGAGATGGTTTTAATTGGTATGTATTTCCTTATAGATAGCATGTAAAATATAGGCATGATGCCCAGAGTACTGTAAACATAACCAATGCTTTTTATCATCCAAAATCTGGAAATAACACTAAAGGCTTGAACAAGAAACTGTGTCAATATGATTATCTCAGCACATAGAAAGCCATAATTATACTCGCTGTTCTCCCTGAACCAGTTGTCTGAAAGTTATCATTAAATACAATTTGCCCCCAAAGTAGCACATTTTATATTCTGGCTCCTCCTCTGTGGTTGTAAAATATGCATTTGATCCTTCCTTATTAAAAGATCAGGTTGCTTATAATATTGTCAGGTTTAAAGTTGAGCCAAAATACTTCTGGATTTAACTTTAGAGTGCTCCTGGCAGCTTCTTAGAAAGCCAAATATTGAGGGAGATGAAATAAAATTATAATATCACCTCCCTCAGTGTTGTTGTCAAATCTTGGAAATACTGTGAGTTGTTTCAGGGTTTTGGTTTGAACAAGTCAAGAATATTCTTTTAATTAATCTCTACTGAACCATGTTGCAAACATCCAATTGGCCAATAGATGGCAGCAGAGAAATTCAGAAAAAACACTAATTCTTAGCTGTCCTCTAGCAGTTGTCCAGATTTCAACAACTCATTAATAGCCCTGTTCAGTGTAAGTAGAATAATCTATATTTGCAGAGAGGAGGAGCTACTTAGGCAAAATATCCCAACCTGACACCAAAATACTGTGAAAATGAAGATTAAAGTATTGTTCTAGTAAATGCTGTAGATCAGGCATGTGAAAACTGCCGGCCCATGGGCCGGATGCATCATACTGGAACCATGCCCACCCATTGCTGGCAATGGGGAAAAAGTTACGATATGTCGCACACTGTCACATGACATCATAAGTTTGACATGCCTGCTGTAGATTGATTTTTATATAGGTTGTAGAGTCATAAAGAAAATCAGTTTAAGTGAAAATCTCCAAGATTGGGTACTTCATAAGATCACTCTGTCAATGTAAGAATTGCACCTTTGTTTCTGGATCTATTTGAAAGGATCTCCTCATATTAACTTTCCTTTAATTCCTGAAGGTTGATACTACTATGGGGAGAAGTGGTATCGACAAGTGTTCATACT
Source organism: Bothrops alternatus (assembly GCA_034064705.1). NCBI lineage: Eukaryota > Metazoa > Chordata > Lepidosauria > Squamata > Viperidae > Bothrops > Bothrops alternatus. The sequence goes on from JARGCV010000068.1 coordinate 5,272,043, forward strand.
TGAGCACTTTGCTTGAACAGGCGGTTGGTTCTGGCAAGAAAGAAAATAGATAAGGCTGCCTTATCTGGCTGCAGAAATCCAGATGATTATTAAATCATGGTGGTTGATAGCCAGAAAAAGACTACCAAGATTATTAAAGGTCTGAAAATAAATTCTATGAGGAAGACTTAAAAACCTAGGTATGTTTAGCTTGCTGAAGAGAAGTTGAGAGAGAACATGAGAGCTATCTTCAAATACCTGAAGGGCTGTCCCATTGTACAGGGTTTGAACTTGCTCTGACTTGTTTCAGACTGTAAGAGTAGAATTAAGAACATGAAATGTCAAGAATGTAAATACAGATTAGACATTAGGAAGAACATTTTGGCAGTAAGAGCTGTCAGCCAGTAGAATAAGTTACCACACAGAATAGTTTCTTCTCCTTTATAGAGATTTTAAAAAAGGATAGTTCACTATCTGCAGTGGTGCAATAAATCCTGCAATACGCAGAGTGTTAGACTTGATGACCTCTTAGGTTCATTCCAACTTTATGGTTCTATGCCAGCAAAGGAACAGGAGACGTTAATTTGTTGTTGCTATCTAGTAGTGGATTTCTGCAGCTTAGATATCAAATGCCTAGACAAATGCTTCAGTGACATCCAGATCATTTCACTTAGAGTAGGGTCTTCCACACGGTGGACTAATCTTAAAAAGATGGATATTTCTAATTTGAGTTTTTACTCCTTTTTATGACATCTTTCTGCTATACTTGGCAATACCTTTTTGTTTTCATTTATTCTGTTACCTGTAGTTAACATACAGAGCAGAAAAGGTGTGTTTTCTCTTTACTATTTGTCTTCTTTTAATTCACTTTACATTATACAGATAGTTATTGACTGCCTTGTCCAATGATTGTTCAAAGTTACAACAGTACTGAAAAAATAACTTTATAACCTGTGTCCACATTTACAACCTTCACAGCATCCTCAATCATATGATCAGCATTAGAGTCAGTACATATTGTCCTGTTCCTGACTTGTTGTTTTTCTTCCCTCAATACAGACCAGAGAGATGGTAGAGCAGGGGTATCAAACTCACAACGTCACATGACATGTCACGACGTATCGTGACTTTTTTTCCCATTGCCGGCAATGGACTGGGTGTGGCTTTGGTATGACGCATCTGGCCCGTGGGCTGGCAGTTTGACACCCCTGTGATAGAGGAAGGGATTACAATAGAGTAAGCCATCACACAATGCAGGATATACATAGAAAGGAATGCAGTGGTGCCAGCAATCCTGATTACACTTGGAGCTAGGAGCTGTGAGTACACTATGCAAACAGTCCAATGTATTCTTCATTGTGCACCTGCTTACTCTATTGTAATCCTTTCCTCTCCATTCTCTTCACTCTGCAAGGAGAGGGAGAGATTAGAGACGAAGGAATTATCTAAAAGTAAGCAGGCACAGAATGGGGGAATACCTAGGGCTTTTAATGTAGTGTGGTCAGGGATGCCAGTGCCTTCAAATTGCATGTTCCCCATTGTGTGCCTGCTAACTTTGTTGTAATACCTTTCTCTCAAATGACTGTAAGATTTCCGGTTCCGGTCAGATTTCTGGTTCCGGTCACGAGGACCGGAGCCTTTCCCTGCGAGCTCCGGGACGGGGCTCGCGCGAAATTCAAATTAAATACAAAAAAGAGACAGGGAGCAACAAAAAAAGAGGTAGAGATTAAAAAGGAATCTCGAACCTCTCAAACGAGGTCAGACTCACCGCCGGGAGGTCCCGAGAAGCCGCGGACGGAGCGGAGGAAGCCGGCGGCAGCAGAGCGACCGGCAGGCCCGAGAACGCCGCGCCAAGCCGTAAGTCACGGAGATCCAGAGAACGGGCGAGAGGCGAGCGGCGGAGCGGAAGGGAGACACCGGATTGCTGCTGAGGGGACCTGCCGGCCGGCGGAGAACCTCCAGAAGAGTCGGAGAGCGGAAGAAAAGGCAAGAGAACAGCGGAGGAGGACTGGAGCAGCGAACAAAGGCGGAAGCGGCCAGAGCCAGAAAGTAAGAAGCCGACAAGAGAGGAGAAGCGAGAGGCGGAACCAAACAAAGCCGATAGGACACAGAAAAGAGAGGAGGAGAGCAGAGGGAGCAACAGGCACGAAGAAAGACACCGGTAAGACAAGCGGGGGCTGATTAGAGCACCGAGGGACAGTAGACGCAGGGGGAGCCCAGCGGTAGGGGGAGGACCCTCACAAGACCCCCAGAAGACCCCCCCAGACCCCAAAAAGTCTAAGTGTACTGCACCTGGTGAAAAGGGCCATCTGTGCAAGTCTCAAGCCACAGATCATTTCACCTTGCATCATCTCTGCCAGCACAGCGAAGCTTATCTGAAAGCAAATAGCACCCCCTAGTGGACAATTTAAAAAAAAATTTTTTCTGTTAAAATATAAACTGTTTGATCCAACCTATCCTAGCAGCTTGATAAACTGGCACAGGAACAATCCGCCCACAATTCTTGGCATCAAGGGGTGGCTTTAAGGGTGGACAGGCCAACAGGAGGAGAAGCTCAAAATGGCTGCCAGACGGACAAAACAAATCAAACTGCGAGACCTGAAGGGAACTGCACCCTCCCCGGCCCAGCCCTCCAATCTGCTAGGGAACACCCCACCCAACCACACACACCCCCACCCAACTGCATGCCCTCAGACCCACACGCCAACCCACGACTCCGCAACAGCACGCATGATCCAAGAACTAAAAGAGACGATTGAGACACTAAATGAGACGATAGCGACGATGGTGGTATGGATGGATGGCATGGACAGAAAATTGGCAGAAATGGGCGCGAAGATGGAGAAAGGACGCCTAGAAACAGAACGGAAGACGGAGGAAAGATACAAAGACATGAAGAGGATGCTGGCGGACCAAGGTGGAGACCTGGAGAAAAAGTGGGAAGAACAGCGCAAAGCGACGGCCACTGATTTGGAACAGATAAAGGAGGCATTGCAAACACATTACAAAAACCTCCAAGAAACAAGGGAGAATACGGAAAAGATGATGAAGGAAGTGGAAAACCGCGTAGAGGGTCAGCTTGCAGAGGTGAAAAGAGAGGTTCAAGACCAGTCCACCATGATACAATTCTGGCAAATGGCATTTGCAATCAGGATCAGAGGGTGGAACGAGACAACATACGAACCCCAGGGAAGACTGCGCAGGACCTTTGTAGAGGCCCTGGCAACATTCCTGGGCACGAGCGCCAATGATATTGAGTGGCATGTCGAAAAAATCCAGAGAGTGGGCGCCTGGAGGGAAGTGAACAAACACCAACCAAGGGATGTGGTCATCCACTTCACAACACAGAGGTTCCGGAACCACGTCTCTGCCACTTCCTATAACAAGGCATTCTACATAGAGGAGCAGGAGGTGAAGGTTCTGAAAGAGATCCCCCAGGCGATGCTGAGAGACAGAAAGAACTACAAATTCCTGACCACAGAACTGAGATCGCGTGCACTGCAATACCGGTGGGAAACCCCAACAGGAGTGTCACTTTCTTATAAAAACAAGAGACATTACTTGATCTCGGTCCAGAAAGCCAAAGACTTCCTCGAAAAGGAATTGAAGTCGGGAGGCCCTCAACCCACCGCGAGAGAAGAAGCAGATAGACCACTGGAAAGCGGGAGGGATCGAGGCCAACGAGCAAGCCGCGCAGAAGCACAGATCGGGGCAGTGGCAGAGGAAATGAATGGACTACCTCTAGGGGCGAGGGCGCAGAGAGCAGAGAGCAACAAAAACAAGGAGGCAGGACAGTCTACAGAGGGCAGGCTACCAGGCATCACTACCAAACGTACAGACCAGCAAGGCAAGACCTCACAAACCAAAAAGAGCACCAATCCGGATATCGTGGGAACGAGACCAAAGGAGACAACAGGAGAAACAACAGAAAGGGTCTCGCAAAAATATCCTGCAACAGATGATGGCTACTAATTATTTGACTTGGAATGTGAACGGACTGAACTCCCCCCAGAAAAGAAGAAAAATTCTCCACTACCTAAACCAAGGTAAAAGCGATATAATCTGCCTACAAGAAACACACATCAGAGCAGCAGACCAGAAATATCTGATCAACTACAAACTAGGCACGCACTTTGTGGCAGCGGCGCCAAGAAAAAAGAATGGGATTGTTATATACGTAAAGAAACATGTAATGTCTAAGCTAATAGAGTCCGACCCCCAAGGTAGATACCTGGCAATTGAAATAACACAAGAAGACAAGAAGATTCTAGTAATGGGCGTATATGCACCGCATCAGCAACAAGGCAAATTCTACAAAAAGCTACACAAGAAAATAACACAACTTAATTACAGATCTTACATCATCATGGGCGACTGGAACGGGGTCATAGAGACTGCTCTAGACAAAAAAAGAACTGCACCGAACCCGCAAAAACACTCCAAGTTGCCTAAATCCTTCTTCGACATGAAGGAGGACCTCGAACTGACAGACGTATGGCGGAGAAGGCACGGCAAAGAACAAGAATTCACCTTCTTCTCTGGCAGACATCAATCATTCTCCAGAATCGACTTTATATTAACTTCTAGTGACTTGCTAACTTGTCTAAACGCGGTGAAAATCCTACCCAAGACACTGACAGACCACAACCCTGTGAGGATGGAATTAAGACATGGCCCGAAACAGAGGAGGTCCTGGAGAATCAATGAAAGCTTGTTTAGACATGAGACCAATGTGGCGGAATGCAAAAAAGCTATGAAGGAATTCTTCGACACAAATATGAACAACGAAACACCGATAGAAACGATCTGGGAAGGCAGCAAGGTGTACATGTGCGGGATCCTCATAGCCATGAATAGCAGGCACCGTCGCAAACAAGAACAAAAAAGAAAAGAGTTAGAAAATGAGATAAGTAAAAGGGAGCGGCTACTAATAAAAAGGCCAGAGGACAAAGTCACCAAAGAAGGACTCAAGATCTTAAGAAAGCAATTTGACATGTTGATGGCTGACCAAGTTGCAAGGAATATACAATATGCAAAACATAAGACATTCTGCAAGGCCAACAAACTGGGCCGCTGGCTAGCCTACACTATAAGAAAGAAACAGAAATCCCGCATAATTGAAAAGATAGAATACAAAGGCAAGGAAGAATTCCGACAAAAAACCATCAAGAAAGCCTTCACGGAGTTCTACTCGAAACTATATGCCGAGGATAAGATACAAGACAAAGAGATAGATGAGTTCCTACAAAACGAAAAGATACAGGCGATTACCGACACACAAAGAGAAGCCCTGAATGCCTTAATCACAAAAGAGGAAATACACTCAGCGATCACACAACTGAAAGCAGGAAAATCGCCCGGGACGGATGGGATAACAGCAACCTACTACAAACACCTCCAAGAGGAGATGCTAGAACCCCTCAGAAAACTATTTGCCAACATTCAAGAAGGAGGCCAGGTCCCACCATCCTGGAAAACAGCCTACATCTCATTAATCCCAAAGGAGGGGAAAGACAACACACAGCCCGCAAACTACAGGCCCATCTCACTACTAAACACAGACTACAAAATCTTCACGAAAATTTTGGCCAATAGACTAATGACTTTACTACAAAAAACAATACACCCAGACCAAAGGGGATTTATACAAGGACGCCAGATGAAAACCAACGTGAGACAGCTGCTGAACATAATAGAATACCTGCAAAAGCACAACCAGATACCCGCCGCTCTTATGTTTGTGGATGCAGAAAAAGCCTTCGACAGACTGCACTGGCCGTTCCTGACGAACTTGGTCCGGAAGATGAAAATGGGAGTACAGTTTCTCAACTCCATAACGGCAATTTACCAGAAACAAACAGGTCAGATCATTGTCAATGGAGACTTAACGGACTCATTTAATATAGAGAGAGGCACGAGACAGGGCTGCCCGCTGTCCCCCCTGCTATTTGTCCTAACACTGGAAATTTTACTGAACAGAATAAGAGCGGCAGAGGATGTACAGGGCATACAGATTAAACAGCAAGAATACAAACTATGTGCCTTTGCGGATGACCTGCTGGTGACAATGTCGCAACCAGCACAATCAGCAAGGAAATTGATGGAGATAATGGAGGACTATGGTAGGGTGTCAGGCTTCAAAGTAAATATATCAAAAACAAAGATGCTAGTCAAAAACCTAGACAACAAAGCAAAACGGAACCTGGAAAAAATAACGGGTTGTGAAATAGTCAAGAAAGTCAAATACTTAGGAGTGGAGATAGAATCAACAAATGCGAAATTATACAAGAATAACTACGAGGTCCTGTGGAATAAGATACAAGCAGACCTGGAAAGGTGGAAATCACTACGTCTGTCCCTGCTCGGCAGGATAGCGACAGTAAAGATGAATGTATTACCCAGATTTTTATTTCTCTTTCAAATGCTACCCATACTCAAGAAGGATGCGGACTTAGACAACTGGCAGAAGAGCATCAACAGATTTATTTGGGACGGCAAGAGACCGAGGGTGAAACTAAAAATCATCCAGGACACAAGGGAGAGAGGGGGACTCAAAATGCCTAATCTAAAGCTATATTACTATGCAGCAACGTTGGTGGCGGTTAGTGACTGGATCAACATGACAAATGATAGAATTCTGAATGTTGAGGGGCATGGTCTACGATTCGGCTGGCACGCATACCTAGTATACGACAAAAAGGCAGATAGGAACTTCAAGGAGAACCCATTACGAATCCCATTGCTATGGGTCTGGAAGAAATATAAGCACCTCCTACACGACAAGATTCCCATCTGGACGATCCCTGGATACGCAACAGGGGATATGAACACATCCCAAGGGCAAGAAGTGGTGCCCTACAGTGAACTTGTACTGGGAGAAGAAAACGGGTTCCTCTTGAAATCTCAAGCAACGCTAGCAAACAGAGGAATAGGAAGTAACTGGCTATCATATATACAACTACAATCAAGGTGGCGTAAAGACAAGAAGAAGGGCTTCTCCCAGACCGACGAGAATCTAATTAAACAGATTAGAGAACAGGGGATTATGCACATCAAACGAGTGTACAGCATTCTGATAGAAATGGACTCTGAAACCGAGCTAGTCAAGAACTGTATGATAAAGTGGGCACAAGACTTCAGACACCCTATCACCATGGACACGTGGGAGAAAATATGGGTGAGGAATGTAGAATTCACGAAATCGCAACACTTAAGGGAAAACTTCTACAAGATGTTCTATAGATGGCACCTAGACCCGAAAAAAATATCACTCATCTACCCGGGCTCCCAGCCCAAATGCTGGAGGTGCGGGGACGGGGAGGCTACTTATTTTCATATATGGTGGACATGCAGAAAAATCAAAGCATTCTGGAGGAAGATATGGTGGACACTCCAAACTATTTTCAAAAAGCGTATAGAATTTCTACCTCAGGCATTTCTGTTAGGGATCACAAAGGATATCACTACCTCAGAGACAAATTTATTCTTGAACTTAATTACAGCAGCAAGATTGTTGGTGGGACAGTACTGGAAGAATCCGGAAATACCGCCTATTGAGGAATGGACTGTGAAGGTAACAAATTTGGCGGAAATGGCGAAAATATCAGCATACTTGAAAAACCGCACCAATGAACAATTTGTGACTGACTGGAAACAGTGGATAGACTATATCCAAGAGAGACACCAATCAAACAGAATGCAGCTGGCGTTCAGCTAAGGATCGATGGGAGGAGGGATGAAGGGCTAACAAATCAAATGTTTACAAAAACTAACACCCAACGTTGAATGTATATGTATATGTTCTATAACTAATGCCTCTTAACATAACCTTAGGACTAAGGTTGTTTGCTTTAATATTTTTAAAGTAGACTGAATCTCTACCTCAGGATATGAAACTTTTACCTCAGGATCTCGGGTTGGGGACCATAAAAGATTGCACTAGTAATGGGATGAAGTCAACTCAGAAGCGCAAACGCACAATATGCGATAGACTACCGTAGATACAGTAGATAGACCATATATAAGAGAAACACCAATCAAACAAAATGTATTCGGAGTATACTTGAAGATGTAAGGGAGGAGGGGAGAACGTTTACTAAAACAAATGTTTACAAAGATTAATACCTAATGTTGTATGCTATGTTCTAGGAGGATTGCTTAGCAATAGGATCTTATGTTTAATGTTGATCACATTAATATTGAAACAGATAGGGGAAACACCAATCAAAATAAAATGTAACAGGAGTATAGTTGAGGCTAGACGCGAGGAGTGGGGGAAAAAGGCTTACTAACGCAGACGTTTTCAAAGACTAATACTTAGTATTGTATACCAGGTGTCATGATGATTGCTGCATAATAGGTTTTTATGCTCAATGTTGATTGTTTTAATAAAAGAATTTTTATAATAAAAAAAAATGACTGTAAATAGAAACATTAGTTCCCTTCCTGCTAATTATCCCAGTACCCAGTTAGAGTGAGCATTTCAAAAGTGGGGGGGAGGGGGGAAAAGAAAAACACAGTCATAATCATGTGATTTCTCACTTAGCATCCATTTACTGAATGATAGAGCTACTGGTCCCAATTGTGGTCTCTAAATGAGGATTGTCTGTATTCAATCCATGTGTCATTCTGTGGTGTGATGCTGACTGGCAGAATCTTCAAAGAAACTGCTTAGCTAAGCACAAGAAGAGAACCACTTTCAATAAAAAAGGCAGGAAAACAACATAAATCTACTTTTGGCCTGGTGATTTAAACTTACTCAAAGTAAAGATATATGTTTCTTTCAAACTTTAGTCCCGTGCCTTATCTGTTGTTCTTAAACAATGGTGTTTTGGATAATATATATCGATATGTTAGAGAAGATGAAGGCAAAATAAGAGATCAAGAATTTCACTGGTTTTGTTTGTTGGTATTGTCTGTTGGTATTGTTTCACTGGTTTTGTTTGTTGGTATCTTAATTAAATAATTGATATACCTTTGTTTGAGCATCAGACAAAGGAAGTATGTAAGCTGCTCTTGGTATCTTTTGCCTGCTTTAGCTCATTCTGAGCTTTAGTTTTCCAGATAACTTCTTTGTGTCTCTCCTTGTTGAAGCTTTTTATTTCCTGGTGATTTCTTATTAAAGACATAAAACTAGTATGACCTTGTTTAGTTTTTTTTGAGATTGGCCAAAGTTGACTAGCTGTTACTTGCTGTAGATCTAATTAGAATTTTGAGAGGCCATATAACTATCAGGGATGTCAAACTGCCGGTCTGCGGGCCGGATGCGTCATGTGGAAGCCGTGCCCACCCCATTGCCGGCAATGGCAAAACTCTCCCGATATGTTGCGCGATGTCATGTGACGTCGCGAGTTTGACATGTCTCAAATAGAGTAACTCAGATTTGAGGCCAAGGAAATGCAAAATATTTTGGAAATAAGCCTACTGGGGAAAAAATGCTTTGCGGATAATTGGCAATATATATGTTAAGCTAAATCATTAGTGCTTCCTGTGGTCAAGCTAGTCATATATTCATTTTCTTTTATATGTTTGGAAGAGCCTGAACCAGCCATCAGACTTAAATTTCCCAGGTTCAGCTTCAAAGTTTATCTTCCATTGGTAGAGATAGATATTGTGGTCTTCATTATTGTGGATTTTCCTATAACAGCCTTAATCTTGGCTCCAAATTGAGAAGTCTGCTAAGATGCACACTGGAAACATTCTTAACACATTTCTTTCACTTCACTAATCTGGTTATCCTTTGAAGGAATCTATATAATTAAACACAAGGAAGAGTCATAACATCTGAAGAACTGGTCCTATTAATCATCTCCCCTGAATTTCGGAATTCTTCATTTGTGTGTTTATGTGTGAGATTCTTGTTTTTAGCTCATTTACATTTTAGTTCATTACAACCACAATATATAGTGTGGCTGTTGAAATAAAAATAATGTCCATGGCTTTTTAAACACAGATTTAGTACATAGTTAATTTTTCTTCTTCATAAGTTCCTATACTTCAGCTAGAAAATTTTGCCAGAAGGACATATCATAATTACAAAGAAAACTGAAGAAGAAAGAGGTTGCCATGTGATTCTTCAATTATTGCTGATTGTTCCTTCTTATAATATTATATCTGGAAATGAAAAAAGCTGTAGCAGTGATTCATTAAAAGGGTTTTGCAGAGAGCTAGCCTGCTAGCATGAGTAAGCAGCCATTTCTATATAAGGTTTGTATTGTTACTTTACCTCACATTATCTTTGCAAAATAAACATCAGTATATAAGTAAATTTGAAAGAATAATTTGGGAAAAGTGCATGTTTATTTTTTTCTTTTCCTCCTTGTCCCTTTATCATCCTCTGGAATGGTGATGATTATGCACCAATCTAGAGATCTCCTAAATGCCAGAACTGTCAATTTAATCTATGTAATTATTTTTAATGATTTGTTTTACATTCTGGTAGAGCAAAACTCTGTACACTAGACACTCTGTTTCTGGTGTACAGAATACAGAATAAAAGTGTTGGAAGGGACTTTGGAAATATTCTAGTCCAACCCCCTGCTCAGGCAGGAGACTCTATACCATTGCAGAAAAGTGGCTATCCAATCTCTTCTTAAAAGCCTCCAGAGATGCAGCACCCATAATGTCTGAAGACAAGCCATTTCACGGGTTAATTGTTCTCACTGTTAGGAAGTTTTTCCTTAATTCTAGGTTGCTTCTCTCCTTGATTAGTTTCCATCCATTGTTTCCTGCCCTTGCCTTGTGGTACTGTGGAAAACATTTTGACTCCCTCTTCTTTGTGGCAGCCTCTCAGATATTGGAACACTGTTATCATGTCACCCTTAGTCCTTCTAGAGTCTCAACATATTTTTTATATTGTGGTGATCAAAACTGGGTGCAGTATTTCAAGTGTGGTCTTACCCAGGGCTTTTTTTCCTCATAGAACGCCCAGAACGGAGTTCCAGCACCTTTTTTGGATGGAACCTTGTAGAGTAGGCAAGGCGGGTTGTATAACGTGTGTGAGTTCCAGCACCTGTTTTGTTTTTTGTTTTTTTAGAAAAAAAGCACTGGTCTTACCAAGGCATTATAAAGTGGTAATAACACTTCTTGTGATCTTGATTCTATCCCTCTGTTAATGCAGCCTAGTATTTCATTGGATTTTTTGGTGGCTGCCGCACATTGGTGGCTCATATTTAAGTTGACTGTCCACTAGGACTCCAAGTTGCCTCCTACAGTCACTGCTATTAAGCCAGGTTTCACCTAATCTGTACCTGTACATTTGATTTTTCTTGCCCAAGTGTAAAAGAAGAAGAAATAGCGGTGACATGATAGCAGTATTCCAGTATTTGAGAGGCTGCCACAAAGAAAAGGGGGGCAAATTATTCTCCAAAGTGCCAGAGGGCAAGGCAAGAAACAATGGTTGGAAACTGATCAAAGAAAGAAGCAACCTGGAATTAAGGAGAAAGTTCCTAACAGTGAGGACAATTAACCAGTGGAACAGCTTGCCTCCAGAAATCGTGAGTGCTCCATCACTGGAGGTTTTTAAGAAGAGACTGGACAGTCACTTATCTGAGATGGTATAGATTCTCCTGCTTGCGCGGGAGACTGGACTAGAAGACCTCCAAGGTCCCTTCCAGATCCTATTCTATTCTATTCTATTCTATTCTATTCTATTCTATTCTATTCTATTCTATTCTATTCTATTCTATTCTATTCTATTCTATTCTATTCTATTCACTTACTTTTCTTTACATTGATTTTCATTTTATTACATAGGACCCAGTGTTCAAGTCTGTCAAGATCCATCTGGATCTTGAGCCTATCTTCTGGGGTGTTGGCTTCTCCTGCCAGCTTGGTGTCATCTGCAAACTCTATTCCCTCATTTAAATTATGAAGATATTGAAGAATCCTGGGCCTAAATCTGAATCTTAGTGTACCCCACTGTTTCCTTCCCTCTATGTAAATGTAAACTGCACATCTTAGTACTTACCCAATAAAAGTACATCATCATTCTGAATTAAAAAATCAATTGGGATGCATATAGATAGAGCTAGGAAATATTTTCTAGGCTTCACTGTAATCTTGAATAAATGGTACTGTGAGAAAGCCAACAATTGTAGTCTCCTTTATTTTTATGCTATTCTCTTTTCATTAAAAATTCTTAACAATTGAGGAATTGAACTTCTTCATATTTAAATGGATGTTTCTCATTAGAGCCAATAATTAGGCCTTCAGGGTATTAAAATACTATAAATGCCTAAAGTGACATTTATGTTTTAGTCTTTTTATTTGGAAACATTTGCTGAGATGCTGGGTTTCTTCACATGCCTTCACTCTGCTTCACTTTCCCTGCTCTTCCCCACATTCCCCCCCCTCTTTAGTTAGGCTTCTCTATGTGCTGACTTGGGAAGAGGATTCCCATCTAATGGCCCATTCAGGATACCACAGTACATGTCCAATGATATGTCACCTTTGAAACATGCTATTTTAGTTCACATTCCTGCATGTTTATGTGCATTACCGCAGGGTCTTCAGGCCCTTGCTTCTTCTGATAGGCTTTTCATTAACTGTTTTTTTAAATAACCATTTGTATTTTCAGGAATGTACTTTAACATTCCTTAAATGTTATTATTGAATTTGGATTGGTGATTTTTTATTTTCATTTTTCCCACTTCAGAAATTCTTTGAACTTAACTGTTGTTTTTAACGGTCTTTTTGGCTCTGCTACTTTTCCTGGAACAATTTGATTTTGGATTTGATAGTCTATGATAAACTATGTTTTAGTTGATCCCCTAATAAAGCTTTTTAAAATATTCTGTAAGTCTTACAAAAGCAACTGACCTCACATTATTATGTTTTCAGATTTTTTCACGAGAAATTCCCCCTTTGGTAGGGCTACAATATCATATCTAGGCTTCAAAAATCTGACAGCTGCTATATAGCAGACATTTGTTTCTCTTTGCTATTTCTAGTGGTTGCTAGATTTTTGGGGATGAGAGTACTGTGGGAATTCTGTGATGGTCACCGATAAGGTTGCTACTCTCTGCAGAGGGTTCATTTCTCCTGGATTACTAACACTGTCCACTGAAAGAAAACCATTTCAGATTGTTGTCTTAAAGAACTTTTTTATGTGGTAGTCTTCTGTAAATAGAGCATGTATCAAGTCTATCAAAAACATAAATCCTCCCCCATTGAGGAAAGCAATGAGAGATCCATTTTGCATAGGTACCCTCTCATCCAAACTGTTTACAAAGCACGTAATTTGAATGCTTAGTTGTTCAATTTTTCTATTACATAATGAAATAAGGCTGAGGCAAGCTTTTCAGATGATGGGTACATTTAGAGTTTGGGGAACATGCTGTGGATGTTCACAGCTAGCAATATACTTACCAGGAGGAAAAGTAATCAGATTCTCTCTGCTACTCCTAGCCCTTCCGAGTATTCACCTAATCACCTGCCTGCCTATGTATTTCCAAGCAGAATATTGAGCTGTTCAGGTACTCATCATTTAATTCTGTAATAATATCTAGGAGCCTTTTTAAAGCTTAGAGTCATTCTTATAAACAAAAGGGATGCTAGAACTGGTATAGCATTCCAGCTTTCCATTGTATTTAAAAAAATTAAAATAAAGCTAAATGATCAAATAAACCAAAATATGACAAATAATACTCAAAGAAATGGTGTTACTTGGCCTGACAAGCACTTGGGGAAGTCATTTAGTAGAGTAACCCTATTCATTTTGCCTTTCTTGAACTTTGACTATATCCTCAAATCTTTTCATATTTCTTCGATATTTTCATCTGCTTTTAAACATTCCTTCTATAGAAGCCAGTAATTGGCTGTGCTTGTCCACTAGACATACCATGGACTTTTCAGGCAGGGGTATTATTACATGGCTTTGGACAATTTTAAAAATGTTTTAAGAGCATTAGTTTAAAAAGAATAAAAATTAGTTTCTAAAATAGAAAGAATTAAAATGGCTGAGCCATTATGAAATCTCACAAGAGGCTATTATCTTGTGTCTTGTATACCTATATCAGAATGTTTATTTTCCATTAAACATAACCATTAGTTAAATTCTCAAATGTTTGTTTATATTTATATATTTGTACTATGCTCCAGAGCAGATTTTCTTGTGGCACAACATTCTAGCAGCGCAGTCTGGACACTCCTTTTGAAAAGACATAAATTAAAGCGTTTAAGATGGGTATGTCTTTCAATAATTCAGTGGGCTGGAATGTTTTTGAAAGCTGACAACTCACTCAGTGAAGCTATGATAGTTTTATGAGTCAGAAGTATTGGCATGGATTGTATTTATTATAGAAAGCCATGCCTCTGTTTTGTATTGGATGTGAGTTTCAAATTGAGTCAGTATTATGAATATCTCAGTGTGAGTGATAACTAAGTTATTGAATAGTAAAAAAGGGGGCAAGGCCAGCTCTGTGGTACATTAAGCAAATGCAAAAGATTTTATACAATATTTTTACGATTGAGAATACTTGTATGTTAGTAAGATTTGCAGGCATTTCAGTATCTAATGTGTCATTGGTGGTAAACATTTCTTTTAATTAAATGGGAGTTTTGAACTATATCTTTCTAAGGTATAGTAGAAGACTGTTTCTCAGACAACATTACACTTTTATTTCTGCGTTGTTTGTTGCATGGTATATTTAGATATTCAGTGTATTATAGAGAATACTTGAAATATAATAGGTTCCAGCAGACCCTTAAGACAACTAAGTGTACAACAGTAGACAACTAGACACTTAAACTGGTTTAAATCATAATCTTTTGCAAATGCTTATAGAACATTCTCTTTGTTCACTTGTTCAAAATGTCTGAGATTTTTAAGGATTTCAGAATAATTAAAATCTTGTAACCTTGATATTTGTCTGAATCGTATCACATGCTGAATATGAGGAATACTGTATTATAGTCATTTTGTGTGTTCCTAGAGCTTGTGTAGCGGAAAATGACGATGTGGGACAAGATAATTATAGCTATGATATTTAATACCATCATGAAATTCCTGGGTGCAATAATCTAAACATTTGACTATATTGTCTAAATATGTTAATGACACTAAATTCTTACTTCTCGTTTCATCAAGGAGACTTATGGAAATCTTAAATTGCTGGTGGTTTTTTTTAATGGAAATGGAAAGTAAAATGAAAAAAAATTCAGATCAGTGGATACAACGGATACTTTAGCTTTAGGGGATCTGAATGAAGAGCTCTGGATAGTTTTGAACCATTGCTGCATGGGGGTAGTTGCTTGGGATACTTTTGGACTTTACCCAAACCATGAAGGAGACGGTACAATGAGTTCAGCACTGTGAATGGTGAGCTTATTTGATAAGCTATGGTCATACTTAGAGAGTTGGTATCTTGCCTTAATTACTCATAATCCAGCTAAATCTATATTAAACTAAAGTATTGTGTTTTACACAGATCTGTCTCTAAAGAATGCCTGGAAATTTTAATTGGTATAAAAGTAAACTAGTTATATGATGATAGAAGTTAGATCAGCATTTGTTACATCAAAATATTAACTGAATTGACTGCCAGTGCATTTCTGTGTCAAGTCATGGGGGATGGTTGTTTCTCTTCTTCCTCCCCCACCCCTCTTTTAAATAACTTTTATGTTCTAGTCTTGATTTGTAATTGATTTAGGATTAATTTACCTGTTGGTAAATCTAATTTAATGATGGTTCCAAGATTGAAACCAAACTTTCTACAGTTTGTCAGTGACTAAATACCTTTTAAAGTACTCATCTTAATATGTGACCTATAAATACTCTCATCTTTTGATTAGGACAAACTATCTTATGTCATTCTCCATTCTTCCCAAATATAATGTAATTGTCTCATTAGAATTCCGTATGCTTTTCTACTAGTATGTAGTTGAAATATATACAATTGATTCACACAATTTATCTATAAGATGTGTTTGCAGAAAGTATCATGGCAGCCACCATGTGTAGTGCTTAAGATACTAGGCTAGAAACCAGGAGACCAAGAGTTCTAGTTCCCCCTTAGGCAGAAAACCAGGTGCGTGACTGGCCCAGATTTGGCCATGCTGAACAGCAAAACCAGGCTTTGAAAAAAAGAGTCACATTTAACTCACTGAATATCAATGTAGCCTAAATACCGTACCTCAAAATTTACTACAGTAAAATAAGCTATAAAATCTTATAGCAATACAGCTAAAGTTTTTAAGTTTAAGAATGTTGGACATAAAGTTAATATAGCAAGGCATTATGCAATTGGGATAAGAGAATTAAATGATTATGTAGAATAATAGAATAGTAAAATTATTGACCTAATAATAGAACCATGATGATGCTAAAATCCATGGAAAACTGTAATTAATATTATTATGATATCTAGAGAAAATGCAGTAATGTATGATTTAAAAACTAAAAGTTAGAATCCAATTATAATGACTATTTATCTCTATTATTAAAATGACTGGCAATTGTTAATGAAAATAAGAAAAAAGTAAGAATCAATTGACAGCAAGCACATAATATATTGTTATAGAATGCTGACTAAATGATGCCACTCAGATTTTGAGCAAATCTGATACACTTTCCTAATTGAGAGTACTGTAAACATTTAGAAAGCCAAACTAACCATGTGTAGTAAGAATATAATGTTGGGCTGTTGGTTTGGTTAAACTATAAAATAATTTCAAGTTCAAGCGTTAATAAAGAATTCTGTCCTTTTTTTAGACTACAGAAAAGTGAGATATCAACTGGCTGAAGAATCCACCTAAGGGTCAGTATTCTGTTTTGTGATTGTCTAAGATGAATGCTGTGCAGTCTAAACTATTACAGGGAATCCAGATTGTCTAGATGATCTTCCAAGTAATACATTCTTACTTCATATGTTCAAAATAAATGGTAGATACATATATGAAAAAGGGCATATGGATACTTTGATATAGTCAGTCTTACATTCCCAAAGTAGGAAAAAACTCACATGAGTAAATCATGAAAATGTACCATTTTATTGTAGCTTGAAGGCTACTGTTGCAATGTACAATGAGATAAATTGGGGAATGAGATAAAAAAAGTTGTTATCCATCCCTAAGGGATGCTTATCTAAGTATCTGTACAGATAGAGGTATGGAAATATTACAGCGACAGTTAAATCAATTGTTTTATATTTTGTCTTACACAATACTTTACATTTCATTAACCTAGGGGAGGATTTAGGAGATAATTTTTAAAATAATATTTCACTTTAGGATTCAGATAAAGTAATGAATAATACATAGTTTTAAATAAAACTATACATTATTTAATGTATCTTTATTCTGCTTCTTACACTAATTTATCCAATTTAATGTAAATTAAGCTGTGAGGTGACCAGGGTATATAAATGACCATTTGAAAGGCTTTCCAGGCGACAAAGGAGCCTAATGTTGCACAAGATGAATCTGTCCAAAGATCTATTTGATTACAGTTGCTGCCTACTCTTTGAGTAGGAACTCAAAAGGAGAAATCCCCAGACTGCACACCAGTCTCAACTGGGAAAGTACAACTCATCAAAACCAATAATGGAAACCTCTGTAGCCCAAGGGGTGCAAATAGCTGTAGCTACTCAGGCTTATCAGGACTGAACCAAAGTCTATTTCTCCCCATCTGTACACTAGGTCAGTACTTCATCAGCTTCATCTGCAAACCTCAGTGTTGAGAAGGTGAGTAACTCTCAGCCCAACTCAACTCACAGGATTGTTGTGGGAAAAATAGAAGGAGGAAGGACTCTTGTGTGTGTTTCCTCATTGAATTAGTTATAAAAACAATAAAGGTGAGATATAAACAAACAAACAAACAAATAAATAAATCTTAGATTATCAACAGAGTGATTGTACAGATGACTTTACCCTGTAAACTGGAGGGGAGAGAGTATCAAACCCTGAGACATTTCACAACTGAGGGACCATGGGTGCTATTTCTCCTCTCCCATCAACAATGCTTATGATAGACTGCTGAGGAAGAAGATGAACCACTGGAACTCAGTGTCTCTCGTTATCAACTTCCATGGCTGAAAAAGATATATTGGTGGACAATATTGAAAGCAATTGAAATATTTATTTATTTATTTAATTTCTATGCCGCCCTATTCCGGAGAACTCAGGGCGGCTCACAACATGATAGAAATTACAATAAACACATAAATATAAAAACCCTTAAGTTAAAAAAGAAACCAATCACTCCACAAACATACACACAAACATACACTGGCTAGGGGCAAGGTGTTAACTGCCCCAGGCCTGCCGGCAAAAGTATGTTTTAAGCAATTTACGAAAGGCAGAGAGGGTGGGGGCGACACGGATCTCTGGGGGAAGTTGGTTCCAGAGGGCCGGGGCCGCAACAGAGAAGGCTCTTCCCCTAAGCCCCGCCAGGCGACACTGTCTGGCTGACGGGACCTGGAGAAGGCCCACTCTGTGGGCCCTAACCGGCCGCTGGGATTCATGAGGCAGCAGACGGTCCCGTAAATAACCTGGTCCGATGCCATGTAGGGCTTTATAGGTCATAACCAACACTTTGAATTGGGTTCGGAGACCAATTGGCAGCCAATGCAGCTCGCAGAGTGATGCCGAAATGTGGGCATTTCTAGGCAAGCCCAACACTGCTCGCGTGGCTGCATTCTGCATTATCTGAAGTCTCCGAACATTTTTCAAAGGTAGCCCCATGTAGAGAGCATTGCAATAGTCGAACCTCAAGGTGATAAGGGCATGAGTGACTGTGAGAAGAGACTCCCGGTCCAAATAGGGCCGCAACTGGTGCACCAGGCGAACCTGGGCAAATGTCCTCCTCGCCACAGCCGAAAGATGATGTTCCAAATTTAGCTGTGGATCGAGGAGGATGCCCAAGTTGCGGACCTTCTCCGAGGAGGTCAAAAGCTCCCCCCCCAGGCTAATGGACGGATAGATTGAAATATCTTTGGGAGGCAGAACCCATAGCCACTCCGTCTTGTCGGGGTTGAGTTTGAGCCTGTTGGCACCCATCCAAACCCTAATAGCCTCCAGACATCGGCACATCACTATCAAGAAACACAGGGACAGTTGCATTACCCCCATCTCAGTTCCACCTAAACTCATCAACAAGATGAACAGTGGTATCTCCATACTAACCCTGACTGAAATGCGTCTAGATACTCAGTTTCATGTAAAATTCTGTGCAACTGCCATCTGACTGCCTTTCCTTAACCTCCAAAAAGAGAAATCGGAAATTGATGGATAGTTATCCAAAAGGAAGGGTTCCAGTGATGACATCTCAAATAATAGACACATACATTACCTATTCAAAATAGGTGATGTATACATGAGTGAAAAAGGCATACTCTGGCACAGTCTATCTAGACCAGGCATGTCCAATCTACAGCCTGCTGGTTGCATGCAATCCTAACCCCACAAGATAATAAATAAAAAAAATAAAAGATATTAGTTATTTATATTCACTAGCTATTCTCTTGACTCAGCCCAGTAAAGGCAAGCCAAAAGGTTGGACAACCATGATCTAGACCCAAACAATTTCCAGACATGTATTATCTTGATAGTTTCATCTCTCCATCCCTATTAAAGATGAGATGTAGAGCAGGGTATAATCAGTGCTGAACCCTGAACAGATGGATGACTCCACTTAATAGTTTCAGTTTCATGTAGGTGTTAAACATTTCTGGTTTGTCTCTGATACAGAAATTGGAGCATTGATATGTTAAATATTTGTAAGCTCAGAAAACGGATATTTTTTAACCAGATGTATTTGATTTCAGGTGACTAAACAATTGTAAACAAATGTTTGCCATCTTGAGCTACCTTTGATAGTAACTCATGGCTCTGCCAAGGAGATGCCAATGTCTTTTTGAAACTATTTTATCAAGTGAAATACTTTATTCTGATTACTGACTGGCATTTGCTATAATTTCATTTCAAAAGTTATACAAACAGAGATTACCAGAGATCAATAAATGAATAAATGTGCAAATGAAAGAGGCTAAACATGATTTGACTATAACTGTTATAAAGTTATGAAAAAAGTAAGAATGAAATGTATGTCTCAAACTACTACTAAAATACATTTAATTAAAAATTGAAATCCTGAACTAAAATACTAAATTGTTAGAATACCATTAAAATATTATGCTTTAAATTATCAGTCTTTCAGTTAATTTTATAGGAAGTAAGATTCATAAAACTTGGTTAAAAGAAAATCAATTCTTCCTTTCATACAGAAGTATTGTATCCCATATGCTGCCAGACAATAAAGTTAAATACTTCATTTTTACAGCCAAAAGGTAAGCTAATAAGCTTTTACAAACAATAGTACAGAATTAGTAACAAAAAATAAACCACTCATTACAGGAATTACAGAATATACAGTGCTAAAAAGTGGGAGTTAAATTATATCAAACAGTTAGTAACCAGCCAACATAAAAGCTAATCTAAATATTGTCATCTCCAGTTATGTAAAAATTTATGGCATTACTCTTAATCAGTTTTGAGTGATAGAAGTAAAGATGTGCAATAATTTCTTGAAATTTGGAGCAGTGTAATTTCAGCTAAGAAAATGTAGCATACTTTTTATGGCACTCTTTTTTCTAAAAAGCACAATAAAATATGTTTGGCATTGTCTATCAATTTCAGTCAACAAGGGTACATAGGCTTCTTAAATTTGCCTCGTAATATTAAGAGAAAGAGAGCACAACTTTTGTAATCTCATGTATTTTGGAAACAGAAATGAGAGAGGTAGTATCAGGCAGGCATCTCTCTGAGATATATCTGTCTAATTTTGTTTGAAAGTGTAGTTATTTGGTGGTCCGTAATCTATTTGATGCTTAATTACTAAGAAAACACAACTTGAAAGGTTTGGTCTGATGGAAATGATCACAAAATGTATATAGAAATAAGACCGCTGGGCAGGCAAATAAATAACAACATGTTCCATGTTGCATGTTCCTTTGTAAAGTAAGGAGCTCCTCTTTCAATCCTGGCAGCTTCACTGACCAGACTTCTTTGCAGCTTTGCTTTGGCCAGATCATCATCTTTCCTCATATGAGGAAATTCTGGACTCTTACCTAATACCCAGATAATTAGTTTACCTGACCCAGGGGGATGGGATCTTTCATCTGTCTAAATGTTACAGCCTTTTTTTTGGGGGGGGGGAGAATGATATAGGAATGGATGTCTTATTGTCCTGTAATATTAATTTTGGATTTTTCCCCCTAATTGAGTGGGCTATCCTTTTAGCTGAAAAACTAAAACCTGTCCTCATTCTTGCCAAGAATGATCCTTATTTGTTTGTTTGTTTGTATCCTGTCTTTATTATTTTTTACAAATAATACTAAATGTTCAATGCAGTGAGCATATCCAACACACCGTCCTCCTCTTCTTTTTTCCACAGCAACTGTGGAGTGAGGTGAGTTGGGCTGAGAGCGAGTGACTGGCCCAAAGTCACCTTAGCTATCCCTTCTCCTATTAATCTTACTAGAAAAAATGATCTGCAAGAGTTCACATTGCCATCAATTTGATGGGGTTGTTGGAACTACTCAGGCCTCCCATTGTATTAAATGTTCACCCTCCAGGAGGGTAAAAAATTCAACATGCATGAATAATAAAAAATATGCATATGTGCAATTTCTCAGCTGCATTCCATTTTCCTAGAGAAGCCATCTGATGAGTTTCCTAATCTGACAGACAAAAGAAAAAAATCTGGCTACTAGGAAAATACTTTACTAAGAATGATATCTGTATTTAAATAATGAACATAAATCTGATTAATAGTTGGTGAGTAGAACAGGGTAGAAACATTGAAAAAATACTTTTTCACATAATAACTTTGATGAATATCCTATATTAATAATAATCTGCTTGATAAAAAGTAAGTTATTAAGAAGATTTGCATCGAGGCTGTATATGATTAAAAATGATGTAAAGTTAGCACATATACTGAACATTACATAAAAATAATTAAATAGCCTTGAGACTTGTATGAAATTATTCATGGAATTTTAATAGGAAATATCTCATGACCTTTTCACACACATATACAACAACCCTGTCATGCATATTTATTATGAGCAGTTGGAAATTTTCAGCTGAAGTTGACAACTTTATTTTGACATTATGGGGAAGTTCAGTATTGGAAAGGTTGTATTTGGCCAGTGTGGATATTTTCCTTTCTACTCTTTCTTTGGGATGGATTATTCATGGGGTCTTCCTATTGGGTGAGGTATTTCTTACTAAATCACTTCAAAAAGAAAAACATATGAAAAATTAACAAACAATTGAGACACACGCATATATTACATATTAACTAACTTGAAAATCTATCAGTATTTGAGTCTCTCTATGAAGTGAACACAAGAAAATGAAAACAATGTTGACCAGGTTAGTGAGAATCAAAAAGAAAAGTTACATAACTATTTGATTGTTGTATGTATTCCCTTTTCCCTTCCAGAAGAAAATCAGAGATTTTGTTCTTTTTATTTTGGTTCTGTCATTGAAAGTTGATCTTATTTTTTCATTGATGCATCTTGCAGTTTTGTTTTGAAGTTTTGAAATTTCACAGTTTAAATAATGTCATATAGAAAAAAATGAGTAATAAAAAAAGACAAAGTGTTTTTATTTTTCTTGTCAAGTGTTAACTGCAGCAGTCATTAATATGTTTTAACTTCTTGAATAGGTAACATTTCAGATAAAAACGCTATCAATACTAACAGCTTGATGTACAACATAAATTGAGTGTATTATTATGCATATTTATACCAAATTAAAAAAATCAGAGTACTACTAAGATATATATAATCCATTCACTCAGATTAATTGAATATACACTGGGTTAAATGATATATATTGGAGATGTAATCAACTATTTAATATTTTCTAGTCATGTCCCCAAATATTTTATTGATTATGAGTGGGCCTAGTAATATTTCTCTTTGGTTATACTAAAATATATTAACAAATGGTTGCATGTTCTTTTATTAAGAATGTTTTTATTTAATGCACCATATTATGATAAAAAGTAACTCATATTACTAAGTTTAAGGAAAAGAATTCAAGCCAATAATTCAATTTAAAATGAACTCTATTGTAATAATAGGGTGAAATGTTCCATTCATTGTTATCAATTCTTATTTATTTTTTAAAGAAACTTATTTTTTTTAAAAAAAATACAACATAGCTATTAGTTAAGTGAAAAGCATCAGAACTGTTTCTACTTTTTAAGATTGGAATTTGTTCACCTTTGCTTCACAAGTTTTGAAGATGCTTCTATGAAAACAAGAATAAATAAAATGGTCCTTTTATCTCCTGTTTTGACTATGATACCCTTATATAAGTCTCAGGAACAGAAGACTTTCTTGTGGTGGTGCAACTACTTTTTTTCCTATTATATAAAAACCTCATAAAATGTTATTAGCTTTACTCAAAAGCATCTTTTCTTTTTTATTGAGCATATAAATAAATAAGCAAGAGCAAGATAGCTGCCCTTAACCTTATTTTTAAAAATCCCAGTAGAATATTTAAGCCTTGGAATGTAATAGTCCTTAGAAACAGCTTCTGATATTGCCAAAAAAGAAGTCTAGTACTGTATCATGGACAGATGTTATAAGTCAGTGGCTGAATTTTTTTCTTTTACAGCAGCGGTTCTCAACCTGTGGGCCGCGACCCCATTTGGGGTCGAACGACCATTTCACGGGGGTTGCCAAACACCGCAGTCTGCCATTTTTTTTGCTCGGCCATTTTTTTTGGTCGGCCATTTTTCCCCCTTTGCGATGCAGGCCGTCGCGCCGCGCATGCGCGATGCGGGCCCGCCATTATTTTTGGTAGGCCATTTTTTTTTGGTTGGCCATTTTTTTGGGGGGTCAGCCATTTTTTCCCCTTTGCAATGCGGGCCGTCGCGCCGTGCATGCGCGATGCGGGCCCACCATTTTTTTTATTTTGGTCGGCCATTTTTTTTTTGGTCGGCCATTTTTTTCCCCTTTGCGATGCGGGCTGTCGCACCGCGCATGCGCGATGCGCCCCGGGGTCGCATCTCGCTTGCGCAGCACGGGCCGGGTCAAGCCCCGGAAAAGGTTGAGAACCGCTGTTTTACAGTGAGGGAGACCTTAGGATTGTGTCTGATAAAATGGGCTGGTCAGCAAACTTTACAATATATACTATTCTAGATTTATAAATTAAAATCTTTTGAATAAAGAATTGCAGGAGAGGTCCAAATGAGTTTTACTAATTCGTATAGTGTTCCTAATTTTAATCCCACCATTTACTTCATTCATATATTGCTAAGAATAAAAGAGACAAAACAGAACCTGGGAATTAGAATATAATAACATTTGCTGATGATTTAATTAGTACCTCAGTACTTTACTTAAAACTCTAAATACAGTTAAATCTTCCTCAGGATAACTTGTAATTATATATGAATACCTCTTATGACACATCATATATAATTAAAAGATAAGATCTACCTGTTAGAAATTTGCAATCATTGTGTCAAACTGCATATGAGGTTAATTTGGTGGCTCATTCCTGAGTGATATTTTTCCCCTCAGAAATAGCCAGTGGGAGCTGCTAGTCACAGTCAAGATTTAAAGGAGACTTTTAATGTCCCTCTTTCATTTTGGAAAGAAAATCTGTTCATCCAAGGCTTCCCTGTGATGCAGTTTTAAAAGAACCCTTGTCGTGTCTGATCTACTTTTTATCTTTAATGGTCATACAGCTAAATAGTCTCCATGCAAATATATTTTAAACATTCTGTGTAAAGAAAGGTTCCAGTTTCTTAATAATTTTGATTGTTCTTTCCTATATGTTTCCACCTCTACATATTGCTCTTTTTGAGATGTTGGAACCAAAAATATATCATAACAAATAAGACATGGCTGACTTTTAGTTATATCCAAAACCTTGTAAAATTTCACTGCTTTACTACTTGTATGGGAACACCATCAAAACAACTGTGGGTTGTAGTCTACCTTGAGATTTTGAAAAAAAAAAAATGCCAGAAGGCAGTAGCAAATTGTATCCTTAGTATTGCCCAGAAACTATGTGGCTATGCCTGTTAAATAATTAGAGTTGGCCTTGACATAAGGAAATTATTTAACTAGAACTGTTAACTGTAATTCAGATGCAGGAATTATAGTTTTGCATTGCTTTTCCTAATAATCCTTATCATGGATTTTTTTTTTGCTTTTTTCTCAACTTCTATTAAACTTATTTATATTTTAATTAAGTAATCCATTGTGACCCCAAGATCTAGTTCTTGGCCAATTAGTGCCATCTGAGATATTATTCAGCAGATACAAAAAATGAAACAAAACAAAAAGAACAAAAAAGTGAAAATATTAGAACATTAAATCAAAACAATTTTTTCTCTTATTGATTAAGGAATTGGGCCTAGAAACATTTGCAAAATGAGAAGAGCAATCAATAGTAGACAATGTATGTAGTTCATGGTTGAACTGTGGAGTCCTTGGTGCTCTCTGATCTTAGTTGTTTGCTTGCAGACATTTTGTTACCCACCCAGGTAACATCTTCAGTGATATAAGGAAGTGGGATTTGTTCCCCGTTTTTATATAGTAACTTGCCCTGTCGGTGATGATGGGTTTGTTGTTTTTTCTATCCTTGTTACTAAATATATTTCTTTTATTGAAAGAATATACAAACTTTTCTGTTAAACACGGAGAACATTAATTGCTGTTTCTTTTGCTTTCAGTCATAAAAATAGTAATCAATCAATAGATTTAATCAATTTTATTGTAATAAATTATAGATTTAAATAAAAAAGAAAAAATACTAGATATTTTAAATGGTGCTACACCTGATCAATAATATTTAAGTGTACCTTCCTGCATTCCTTAAAGGAGTGTGAATGAACTGTGGTCTGCAGTTAAGTAGCAAGCAATCCCTCTGAAGTGGTGGTCTGCCTTAGGATTTATTAGCCTGCAAACAGAACAAGACAGAATTTATTTTCTAGCATTAGTATGGCAATATGTAAGAGAAGAGATAATTGTATGAAAAAATAATAATGTGATTTTTTAAATAAAAAATGTACTTGGATTCATTCAGATGAATCTTCATTGATCAGATGAAGGCATACTGTGAGCATCTGTATTTGTTCACCTGTGTTGTAGCAAATTCCTCTCACCTACTTGCACTCCTGTCTGCATTCATTATGTCTGCTCCAGGACTTTGGGACTCTCTCTAGAACTGAGTTAGAAGGCAGCAGAGAGGAAGACAGAAAGGCAAAGCCTTGTAAGTTGGGCAGAAGTCAGTTGGGGCTAGAGGACAATTTCTCTGGGTCAGCTGCAATATTGTCCCAAGTCATCCACAATGTATGTTCTGGAAAAAAATGGCTGATTGAAAGATGCTATATAGTTTTGCTTATTTAATATTCTTGTATTTATAAGCATACATAGAACAAGACAAACATATATTTTACACAACTGACAAGAATTCTTTGTTATTGAGTCTCCTGGATTTAATACCAGTTCGTTTATGCACTCTTTTATGGAAAGACCAAACATAATTGCTCAATATATTTTTGCTTATAACTTCCACATCAGCACTGATTCTTACTTCTTCCCCACTCCCCATTTAGAAAATATGAAAGAACAGGCCTCTTCTTTAAGGAGCTTACATAGAGGAAATCTGTGAGAAGGGAAGAATGTTTCAAAATTTTTTTTAAAAAAAGAAATAGTCTGAGCAGGATATGAGAATTAGAGGGTTAAGCCAAAGGCATACCTTCCTATTATATAGAGGCACCAACTCAAATAGAGGCAAACTTTCCTTCATGTTCACAGATCAAAATATTTGAGGCAAATCTTAGAGAAATTGCTATTTTGGCAAAAGATCTTCTATGCAGACAAAACTCAGCTGGGCTGAGCTTTGAGTGCTAACTGCATATAGAAACCCAAACAAATGCATTACTGACAGTTGGAGGCAGGGAAATGATTTCCTCAGGAAATTAATCTTTGCAGGTTCTTGGCTGTCTCCATTCAAGTTATCAATAAACTGGCAGCATGGGTACACTTAGTCCTTAACTTACAACCAATCATTTAGTGATCGTTCAAAGTTACAGCAGCATTGTAACTTATTGTTTTTCACACTTCTAACCATTGCAGCACCCTCATGGTCATGTGATCAAAATTTGGACCCTTGGCAAGGGGCTCTTATTAAAGACAGTTGCAGAGTCCTGAGGTCACGTGATCACCTTCTGTGACCTTCTGACCAGCAAAGTCAATGAGGAAGATTATTGAATCACTTAAGACTAACTTAACAACTGCAATGATTCACTTAACAATTGTGACAAGAAAGGTTGTAAAATGCGGCAAAACTAACTTAACAATGTATCACTTAGCAATGGAAATTTTGGGCTCAGTTGTGGTCAAAGGCGAGAACTATTTATAATTTTTTTCACTAGACTTTCCATTTATGGGTCATGAAGGAAGAACATAATCCTGAAAGTCGGCAACAGGTTACACAAATGTTGCCACTGAGAATGGTTAGGCTGCTGCAACAATAGTATGAGCATCCTTCATGAAGGACTCTGTCAAGCCTCGAAGAATGCCTTTGCTGTCTCAGCCATTATTGCTTCTTAGCTCGCCTACAAGCTTGGGGGGAGGTGTGGGGAGAGTGGAATGCAAATCTCTGATAATGAGAAGCTACTCCATGAGAACCAAGAACTCTCCAGATTTATTTACTGAGAACTGAAGATATTCTCTCATAATAATAGTCTGACTTATAATTGGATAATGTGACCTGCACTAATAAGGGGACGGAGGTTTCTGTGTTTTTAATATAGCAAATTAGGTGCCAATTAACCACAGCTGATTTTCCTTTCATTTATGTCGAAATAATTTGATCAATGAAGTTTTGCATTAGAGATTGGATTGTCTCAGCTATGCTTACTTCGTTGGGTTTGTCAGTTGGAACCTTGACACTAAACCAGCTCTCTTTTAAACCTAAAATCAATTGAGGAGTCCTAGCTCCTGCACCCAACCCAACTAACTCCGGAGGGTGGTGAAGACTCAGGAGAAGATGCCTGAAATGCAGCAGAAGGGAGAGCAATCACCCAAAGCCAAGGCAGGGCGATGAATGGAGCCCCAGTAAGTACCCCGGAGACTCCAGTGCCCAACCAGATGTTATTTGCCCAAAAATGAAAGCAGAGAAGTTGACATCACCAGCGACAATGGAGTGGACTGGGTCGAAGAGAGTCATTCACCCGCCAAGACTGGAAAGGTGGTGAGAAGATGCATTGAAGGCAGCCGAAGCCGAGTTCCCACTGGCCTACTTGGGACCCAAGTTTGCCCAAGCCTACGGATGGAGAGAGATAAGGGCTTGGGAATGGGAAGGACTGGTGGAGCAAAGATAGCTGACGACGTGTAGTAGTCAATCGGTCGAGCAGCTGAGAGAGAGATTTAGTGGCCTGGACATGCAAGGAGGAGAGCTGACCAGAAGGCTGGACTTAACCCTCCTGAATGGGATCTGGTCAACTTGAGGTGGCTGCGCTGACTCCCTTGCCTCAACCTGGGCCAAAAACTATGATCCGCTATTCCTGGGGGAACAATCAGTCCCCAACCAACCACTCCCTCACAACCTGGTTTGACTCCAAGACTCGAGACCACCTTTCAACCTGCAGCTCCCCACCACCTGGGGAGGCTGCTCGACCACCACCGCATCCACCAATGTTTGGTGCCCCACTGTGGATGTTCCTGTATGTGATGGGATTGCTGCCAGAATATTGGGGCTCCCTGAGACAGCAACAGCCCTCACCAATCAAAGCCACCCAGAGAAGCTGGCATTTTTTCTGAACCAGGTGTGGTCACAACTGGACCGACATGGGGTGATGTGAGCCGACAATGAAGCCTATGTGGATGCAATCATGGGGAACCTTGAGAGAGAAGCAGCAGAGTGGGTGATGACCCTCCATAACGAAGTAGTCCAGCCCTCAGTTTCATTATATTATTTACATAATGCAAAAAATTATGGACATTCAAACATATTAAAATTTCATCTCAAAGACAATTTAATACAGGTAATGATGTCTTCTTCCTTCCTGTATAATGAATTTAGCACATTTTCAAAGATCTGTTTAAATGAAGTATTCTCATTGCATCTCCAACAACACAATGAATTCCTTTTGTGCAATTTTTTTGTCATATTTATGTAGTGTATATTGGAGGTTGTGGCCCTTTAAGACCTGTATGCAACAAAATTTCATTTTGATGTATTCCAATTAGTGTACCTTTAAAGTGACAACAAAGTCATTATTTTATACTAGTCCAATAAATCTGATTTTTGTTGATCTGAAAAATAATTCATAATCTAAGATCTACTGTAATTTTTTTATATAGAAATTGAGATACCTATTGTTTAGACATAATAGAGCTCTCCAATTCCCCATTCCATTCTGTCTCTAACATATTGCATATTGAATTACAGGTTGTCCTCAATTTAGGACCCCAATTGAGCCCCAAATTTTTGTTACTAAGTGAGATAGTTGTTAAATTAGTTTTACCCCATTTTACGGCCTTCCTTGCTACAGTTGTTATGTTAGTAACACGGTTGTTAAGTGAAACTGGTTTCCCCAGAGATTTTGCTTGTCAGAAGGTCACGAAAGGGGATCACGTGACCCAGGGATGCGGCAAGGGCCATAGTGTCTTAATTTTGATCAGGTGACCATGGGGATGCGGCAACAGTGTGAAAAATGGTCATAAGTCACATTTTTCAGTGCTGTTGTAACTGGATAGTCACTAAGCAAATGGGTTGTAAATCAAGGACTACCTGTAACTTATGAAAAAGTATTTATTAAAAATAATTGTGGGATTTTTTAGTCTCAGGATTTGGTAATTCTAGTAATTTAGATGTCTCTGACATTGAAAATAGTACTGGTGTAAGGATAAAGTTTAGCAAAATATTAATTTAGCCACAAGGCAAGCTAAGTCTTGGAGACTTTGTTTTACCACCAATCTGTTGCGTAGTGGGTTTTCGGTTTAATACAACGTGATTTATTTCAACAGGAACAGAACTGGCTTAACTGGCAGAATGACAACTATTTACACTTGCTGCCTCTAGGTGGTGACCAATCAAATCAAATGGTGTTTTCCCGTTCAAACGTAAACTTAACTTTCCCTCCAAAATGGTTGGAGACACGTTTAAACCAAAACACATCAACTCTTAATATCAATACATAACACAATCCACCAGATTATTGCCAGTACCTAATAAACCAAAGACATTACAGAGCATTTGCTCAGGCTAGATTCAGTGGACTCCCTCTAGCGGTCATAATTGGTAAATACCTAAAGATTCCCCCCTGTCAATGATTTTTTCCCCATGACTCCCATGCCACTCCTATTGCACTGTAATTTCTATTTCAATTTGTGTGATGTGTTAATTTGGCCTCTCATGAATGATCTCCCAGGAAGATACAACCATTAGTACCTCTCCTACGATCACAAGATCACTATTACCCATAATATATAGTCAAATACTACCTCAATTCAATGGCAGCAAGGCAGCAGATATTATCTGTTAACACTGCATTTTCCACTCTCATTTTCTTTTTAACCCTTTTAACCTCTTTTAATTGAGATGGGCAGCACACAAATATAATAAATAAATACATAACAAACAAATAAATAAATAAATGATATTTTTTATCATCTGTGGAGAACTTTATGTACAAGTACATACTTGACTAGTCTTAGATTATAATTAAGTCTACTTATCTGCCTACTAGTGTAAATATGTGTAAAAGTGCTATGGAAAATTTATTTTGAGTGAAGCCATACAAAATTTGGTATAGGCAGAAGATGTGTCTTCATTGCCAGCCATTCAGTCATGTTGGACTCTCAGCCACTCTGTGGATCAGCTCCCTCCATGCCCCTCTGTCTCGCTCTGCCTCCTTCAAATCTGCCATAGTCATCCCGGTGTCATCCTTTACACTGTCCATCTTGCAGTTACTAGAGGGCCCCTTCTCCTTTTTCCATTGATCATCCCCAGCATGACTGATTTTTTGAGTGAGTCAGCTCTCATGACATGATTGAAGTATGACAGCCTCAATTTGGCGACCTTAGCTTCAAATGATATTTTGGGTGAAGTTCAGACTAGGACTTTTTTGTTATTTTTGCAGTCCATGGGATGCGTAATAGTCGCCTCCAGCACCACTGTTTCAAAGGCGTCCACCTTTCTCCTAGCCGCCTTTTTCAAGAGTCCACGTTACGCAGCCATAAGTAGCAATTGGAAAAATTATTGCGTTAATTAACTTGCATTTGGTTCTGAGGCTGATGTCTTTACTCTTCCAGAGATTCATGCCATTCATGTGTATAGAAGTATAATTCAAAATTTGGAACACAGGCTTCAGGGCAGGTTAGATAGCCTGTAAGCAACTCCAGGAGGAGGGACAGCACTGTCCTGAAATTGCTATCCAGGAGCCAGGTTCTAGGTGACAAAAATATCTTCGGAGAAAGGATAGATTGTTAGGAATTACCCATTTGCACCCTGGAATTGTTTCTGCTCCTCCCGAGGAAAGCACAGGAATTGAATTTCTTGTGGTCGGTGGAAAGTTGAAGATTTACAGTTGACCCTTAACTGCTGCACAGTCTTAATGGACATTTGATCAGCAAAAGCCTTACTTTCTTTTTTTTTTTTAGTATTAATTTTATTTTATTTGAAACAAATAAAAGGAAAAAAATACAAACACAAAACAAAACTTGGTAAGTCTACACAAAAAAATGTGCATAAAAAGTAAACAAAACAAAACAGACATTATCTAATACTGATAAATATATTTACTTTCTTAATCACCTTTCGACTTAATTACTTTATGACATAAGACAAATATTCCATACGGCAATGAAGATCAAAGTTTCTTGGTGAATGTCTTCTTTTTGAAATTAAGAAAGGGAAGAAAAAATGACTATTTTAAAGGATTTTAATTTAAAAGCAAAATGCTTAATGAGAAAGATCCATGAAATAAAGGGGATAAAAGGGCAGTGATTTTTTTAAAAGAACAGAAGACTTTTTTTCTGATGAAAATCCCTTTGAAAATAGCAATGGTAATTAGACTAACAGATTGGACCTTCATGGGAATGTTGATTGCTTATTATTAAGGACAGGAGATAATTGGTGGATTTTACAAAACAAGAAGATAATATGAACTAAACTGTGAGAATTGTAACTACAGAGAGCTAATTGGGACTAAAATTCTAAAAATAGAGATAGGAAAACAGAAAAAAAGGAGTACCTTGTCTTTTACTTTCACCAAAGTAATCCACATACTTTCAGTTTAACAATGGCAATCACAAGAAAACCTGTTAAATTAGGAGAAAGACTGGGAGGGGGCTCATTAGAGCTCATTAAAACAAACTAAGGGTACGGTTTGAGGATTTCACCAGATTTATTCCAGAAAATGTTTGAAGAATTTGGCAAAAAGATGACTGCAGTGGTTAAAACAGTGGTTCTCAACCTATGGGTCGCGACCCCATTTGGGGTCGAACGACCATTTCGCGGGGGTAGCCGGACACTGCGGGCCGCCATTTTGGTTTTTTTCTTTTTTCTTTGGTTGTGCGTGCGCCCTGCATGCCCGGATCGGCCCGTCGCAGTTCGGGCCGTCACGGGCGCGCCGCGCATGCGCGGATCGGCCCGTCGCGGGCTGCCATTTTGGGGTTGGTTTTTTTTTGGTTGTGCGCGCGCCCTGCATGCCCGGATCGGCCCGTCGCGGTTCGGGCCGTCACGGGCGCGCCGCGCATGCACGGATCGGCCCGTCACAGGCCGCCATTTTTTTGGGTTGCGTGCGCACCGCACATGCGCGGATCGGCCTGTTGCGTGCGCGCGTGCATGCGTGCGCCGGGGTCGCACCACACATGGGCGGAGCAAGTGGGGTCTCAACCTGAAAAAGGTTGAGAACCACTGGGTTAAAAGGAAGTGGAAAAGGATTTGCTGAAATTTAAAAAAAGAGTGAAAGAAGTATTTTAAGAAGATTGAAGAATCTGTAGGTCAGTTGGCTATAGGCTTAAAACAAATTACTATATTAAGAAAATAGAAGTTTTAGAAACTAAGAAAGTATAAATAGAGAAATGGAGAAAGATTTGGATAACTTGGGTTTATTGGAACTGAGAGAAAAAGAATTTTGTTGAAGATTTAGAACAATTTCCGAACAACATGGAGAAGATATTAGAGTTCTTTTGTACAGTATATAAATCCTCAACTTTTGTATATATCAACTGACTTTTTGTAAAATGATGCATGTAACATTTATTTATAATATAAAATGTTGGTATAATATGACAGAAAAATTATCTAGAACATATTTCAAATATGTGGACAACATGAAGGGATATCCTATCATATTTGGTGGACATGTAAAAAAACTAGAAAAATGGATTCAAATACATACATTGATGCAAAGGATTTTAAACGTGAATATTAATTCATGTCAGAATATTTCCTTTTAGGGCTAATTGATAAACAGTTAGAAAAAAAGGCATGGAAGATTATTTCAGTATATGATAAGTGCAGTGAGATTATTATATGCAAAAAATTTGGAAAGATTCAACACCACCCACCATGGAGGGATGGTTGGTGAACTGATAGATCTGGCTGAGATGAATAAATTAACTTATTTGATTAGAGAAAAGACATTGTCTACATTTATTGGTAACTGGAAATCTTTTTCTTTGTTTTCTATATTTCTTTCACTTCTTTTCTTGTACTTCTTTTCTTGTTCTTTCTTTCTTTCTTTCTTTCGTTCTTTCTCTTTTCTTCCTTTATATTAGTTTTTATTAGTTTTAATGAAAGTTTAATTTGATTTAATTAAAAAGTGTATGTATATATATATACATACATATACATGTCTTTGGTTCTTCGGGTTTTCTCCCGCGTAGAATTTGAAGTGTCTTGGCAACGTTTCGATGAAATCTCATTCATCATCTTCAGGCTGGTGCTTTTGGCTTCTGCTTCTAGGAGCAATGTGTGGTCTAAGCTGTTTTTTCCTTTTAACTGCCAGTGGGGGTTTGAACTGATTGGCTGGGAGCTTGGCTATGTTCTGATTGGTTAGGGGCTTGGCTGTGCTCTGATTGGCTGGGGGGTTGGCTGTGTGGTGAGTTCTGACTGAAGAGAGTTAAATAACTCGAAATAGCTATCTCAGAAATCCCTTATTTCTTTGTTAACAATTTTAAAAACATATATATATTTGTGCTTGCAGATGGCTCTGGGTTGAGCTGAAACAAGCAAAGGAAAGAATGATTTCTTCCTCCCATATTTGGGTTTACAGGGTGCAATCTAAAAAATAACCACTTGACACACATATTCACTCCCTGAATATTAACAAAGCAGGAGAGAGCCTGTGGCTTGAGACTAAAGCTTCTGCCTAGCATGCAGACTGCCCAGGTTCGAATCCCGGAAAGGGTGAGTTCTGACTGAAGAGAGTTAAATAACTCGAAATAGCTATCTCAGAAATCCCTTATTTCTTTGTTAACAATTTTAAAAACATATATATATATATTTGTGCTTGCAGATGGCTCTGGGTTGAGCTGAAACAAGCAAAGGAAAGAATGATTTCTTCCTCCCATATTTGGGTTTACAGGGTGCAATCTAAAAAATAACCACTTGACACACACACACACACACACACACACACATATATATATAAATTGTATACACACACTCACACAGAGACACAATGCATATATAAAAATATAATGTATTGATAAATAAATGTTTGCTCTTTGGTATAAATTTTAATTTAGACCAATTACTAACTCACCCCTATGTACTAATCTAATGCATCAAGTCTGGAATCAAAGTATGAAATTCAGGAATAGATAACAAAATATTTATTTTATTATATTTGCTATCTAATTTACGTTTGAATATATTGCAAGAACTATGGATATTATTATACTGTCTAAAACACATTTTGAGAGTTTTAAACATATGTTAAGTATCAAAGGGGAAACCTGACATTCTTTATCAAGTGAAAAAGTGGATGAAAAGCACATACAAATTCTTGCCCTATTTAATAAATTCTCTGAGAAATCAAATGTAGCTATGTGTGTATGTGTATGCATGCATGTATGTATGGTTCTATATAGCAGGGATCCTCAACCTTGGCAACTTTAAGACTTGTGGACTTCAACTCCCAGAATTCCTCAGCCAGCAGAATTCTGGGAGTTGAAGTCCACAAGTCTTAATGTTTCCTAGGTTGAGGACCCCTGCTATAT
This sequence comes from Bothrops alternatus, assembly GCA_034064705.1. Classification (NCBI taxonomy): domain Eukaryota; kingdom Metazoa; phylum Chordata; class Lepidosauria; order Squamata; family Viperidae; genus Bothrops; species Bothrops alternatus. The sequence goes on from JARGCV010000068.1 coordinate 5,307,235, forward strand.
ACTGTCCACAGTTTTTAATCAAAAGGGACCTCAACTTTTGTCTATTTCTTTTCCCCAGCCAACCCTGAGAGAGTTTTAGGGTGCGTGCATCCTGGAATCACCCCTGTTTCAGATAACAACTTATTGAAAGGGTAAGCAACTCTCTTCGGGCTTGATTTGCACTACACAGTCATTCTCAATATGGGTAGCATGGCATGAGCATATTAATATTTATTAGTCATTTCATGTTTCAATTATACCTAGAATTCTGGAACAAGATGCAGTGGCAGATCATTACTGTAGCCCTGAAGTTATGAAAATGATGATTGGGGAAAATGTAGTTATTTCTCCGATCAAGACTGTAAGACATTCTCACTAGAATTCAAATTTTGTTTTTTGCAGCTCTGTAATAAAAAGTTATAGATTTGAATATTCACCCATTAAACTTCCACGGTACGTTCTAGATATTTTAGAGCAAGTGGCTGAAAAGTACTATATTGTAAGATGTGAAAATTGTGCACATATCCTTTGCCCAAGGTAACATCTGTTAACTGAGGCTTATCAAATTAGAATTTCTGTTACATGCATAGATATGTGCATGGATATTTAGACACATTATGCAAGTGTAACTCTCTTTTTCCACAACACTCTTAAATGCATAAATAATTGCTTAGCATACCACACGCTGCAGCTAAGAAAGTCAAGCAAATGCAGGGAGGGAGAAATAATAGCATTTACTGTAACAAATACATAAAGGCAAATTCCTGCACTTGGAATTTTATAATACTAATTGTTTATGCTTAAAATATTGTAATAAAACTAGTTGTTCATTTCACACTGAAGTCCACAGGGGAATTAGGAGATCAACTATATGTACTGCTATACTAATTTCTCAAGACTTGTATTCACCAGAGTTGCCAAACCTCAGGCTCATCTTTCTGCATAACTTTGACATGAAATCATATAAAGTATTTCTCATCACTGAATGTAATAATAATAAACCAAACAGCTATAATTAGCATATCTGTTCATACAGACACAATTGTATGAAGTAGTAGACCTGAACAAAAAAAATCACATCTCTTTTCTACTCTTCATATTATCATTTTCAGCACATTCTATCTAAAGTTACACAGTTTAAAAATAATAGATTATCTGAGACCAGTTCAGACTGACAGTTTTTACATCCAGTAATAATGCATTTCACGGATTTATTCCACTATCTCTTTAAATTAACTTCATTCATGGTTTGAATATCTGTTTCTTAGAGACTATAGTACAGTTGTCAATTAATCAAGGCAACCCTATCTTTGTATGTGACAACCAAGCCATGTTTGAATTTGGGTAACATGAAAAAGAAATGATTAACATCTGTAATACTCCCTAATCTATGAGTACTCAACAAGGGTATGTAGGTCCTGGCTATAAACAGATTTAAGGTGATACCTTTTGGCAACAATAGTGCAGCAGCAGCAACAACAACAAAAATGATGCAAAAACAAGTAAAGAAGGTCAAGAAATGGAGGGCCCCTGGTTTAGATGAACTGCATGGATTCTAGTTGAAATTACTAACAAGTTTGCTTGCAAGATTAACAAACCTGATGAATCAGGTTCTGGAAATACCAGAGGGTGAAAATGACTAACAATTGGAAGAAATCTTTTGATTCAGAAGGATGCAGAAAAAAAGAAAACAAACCTAAAAATTACAGGCCAATCACTTGCCTGCCAACAACATATAAATTACACTTACAGGAAATTTTGCAAACCAGATTTATGAACATCTAGAAAACAAGGACTTGCTGCTTGTAGAACATAAAGGGTGCTGCAAAAATTCAAGAGGAACCAAAGACCAACTGATGATTGATAAACTGGTTTTGAAGTATTCAAAGAAAAGATGAACAAATTTGTTCATGGTCCCGATTGATTATAAGAAAGCACTTGATTCTGTTCCACAAGGCTGGATTGAGAAATGCTTAGACATTTTTGGAATTAGCAGCAACATCCAAAAATTCCTGAAGACTTCCATGAAGCTATGACAAATGTAAGTTGATGACCTATGGAGAAAAACTTGGTAAAGCTGAAACCAAAGGAGAAATCCACCAAGGCGACTCACTGTCACCTCTGTTATTTGTACTTTCAATGGCATTTCTAACAAGCATTTTGAACAAGACAAACTATGGTTATGAATTGCCTATAAAAGGGTTGAAAATTTCCCATTTGCTCTACATGGACGATTTAAAACTGTCTGGAAAAACAAAAACTGAATTGTTCTCCCTGATGAAAAGCACTGAGGAGTTTAGCAGAGACATTGAGATGCAATTTGACATTGATAAATGTGCAACAATTGCTGTTAAGGCAGGAAAAATTGTCAAAGATGATTGATTTGAACTTCATAATGAAGAGTTGATAAAAGCAGTAACACCACAAGAAGTACAAGTATGTAGGAGTTTTGGAAGCTTTTGACCTATTGCACAACTAAGTCAAGGAAGCTACTTCAACAAAATACATAAAATGAATCCGGAAAATCTTGAGATCAGAGCTGAGTGGAGGAAATATCATAAAGTCAATTAACACCTGGGCAGGGCCTGTAATAAGATACTCAGCTGGAATAATTGATTGGACTCATCTAGACCTGGATAACTTGGATGGAAAGACAAGAAAACTAATGACAATGCACCATGCTCTGCACCCAAAAAGTGAAATCAATCGATTGTACTTGCCTAGATCTTAGGATGCCAGAGAACTCTTATAGGTGAAACAAACTATGAAAGAAGAAAAACACGGCTTAAATGACTACATTAAAAAAAGCAAAAGAGCCACTGCTGAAGGAGGTGATCAGGGAAAACCTCTTGAAAACAATGAGATTGAAAGCAGAATATTGAAAGGAAACAATTGAGCATCAAGTTTCTAACTGGAAAAATAAGCCTATGCACAGTCAATACCTGAAAGACATTACAAGAAAGGTAGATATAAAGCTAATATGGGGCTGGTTGAGATCAGGGATGCTGAAGAAAGGAACTGAAGGCTTCATTTTGGCTGCCTAAGAACAAGCCCTGCAGACCAATTCCATGAAAGCAAAAATTCAACATGTCAATAACAACAGCAAATGTCGCTTGTGCAACAAGATGAGACAACGGATCACCTTATCGGGGGATGCAGCAAAATCTCACAGACTGGTGATCTACAATGTCATAATCAAGTTGCCAAAATCATACATTGGAAGCTTTGCCAGAAGTTTGGGTTCAAATGCAGCAAAAATTACTGGGAACACCAAATTGACAAAGCTCTTGAAAATGAGCATGTCAAGATCCTGTGGGACTTTCGGATCCAAACAGACAGACATCTGGCCCACAATACACCTGACATCACTATTGTGGAAAAGAAAAAAGTCCCGTTTATTCATATTGCAATACCAGGTGATGCAAAAATTGAAGAGAAACAGCTAGAAAAAATAACGACATATCATGATTTGCAAATTAAAGTTGAGCAATTGTGGAGGAAGAAATCAACAGTTGTACCAATAATAATAGGAACCCTTGGAGCAATACCCAAAAGGTTCCCTAGATATATGGAAATTTTGAACTTATCAAACCTGAATATGCTGACTTTACTTGGAAATGCCTATATATTCAGATGCTACCTTAGCAGCTCTTAGGTCCTTGGTTACGACATGAACTGTTAAATTTTTGCCAGTCCCAGACTGTGAATCAAATTGAAGATTAACCATAATAATAATAATAGAAAAAATAGTTTTTCTTGGAAATATGTGTACATTAATGTTTGAAAAGTGGCAGCTGAGATTAGAAGACCCAGTGTATGATGACCTCTGATTCAGATGAACATTTGTGAGTGAGATGGGTAGTATATAAATTTAAAAAATAAAATAAATAAATAAGCACTTATCCTGTAGTCAGCTGGATTTTGGGAGAACGATTCAGGGGTTGGTTTTAAAATACCTTTTGTATAATGTGCCATAACAAGAGCTGCTTTACAAATTACTGCATGTTTTTTCTGTCTTGTGCTACTTCAGTGACACACTGAAGGCCAGCATATCTACTGTCAAGGTTTTTCTGCCTTCTCTTTTCCCAGAGAGCTAGCTATGCTGATCTGTCACAATAAAGCAAATACTACTACTAGCACAAATAACACAGCTTGGCTGGTGTTGTTTTTTTTTAAAAATAATTTTCACTAGCTGCCAATACGATGAATGCTTTTAAGAGAAGAGCCATGTAAAGTTCTCATCCCACTGGTGATTTGGAATGCCATTAAAACTGGTAATTCCACAGAGCTTTGAGAACAGATGTGAGTTCTGGGGGCATCTCCTGCTCTGGATATGGAAACTGTAGCTGTTTCATGAGGCCTTTGTCATGGTATTATTATTTTTTCTGCCTTTATATTTGAATGTTTGCATTTTGGAAACCTCACAGAGCCATGTTTGTATTAAAGAGACATATACTTGATAGCAATGTGCAGGTACATACAATGTGCAGGTACATACAAGCATTAGGGACAAACTCCACACTAAACATTTAAGAAATTATTATTTTAAACAGCCATCTTCATTCTCTCTTTTTTAAAAAAAAAGGTATTTTATTTTAAAAACATCTAGAGGTAGATTTACAGTTTATAAAAACAAAACAGGTCTTGCTATTCTGTTTAAAACCTGGTGTACTGCTTATTTCTCATATATGTGTATTGAAGACAGAGGTATATTTCTCTTAAGGCAGAAGAAATATGGGAAAAAGGAAGAATCGTCTGTTTTAGAAAATGTGAACTGCCACTTCCAGAATTTCTCTTCCAGACTGGAAGAAAAATATTGTGCACACAAATTAGTCTCTGTTCTTCCAATTTCATAAGCCATGAATTTAAAAGAGGTAGCAAATCCCCAAACTTTGCTTTAAAACCTACCAGAGATATGTTGCAGAGAAAGGACTACTACAGGGGTTCTCAACCTTGGCAACTTTAAGACTTGTGGACTTCAAGTCCACAAGTCTTAAAGTTGCCAAGGTTGAGAACCCCTGGACTACTAGGTAAGCTATCTGGGGTGATGGAGAGACCAAAAACAAGCCTACCTGTTATTAAAGTCATGGAATTAGAGGCCCTCAGCAAACTTGAGATTCCCTTCTTGGCTCTTGCGTTCTTTTACTTCTGATTTCACATACTGGGTGGCTTCCACTAGGTACCAAAAAGATTTTGCTCAAATCTCATTATACCATGGTCAGAACCAGGCTTTGAAATCCGTAGTTCATTATGGTAAATTATGCTAGCCTTGTCTGCATCTGGAAGCAGGATTAATCTGGGTTAGTACTTGGACGACAGGGAATATTAGGATTGCTAAGCAGACTGGGAAGTTGAAATATATCTAGTAGTAAGAAGAAGAGTGCAACTACATACACATTGTTGCAAAGAAAACTACATGGATACTTTCATAAAGTCCTCAAGAACTAATCCTACATTGCTGTGTAAATTCAAAATTTATCATAGGTGACCAAGTAATGGATGCAAAATACCTTTTTTAGATAATAGACATAATTTCAGGGAAATTCTTGGGTATTCGGTATGTTTAGATATACTATGAAGCTGTAAACTATTAGAATGTTCATTTTTTGATCTAAAGATAGGAACACTGGGCTATTTTTACTACCAAGGTCAATTGACCAATTTCCTGGTCCCTTCATGCAGTCACTGATTGTGTGGGTGACCTACTGTTATAGGCAAGTAAGGACTTCATGCCTTAGGTTTTTTTTCTGGAAGCAGCTTCCTTTTATCAGTGGAATATAAACTGGCATCCTTCCTGGCATCAATCTCTGAGGACAAGAATAAAGAAGTACTGTAGGCTCTTGCTCCAGTGAACCTCTGAAGCATCCTGCTGGAAAGCAGCTTATGGTGTTATATGCACTGTAATTGGGAGGCTACAGAATTCTATAAGCCGAGTTGCATAGTTCAGACAATGTAGTCTTTCAGTTTACCTATCAGAGAGCTCTGAAGAATTCCTCCTTATGAAGCTACTTCATAAAACATTACAATTCTTCATCCAGTATATAAGGAGAAGCCTTTTCTGACTCTTGATGCCGAAGGAAGCTCATCAGTGAGATGCAGTAGTGCTGGATTTCACTGAATGTTGATTTGTTTCAACTCCCTTGGCTCTTGAAGGTGAATGTTAAAACCTGTTATGTAAACAACAATTGGAATTGTTCCTTGAAGTCTGCTATGCGTTCATCTATTCCAATTTGAAAATGCTCCCTAAAAGCAATATTTACCTAGGGTTAGTATTTGATTTGTAGATGGCCCTCAAAAGATAATTTCTTCTCCTTTAGTGTTGTTTCTGTGCATTGCTTACAAATATAATCCTGAATCATCAAGTTGAAATTTTGTAGTTAGGATTGGAGGAATAAAATTGAATCTTTGTCCAGTCTAGTCTTTTCTTGTAAATTAAATGGAAAGACAGAATATAGATGGAATGAGAAATATATTATTTCATAAAGTTTACTTTTAAGGAGCAATTGAGAAGGGTGTGGAGGAAGCTAAAATGCCTGTTTCTCTAACATAGTGGTAAGAACTTTCAAAATCATTCCTTGGTGATTAGTGCAAGTTTCATAGTTATGTGCAAACTTTGATCTATTTTTTTTTGGGAAGCTTGCATTTTCTATTAAGTATGATTACTTCTTTGGTTCATCTCCTTTTTCCAATGACTCATGCAATGTAGTATTTAGGTGCTCTTTTGGTCCATACTGCTAAAAGTGTTACTTGTTTCTTTTCAAACTATGTTGGAAAACAGGTTTCACTTGAACTAATTTTCTAAAGTAATGAATAGCAAGCTAAATGGCGTCTCTGTGCTTTAAAAGAGATTGGATTATGGGCAATCTCACTGTGTTCAAGGAGGGATAGAGGGATAGTGCAGTCCCTTTAGCTGTATTTTCTAACTTAGGCTTGATTGAAATGTTCAGTTAGGGCAGAATTGAGCACTCATTGGAACACTTGTCTTTTGAAATCTCATACTTTGCCAGCACACATCTCACACAAAATGAAAACAGGAATAGAATTACTAGACTGGAAGAGTCATTATTTGCAAGGGAGAAGCCTCTCTGTATAGGGAATCTCAACCTGCACCATACCCCTGGGCAGCCTCCCTGACCTGCACAATGCTTCTCATACATCCACACACACTCACCCTGACCTGCATGGTATCTCTCAAATTGACCAGAAAACCAAAACCAAAATACCCACTAAGGCAGCATTTGAGGGCCCATCAAAATGGTGACCTTGACACCAGCTTGGCTATACCATGACATACCTTTGAGAATATTCTATATAAACATTTAAAGACATAGAAAAACACAGCCATGGATTCTAAAATTTGTACAACCCATTATTCTAATCTACAGCTCTACATGTGTCCATGTGTCAAAGCCTTACCATTTTTGGCAAGGAAGGTCCAAGTCATTGTTTACCAAAAGAGTCTGTACTCTCAATACAGTCTATATTTTTGACACAACCTCTTGCTATTTTGCTAACTGAAAGTGGAATGGAGGATTTTTCAGACACTCAGCAAGTTCATGCAGCCTTTAATGTTCAGGATGAGCACATGCTTTTTTTTAAATCCAGTGAGCAGATTAGTTCACTTCAATAGGCCTAATGGGTGCATACTTTTGTCCTTTGATCTTCCCAACCTAGAAGAGTTTCCTTGAATCAATGACATTCGTCTTTCTTGTAGCAATTTCATCAACTTGAAGGAATCCTGTAACTGAGAACTGACCGCCTTTCCTGAAGTTCAGAAAAAAGGGGTGTGCTTTGATCTGAGGTTCCACTTTTACCAAAAGATGCCTTGATCTTCATCTCAACCAACCTTTATCTTTTGATCTTCTAGATGCACAATCACCATGCTTCTTAAAGCACTTGATATTAAAAATCTGCTAGTCAATTACATTAAAGGGAGGAAGTTAGGTGATTGCAGAGTGATTCAAATGTTTTGCAAGCCCTAACAGGAATCTGCTTATTAAGATAAAGAAACCATCTTCTTGGCATACCAACTTCCTAAATTTGACTACCTACATTTTGTTAGAGGATGAATTATAGAGGAAACTTTTAGATTGGTAACATCTTTCCAAGGAATAGATACCCAAGAAGAGACCTATACCTTGAACAAAATGGACCTGAATCTTTGAGCATGCAAGTGCCTAAAAGCTTAGCTTTTAATTCCAAAGAAGGACTCTGAATAAGCACAAAAACCACATGTGTGAATGCAGAGATAGCTCTTCAAAGTTAGAAATAAGCAATCTAAATGTTAAGGGCAGAATATATTTTTACCTATCATTGTGTGTTGCCAAAGACAACAACCACACAACACAGGTTATATCTGTTGTTCCTGTCTGCCAAGTGTGAGTATTTATCCCTAGGACTCTCTGTTGGAATAGGTGTAGGGGTGCCTGTTGATTTTCAGCAGCTCTTCTTCCTTCTCGCAGCCCCTCTGCTTTCCAAGTTTGTTTCAAAAATTTGGAGGCCTTTTTGGAGTAGATCTTGAAGAGGGAGATTACTGAGAAATGGAAAATCACTTGCTCATTATTTCACAGATGGATAACTTTCATTGGCAAGTGGGGTCCTATTTAGAAGCAATCCAGTACGTGCCTAAACAACCTCCAAGCATTCTGTTTTTTTTAGAAAAGTGTTTATTATACATTCCTACTGAAAATGTATTTACTGCAAAACATGATAGAAGATGCCTAATGTTTATGTAGCAAACTGCTACGAATTTCAGAGAAGGACTTTACCTTGAACTCTCACTACTGGTTTCATTGAGGTTTAGGATAAGGGTATGCCTATAGCTTCCAATACTGTTTCATCCTCAATTTCCAGTAGTGCGTACAGGTACTCCTTGACTTACAACAATTCATTTAGTAACCATCTGAAGTTACAATTGCACTGAAAAAATGTGATTTATCACATTTATGATCATTGCAGCATCCCCACAGTCACGTCAACAAATTTTGAGTGCTTGGCAATCAGCATGCATTTAAAAGGATTGCAGTGTCCTGGGGTCATATGATCACCATTTATGACCTTCCCAACTGGCTTCTGACAAGCAAGTCAATGGGGAGAATTAGATTTGCTTAATGACTGTGTGATTCAGTCAATGAATGCAGTGACCTACTTAACAGTCATCGCAAAAGTCATAAAACAGGCGTGACTCACTTAACAATTGCCTTGCTCAGCAACATAAATTCTGGTCCCAATTGTGGTTGCGTAGTATCTATGATATATTAATGTTGTATATACCCATACTGCATTCAAGGTTAAGGATCGCACATTGGTAAATGTAAGCTGGTAGACATAAGCAGGGTTATCTCCCTCTCCAGAATATCTTCTGTTTAGAAAAACCCATATATGATAAGACTTTATGTGCTGTTCTTACTCCATGTGGGGTATGAGGCTGAGATTGGTTTATATATTCAGTCTCAATCTTCTACACTTTTGCAGTTTAGATAGATATGTTTAAATTATATCTTCTGACTTTCTCTTAAACTAAATCCCGCATTGTATTGCATGCAGAATTCTGATACTGACTTGATCTGCATACTGATTGATGTGTTTTTAACCTTCCAACACATTTATTAAAATTAGTTGTGAAATGAAACCCTAATTAGGCAGAAATTCTTATCTCTTGCTCTTTCCCCAATGTCATGTGCACATGCAGATGTTTTATTGCGAGACTTTACTGACATTTCAAAAAATAATTCTCTCATCATTGAGATTGCAGCCATAGGTAGTTAAAACAGCACAACTGTATACAGTGGAGTGGTACCAATAGATTTGAAATAATACTAAGGTTGAGAGATTATAGCAGAATATAATTAGTGAGAAAAAGGAATTTGGTGCAATACTTAAAGAATCCAGTGGAAAGTCAAAATAGTGACACTACAAACAATATTGCTTGAGTATTTAATTTTTATGCATGAAATTCATAAATTTCTTGGCTTTCCAACTTTCACCTCATGTAACTATTCTGCAAAGTTTATGCCTCTTCTATTTTCTCCAAATAAATCAAGTTACATAATTTGGGACGGTAAGTCAAACTGCAGGCTCATATGAGGTCTAAAATGCCACAGTTTTAGTCTGAATATTTCACACAGATATTTCAGTGTGAGAGTCTCCTGTTATATTTTTGCCAAAGCTCCTACTGCATTATGTTCTGTAACCCATATGTCGCAATATTGTGAATGGAAACACTAGTTTAATAAATGGTGCAACATTTAAAAATAATTTAAATAGACCAATTATTGCTCTCCCTCAGCCCTCTTATTTCAGAAACTGTTCTTAAGGCAAGCAGAAAAGGGCAGGATTTCCATCCAGTTTGGTTATAAAATAACTGATATGTGACATCACTTTCAGTTGGATAATACTAGATTAATTCATTAATATTTAGTTGTTTCTGCCTTGAGCACTCAGCAGTAAGTCAGGCATTGGTACTCACGGTCTGTAGCTACCAAAAATACTGAACCCATAATTCTTAGTTCATGAATAACAATGGCTCTATTCCCTCCCAAAATTCTAATGGAAAAACAAAGAAGCTCCTCTAAGCCTTTAGAGAGCCGTATCACCAAAACCTGGAAAAAAGGAGAAAACATCTGAAAATAAACTATTTTGCATGCTATTGTGAATCTTTGCTCTGTCCCCTGTAGACCTCAGCAGCCAAAATTTCATCAATGGCTGCAAAGAATTATCAGCAGTAATTTAAAAAATTGAATAGAGGTAGAGACACTGTTGAACTTATTGTAGTATGATGCACTCTTTTTTAAAAAAAGAAATATATCTATTTTATATTTTCTTTTTTAAAAAAAAAACACATTTTATTGGTTTTTTAATTCTTAAGAAAAGGTACTCAGGACACACCGTGGTGTTTGGGTAATCAAACATTCAAAAGTGAAAACATATATAAACAACTCAACTCAATACATTCACTGTCCCCTCTCTATTTCCCTCAAATACCATAATACGTTTAAAATATTCCATTTTTAATTTAAATTTCTATTACTGCTAAACCTGTTTTAAAATTTTGTCAGTTTACAATTACCATAATCAAATTTAACTTTAAATCAACAAGTTATCAATTCAGGTATCCCTTCCAGATATATTCTAATTCTTAATTTCTCACATCCCTCATTTTATCACCAATCTCATTTATTTCTTCTTCCACTACACAATAGATATCCTAATTAAAATAAAATATTAATCTACCGTATACATATATAATCCCACAATTGATCAATCTCTTTAAGATAACAAAATAATGTTAAACCTTAAATCATTTCAATTCATTAAACAAAATTCAAATTTCATCCAATTGATTATCATGCCTTATCATACCTATGTTATCATCTTACTAATTTAAAACACTCAGTTAATTATTGAAACCATCCAAATCTAAAAAGTCAACATTTTTTCAATTCCAATACACAATAATTTTCATCAAAATAGATCTATTATTCCAAAAGGTACATTCTTAATCTATTTAAAATATCTATTCTAATAATCACCCTCCTATATGTATTTTTTTTCTTACTTCTAACTCTAAATCTTAATCCTTAAAACAGTCCATAAATCCAACATTGCCTTTTAATCCATTACACGATTTTAAATTTCTCTTTTCAGTCTGATTCTGGCTTTTTTTCTGTGCCAGGCAGGTTTCCATAACCAAGCTTCCCTTTCAGCCAGTAGATCTATTTTTGTTGTTTGCAGTGGCCTTTGAAAGGATAGGAATCCCATCCTCTGCTTTAGGCATCTATTTTTCTCATCCTTAAAGCATCGTTGCTTTGTAGATTCAAATCTCAGTCTTTGCTTCTTCTGTTCCTCAAAGTTACAGATGGAAAGTTTATAAGATAGAATATGTTCCTCTTTTATCTCTGTTGATTCTTCTTCTAGTATGTTTTGATTTATAGAATAGTCAGATGTAGACATCAGTTTGAATGTTTGAAGTGAGATTTCTGGATCTTAATTCTGTAGTAAACTCTTTCATTGTAGCACATATTTCTGCAGTAGCCTCATAAATCTTTTCCAATATAAGTTTACAGTTTAATTGTAACTGAGGTTTCTCCATTTTGATAGTAATTAAAAAGAGTCTCTTATTTCTTTTTTGTGCAGGCTGTATTTGATCAAAGTTAGGCAGTGTCCACCCCCACAATTCCCACAGCTGCACAGCTTATCTTTTCTCTTCAAAAATAATTTGAAGGTCAGATCTATTCCATCTTCAAAGAGTAACCAGAAGTTGCAGTATTAGGTTTTTGCCATTAGATGTCCTCAGTAAGTTAAAAAAAGATCTTTTCCAGACACCATTTCCTTTTTTCTATCTTTTAAAGTATAATGTGAAAAAAGAAATAATCTTCCAGCATAAGATGATAGTACAGTTCTTAGCAAGAGAAATTTTTTTTCCTGTACCCCCAAAAATATGGAAATAAAATATAGTCTTTAAAATTTTGTTCTATTTCTTTCTTCCCAAACATGTAGAAGCTGCTTTTTCAAGCCAGGGAAATAATTCCAACAAGGCTCTTACAGGTACAAAAAACAAAATAAAGTAGAGAGAGTAGCAAGGAAAAGTCTCACCTGAATTCACCATGGGGGTTCTTACAGCTTAGATGTTCTTTGACTTGCGGTTTGAAGTGGCAGGGTGATTGGCCATTTTACTGGCCGATCTTCTTCTCTGTCGGCCCTCAGAGATAGCTTGGGCAGCTGGAGGAGCCGCCGCTCCTCCGCAGCTGAGCAAAGCCTCCTCGACAGAAGTCGCACCCTCCAGGGCGACTTTTGACCAGCATAAGGGTCTACTGGCAGAGGGAAAACTAGCCGACGAGGAGACGAGTCTCCTCGTGCGACTAGGGATGCCGCGAACCGGAACCGGAAGTCTATTTTATATTTTCCATGCATGTTAAAATATTGCAATCTTTCCATCAACCAAAACCGACTACTTACTGGTTCATTTAATAGTAGCCTGGAATAATTTGCAGGGGCTTTTAATATTCTGCTTAGATTTCTGAAAGCATTGACCTAATCTTTTCAGTTTGCCTGGAAGAATATATACCTATGCGAAAGGAACCTTTGGAGGCTGAGAAATGCAGTACTAAAGGAGAAATGATTGATTAATGCAGTGCTGTTTCAGTCAGTGATATATGAGGTCATGAAGAACAGTGACAATGTGCAGTGTGGCTCTGAAAGATATTAGGTATCCAATCAAGTACAATCAATTATTGATCCAACAACAAACCCACTTATTGGGTTCCTCTGTGGTTGGGTATATTCCTGCTGTGACTGGAAAATAATCAGCTTTCGTGTGTGAAATACATAGGCCAATTGTAATTGCACGTAGAGAGAAACTAGCTTTTATAGAGCAAGATCTTTGCAGCAGTGAAAACATAATACTTTGTTTAGAAGTAGTGGAAGTTATTGATTGGGGCTGTAGGTCAAGTTTAGTGTTTTACAGAATTCTTCCTCATAAATAAAAGGGAGTATCCACCGTGAAGATTGATATCATACAGCTAAGAGATATATATTATTCACTATTTCTTCTAAATCAGGGTTGTCAAACTCGCAATGTCACATGACGTATTGTGACTTTTTCTCCATTGCTGGCAATGGGGTGAGCACTGTTTCGGCATGATGCATCCAACCCGTGGGCTGGCAGTTTGACACCCCTGTTCTAAATAGTCAACCTGTGTCTTTAATAAGGCTGAAGAATGAATTATAGGTTGCAGACTGATGCAGGCAATGAAGTTAGAGCAACTAGAAACCTAGTTAAAGGTAAAGGAAAGGGGATTTTTTTTTGGTGGAAGAGTGTACCCTGTTTCTCCCTCCTGCAAAGCCATTCTTCAGGATTCTAGTTCTGCATTCATCCTGGTCCCTTTGGTATGTGACTGAGAAAAAGAGTCATTGAAAGAGTAACTACTTCCTTGGTATATCTGCATCTGTTTGTGTTTATAAAAACTAATGGAGTGAGGAAGGTGGGAAGATAGTCATTAAATACAGGGTCCATAAAGAGACCTCAGCTTGCAAGATTGCTGAATATATTTTGAATATTTTGAATATCAGGTTCTTTTGAGCCAAGTCATCAAACATTCTCAAATGGGGACCTAGAGCTTGAAATTGAAAGTCACTTTTCCCCACTGATTTCACCATTTTCATAAGTATAATATGAGGTTTCATCCTGACTCAGGTTCTAGATAAACTTTTTCTGAAAATGAAAGAAGATAGGAGACAGGTTAAAGAATTCCATTTTAAGGAAACTTTCTCTGGATCTTTCGCTTTCAAGCATCTGAATTGCGATCATGTGACCGTGAAGACAGAACAAGGTTTATAACTTCAAGTCACTTTTTTGAGTGCCATCATAAATCTGAACCATTGTTAAATGCATGGTCATAAATTGAAGACTACTTGTATTTTTAATCCCCTCCCATCCTGCTTTCATTCCTCCTCTCTCATTCTGCTGTATCAGATGATTTCCATCAGCATTAGCTGTTATTATCGAAGTATCTTGTTACTCTTTCTTTTGTTGAAATGATGGGGTCACTAAGAGAAACCAAAATTAGGGTCTATTCTAGGCTTCTTCTACTGATACAAAATTGAGAATTGACTTCTGTGAAGGAATTTCTATATCCTCTAAATACAATGGAAAGAAATTTATTTTTGTGCACTTTTGGATTCTTCGCTTTATGTGAAGTTTTGTTGTGTTTTAATATATATATTTGGTACATTTATATTACTTTTTTCTCCACTCCTGATAATATTAAAGACAAAACTGATACAGGCTTAACCATGGTAACCAGGATGGGAATTTTCATCTCTAAACAATGTATTGCATCAATAGCTACAGCTATTATTAAGGAGGAACTCACGTGGCTACTACATGGGAAGAAGAAGAAGGTTTTGCTTATGACTCTGAAACCGCATCCCAGGCAAGCAGGCTGATGGGCAAAACCTATGGGCAGGCCGGGGGTCACTAGAGAGTATGGGCACATGGGTGGGTTCCAAGGACAGGCAGTATGGAGTATGAGACCCCTATGCTGCCCAAGGTTTCTGTAGAGAAAAAGTGCCAGGAGCCACTTGTGACCTGCTGATTTCTCCATTGACTTTGCTGGTGGGAAGCTGGCTAGGAAGGTTGCAAATGACAATCATGTGATCATGAGATGCTGCATCTGTTGTAATTGTGAACTGGTTGCTAAGCACACAAATTGCAATCATATGACTGCAGGGATGCGGTGATGGCTCTGACTTTGAAGCCTGTTCCTTAGTCCCTTTTGTTCAGTGCCATTATAATTTTGAATGATTGGTTAAAGAATATCTCTGTAAGTCAGATCCATTTTGGATCTACAGTTTTGTGCTGCTTCTGAGAAGCTGCCTAAGAAAGAATGCAACTCTATAGGCAAATCTTGATAGCTAAATTAATTTGAATGTTTGAAACAGCTATATGTTAATAAAAATTTAGGCTTATTGTCGTTTAGAGTTTGAGTTCATAATACAATAGGATGAATTTCACAAATTTTCCATTTCTGACATTTCTGTTACTACTTTATCATTATAATATCAAAGAAGTAATTAGTTTTTTCATGTAGTAGATTAAGCAATTAATAAAACACAGTCATCTTTTTAGAAATACAACTAAGACAAATGAAACTGGTGTGTATTTCATGATTCCCTTTGATATGAACTGCAGAACTTGAGTTTTGACTCAGTTCAGACTAAACTGAATAAGAAATGAAGTAAATTGCATGTAATTTGATGTTAAAATGACCATGCTAATTAAATAAAAATGACTATCTAAGCTTCTTAAATTGTTAATATTTACGGTAACTTTAAAACAAAGAGAGCATTACTAGGAAGAAAAAGAAGATTCTGTACAGCAGAGTAACAGAGGTTGAACCAACTTTCCTAGGCTTGGAAAATTCAGCTCATTAATGAGATTACAGAATAAAAGGGCAGATAGCATCTTATAGCAGTTACCTTTTTATTTAGACCTGTCATGTTAAAGCATATAAAATAATAAGTCATCTAGGCTACATTCTGTAACATGTTCTCTGCTACAATATTTGATACAGTCCTCTGAGCAGTTGTTGAGTCTTCTGGGCTGGGCTTTCCTTAGTTGATTTACCTTTGGGATTCTGTGCAATTTCAGAAACTGAGTATCTGATATTTTCTCAGGTCTCTTTGGCTATCAATGGCTGTTTTTGTGGGCTTCGTTTTGCTTTGGATCTTAATCCTCTAACATTATTTCTTCCTTCTCAAGAAGCTAAGGAGTCAGCTTTGCTTGGCCCTGTTCCCAAGTACCACTATAATTAGAATCCATGTTGCCTTTCTCCTGGCCAATGTATGAAGACAGAGCTTCAGTCCATGGAAGACAAGTAGCTTCTTTGCCTGTCCGACTCGTGGAGCTCCTTTATGGCTACACTTTGTCGCTGTCTTCCCCTTCTCACATCAGTAGCCAATTCTGTATGTTACAACTGGGGCTAGAACAATTATGGAGTAGCTTGCAAGAATTTCATACAAATCAACATACTGTATTAAATATATTATTCTTTGGCTGTTAAAAAATATTCAGAACACCCCTGCATAATTTGAAATCTTGTACGTATTATTTCCACAAATGCTTCTTATTATTGTGAAAGAAAAAAATTAGCCAGAAGAGGTCTCAGTATTTTTCAAGAAAGAAAGAAAGAAAGAAAAAGAAAGAAAGAAAGAAAGAAAGAAAGAAAGAAAGAAAGAAAGAAAGAAAGAAAGAAAGAAAGAAAGGAGAAAGAATCAGGCCAACTCAAATCTTGTATATCAGTCATAGCAGACCTGTATATTTTCTTACTGCTGAAGAGTCCTCAGGTAAACAAACAAACAAACAAAAAAATAAGGAAACCAACCAACCAACCAACAAATAAGAAAAGTAGTACCAAAAAGAGAGGGCCTAAGTTGGTAAGGTAAGGTAAGAGGTTTAAGTCCAGGATTAGATGATTTTGAAAAGTTTGAATGAAATTTGAGAAAATTGAGATGAGCAAATATGATATTGGAATGTCTATGGAGATTCTCAGTCATCCAGGTCATGGTGGTCCCAAAGGTGCATTTTTGAAGAGGCAACTAGACTTTTTTATTTTTTCCTTCAAGGCATTTCACTTCTCTTTTCAGAACTGAAGAAGCTTCTTACATGAGAAGTGAAATCCCTTCAAGGAAAAGAAAGAAAGTCCAGTCGCCTCTCTAAAAAAGCACCTTTGGGACAAAAAATGCTGGGAAGTGGACTTTATCCACTGATTATTTTTCAGACTGATACCTGAGACTGAAAGAGTTTCTTACAAACCTATCCTATTTCTCTTTCTTTCTCCCATAGGAACCATAGAGATGGTCAAAAGTGAGAGTTTCTGGTACATGTAGTCTTTATTTAACCACCACTTGTTCAGCTATTGTTCAAACTTGCAATAGCCAAGTGGTAGTTACGATCGGTCCTTGAAGTTCTGACTATTACGGCATCTTGCAGTCGTGTGGTCATAATTTTTGATCTTCCTTGTTGGCTTCCCACAAGCAAAATCAATGGGAAAGCCTTAATGTTAGTAACTGGAAAGAGCTGGAACTACTGTTCTTAAGTCATATGACATTGTGCTTTATGACTATATCACCTAGTGATGGAAATTTTCACCCCAGTTACCATTGTTAAGCGAGGACTGCCTGCATAATCTCCTTCATAGCATAAATACTTCAGTCCCCTCCCCCCAATACATTTAATGCTATTTATTGCTCATGAGATCTCATTCTGGTTTTATGGTTTTTAATGAGAAGAAGCAGGCCTGGAAATGTGGTAAATTCAATGCATCATTATGGATTGAACTGTGGCTCCATAGGGAGAAAATGTCAAAACGTATTCAGTTTTTTGCTGAGAAAAATGGAACTTGTCCAGCCATTTTGGCCATTGTGGGCATTGGTGGTGGATTTTATTTGACTTGGATCATGAATTAGGAAATACAAAACAATTGCTAAGCTTTTGTTACTTGGTTGGCTGTGAAATATTAGAAATAATTTAAAAAGTCATGGAAAAAAACAAAAAGCAAGCATTTAAAGTTTTATAAAAACATTCACAAAAATTCTTCCTTCAGATGGAGCTGCAGGGTATGTGATGGGGCAGTGGGGAAACTGTAGGGTTAAATCTCTTGACATTGCTCTCCCCCATCAAAACCAGGGGACGGTTGATGGAAGAGGAAGGTATTGATGAGGGTGGCATGTTGACATCTGGCAGTTCTGCCTGAGGAGCTTGACTTTTATGATTTGTTGATGGTGTCGGCGATTTTCCCTCCCAAACTGGCTTGAAAAAATGCATCAGCCTTGTCTGCTTGGCTTTTTGCCTCAAGTCTTTAAGTGTCTCTAGACAAGAGATGAACACGGTGGAAATTAGGAACTTAAATTGGAGGCTGCATTCAAACATAGGGTCACATTCTTCCATGTAATTTCCCTCCCCAAGGCTAAACCCCGTTCTAACATTTTGGTCGCTATAAGAGGGACAGTTCTTGGAGTCTCAGGCTGACTTTAATCATTGTCCTCATCATCACTGACTCCAATGCTGTCAGCTCTCCCAGGTAAACCAGACAAGAAATGGGATTAGATGAACTAATTCTACTATATTGTAAGTCTGTATTAACAGAATCTTGCAAGTTTGAAGGTATAAACAACTTTCTTATGCCATCTTTTTTATATATATATATATAAAATTCTTTTATGAAAACAATCAACATTGAACATAAAAACATATTGTGCAGCAATCATCATGGCACCTGATATACAATACTAAACAGCTTGATCCATTAAAGTAAGTCCTTCCTAAGTTTCCTCCCCTGGTCATTAAACCACAGGAGTGGTGTGTGGTGTGTGTGGGGGGGAGGGTTCTGCCTCTCTTGCTATTTGTTTCTTCAGCAGCAAGTCCTCCCCTCTTTTCCCAAGGTCATTCCCACATTCCAGGACAGATGCCTTGTTTTGCCATTTTGTCTAGGTCTTTGCTGTGGATTCTACTGCCTTCTCCGCCAATTTCCTCAATTTCTCCTTCCTTCAGGTCATTGAAGCCTTCTCCACTTTTTTGCCATGCAGTATGCATGTGGTTTTGACAATGTTTTAAAAATATTTTCTATGACACCTTCAAAGCGTTTTAATTTTTTTCATGCAGCCTGGCCCAACATTTTTCCAACCATAGCCCTCTTCATGCTGTCCCAGGCTGTGCCAACATAACCAATAAGGTGTATGTGTATAGTGGCTGATTTCCAATAGTCCATCATGGCTTCCTGGTAAGAGTCACGAGCCTTGCAAACTTTGCTATAAAGCTCCCTCATATAGTGCAACTTGAAAGCTTTCATAATGCTCTGACTGAAGGGTTGAATGAGAAACGTAGTGTTTGGAGTATGAAAAGAACTTCCACATTGGGGTGGGCATTTTTGAGATTGAACAATGGACTGGGATGTTATCTGAAACAAGAGGTTTTGCCCTGCAGAATAGCCTATTCAATTTCAACTGGACTGAAATAGTTGTAGAACCAGTCCAGGAATATTTCTGGTGTCAAACAGAAATTTGAACAAAATTTTTTTTGTTCAATCTCCAATGGCATATCGTTCAAGTTTTTTCCATTTAAGTGTTTGTAGATTTGGGGCTCTGTATGCCATTAAGAGTTTGCGCTTAAAGTCTGACTTGGCATTGGCACACAATAACAAGGTTGCACGCTCTTTGAATGATTTAAAGCCAGGGGCTTTGGAGGCCATTTCTGTTGTGTAAGTTCATTTGCCAACGTGCTTGCAAAACAAATCAGTTTCATTAGCATTGAAAACCTGCTTTTCCGCACAATCCTTTTCCTGCATAACACTTACCAGATATTTTTAAAATTCTTGCACATCCTCCTGATCTGCAGAATCAACCTTGTTTGCAAGTTTAACATTTTTCATGCTGTACCACCTTTTGAAATGCGTGAGCCAGCCAGCACTAGCCTGTCCCTGGATAACATGACCATAAACTTCTTTGACTTTCAGACTCAGAATAATGTTATCTGCCACACTTTTTTTAATTGGCCATCATTTCATGAATTCACAAATGTAGCCACTTTTCTATCTTTTTCCATAGCTTCATCATGCGCTATAGATGTCACTTTAGCAATTTCCAGAGCAACCTCGCATACTGATCAGCAAATTGCCTCTTTCTTTTTCTGGATGTACCATATTGCTGATTCATTAACATAGAATTCATGGCCAACAGCACTAAAATTCATGCCTGAATGAAACTCGTTTACCTCACGTATTTTTTCTGTAAGGCACATCACAGTCTTGTGCTTAGGAACAGTAGGCTGGGGGACATTTTTAACAAGGAAGATCATCAATATGAGAGAAGGCCTTGCTCAAACTCAGCTAGGAACATGTGCATTGGGTGACTCCAAGAGTATTGATTTGTGTGTTATAAATAAATGTTAACAAATAGATGAATTCACAAGTCAAGAATGAAGGTAGACTGTAATGGAATGTGGGGGAATGACCTTGGGAAAAGAGAAGAGATGCTGTCTAGGAAACTGATAAGAAAGGGAAGAACTCCCAGTGGCTTAATAGTCAGAGGAAGGAAATTAGGAAGGACCCCTCCCTCCCACAGATCAAGGAGTTAAAGTGGTGAGGGAAGTCTTAAAGGTTCAGACTTTCAATATTCTATTAATGTAACCTTACGATAAAGTAGATTTAGCTCATCTAGTCATGCTTCTTGTCTGGTTTAAGCGGGATGAGTGACGTTGACGGTAGTTGGTCTTAGAGACCACCTTGCCTAGTAGTCTTATTTCTGACAGGGCCATGACTGCAAATATGTTATTATCTCTCACTTGATTGTTTTAAAAAATAAACAAGTTCTCCTAAAATATTTAATTGAAATATATTGTTGTAATTTAATTGCTACATGTTGTAGTAGAGTTAATCCATAAACTTTAATTTTATTCTAGATTCAGACATGATTGATTTTTATGAGCTTATGCATGTGAATCCTTTTGAGCGCCTGTTGGTGGAAAAGAAGCCTTCTTGTACAAATAAATGCATAATTTATTAGTTCTCATGTTTATACTAAATAATAACAGTAATCACAATCATTTCATATTTATACAGCTTCCAATCCAAGGTGTACAATCAAGTAAACTATAAAAATAATATTTCTTTAGCTGAACCTTGTACATTAATAAAGAAATAACTAGGAATAATATATTTTTAGAAACTGATTTAAATTATTCCAGCCATTGTAGACACTTTTTTGAATAGCTATGTCCTAGATATTTTACTTAAACCAATATTCTGATGCTAAAAAAGAAAAAACACATTCCCTTTGAATCATAAGTTTTTTAATGCTTAGAACTGAGCAATTATAATTATACAGTCATTATTCAACAGTATGGCCTTGGAAATCTAAATTAGAAACAAACAAATCAAGAATAAAATGTTCAACATTTAGCTCGTTTCTTGTAAAGTAAATAATTTGATATTATACTTCCAGTATTGCAATTATTATTTTTTGAAATTTAGATTTTATATTATTTTTAATAACCCGTAATCATTATTGTTCCAATATAATAATATTTTTAGAGATAGGAAGTGTATGAGTTACTTTATGGCAAGAGAGGCAGCGAATAAATAAATGTAATAAACAAACAATAAATAACTAGGTAAAGAAAATTATTTGCTGTCTGCAAATTTGATGAGTTCCCCATCTATCCTCTCACCCAAATCATTGATGAAGATGTTGAAGAGCATTTGGCCCAGAACAGAGCCCTGGGGCACCCCACTACACACTTCCCTCCATGTAGATGCAGTTCCATTGAGGACCACATGGTGAGTATGGCTGATCAGCCAGCTATGAATCCATCTGGTGGTGATGCTGTCTAACTCACATTTTTCTGTCTTATCAAGTAGTATGTTGTGGTCTACTTTATTAAATGCCTTACTGAAGTCCAAGTAAATTATATCCATAGCATTCCTCTGGTCCACTAATTTTGTCACCTGGTCAAAGAATGCAATAAGATTTGTCTGGCATGATCTGTTTTGACAAACCCATGTTGGCTTTTGGTAATGACTTTGTTTGCCTCACTGATTCGTTGCTTGATTATCTTTTCCAAGATCTTCCCAGGTATTGAGGTCAGGCTGATAGGTCTATAGTTTCCTGGATCCATTTTTTTTTCCTTTTTTGAAGATGGGAACTACTTCAGCTCTTTTCCAGTCCTCTGGTAGTTCCCCAGTGCTCCAGGGTCTTTGAAAGATATAGTTCAGTGGTTCTGAGATCACATCTGCCAGTTCCTTCAGAACCTTGGGGTGTAGTCCATCTGGTCCTGGTGATTTGAACTCGTCTAGGGTGGACAGGTGCTCACGTACCATTTTCTTGCCTGTCTTAACTTGTGTTTCTATACTGTTTTTTACAGTACTGTTTTTGATAGGTTGGACTGTTTTTGCCCTTTGTGTAAATACAGATGCAAAAAAAGAGTTGAATAGTTCTGCTTTCTTCCTGTTGCTTGTCACCTTTGTGCCACTTTCTCCCACCAGTGGACCAATCATTTCCTTAAATTTTTCTTGTTTTTTACATGTTGAAAGAAGCTTTTTTTGTTATTTTTTACTTTTGTTGCAAGCCTTAGTTCATTTTGAGCCTTAGCTTTCCTCACTCAATCTTTGTAGGCTCGGGTTATTTGCTGATATTCTGCTTTAGTTCTTTTACTAAATGTTGCTGGTTGCAGTAAAGTTAGACTAGATTCCTGCATGAAAGTTTACAATTTTCCCCTCATCCCAGCCCTCCCCCTCCTTGACTAGTTTATCGTCAGCCAATGGAGAGCTGCATAGTGTTTTGAGAATCGCTGAGATGTTTGGGGCAATCCACATTCCATTCTCAGGGTGTGTGGCCTTGAAGACTGGCAAAAACTGGTTCTGTTTCTCCCTGGTCTTCATCAAGCTGTCATCCCCCCCTCCCTATTTCTCATCACATCTCCATACATGTTTATTGCCCATTTGTCCCACTCGCCCCCCTTCCCCCTAGCTTTTGATGGCAGGATGCCAGCAAGGTGCCAAGCTAAAGATGGCAGAACTGATATGACCAAAGATGCAATTCTTAAAAAATGATAAACTAAAATTATAATAGCAAAAAAGTCCAACAACAATACAACAATAAATGTTATACAATACAGGATAAATGTTGTATCTATATATACAACAACAAATGAGGATCCAGGAATTTATAGAAAAATCAATCAGATATCAATACCAGGGAATATTCATGTATTATTCAGCAATTTTGTTAATAACCGGGGTAAGTAGGTAGAGGAATCAAAATAGCCTTGGATTGACTATAATAATTAATACCCTAAAAGACACACATGAAATTTAAAAAGATCTTTACTCCTTAGATCAGTGGTTCTCAACTTTTCTAATGCCGTGACCCCTTAATACAGTTCCTCATGTTGTGGTGACCCCCAACCATTATTCCAGGGTCAAGTGATCACTTTTGGCAACCTTGTGACAAGCAAAGTTAGTGGGGAAACCAGATTCACTGAACAACCATGTTACTAATTTAATCTCTCTCCCTCTTTCTTTCTCTCTTTCCCTCTCTTTCCCTGTCTCTCCCTTTCTCTTTCCCTCTCTCCCTTTCTCTCTCCCTCTTTCTCCCTTTCTCTCTCTCTCTCTCTGTCTCCCTTTCTCTCCCTTTCTCTCTCTCTCTCTCCCTCTGTCTCCCTCTCTTCTCTCCTCCTCTTTCTCTCTCTCCCTCTTTCTAGTTCTCTTTCCCTCTTTCTCTCCCTCTCTCTATTTCTCTCTCCCTCTCAAAGATCCTTAAAATCCTTAAAAGTTATGCTTGGGTGGAAGACTTTTTCTTTTACATATGGGGCGGGTGGGTCTGACATTCGCGGGCAGGCAGGACCCCGCCTGCTGGGCCGCAGCCTCCCCATCACCCTCCATGCCAGCCAGCTCCCTTGCCAAACCTCCCAGCTGACAAGCACAAATTTGAGGGTTGCCAGCTGACGGGTGCAGAGTTCAGCACTGCGGCGGCCTTCCCTTCGCCTTCCTCACTGGCCAAAGCGTTGCTGGACATTCCAGCTGACAGGTGCAGGTCCGGAGGTCGCCAGCTGACGGGCACAGGAGGTCGGCACCGCGGTAGCCTCCTAGCCACCTGCTTCTTCAGCTGGAGTAGTTACCAGGGTCGTCAACTGCGGGGAGCGCGTCAGTGACCCTTGCGGGCCATGCAAGCCCTGTCAACTGCTCCAGCCGAAGAAGCAGGCGGCTGGGAGGCTGCCGTGGCGCCGACCTCCTGCGCCCGTCAGCTGGCAACCTCTGGACCTGCGCCCGTCAGCTGGAACGTCCAGCAACGCTTTGGCCGGTGCGGAGGGTGAAGGGGAGGCGGCGGAGTGCCGACCTCATGCGCCCATCAGCTGGCAACCTCCGGACCTGCGCCCGTCAGCTGGGAGGTCTGGCGACGGAGCCGGCTGGTGTGGAGGGCGATGGGGATGTCCTGCCTGCCCGCGAATGTCGGGCCCACCCACCCCATTTGTAAAAGAAAAAGTCTTCTGCTCAAGCATAAAGCCAGCAGTTCTGTGCCATGGAGGCTTGAGACACGGAGGCGCGGTGCCATGGTAGGCAGCAGGACAGGGGGGAGGGGTTACCTGCATCTTGCCAGCCGAATTCTGGAAGCCTGCCTGAGTGAAGAATTTTAGGGGGTGTTGAAAGGGAGACAGACTGAGGACTGTATTAAGACCATAGATGGGAGAGTGGAAGGGAGGCGAATTCGGGGTGGAGCAGAAAACACAGGGGTGGGAAAGGTGTTAGGAAATAAGCACCAAGGTACATGGCGCCTTGCAAGGGATTCCCGAGTGTTCTGCAATTGTTTTTCTTCTCTCCTCTGCATGAGAAAAACTTTTGCTGTGTAAATCTGAAACAAGGTGTTCCTGTGAGGTGGCGCAGGAGGTTCTTGGGAGAGGCGAGGACAAGCTTGGCGTTTCCTCTCTCCCAATCCCCTTCCTCTTCTTTACTCCCTTCCCCAGCCTGCCTGCAATCTTAGCTCATGGCTCAGTGGCTTTTCTTTGCCTAGCCTAACGCCCGCCCCATACGGCAGAAACACATGAATTGGGGTTGCCCTTGGGAAGCTGATCCTGCTTTGAACCTTAGGAGAGGAGGAGGAGTCCCTTCCTCCGTCCCTCTCTCTCTCCCTGTCAAGCCCCCGTGGGCTCGACATGAACGGGCAGGGGAGGGGTTGAGGTCAATGTGCAGGTCGGCTCCGCGGGCGTCCCGACCAACAGCTGAGCGGCTCCAACTTCTGGCCGCTGAACAGCTGAGTCCTCCGGGAGGCAACGTGAAGCCCTGAGGGGTATTGCAAGCTCGCAGGGGGGTGGAAAGGAAAAGAAGATGGAAGAGAGTGAGGCTGCAACAGAGAGAGCGGTGTCTCAGTTCCTAAAACCATCGGAAATATGTGTTTTCCGATGGTCTTAGGCGACCCCTGTGAAAGAGTCGTTCGACCCCCAAAAGGGTTGCGACCCACAGGTTGAGAACCGCTGCCTTAGATAAATAAAATCAAATGAAATATATAATTAAATTTAACTGTGCCAAGAAATTAAATGCATAGTATAGGATGGGAGAATATATAGCTTAGTAAAAATAATTGGGAAAAATATTTTTGAATAATAGTCAATAAGAAATTGAATGGCAGTCAACAATGTAATGTGGCTACAAAAATGCAAATGCAGTTTAAGTCTGAAAAAAAATTCTAAATCACAAGAAATAATGCTATTTTATTGGTAATGGTCAGAAGATAAGAGCAATTGGAACAGGTTTAGAGGATGCAGGTGAGAGTGAGTAGGGGATTAGAAAAGTAAGTCTTGTAAAAAGTGATGAAGAAGAGAGGAGAGAACCCTTCCAATATTTGAAAGTATGTGTCACAGGGGAAAAAAAAGCCTGATCTGTGTTCTCCTAGAGAAGACATGGAATAATAAATTTAACTTGCAGAAGGGCAGATATTGATTGAATGGTAAAAAAAATAGTAAGAGCAGGACAGCAATGGAGGCAAGCACCTTGAGAGGTTTAAGAATTCCCCTTCTCTGGGTTTGTCAAGGAAAGGTTGGGCTGCCATTTGTTGGAGATGCTTCAGTTTGGATTCCTGTGTACACGAAGATGTTCCACCAATTGCCTAAACTTCCCTTGTCTGACTCTAAGGGGAAGAATTCCATAAAGACTGTGGTACTAGGAATTTCATTTAACCCTCTCTACCTCAGCATCAGTTCCAGTGGAAATCTCCCCCAAGCCTTTTTTGCCCTTTTATCTTTCTAAACCCTTTTCCCACAAGAAGCCTTTTTCCTCATGTAAGTGTGGACAGGAAAGAGTGGGATGAACTGAAATCTGTACTTCGTACCAGAAATGATTGGGGAACAAGAACCCCAAATGCTGTGTTTGGAAAAAATAGACAATATTTATTTCAACCCTCTGCTTCTTATGTTAGTCACTAAAATATTCATGTAGTTCAGTTGTACACATTTTTTTCTCAGAAGATGCTTTAAATAAATTGGAACTGACATTCAGAAAGACTTTGTTGTCCCCATTACATTTTCTGAACTTTCTGAAATGTGACATGCCCAGATACTGTATGCCTAAAAGAGACTTATGAGAAAATATTTTTCAAACCATTTTCCAATAATTTGACAGACTATCTTCTACATTTTGGAGGTTAATTGTAGTTGGAATCCTATGCATAAACTTACCTGGGAATTAATCCTGTTAATTTCAGTGAGATCTATTTGTAAGTAAACATTCTAAATAGATGGTTGTGATTTTGAAAAAAAAGAGGAGTATCTAGTCTTTGAGAACTATCTGCTGCCCTCTAAATTTGTCTTAACCAATGAAAATATTTGCTCATTCTTAATCATTTATATGTACCTAATCTGCAGTGATTTGGTAGAATGGCTCATATATGTTAACTCTGAATTGTCATGCAACAATATGCTTTTTAAAATGTATTTGCGTAGGATATTTCAGCTAGTGTTTACAATCCCCAGTAGATCACTTTTAACTAATTTAGAGTGTTTGTATCTATAACAGTGAGCTCCTCTTTATTATAGTAATCTAGTGCACCTTTTACTAGAGGTATGAGGTTGTTTTTTTTCAAATCAGAGCATTGGCGATACATGACCTCATACAATATATTTTTGTATTATAATTGGTGTTATTTCTTTATGAATCAAAGAAGGAAAATAATGGGAAGGTGTAAAATTAAAATATATTTAAAATTTGGACATCTGAAATTATATTTCTTAAGCTGCATTGTCTGTGTATGCAGTTTTCATTTAATGTGCAAAAGAAATCCAATTGCTGGCTTTTCTGAGATATGGGGCTTGATCACTCAGCTCATGTTTTGGTTTGGTGCAATTAAAATGCCTGCCAGGCACTCAGGGCCCTTTCAAGAACCTTCTTTCACTGAGGCGAGTGCAGTCTCCTTTTGTAAATGAATGATGGCTGAACTGGCAGTCTTGCCTTCATTCTGGAAATTTCTGCAGCCAGCAAGCTCCCTTTGTATCTGCGGCCTCTTCTCCATTTCCTCACTGTGGAGACTTCATCTGATGGGCGGTTTTCTTCTTCCCCGACATACATACGGAAGCTACAAGCTGGTGGCTGGCAGACAGTGTCTGTCTGGAAATAGACTACAAGCTCACGGATATTAAATGCATGTATTGGGAGAATAATTAAGCTGCAGTTATTTAAGGATATGCCTTTGTGGCATTTAAACACAGAAGCTGGTAATGTTTTTACCCTCTTTGTTTCGCCATGAGCTTTGTGTGCATCCCTTTGGAAATACCTGCAATATGCTGCTTTACAGGAGCCCTTCCTGCTATAAGATTCTGCAAACAGCATCGGTTCAGGCTCCCTTTGTAAAGCAAAGAGTAGATGCATATTTATATTACGTGGAGTCTGTTTTATGTATGGAAGGGCTTGGTAGATTTTTGCAGGCATTGTGGATCAACTGTTGTTTTGCTGTCGGTTGGGGATTTTTGGGGAGGGTTTGGTTTAAGTAAATGGGATGCATGTTCAGATGTGGAACAAATGGAAAGACCTTTTCAAGGTAACAATTTTAATTGGGGGTGTGTTCTTTTGCAGACTCTCCAGTTTTTTCTTTCTAACGTGACATCCTCTTTGGGTTTGACTTGGTCACAGACAAACGGTAAGGTATGTCATGCTTTTTACCTGTTCACATTCATGCTAGGATATGAGTACTTCATTTGCAAGTGACCTTTTGCACCTGATTTTTCATTCTTTCTGTGGGGCAGTTGTATGCTTTTCTTGGATGTTCTGGCATAGTCCTAGAGTGCCATTAAGAGTCATTAGTGATGACTGTATTCTGAAAAGCTACTCCAGGTATCATAACAAATGTAATTATTTCAGTTCCTGCAACTGTGATGAAATAAAAAGCATGCTTTACTGGATCACTGGTCAGAACCACCCAGATAGAATAGAATGAAACTCCTCTTTTTTTTTTTTGCTTATGTTCTGAGTCACCAAAAAGAAATGATTGGGTACAGTATTTTTTTCCCTAAATATTAAGGTGGTAGATATAAATGAATACTGCTTTGACCTGGTTATAACAGAAATATGTCATATCCATGTCACTGAATGCTATATATTGGTTTTATAAATATACCAGTTACATGAGAAGCAATACATACCTCCTTTTTCTTAATTTTCATTCTTGAAGTCATTCCATAAGGGTCCATATTTAAACATTTGCATAAAAGCTGCAGAACTTTTTTTCCTGGGCATCCACAGGGGACACGCATTCATCTAGATTTCGTTCATTTTGCAACCATTTGCATGATTGACTGAAAAGGGAATGTTATTTTTATAATAAAAGCATTTTGCAATTTTTTTTGTTCCATTTATTTTAAAGGGGCCTGGACTATTCTGGTCTATTGAAGACATGTCACCTGGATATGATTGCTAGAGTATCAAAGTTAGTTGTAGCTTTCTGCTACGAGGCAAACTAAAATTTATAGTAGATAATGTCTGTTTTGGCATTCAGACTGCATGGATGCTTTCAGTTCGTGTATATTGTGTATTCTTTAACTCCATCCTAAGTTCAAGGCACCATGCTATATCTTCAGGAAAACAAACAAACAAATAAAAAGCAAGTAGATTTCAATATTAAGTTTACTTCTTTTATTATCTTTCTGTGTTTTTGCTATTTAGCTCTCTCACCCATTGTGTACCTGGCTTTCAAAGCATATAGACTTATTAAGCTGCCTTCTATTTTATCACGGACTACTGTTCCACTGGTCTTAGTCTTAATGTAGGATCTCTGGTAGGGTCCTTTACAGGCTTCTGGTCAAAAGGGCCCATTGGACATATGTTCCCCCACTTTGTTGCTCCCAAACCTGATCTGGAGCCACATGGATATTATAAGGGCAAGTCTGGGTGAAGCTGTATTGAGCACAGAGTCAATTTTCTCAAGCTTCCAATTACCAATATAAGCAACAATGTCTTGCTCTTGGACGAGCGGCAAAGGAACAGGAAAAGGATGGAATCTTTTCCCCCCAGTATTTACAAGTAGTTATAGTGCTATAAAAACAAAGGGAAACAAACTTTTTATGTAATAATAGGGCAAGATGGGCTACGTTTTGGAAATTTAGAAGATGGCCTATTGTAATTTTGCTTAGATAGCCCATTCTCTTTAATGGAATTTATTCTTGGGTAAAGGTGGTCAAGATTGAAAAATGCCTGCCCAGTAAGAATATATTTAAAATGGGGATGGAGGAGGATTGAGAGGAGATGCAAACTACTACATTATATTCTAGTACAATAACAAAAGTAGGATAAAATGAAAAGATAAATGATTGAATAACTGAACCAATTGCATGTTCAGAGCCAGTCTCATTTGCTCAATTAGGACTAGTAGACATTTGAATATTAACTCTAATTATGTGTTGCTGAAAAGAAATATAAAGCTATATACTACAATTATTGTTACTGTTCTGATATTTAAATTGTTTGAATATAAATTGTTATATTGCAGAGGAGAAATATTCCAAAGGAGATTTTTCAGTGTTGTCTAATTTGTATTCCTTGATCAATTTGCTGCTGTTTTGTTTTTTTTTTAACAATAAAATGGCTCATATACTTTAAGACAGGAAATCAAGCAAAAATCTATTTGCTGGCCAGAATTAGGGGAATTATTTGATAAGTGATATGTTGATATTAGTATTCATAATTAGTATATAAAATACACAACAGAATCCATTAGTTCATAACTGTTCAAAGAACCAGACATACATACTATAAAGCACAAGAGAAAAGGAAGACAAAAGCTGAAGACGAAACTATTCATCTTGCTGTAACGGTAGAGAATGCCTGAACAAGAAAGATGTTCAAGAGAAGTCTAAATGATGTAGCAGCAGGAGCCCCACATATGTCCAAGGAAAGACTATTCTAGACTGAAAATGACACAATAGAGAAAAGCTGTCATAAGTCATTATGAGGTGGCCTCCTGTGGCTCTTCACACATGCAGAAGGTCCCTCATTGACTGTCACACATGAAATATAATGGGGAAGGAGGCCCCTTGGGTATTTAAAGTCCCCAGTTGCTTAGGATTTTACATGTCAAAAGGAAAATCTTGAATGTAGTTCAATAGCTAAAGGTCAATGTTTGACGCTAATTAAGCAATGATACATGAGATGACCTAATCACGGAAATGCTGCAATTAAGAACTTATACAGTATATTTAAGTTCTGGCATTCTCATGATTGGGTCATCCCATCCATATTATCATTCACCCCCCTCTTTCTCCTTCCTGCAGATGCCCATGCTACTAACCATGCTGTCCAGACCACTGTCTACAAAACACAAATATGAATATATTTAATTATCTGAGGAATTCAAAGTGTCTCTTTCTTCATATAAGAACATTTGCTGGAATCAAACTTGAAAACTCTTGATCCAGGAAATTCCTGGCCAATTTGGGGCCTGCTATAGATGTTGTTCTCCTTCTCTTTAAGCTTCCAGCTGATATGAGAAGTGTGTGTGAAACCTAAAGCAGGATTATGCATAGCTTTTTTCTTTGTCCCAGGAATTTTGAGTATCACCTAACCCAGTGTTGGATTCATGATGTTCCTGGATTCATTCCTATTTGGCAGGAGGATCCCAGAAATCTTTACTCTAATGAAATAAAGACTGAAATGGTAGCAGGAATCCATAGATTCTAAGCAGGTCCCAACAAGCTATTTTTGTTTCTGATTTCCTATTGTTAAGTGATAGCACAGCGGTTCTCAACCTATGGGTCGCGACCCCATTTGGGGTTGAATGACCATTTCGCGGGTGTCGCCGGACACTGCGGTCCGCCATTTTTTTTTTGGTCGGCCATTTTTTTTGGGTTGGCCATTATTTCCTATCGCGATGCGGGCCGTCGCACCGTGCATGCGCAATGCGCCGTGCCACGCATGTGCGGTGCAGGCCCGCCATTTTTTTTGGTCAGCCATTTTTTTTGGGTCGGCCATTTTTTTCCTATCGCGATGCGGGCCGTCACGCCGCGCATGCGCATGCGCGGTGCGGGCCCACCATTTTTTTTTGGGTCGGCCATTTTTTTTTGGTCGGCCATTTTTTCTATCGCGATGTGGGCCGTCGCGCTGCACATGCGCGATGCGCCACGCATGCGCATGCGCAGTGCGGGCCCGCCATTTTTTTTGCACGATGTGGGCCAGGGTCGAGCCCCGGAAAAGGTTGAGAACCGCTGTGATAGCAGCATCATTGAGAGGAAGGTGGAAACAGTGATGGTTCCCAGTGCCAAGATAAAAATGTGCCATGTATCTGGTATTTGGATAGATATTTATGCAGCTATACAGCCCTCCTGATCCCTTGCCAGTTTGTCCTTTTCGTTTAAAAGACTGACCCTCCGTGAATATTTTTGAAATCTAGCTGGAGCTGTATAGAGAAACTGTGTTGCTGATTATTGCTGTGGAAAATCTGTCAGAGATTTAACCTTCCTTGTGTCACTGCTATTTTCAGGAGGCAGAAAAATTCTTTGCTTCTGGGTTCTTGTATGCCTTTGCAGAAACAAGAAGGCGATTTCATCTTATTTTCCTGCTGCCTTAGGTAGGCCAATGAAGTAGGGAACAATCCATTTATTTCTGCAGAGATTAGATTAAGACTAGGAATATGCATACTTTGGAAGATAGAATCATTTATTCCTGACGGTATCAGCATTCGCCCTGACACTGTGAATTCTGGAAATCCACTTAAGACAGCCAAAAAATTGAAATACAAGAACATAAGATTTCAAAAATTGAAATACAAGAACATAGGATTCAATCGATTGAAGTTTATTTAACTATATTAGTTAATTTCCATAACCAGTATAAATTATAGCCAATTTGTTCTTGACCTACTATGTTGTGCCAAAACCATCCATCTAATTACATTTTTTCCTTATTTGAATTAATGCAACTTTTAAATTTAATATGACAAATAAAATTACTTTAACAGAGAAAACAAGTTACCATACGTGTTTAATGTATTCCTATAGTAATAGCTTGTCGTTGTCAGTTTTTTCCCTAACAGCATCAGAATTTTTGGAAATATTGCATCAATGAATCCTTTGGTGGCAGTCTAAAGGGAAGTAAACTTGAAAGCAAGGAGAGAAAACTGTTGCTCTGTGATCCCTGATCATGCCAATAGCCAGGTTTTGTTCAACGATCTCTGGGAGGGGCTTGCAGAGAGAAGCGCTTCTTCGGCAGCAGGACGTAGTGCTCTTAAATCCAAGCATGATTTCTTTACAATAGCTAGCAATTCCCAGCCTGAAATATTTATCTTCAAGAAATATTGGGAAAGCAACTATCAGAATTTCCAGACATCTGATTGAGTGGCAATGGAGATGGCTGATCTGACTGACTTTCAATATATTATTGTTTAATTAATAAAGTTAAGGGTTCTTTGAAAAGTTCCATTTGTTCTAGGCTTTTCCCCATAAAAAGTACTGCAATATTTCTTTCGTGACATGTGTTGATAGGATTGGGAGCATAAAGGCTGAAAAGCATGAATGGGGAATGTTCATAGATTTCTCATCAGTTTGTCTAGCTCTGGCAGCAGTTATTTTTCTTGCTTTTCCAAAAGTTTAATCTGATTTATCTGCAAGGAACAAGCTCAATAGCAGTTCCTAAAGAAATTCATTAAAACAGATCCAACCTTCTGTGTTAAGGACAATTGTTTTCTATTGATCTTGATGATATCAGCCAGGTTTTTGCAATAACACTGGCGAAGAGAGCAAAAAAAAAAACACTTGAAAAACAAGAACAAATGCAAATGACGGATGTTATACCATTCACTGCAGATCTCACAAAGCACACTATTTTTAAACATAAACACTGATTTATTTTAAATAGTGAAGTATATTACTAAGTATGTGATTCTGTTGTGTGTGTGGGGGGGGGAAGGGAGACAATTATAAGTAGGGAAATTTCAGAAGAACCTGCTGATCTTGCAGGAAAAAAAGATAAATCTGTTTGTCCTCTTCCACACTGGTAACCTAGGCAAAAATAAAGTTCAGTATTTAAAATATAATAGTGGTTATTACATAAAAAATGAAACAGTTTGTTATTGCAGCATTAAATTCTGTCTTCTAGTTGCTAAGACAGAGATGAGCTGTGAATTATAATGAGTCTGTACGTATTTGAAGTCATTTTATTGTTACTGCCCAATATACCTTCAAGCTTTATTAAATATTCCGGGTAGATAAGCTCATTTAGCTGGATCATGCAAATTTGACAAGTAATACAGTATTCCTACTATTAGTCAGGAAACTGGGATAGAGAAATAGTCCCTGGCCACGCCTTTATAGTAAATTATTTGTGGAAGAACATTTATCTTTACCCATATCTTTTTAATTTTCTTAGTATGGCATTGAGTTATACCATTTTACAACATCCCATAGGAGCTTTTGGATAATCTTGGCTTTTCAGAAAGAAGCTTTAGGCTGTACATGACAATAAGAACAGAAAGCTTCTATTAAATTCATCTTCTATTTGAAATGTAAGAATTAATGGCAGGTTTTGTTTTGCCAGAGAAAGGTTGGAAATGCTCATTGAACATATAAAGAAATTCACATATGCTTTGTAATTGTTTTCATTAAAAATAATCTTTCCCAAATAGTAAATCATGCAAAAATCTCATTGCATTAAAACATGCCAGTAATAGAATTGCATTGTCCGTTTCTTCTTGGTTGTCATTTATCTAGTCCAATTCCATGCATGCAGAGAGTTTGGAAGAGAGACATGTGACTATGTATATGCATATTTTGTACAACTGCGATCCTATACCTACATTCACAAGTGAGCTCAGCAGGTGTTATTTTTGAGTATAGATAATACTGTACTAGATAATGCAGCCTTTTTCACTCAGGCTACTCATATTATTACTAACTTTCATTCCCCATAGAATTTGAGATGTACATTTGGATTTCTGACGTGCAGGTGGTATGGAGATAGTAACAGAATTCAAAACAAGGTTACTAAAGGAGTGGAAGGTGTTTAGCCAATCACCTACAGCAGAGGTCTTCAACCTTTTGGACATCAGGGACCGGTTCTGGGGAGAGAGGTTTTTCCACAGACCAGAGGGGGTGTGGTTTTGTGTGCTGCCTGCATCCCACGGATGGGGCTTTGCTTGTTTGTGCGGCCCGGTTGATGGCATGCCATAGCCAGGTACTGATCCCCGGACCAGGGATTAGGGACCCCTGACCTATAGGATTGAAGGAAAAGATGACCGCAAGACAAACTGCACTGGCATAATGTTCAGCCAGTCACCAAAGGCTGCACCTTTTGCTCTGCAAACCTGCCTCTTCTGATGAATCTGTGGGATGGATTTTGGTCAAGGAATTTAGTAGGGCATTTACCATTTGGAGTATACATTTCCATAACTTAACCCCCACACACAGTTGTAGGTACTTTGTCTTGTGCTAGTCCTACTTAGCAACTGAAATAGTTGGTGTTCAAGAAATGACTCAATCTTTTCTTTATGGCCTCCCCATCAAGTCTGGCTTTGATAGGAAATAACAGAAGGATTAAGGATGAATATTTTGTAATATTCTTTTTATTTAGTAATGAATATTTTGTAATATTCTTTGTAATATGTCCTTTGTGTACAGAGCAATGCTCGCCTCCAAATTATAGTGCTGATTAGAAATTAATCACAGCCATTCGCTTTTATGAGCAAAAGCAATTAAATGCAGATGCCAAATTCATTTGATTTGTTGCTGAAACTATTCTGTCCTTTTATTAAGTCTAGTTTCTAAGATGGTAAGTGTCTGGTCTTGAGACTATATCCCATTTATTTTATCTTGGAGACATCAATCAGGGAAGTAAACAACTAGAATTCCTTCTATTTACTTCTATTTCAGTAGTTCTGTAGAAAGTTCTTTGTTTCATAGGCTGTGTTCCAGATGAGCGTATAAATCTACATTTTAGTTGTGCTACTTCAGGTTATAGTTAGGAATCCACATGGCTATATAATCCTGCATATAAAAACCTCTGTAATCTACATATGGAAAACAAATTTGCAGGAAACAAATCGTCCCCAAAGAGTTATTTATAGGCAGGGATTTTGGACTGAGGAAGTTTCAGACAAATGTATTTACAGTGAAAATTCAAACATGGTCCTACAGCGATATTTGGGTATTGTTTTATCAATTATGAGGCCTTATGTCATGCTAGGCTGGAATATAACAGAAATGGTGAATGCGTACTGTCCAAGACTAAAATGTATTCACTTGGTGGTTAAAAATGTTTGTACCTTGCTCAGCAAAGTCCACTCTTTAGATCAGGGGTGTCAAACTCGCAATGTCACGTGACGTGTTGCAACGTATCGCTACTTTTTTTGCCATTGCCAGCGATGGGGTGGGTGCGGTTTTACTATGATGCATCTGGCCCATGGGCCAGCAGTTTGACACCCCTACTTTAGATTACTTCTAGTCATTTTAGAGCAAGTGCAGGTTCTGCTTTTTTCAGATCAATCAGAGTGTTGATTCATTGGTTGCAATGGGAATTGACTGATTGGCTTGTCATTTGAGCTGTGTCAGGGGCTGACAGATTGGCTAATAGTCACTTAACTGGCTTTCACGCCTAAGGTAGAACTAGAGTTCACAGTCTCCTAGTTTCTAGTCTGGTGTTTTAACCACTAGACCAAACTGGCTCTCTCAATGTTTAAATGTATGGTTTACTTTATCCTAAACATTTAATTCCTTATAATACAAAACATCTGACTAGCTTAAGATCCAAGTTTAAGATTTATTTTATTTATTTATTAATTTGACTTCTATGCCGCCCTATTCCGGAGAACTCAGGGCGGCTCACAACATAATAGAAATCAGAGTAAAATACATGAATATAAAAACCCCTAAGTTAAAAAAGAAAAACCAATCATTCCACAAACATACACACAAATATACACTGGCTAGGGGCAAGATGTTAGCTGCCCCAGGCCTGCCGGCAAAGGTATGTTTTAAGCAGTTTACGAAAGGCGGAGAGGGTGGGGGCGACACGGATCTCCAGGGGAAGTTGGTTCCAGAGGGCCGGGGCCGCAACAGAGAAGGCTCTTCCCCTAGGCCCCGCCAGGCGACACTGTCTGGCTGACGGGACCTGGAGAAGGCCGACTCTGTGGGCCCTAACCGGCCGCTGGGATTCATGAGGCAGCAGACGGTCCCGTAAATAACCTGGTCCGATGCCATGTAGGGCTTTATAGGTCATAACCAACACTTTGAATTGGATTCGGAGACCAATTGGCAGCCAATGCAGCTCGCGGAGTGATGCCGAAATGTGGGCATTTCTGGGCAAGCCCAAAACTGCTCGCGCGGCTGCATTCTGCATTACCTGAAGTCTCCGAACATTTTTCAAAGGTAGCCCCATGTAGAGAGCATTGCAGTAGTCGAGCCTCGAGGTGATAAGGGCATGAGTGACTGTGAGAAGAGACTCCCGGTCCAAATAGGGCCGCAACTGGTGCACCAGGAGAACCTGGGCAAATGTCCTCCTCGCCACAGCCGAAAAATGATGTTCCAAATTTAGCTGTGGATCGAGGAGGATGCCCAAGTTGCGGACCTTCTCCGAGGGGGTCAAAAGCTCCCCCCCAGGCTAATGGACGGATAGATTGAGTTATCTTTGGGGGGCAAAACCCATAGCCACTCCGTCTTGTTGGGGTTGAGCTTGAGCCTGTTGGCACCCATCCAAACCCTAACAGCCTCCAGACATCGGCATATCACTTCCGCTGCTTCACTGAAATGACACGGGGTGGAGATGTAAAGCTGGGTATCATCAGCATACTGATGATATCTCACTCCGTGTTGTCGGATGATCTCACCCAGCGGTTTCATGTAGATATTAAACAGCAGAGGGGAGAGGACCGATCCCTGAGGGACCCCACAAGGGAGGAACCTAGGGGTCGACCTCTGACCCTCCGCCAACACCGACTGCGACCGACCAGTGAGGTAGGAGGTGAACCACTGCAAAACAGTGCCCCCAACCCCCAACCCCTCCAGTCGGCGCAGAAGGATACCATGGTCGATGGTATCGAAAGCTGCTGAGAGGTCAAGTAGCACCAGGATAGTGGAGAATCCCCTATCCCGGGCCCGCCAGAGATCATCCATCAGCGCGACCAAAGCAGTTTCCATGGAGTAGCCGAGCCTGAATCCTGACTGTTAAGGGCCCAGATAATCGGCCTCATCCAAGGACCGTTGGAGCTGGAGTGACACCACCTTCTCAACAACCTTCCCTATGAAGGGAAGATTGGAGACAGGATGGTAGTTGTTTAATACAGCTGGGTCCAGGGAAGGCTTCTTGAGGAGGAGGCGCACAATTGCCTCCTTGCAGGAAGCCAGAAAGAACCCCTCCCTCAAAGAGGCGTTAACAATCTCCTGAATCCAACCCCGCATCACCTCCCTGCTGGCCGAAACCAGCCAGGAGGGGCACGGGTCCAATAAACAGGTGGCGGAACTCACAGCTCCAATGGCCTTGTCACTTCATCGGGTGCCACAGGGTCAAACTCCGTCCACACAACAGGATCAAGACGAGTCCCTGTCATCTCGACTGACTCATTGTCAGCCGACACTGCATTCCAATTGGAGTCAAGATCCATCCGAATCTGGGCGATTTTATCCGCGAAAAACTTATTAAAATCCTCAGCACTACCCTGCAAGGGTGCATCAACCCCCCCGATTAAGGAGGGAGCGAGTCACCCTAAACAGGGCGGCTGGGCGGGATTCCGCAGATGCGATCAAGGTGGAATGATACGCGCATCTTGCCGCCTTGAGCACCACCTGATAAGTCTTAATATAAGATCTTAATAGTGTTCGGTCAGATACAGATTTACTTTTCCTCCATCGCTTCTCTAGGCGTCTCTTCTGCCGCTTCATCCCCCTGAGTTCCTCAGTAAACCAAGGAGATCTCCTGGGTCTGCTACCACAGAGAGGTCGCAGCGGCGCGATCCGGTCAAGAGCCCCCTTCGCAGCCATATTCCAGGCCGTAACCAGGGACTCTGCCGAACCGAGAATGAGAGAATCCGGTATTTCCCCAAGATAGTAAGAATGTTGCTCCATAGTGCTCACTCTGGACTCCTAAGCCTGCAGACTTCTGGAAAGACCCTTTTTTCATTCCTCTCAGGATCTTTATCCTAAGTGGTGTCAATTGGTACAGAAAGCGATAATGTACAACAGCAACAATAGCATAGATTTATTAAGTGAAGGCTTGAATACAGTTATCTCATTAGTGCATTTCTCAATTCCAGCACCACTAATTAGAAACACATCACTGGCCAACATGTTTTCCCTGGTAATATAACCAAAGAGCTTATCTAAATTAGTAGTGAGATAACTACCAAAAGTTGTCATGCAGTTCCATGATTCCAGAATGATATCCTAATGTGGAAAATGAAAGAAATGGCTGGCAAAAATATCAAAGAGTATAGTGCACCCTTACATTCTACTCTCTACCCTTTAAGGTAGACCAGACTAGGAAAGTCATGCATGCTATTATTATTAGTTTTATTATAAGTTTACTGCAAGTCTGAATGTATTTTCCCTCTTTCTCCCCTTATTTTTGTAATAATTTGTCTGAAATGCTTTCTCAGATTACAATTATGTCCAGGACTCAGATTTCTTTATTGTTCTGGTTGCAGCTCTTCCTCCTGTTCCTTTAAAGTTGTTCCCTCTGTCCATGACAGCTGCATACACACACACATATACACACAATTTATTCTACTCTTTGCCTCTTACTTTATAACCTAAAAGAATTGACCACCTGGAATTTGACCAGCTGATTTTTATAAACCTTATCGTGGAATATCGTTACAGTTTAAAAGGAAGAACTCTAGCTTTTCTTAGGCCACTGGTGGCGAACCTAAGGCACGTGCGCCAGAGATGGCACTCAGAACCTCCCCCCACAGCCCCCTCCTCACCAGCAGCCCATCTGGAGTAGA
This sequence comes from Bothrops alternatus, assembly GCA_034064705.1. Classification (NCBI taxonomy): domain Eukaryota; kingdom Metazoa; phylum Chordata; class Lepidosauria; order Squamata; family Viperidae; genus Bothrops; species Bothrops alternatus. The sequence goes on from JARGCV010000068.1 coordinate 5,346,667, forward strand.
GTTACTCCTGGGCACAGCCCGCGTGGAGCAGTGCAGCCAAGGACATGGCAGCCGGGCAGCGGGGACAAGATTCTGCCCTTGCACTCCATCGCATGCAGATGATGCTGCAGAGTATGGGCGGAGGGCGTGGCCACCATGACATTGCTGGGCCGCCTGGGCAATCTGCTGTGGCAGGCTGTGGAGGTGGTGGGTGGCCCTGTGGGTGGGGGCAAGCCGGGGCGGTTTTGGGACACTCAGTCTCTAAAAGGTTCGCCATCACTGTCTTAGGCAATCCTTGATTGTGAAATTCACGGCTGGTTCTTTATACTTTTATTCATCATTCATAGAGTACTTCAATTTTTGATTCATTATTGTTTTAGTCTGTCCTAGCCTGCTGTACTGTATCCATGCATCTGTGTGTCCAAATGGACTTATCTACTTGGACAAGGTCCTAGATTTTGATATGTCCAAAGTATTTTTCCAACTCTACCCTTCCTGATTTCTTTCTTCTTGTGGTTGTTTCTTTGTGTGTGAGGCAGGGGACAAATGCCTATATCATCCTTCCAGCACCTGGTTTCTTCCGTCAAGGCCCTGCCATTGTCCATAAATTTCAGAGCTGCAAAGACAAAAATATGTGAGATTATAAATTCTACCTTTAAGAAAGAGATTTGCACTGGCTTGAACCAATTCTTAAAGGGAAATCAATCTGTCTCGCTGAAAATATGTTCACTAAAATAGACTTTGGACCATTGTCAAGTTTTGCTCTTAACCTCAGCAACTTTAAGAGGTGTAGACTTGAACTCCCCACTTTTACAGCAGGCATGGCTAACATTGAGGAATACTGCTGTAAAACATGGATATATTACTCTCCTACTGATGTATTTTTATTCACACAATAAAAGTAGTTACACTTGGAAAATTACATTTGGCTTATAATTGCAGTTGTGATAAGAGAGTACCAAAAATGATGTTGAGGTCTGTTTTTATAATAATAATAATAATGATGATGATGATGATTATGATGATGATGATGAAGAAGAAGAAGAAGTTGGAAGGGACCTTGGAGATCATTTAGTCCATTCCCCTGCTCAGGCAGGAAACCCTAAACCATTTCAGACAAATGGCTGTCCAGTCTCTTCTTAAAAACTTCCAGTGTTGGAGCATTCACTGCTTCTGGAGGCAGGTTGTTCCACTGCTTAATTGTTCTCACTGTCAGGAAGTTTCTCCTTAGTTCTAGGTTGCCTCTCTCTTTGGTTAATTTCCATCCATTGCCTCTTGTCCTGCCTTCGGGTGCTTTGGAGAATAGCTTGACTCCCTCTTCTTTGTGGCAGCCCCTGAGATATTAGAACACTACTATCATGTCAGTCCTCATCCTTCTCTTCATTAGACTAGACATTCCCAATTCCAGCAACCGTTCCTTATATGTTTTAGCCTCCAGTTTCCTAATCATCTTTGTTGCTCTTCTCTGTACTCTTTCTAGAGTCTCAACATCTTTTTTACATCGTGATGACCAAAACTGGATGTAGTATTCCAAGTGTGGCCTTACCAAGGCATTGTAAAGTGGTATTAATACTTCACGTGATCTTGATTCTATCCCTCTGTTAATGCAGCCTAGCACTGTGTTAGCATTTTTGGCAGCTGCAGCACACTGCTGGCTCATATTTAGGTGATTGTCCACTAGGACTCCGAGATCCCTCTCACAGTTACTACTGTTGAGCAAGGTACCACCTATACTATACCTGTATATTTGGTTTTTCTTGCCTAAATGTAGAACCTTACTTTTTTCATCATTGAATTTCATTTTTTTTAGATAGCACTCAGTGTTCAAGTCTGTCCAGATCCTCCTGTATCCTAAGTCTGTCTTCTGGATTGTTGGCTATTCCTGCCAGCTTGGTGTCGTCTGCAAATTTGATGAGTTCCCCACCTATCCCCTAATTTTGTCTTGGTTACTTTTACCTCCTGGGGCAGCAAATTTGATCAGTACTGAGACAATGATGAACAACTCAAATGTTTGCTAATATTGCAGTTGTACATAAGACAAAGGTTGAAGACTTACACATGGAAGTGGTATTTGTCAGCCAGAGCAAATACAGGGATGCCTGGTAGCCTCAATTAATGAGTGCTAAAATTTTGCCCACTTCCATTTTTGAATGCATTTTTGAGAGGAAGTGATAACATACCTGAAGATGCTCTTTCTTTTGTGTGTGCATGTGCATTATTTTATTTTATATCCCAAGTTTCCATTCAAGCAGATACTCAAGATGGCTAGCAATGGTTAAAAACAATGATGCAAGTATAAGCAGTTTATTTATAGAACAAATAAGTTATATGTCTGTCTCGCTATGAATATATTTCTTCCATTTGACCAGAGATAATATACAGGAGATAATTTTATGGAACCATCACGTAATCAAACATGCATGTTTGAATTCAGATGGGCCCCAGATTATGCAACGGTGTCATAAAATTGAGAGCCAGCATGGTGGAGCCATTAAGGCGCTGGACTAGGAGTGGGGAAAGCCAAGTTTTAGTTCTTCCTTAGATGTGGAAGACAATTGGATGACTCTGAAGTGAACCCTGCAACTATGCAGAACAAACGCTAACAAATAATAATAGTGTCATAAAGTTAAGCAGAGGTCAAAAGGTCCTACTGTTTCAATCTTGTTTTTGCTGTTTTGCAATTCTCACTCACTCCTTCCCCCCATAAATTGTCTGCATGAGAGCTGTGGTTTACAAACTTAATTGATTTCAGATTGGCTGCAAAATGTAACATTCCAGAATTTCTTAGATGTGAACTGAGAATTATGTGGTATGTTCCTTCGTGTGGCCTGTGTTTTGGAAGGAAAACATATGTCACCAGCTGCAGATGCTCACAGAGAAAGGCAGGTACACTGCCAAGCAATTGGTAGTAAAAGTAATTGGCAAAATGTCTTTGTATTCAAACCATGTTAGATTGCAAATGGGGCTTCCTTGAAGACCTATGGAGCTCAGGCATGCTGTAAGAACCTTCTTCTCACCAGTCACAGCAAACTCTACAAAACTGCCAATGAACCGTTAGCCTCCTTCCGTTGGCATCAGGCAGCTTTCCACCATCTTGCATTTGCATTGTTTCAGTGTATCTTCTCATTTCCTGGCTTGATTTATAGTTCTTTATGGTTCTTATAATATTTCTTAAATGTTGAAATTAATCAGTTTTGCTTCTTTTTTGCACATTTACTTTCAAAAGGATCTTTTATTTTTGAACTTGGGTGAGAGTACTTTTTAACAGTTAAAACAAGTTATGCATACTTCATACCTCAATAATTGTATTACTTGTGTTAATTGTCACAAAATTCTTCTTCCAGCTACCCAGTATTTTTGTCCAATAAGCTAGATAGATAATTATAACAATAATAACTGGATGGATGAATGGATGGACAGATAGATGGATAGATAAGACTTTTATTATAGCCATAGACAAAAAGAAAATAAAGACCACCATTGTAAAATACTGCAAAACTATTAGGAGATACAGCTCATAGTAGGACGGAATTTACACACAATTTGTCAACATTTCAAGACACAAAATAGGTAATATCAGTAAAATAAGTCAGCCTGCCATGGGAATTTGGAGATACAGCTCATAGTAGGACGGAATTTACACACAATTTGTCAACATTTCAAGACACAAAATAGGTAATATCAGTAAAATAAGTCAGCCTGCCATGGGAATTTGGGGATGAAAGGGGAGAACACTGGCAAAAGAGTGTCCCTATAGAACTGACAGGAGAATAAAACCTGGACTGTAGTTCCTATTGCACCTGCCTTGTAGGGACACCAAAGGGAGTTTCCTGTACCTCCCTACCAACATTTTTGTGAGGAGAGACTTGGCATGAACCAAGGATAAAGCTCTTCTGAATTTCAGAAATGTGATCTAGTCCAAATAATTGGCTAGTTTGAAATTGGAAACTGGTTGTTAGTGAAGACATCACAGGATCAAGCTGCATAGTCCAATTGTCTTCTACATCTAGAATCCTTTGCTTCAAATCTGAGTTGGCTTCCTCTAGCCATATAAGGCTATGCTTAGATTTGAAAGTTTCTGGTGTATAACTCATACCTCTACCCACTGTACTTAAAGGAGAAGGAGACATGAGTGAGATCATTGCTATGATCTGATATGTGGAATAATAATACAGGCTAATTAACAAGATAGTTGTGGGGATAACCATAAGTAGTGTAATTTAGATAATATATTGCGTAAACACACTAAACATATTTCTGTTATTGTGTTGCAGATACCGGTAGTTGGTAAGTACTAGCTGTTTTCCACAGAAATCAAAGTGTTCTTGTGGAATCTCCCTTGGTCCAGGCTCAATAGGCCTTGACTGCTGTTGTTGCTACCAATCTTTGACTTCAGGGTAGTAGTATCAGTGTCCCTTCAGCTGAACTCTTGCTGCCTCACTTCTTTTTCTGGCAAGAAGAAAGGCCTTCTTAAAAGTAATTCTAAAAGTGCTACTTTAGTGGTTCCATATAATAGTCCCATTGCAGAGACTTGTAAATATCTTTGAAGAAATCTCTTACCTTGTTATGTTTATTATAGTTTGCAATTTAAAATCCAATAGATCACATCAGTTCAGACTTGCTGACTTTATCATGTGAGTGAACTGTTAAATATTGATTTGCAAACATTTTCAGGATGTTTATGGTAGTTTGGATTGGTCTGTAGTGTTCTAATCCTGACTGGCTATTCTATTTGTAGCACATTTCACAGGTTGCTTGCCTCCCCAGTTGGTGGCTAATTTAATATTTTTTCCCTTTGTTTTAGGCCACAGCCAGATGGTTGCATTAAAATGCAATCTGGCAGTCCTTGTGACGAGAGAAAAATATGCTGGCAGAAAACGCGTTGTTCCAACTCCCAAGTTTTATTCTTTTCATTAATGAGGCCAGTGAGTTGTCCTGGGACAAATTAAGGGCAGCAATCAGTAAATTATCTTGGTTTTGCTTCTTTAAAGTGTGGTGAAGTGGGGCTGGGCAAGTGTAGGCATGTCCTTTCATAATATCAGGTTTAGCCATCAGTCAAGTTGCCCAACTAGCAAGACTAGGAGAGAGTGCTAAACCCATATCCAAAAATACAAGCCTCACTGACAGTTCTAGGCATGAAGAAATGATGAAGTGAGAGGGAGTCATTAATTTATAACAAGCTCTATCCTCAACTCTTCTGCAGGGGAATGACAGTGCTACCAGTAGCAATGAGTGGCCACAGCTAGAAGCCCCAGAAGTAACCTACAAAGTAGATAGAATGACAGCCAGCAGAACATGTCTGTTTTTCTTGGTTTCAACCAACCTTCTGTGCAGGTATATCACTCTCTGAAATGTTTAAATTCTAAAATGTTAAAAAATCAAGTCTAGCAATCTTTTAAAAGAGTGCTAAACCCTCTAGCTGACAAGAGCTTAGAAAGTGCCAGTCAAGCCTTACATGGGCAGATCCCCCTCTGTTGGCAGGTGTCTGGTTTCTCCTATAGGCTGTCAAGACAGTGCAGGAACTGGAGAGGAGGGGGGCCTTCAGGAGATTAAAGAGCCCTCATGGCGCAATGGTTAGAATGTAATATTGCAGGCTAATTCGATCCTGACTGGCTCAAGGCTGACTCAGTTTTCCATCCTTCCGAGGTCGGTAAAATGAGGACCCAAATTGTTGGGGGCAATGTGCTGACTCTGTAAACTGCTTAGAGAGGGCTGTAAAGCACTGTGAATCGGTATATAAGTCTGAGTGCTATTGCTATTAAAGTGGGGAGTTCTCGTGCCTGACCAGACCATGTCATGGTTAGAAGAATAAGGAAAGGATTACTTTAAATCAGAACAGCAAAAGACAACCTTACACTGCCAGAGCTGTGTCCTAGGGATGAGATAAAGCCAGAGGCATGCATGTGGTACTAAAATTTGATAAATAAAATAAAGCATTATGATGACTTATCACATAAAAACTGAGCACATTTGTGCTGCAGTTAGAGGGACATGAGGCTGAGCCTTTAATCACTCTTTTTTCTGAACAAAATGATACCATCAGGTAATAGTCAGTGGCTGTGTAATGGCATCCCTGCCATTGGTTGGTTAACAATGATAATCAGGTTGATACTAGTGCAAGAATATATTTTTCTGACTATGTACTTTCCTTCACTCTATTATTGTGTTCCCCCAATGAAAGAGAGAGGGAAGTCTCCCTTGTGCAAGGCAATACATGATTTTTCACTTCTTTGACTACAGGTAAATGCCGTTCCACAGTTTGTACAGTATACCATAGTATATCTTCCAATTTTAGAACAATGAATTTTTCCTTTTTATCGTAATTAATAGTGATTTTCTTTTTTATTTGCTGGTCTACGCCCAAATAAAAACTGATCAATTGATAAAGAGGAAGAAAATACTTCTTCAGTAGAGGGTCAAAAAGAATCTTCCTGGTTTCAGCTCAACTTTGGCTAGGAAGAGTAAGCATGATCACTTAAATATATGTTCAAACTAATTAAAAGAGGCAATTATGCTGAAATGCGTTTCTGATGGTATTCACTAGAGCCACATTGTTAGACAAAACTTGAGAACAAAAATTATTAATTGGTTTATATGTTGAGCTTCAGTCAGGAGGAACCATGTGTACAATAGATACCAAGGTGATATCATACCAGTTCTTAACTTTCCAGATGTCTACAGTATTATTGTATTGAACTGCTGCAGGCATCTTATCTCTTGAAACTGCTGACAAAGCTAATTTTAAAATGGTTTATACTTTGTGCATTATAACTTTTAAAACAAGTTACTAGAGTGCCTGACTCCCCCCCTCCCTTGCTGGTTAATTTTCACATAGGAAAGTAGTAGATTCCTCCTGCCTTGAAAGATGTAGTAGTATTTTCTTTCCTCAAGAAGCTATATCTGGACACTATGTGCTGCCTGATCTCCCACTTCCCTTTTTAGAAGAGAATGTTGAAATGACTCTTGGAGTAATGCTTCAGAGAGTCCCAGAGGAAACAGATTTCAGTCAGGTTTTAGGGACATACCTATTGATTGATCTTTGGCAGAACCAGGATGGTAGTGATGTGACTGTCCTGCTTCTCCTTGATCTCTCAGAATCTTTCAGTGTCATCAGTCTTGATATACGTATTTCTGGACCAAATGTGAGATCAGTTTTAAGTCATAGTTTTGGAACCATTTTCTTTCTTTTCCCAAGGCTGATTCCAATTGGTGTGGACACGGAGAGATGTTAAGCTTGAGGCCCTTGACTTATGAGCCCCCCTTCCGCCCCCAGGCCGTAGGGTTTAGTGTTTTCATCCCTCCTATTTAATATCTACATGAACCTTGGTGGGGAGGGGAGTAACATCTATTAACCCAGGCTCAAATATCAACATAATGAAGATATTCAGTTGTATATCTTAGTTTATATTTATTTCTGAGGAACATACAACTAAATGGAAGGGTCATGAGCAATCGTTTCATATCAGGGTAAGAAAAAAAGCTACTGTGCAAATGTCTTTCCAGGTTCTTGCAACATTGCTGATATAATGTTAAACAAGGACCATAGGAGACATGAAGAAACATTTAAAAAGGCATACTTTTACTGATATGAATTCATTTATTTATTAAAAATATATATGTAGCCGGCCATCTTATATAAGATGAACAGTGGGTAGCAAAAGTAAACTGCCAGCATCCAGCACCTTCCCCCTTGTAGTTTGCTGCATTAATTCTGCTTTTCTGCTTTTTTGATATTAGTATGGATGTCACCTCTGTATTAGTTCATGTGTTAGTGTGGAAATCAGTCCAGGACACAGGCATCTGGATGGGTATATTGATTTGAAGGTACAGGAATGTACAGGTATCAGATAGATAAATAGATAGTCAGCATACATAAATAAACCTAGAAAATGACCGTGGCTATAAGTCTGCTCACTTGGCCAGTTTTCAGGAGTAGAATGTAATTTTTTCTCCTCTTTGCTTCAACATTTACTCCTTCCAGATTGTCAATGTATAAAAATATTGAGGTTCAATACTGTAAATGAATAAAGGTACTTGTGAAACATATTACCGGCTAGCAAAATGTTTGGCATTAGATACTCCTTAAAAGACTTTTAAATGGGCTGTTTAAATGATCTATTGAAGAAAGCACTGTAGAACCATATGAGCAGTTTAAATCTTTTATATTGCCCATTATATTTATCCATCCATGAGAAACACATTGAAAAAAGTAGGTATCTCTCAACTCAGTTTGAGATAAACAATGTTTTCTTTTTGGACGGGGTCTCAGAGGGTCCTAATTTCACTAGCTGTAAATTTTTTAAATCACATGGAAGTGAAATGGTGATAGGAAGACACTGTTGAATTAGTTTGATCCTTGACCTCTTTGTTTTTTGCATTCAAAAGAAGGCCTTGTCCTTAGTTGGGACTCAAGGCAGTGAACATAATTAATACTCTTTCCTCCTTCTATTTTCCCCACAACAACAACCCTATGAGGTGGGCTGGGCTGAGAAAGAATGGCTGACCCATATTCACCCAACCAACTTTTATACTTAAGGTGGGTTTAGAACTCACAGTATCCATAGTTTCTAGCCTGATGCCTTAACCATTAGACCAGACTTTACATTATACTACTGATAGCTGGAATTAATTAATACTACTTGTTTCCCTTAAATAAAACACACATATAGACAGTCCTCGAGTTATAACCACAATTGGGATCAGAATTTCTGTTGCTAAACAAGATAGGGATTTCAATCCATTTTATGACAGTTTTTGCTGTGATTGTTAAGAGAATCACTACAGTTAAGTGAAGTCATTCAGCGAATTCAGCTTCCCCATTGATTTTGCTTGTCGGAAGCCAGCTGGGAAGGTCACAAATGAGGATCACTTGACCCTGGAACGCTGCAACCATCATAAATACACGTTGGTTGCCAAGCATCCGAATTTTGACCACATAACTAAGGGGATGCTGCAACAGTCTTAAATGCGAGGATTGGTCCTAAGTTAACCTTTTTAGTGCTGTTGGAACAAATGGTAGAACAAACGATTAATGGCAAATGAATGGTTGTTAATTTGAGGGCTTTATGTACTATAAAATAGGATAAAGTGTACCTATCTTTTGGATTGTTTGGGAAAGGACGCTCTGGAAATATGTTATTTTATCAAGTGTTCTGGGCAAGTGGTACTGGTTTGTATTAATCTACCCCTACCTGGTCCAGCTGAAACAGATATATCCAAGAGAACAAGAAGTTTGGTACTGGGGCTGAAGCGGTACTTGCCACTTTTTCCCCTCTGTGTAAGGTCATCTTGTTGTGATGAGCTAAATATTTGGGGGTTTAAAACATTTCATGTATATCTCAATCAAAAAGACTTCACTCTGTGAAATCATTTTAGTATTAAATTTTAGCTTTTATGGTTTAAACAAATACATTCTGAACATTTTTTAAGAAGAGGAAATAAAACAAAGCTGAAATGATAGAACATCTGCATTGCATTAGAATTTATATCTATATTTTTAGGTGTTTGTGTGTGTGTGTGTGTGTTTGCGTGTGTGCACTTTCATAAAACAAAAAATCAACAAGATAATTAACGGAATTAAAAGAATCCCAGGTAGCAAATGACAAAGTGTTTTTTTCTGCCTGAGATCTTGGTAAGCCTTTGCAAGTGAAAATAGCCATCACTGGGTTTTCTTCCTTTTTGTAAACTCTGAACTGGTTCACCACCACATGATAAACCATACTTAGGCTTTTTTTGTTTTTAGTCTGCATGATGTGGAAATTGTGATATTATGCTTTGTAAAAAATGTCTTGTATGTTGAGTAAACCAGCCATTTGTTTACATAATAACTAAATATTAAATGTGAAAATTAAATTGCACAATGGAATTAAATATAGGACATGTACTCTTCTGTTGCCTCACAGAGGTGAGATTGCAAATTATAATAATTTATTAAATTTTTATGCCACCTGATTTCCAGTGGCTGTGAGCAGTTTACAAATGGTTAAAAACATTTAAAATAAGAAAACAACACAAAATGAACACAAATAAATATGGCAAAGATAACAAACCCAGATGGGAAGAAAAAAAAAGATAAGGGGGCTTCAATCACCTGCGCCCCAGGCCTGAGTGAAGAGCTAGGAGGAAATGGGGATTTAACTTTTAAGTAAACATGATTAGAATTGAGCTATCAGGCCTCTCTCCTGCAATCCAATTCTATTTTCCAGATGTCTCTAGTTGCTTGTTTCTTTTTTTTTTTGAAAAATATTTTATTGGTTTTATAATTTTAACAATAAGTACTTAAAGCACACCGTGGTGATTGGGTAAACAAAGATTCCAAAATAAAAACACACATAAACAGTTCAACTTAGTACATTCACTTTCATCTTTCTATTTCCCTCAAAAGAAACATAAATTTAATGTATTCCATTTCTATCATAAATTTCTTTTACTACTAAACCTATTTTAAAACTTTATCAATTTCAATTACCATAATCAAATATTATTTTGTATCAACAGATTAACATTTCAAATATCTCTTCCACCTATATTCAAACTCTTGCCCTCTCTCAACCCTCTTTTTGTCATCAATCTTAATTATTTCTTCTTCTACTAATAAATAACTTATAATTATATAGCCATATATGTAAAATCTAAATGTGTTTTTTCTCCCTTAATAAAGCCCATTTTTATTGCTTATGAAAATCTTTGAGTTAATTCATTTCAATTCATTACACAAAGTCCAAATTCCATCCAATTAATTATCATAACTTATCAAATCATATTACTATACACAAAATCTCTTAATTGGTTAAGTTTCACTCTAAATTTAAGTTTCATATTTCCATATCAGACAAGTTTCGAAAAAACAATGAAAAATCATCAAACTAAATTAAACATACATATCTATAATTGCCATTTTCATACTTCTAAGTCTAAATCATTATCCTTAAAACAATCCGTGTATCCAGCATTGCCTAAATTTCTATTACTACTAATCCTGTTTTAAGAGTTTATCCATATGTGTGTGTGTGTATATATATATATATATATATATATGTATGTATGTGTGTGTGTGTGTGTGTGTGTGTGTGTGTGTATATATGTATATATATATATATATATATATGTATATATATATATATGTATATATATATATGTATATATATATGTGTGTGTCAAGTGTTTATTTTTTAGATTGCACCCTATAAACCCAAATATGGGAGGAAGGAATCATTCTTTCCTTTTGCTTGTTTCAGCTCAACCCAGAGCCATCCTGCAAGCACAAATATATATATGTTGTTTAAAATTGTTGACAAAGAAATAAGGGATTTCTGATATAGCTATTTCGAGTTTCTTAACTCTCTTCAGTCAGAACTCACCCTTCCGGGATTCGAACCTGGGCAGTCTGCATGCTAAGCAGATGCTTTAACCTATTGAGCCACAAGTTGAGCCACATATCCTTACTCCCTGACTACTGACAAAGCGGGAGAGAACTTGTGGCTCAATAGGTTAAAGCATCTGCTTAGCATGCAGACTGCCCAGGTTCGAATCCCGGAAGGGTGAGTTCTGACTGAAGAGAGTTAAGAAACTCGAAATAGCTATATCAGAAATCCCTTATTTCTTTGTCAACAATTTTAAACAACATATATATATATTTGTGCTTGCAGGATGGCTCTGGGTTGAGCTGAAACAAGCAAAAGGAAAGAATGATTCCTTCCTCCCATATTTGGGTTTACAGGGTGCAATCTAAAAAATAAACACTTGACACATATCCTTACTCCCTGACTACTGACAAAGCGGGAGAGAACTTGTGGCTCAATAGGTTAAAGCATCTGCTTAGCATGCAGACTGCCCAGGTTCGAATCCCGGAAGGGTGAGTTCTGACTGAAGAGAGTTAAGAAACTCGAAATAGCTATATCAGAAATCCCTTATTTCTTTGTCAACAATTTTAAACAACATATATATATTTGTGCTTGCAGGATGGCTCTGGGTTGAGCTGAAACAAGCAAAAGGAAAGAATGATTCCTTCCTCCCATATTTGGGTTTACAGGGTGCAATCTAAAAAATAAACACTTGACACATATCCTTACTCCCTGACTACTGACAAAGCGGGAGAGAACTTGTGGCTCAATAGGTTAAAGCATCTGCTTAGCATGCAGACTGCCCAGGTTCGAATCCCGGAAGGGTGAGTTCTGACTGAAGAGAGTTAAGAAACTCGAAATAGCTATATCAGAAATCCCTTATTTCTTTGTCAACAATTTTAAACAACATATATATATATATTTGTGCTTGCAGGATGGCTCTGGGTTGAGCTGAAACAAGCAAAAGGAAAGAATGATTCCTTCCTCCCATATTTGGGTTTACAGGGTGCAATCTAAAAAATAAACACTTGACACATATCCTTACTCCCTGACTACTGACAAAGCGGGAGAGAACTTGTGGCTCAATAGGTTAAAGCATCTGCTTAGCATGCAGACTGCCCAGGTTCGAATCCCGGAAGGGTGAGTTCTGACTGAAGAGAGTTAAGAAACTCGAAATAGCTATATCAGAAATCCCTTATTTCTTTGTCAACAATTTTAAACAACATATATATATATTTGTGCTTGCAGGATGGCTCTGGGTTGAGCTGAAACAAGCAAAAGGAAAGAATGATTCCTTCCTCCCATATTTGGGTTTACAGGGTGCAATCTAAAAAATAAACACTTGACACATATCCTTACTCCCTGACTACTGACAAAGCGGGAGAGAACTTGTGGCTCAATAGGTTAAAGCATCTGCTTAGCATGCAGACTGCCCAGGTTCGAATCCCGGAAGGGTGAGTTCTGACTGAAGAGAGTTAAGAAACTCGAAATAGCTATATCAGAAATCCCTTATTTCTTTGTCAACAATTTTAAACAACATATATATATATATTTGTGCTTGCAGGATGGCTCTGGGTTGAGCTGAAACAAGCAAAAGGAAAGAATGATTCCTTCCTCCCATATTTGGGTTTACAGGGTGCAATCTAAAAAATAAACACTTGACACATATCCTTACTCCCTGACTACTGACAAAGCGGGAGAGAACTTGTGGCTCAATAGGTTAAAGCATCTGCTTAGCATGCAGACTGCCCAGGTTCGAATCCCGGAAGGGTGAGTTCTGACTGAAGAGAGTTAAGAAACTCGAAATAGCTATATCAGAAATCCCTTATTTCTTTGTCAACAATTTTAAACATATATATATATATATATATTCTCCTTAATATAATTCATAAAGCCCATTTTTATTGGTTATGATGATCTTTGACTTAATTCATTTCGATTCTTTACACAGACTCCAAACTCCACCCAATTAATTATCATACCTTATCAAATCATATTACTATACCCAAAAATCTCTTAGTTAATTAAATTTCACTCCAAATTTAACTTTCATATTTCTATATCAAACAAATTTCCATATAACAATGAAAAATCATCAAACTAAATTAAACACATATTATCCTTATCCTTAAAACACTCCAAGGCACCAGTATTGCCTTTTAATCCATTAAACAATTCTGAGTCAAATTTCACAGTTCTAAAGCTAAATCATTATCCTTAAAACAATCCATAAAACCAGTATTGCCTTTTAATCCATTAAACAATTTTAGATTTCTTTTTCAATCTAATTCTGGGTTTTCTTCTATAGTAAACAGGCTTCCACAGTAGAACTTCCTTTTCAACCAGTGGATCCATTTTTATTAATTGTAGGATTCTTTGAAAGAATATAGATCTTTCCCTCTGCAATAGAAACCTTTCTGTGTTCTTCTTGGAGCGTTGTTGCTTTATAGTTTGAGATCTTAGTCTTTGCTTCCTCTGATTCTCTAAGTTGCAGATGAAAGGGTTGTCAAGCAAGATAGGTTCCTCTTCTGTCTCTGTAGATTCCTCTTCTGATATATTTGAATTTATATCATAGTCAGATGTAGCCTGGGCATCAGTTTGCAGAGATATAGTAGACTCTCTAAATCTTGATTCTAAAGTACAGCTTTTTATTGTGGCACAAATGTCAACAGTGGCCTCACTGATCTTTTCCAGTATCAGTACATAGTTCAGTTGTAGCTGAGTCTCCATTTTAGATGATAATACTTAAAATACAGTCTCTTTTGTGAAGGCTATATTTAACATAAACAACATCCACCTCCACAGCTTCCACAGCTGCACAGCTTATCGTTCCAAAAATATTTGAAGTTCAGTGTTCCATCTTTGACTTACATTCTCAAACTTTTGCCACTAGATGTCCTCAATGAGTTAAAGTTAATGAGTTAAAGTTAAAAAAGAAAAAAAAATCCGTTCCTCTTTTTTTTTTGTCCTTTGAAATGTAATATATAGGGGAAAAAATACAGTTCTTACCAAGAGAGAGGAAAGAAAAAAAAGCCTTTTCCAACTTTTTTCTTTTTTTTGTGTATCCAAAAAAGATAAATGTAGAAATAAAGTATAGTCTATTTCAATATTTTAAAAACGCCTTTTCCCCCAAACATAGCAGAACACGCTTTTCCAAGCCAGGGAAGTAATTCCAAAGGCTCTTGTAGGTATTCAAATAAACAAAAGATAGAAAGGAAAGTTGCAAAGTTCTCACCCGAGCTCACCACGGGGGCAGTCACACCTTAGATGTTGTATGACTTATGTTCTGAAGCAGCTAGGCGATCGGCCATTTTACTGGCTGATTTTCTCCGTCGGCCCTTTGGAGTTTCGCCCAAATAGCTGGAGGAGCCGCCGCTGCTCCGCCGTTGGATCGCAGCCTCCTCATCGGAAGTCGCACCCTCCAGGGAGACTTTGGACCCATATAAGGGTCCACCGACGGAGGGATATCTAGTCGGCGAGGAGAGAAGTCTCCTCGCCCGACTAGCAACGCCGCGAACCGGAACCGGAAGTCGCTTGTTTCTTGATTAAGAAAGTTTAGTTGAGCATAATAAGAACACAGATTGTCTTAAAGGATGTGGAAAAAATAACCTAGATAAACGTTCTGAAAAATGAATGAGTGGATGGATTGCTGGCTGGATGAATGAATGAATGAATGAATGATTACAGAAGGAAGCTAGATAAAATCACTTATGACTAGGAGCATTTTTGTTAGGAATTTTAGAGACTCACTAGGCTGGTTGTAGATGAGTAATGCTCAGCCCTGAAGATTTCACTTATACAGTGAGAACACAAACGAAAAATAAGGCTTTTTATTCATTTATACACAATACTTACATGCTGCCCATTCCCAGAGGCTCTAGGTACTTAACAAAATATGGTTTCAAAACTGTTAGACCCGAAAATGCATACAAAACCCAAATCCATATTAAAAAAGTGTCACATAATGCTGGCTTTATCTGCATATTATAAATCTCCTTCCTACTGTGTCGGCTGGAAGTTAAATGATTTTATCAATTGCCTCAAGCACAGGAGAGATGAAGCAGATCAGTTCCATTGGAAGAGAGTTCCAGAGAGTGAAGCAGTGATGAACTGCCTCAAAAGAGGCTGATGTCAACAGGGCCTCAAACTAGTCAATCCTATAAAATCTGACTGGACAGGTAGCTGAGTGCCAGAAGACATAGATAACTAGGACAGAAGGTATGTAGAATTTTAAAGATGACAACCAAGACTCAAAACTAAAAGCTCTTTGATAATTAATGGCTCTTTGAAGCAGAGGGGATCAGCCAGTGCTGTATTCTGCACTAGTTGTAGGGTGCAGATATTCTTCAAGGACATGTCTAGGTAACACACATTACAGTAATCCAACTGGGAAATGACTAGGACATGTATGACCAGACACAGAGCCAAGAATAGATGTAATTGTACAAAAGCCCTCCTAGTTGCAATTGTCACCTGCTTTTCAAGTAGAAGCTATGAGTATAGGACAGGGGTCTTCAAACTTGGCCCTTTTATGACTTGTGGACTTCAACTCCCAGAATTCCCCAGTCAGGTATGCTGGCTGAGGAATTCTGGGAGTTGAAGTCCACAAGTCATAGAAGGGCCAAGTTTGAAGACCCTTGGTATAAGATAATTCCCAAATCTGAATCATTTCTTAATCCAATTATTAAGAGATAAAGATGATATTTCCTTGGAATTGTTAGAGAACACTACAAAATACAGATTTCCAGGTTCCAAGTAGAATTTTAGAGTCATTCTTAAATTGGTGCAACTTGTATTGTCCAATGTTTCAAACAGGAGTAAAAAATGTATTAGTTTATCAAAAAAGACAAACGTTTAAAAAGACATTTGCCCTTTGCATTTTCAACAATATTTCAGTATGTTTTTTTTAAAGAGAATAAAACACCTGGACTTTAAAGCACAAATATATATTTTCCAATAAAACACTTGTTTCTTTAAATGGATTGCATAGTAGTGAGAGATAATATTTAATTGAAAATTAAATTTTCAAGTAAGTAGATCTACTTTTTAAAAAGATACCTAGATAGTAATAAAGATAGAGAGATAAAGATATGCTTTACATGCATTATCAGCATAGTCCTCAGACTAATATCATGAGATAAATTAATAGTAATTAGTATTTTTTGTATTTTCTATGTATTTTAGTTAAGTTCCTTCTCCCTTTTCTCCATCTGGTTAGCATCCTTGACTAAAATGCATGAAAAGCTTCTAAGGTGCCCATCTGAGACTTAGTTGCTGTCTCCAATTTTTGGGATATAATATGCAAAGCAGTCAGAAAACATAGCAAAAAAAACAAAACAAAACATAGAATCACAGAGCTGGAGGAGACCTTGGAGGTCTTCTAGTCCAACCCCCTGCCTTATGCTATCCTGTTCAAATAGTTATCTCAGGGAGGAGGCTGATGATACACTAGGTCCTAGCAGAGCCTTTCAACATCTTCATAAATGATGTAGATGAGATGAATAGAAGGTGAACTCATCGTGTTTGCAGAAGACTCCAAATTGGGGGGAATTGCTAACACTTTGGAAGATATTCAGAAGGATCTTGACAGACTTGATCATTGGGCCCTATCCAGCAAGATTTGGTGGTGAGAAAAGTAGGTCCTGCACTTAGGCAGGAAAAATCAAATGCATGGGTACAGAATAGTGCCTGGCTGAACAATAGTAACTGTGGGACAGATCTTGGTGTCCTAGTGGACTACACTTAAATATGCACCAGCAATGTGCTGCAGCTGCCAAAAAGATCCATAGAGAAATAGGATTAAGATCACAAGAAGTGATTGTACTGCTTTATACTACACTGGTAAGACTATACTTGGAATACTGCGTACAGTTCTGGTCACCATGATACAGATACGATGTTGAAACCCTAGAAAGTGTCTAGAGAAGAGCAAAATGATAAGCTAAATCATATGATGAATGGTTGAAGGAGCTTGGTAATGTCTAGCCTATTGAAGAAAAGGTTTAGGGGGGACATGATAACTATCTTCCAGTACTTGAGAGGCTGTCTCCCAGACCAGAGGGAGTTGACTTTTTCTCCAAAGCATCCAGGGATGGGGGTGAGGGAGACAGGACAAGAAATAATGGATGAAAGCTTGTTAAAGAGAAATCCAACCTAAAAATAAGGAGACATTTTGTGACAGTGAGAACAGTTAATCAATGGAATAGCTTGCCTCCTGGAGTTGTAGTGCTCAATCACTGCAGATTTTCAAGAATAGACCGGACAACCATTTGACCGGGATGGTATAAGGTCTCCTGCTTTGAGCAGGGGTTGGACTAGAAGACTTCTGAGGTACCTTCCAGCTCTATGATTTCATGTCCATGGGAGCCTGTATCTGTAGAACTTCTTCTTTGCTGTGCAGGAAGTTAAACAGGGGCAGAATCTTGGGTACTTTTTAAAATGATCATAGACTAAAGAATCCATATCAAATCTGAGTATTGAGATAGATATTGAAGAGAATGCATGCATTCACATTGATGGAGTTGTAGGTAATATATTATTGATAATTTGCTAAAGATGAAACATAACTGGGCCAAAAAAAGAACCCAGCTATAAATCCTTGAATATTTAATTGAGGGTAGTCAGAGATTTAAGACAGTTAAAAAAGTTAGAAGACCAATTGCATCATACAGTGATTGCTGCTTTTTATGCTTCTTCATGGACTCGTCTTCAGAGAAAATAAATTAATATGAATGTGTGAAAAATCAGAATTTGGAAAAGCAAATGAGCTCCAACTAGAATGCAGCTTATTATGGAAAGTCAGCAAAAGTAGGAATACTTAATTTGAAGTGGCATAATTGTGCCTCTCCACATAATACAAGTAATGGTAACCAATTTGGTATGGTGGTTAAGGCACAGGCTAGAAACTAGGGGACTATGAGTTTTAGTCTCCTAGTTCTAGACAACCTGAAACCAGCTGGATAATATTGGGCCAATCACTTTCTCTCAGCCCTAGGAAGGAGGCAATGGCAAACTACTTCTGAAAAACCTTGCCAAGAAAACTGCAGGGGCCAGTTCAGTCAGTCTCCAAGAATTGGACAGGATTGAACAGAAGAAGAAAAATGTAATACGTTGCACTTGTGTTTATGTGGGCGTACTTCCTTCCAGGGTCTGATCCAGATGTGTTCATACATATTGTCTCTGTGTTGATGTTTCCCTTCTCCCTCATGGTGTTTGCATCTGTAACAGATAAGCACTAGGAAGCCCATATTGAGCTCCAGATGCTCCACTTATAATCACATGACCAGGAGGGAGACATAGAAGGGAGCAATTGGCAGCATTCCCAGCTGTTGTCAACTGCCTATCCCATAAGGCTGCCCTGGGCAAATACGGAGAGGCAATAGTTTCCTCTTTTCAGCCCATTTTTAGATTCAATCTTTCATTTGCCTATTTCTCCAACCATCCAAATTTGGACCATGTTGGTTTTGGATGGAAGACAGACAGACGGATGAACAGACAGAATGCACAATTCCTTCACATAATTTATGTCCAATATTCTGATATAAAAATGAATGATAACTGGCCATAAACTGTGTTAGTCACATGACAGCTTCCTCTGATCTAAGTCCAAGTTGTCTTCTGACATTCAGTCATATCTATTAACTTTTCTGATTTCACTGATCCAGTGAAAAAGTGGATCCAGGTTTCATTTAAGATGGGATGGAAAGGCAAAGGGATGACAACGAAAATCATGCCCAAGCTTATAATATTTTAGTTTTTAAGTTTTTGTAGCACTGTTTTAGCATATATATGTTTAACAGTTCTGGGGATTTGCTTATCCTTTACATTGGGAGAGGTGTCAAGTAATTATTTGGCAACAAATTCAGGTCAGTAGGTTTATTTGTTGGCATCATCTTCTTTCTTACTGCCTGTCTGCCTGCTGTGCTACTTTGAAAACAAGGTTGCTGAAATAAACAAGAATGTTTCCCAAGAGTAGACAGGCATTGTCGAGTAATGATAGGGTACTCATCCAAATATTCACTAAGCCAAAACACAGCTGCTGTTTCACGACATCGTCTTCACAGCTGCAAGAACATCCTTGTGCAGTAACATCTATTCTAATGGAGGCCCTTTTTGGCCATGATCCTTTAAACCAGTGGTTCTCAACCTTCCTAATGCCGCGACCCTTTAATACAGTTCCTCATGTTGCGGTGACCCCCAACCATAAAATTATTTTTGTTGCTACTTCATAACTGTAATTTTGCTACTGTTATGAATCGTAATATAAATATCTGATATGCAGGGTGTATTTTCATTGTTACGAATTGAACATAATTAAAGCATAGTGATTAATCACAAAAACAATATAGCAATGCTCGCTGGAGAAGCTTACTCTTCCTTGCTCAAAAATGTTGGGAGGGAGGGAAGGGGAAGGAAGGAAGGTTGAAGTGGAAAGGAAAGAGATGGAGAAGGAGATTGAAGGGGAAAGGAAGGAATGAATGAAGGAAGGAAGGAAGGAAGGAAGGAAGAAGAAAGAGATTGAAGTGGAAGGGATGGAGATGGAGATGGAAGGAAGGAAAGAAGGAAGATTGAAGGGGAAAGGAAGGAGATGGAGAAGGAAGGAGATTGAAGGGGAAAGGAAGGAAGGAATATTGAAGGGAAAAGGAAGGAGATGGAGAAGAAGGAGATTGAAGGGGGAAGGAAGGAAGGAAGGAGAGAGAGAGAGATTGAAGGGAAAGGGATGGAGATGGAGATGGATGGAAGGAAGGAAGATTGAAGGGGAAAGGAAGGAGATGGAGAAGGAAGGAGATTGAGGGGGAAAGGAAGGAAGGAAGGAAGGAAGGAAGGAAGGAAGGAAGGAAGGAAGGAGAGATTGAAGGGGAAGGGAAGGAGATGGATGGAAGGAAGGAAGGAGATGGATGGAAGGAAGGAAGGAAGGATTGATCTTTGGAGAGTCATGTTTTTCCAGATGGTGATGAACTGCAACTCCCAGAATTCCCCACTCTTGCCCTCTCCCAGCCGCCCCCCTGGGACCTGCCTGCCCCTCCAACCTCTGAGCACCATTGCAGTGGCGGGGTCGTGGGAGCCCCTTTCCACACTGCACATCCCTTCACCGCCATGACCCTTCCCCGACTCATCGCACGCGAGAGGGGCGCAGCTGGAGCGCCAGCTCCCGCTTGGAAGGTGCCGCTTCTCCCCTGCCAGCTTGGCCGGCTGGCCTCCGATGCACATGCAGGCATCGCCGCTGCCTGGCCGCTTCCGAGGCCCGGAGCCTGGCAAGCCGGGAAGGAGCTGCTCCTGCCCACCAGTCCCAGGGCTGCGACAGGCGCCACAGGGCCGAGGCAGCCTCTGACAGCAAGGGAGGCAGGCCGGGTGGCATGGGGGAGGCTCCAGCGCGGCACGGAGGGCAACCAGGGGTGGAGTGAGGCCAGGAGGCATGGGGACCGGCTTGGCGCCGCAGCTCAGCTCAGCCAGCAGCAGCAGCGTGTTGCCAGAGCAGGGCGGAAGAGAGGGGGCAGTGGTGGCAAGTCATGAAAGCAGTGTCCACAGGTTCAGGGTGAAAACGCCTTGGACAGTTTGGCTCCCCCACCCCTTTATTTACTGATCTGCCACAAGCTCGTGCAAACAAGCCCTGAGAAGCTCTGAACAAGCGGTCATTTAAAAAAAAAAAAGCTTTAAGCAACAAGGCAGAAAGGGGAACTCGCTCACGGCTCTTTTTTTTCCCCCTTTCTCAGCAACTGGGAAGGCAGCAGCCAGAGACGCTGCTGCACAAAGGGAGGCGGAGAGAGGGGCGAGGGGGAAAACCTCACTCAACTTTCACCCTTATCAGACCCAGTTCCCTTCTGGTCGACCCCCTCCCACCCACCCGTCCCCTTCACCTCCCGCTACAGATCGATGCTACCCCCCCCGGGAGTATTTTCCCAGGCTTTGTTTTTTTTAACCTTGGCCCTGCGCTTCTCCCAGACGGAAGCCAGGCAAGAGGACCTGAAAGACACCGAGCAGGAGGTTCATAGTCGTGGCAACGCAGCAGTAGCTGCTCTGCGATGGGTAGCGCAGCCCCCCATTGCTGTTGAGGCGGCTGCTTTCCTGTCTGCCTGAGCTGGTTGGCGGAAATAGCCTTGAGCAGAAATTCTCACTAGTGTCTCGGTTCCTAAGACCATCAGAAATATGTGTTTTCCGATGGTCTTAGGCAACCCCTGTGAAAGCGACCCACAGGTTGAGAACCGCTGCTTTAAATTGAGGCTTCACCTGAAAAGATGACATCCTTTAGAGTCTAAAGTTGAAACAAATTGAAATGGAAGTATCATATTGTTTAGTGAATAGAGGGTTTTTATGCATGGGATGGTATTTCACTTTCAGTCATCAAAATGCAGGGTATGATATCTTTTGTAGATACATATTTCTATTTCTATCTGAAACATCTTTTTCAGACTCATCACTTTTGTTCTATGTTTAACAACCAATACCTGTCACAAATGTGATTTAACATTTTATTGCATATTGATGAGTTACAGGAAACCAAATATTACTTTCACCCAACTACCAGCTTTGAACAGTTATCTTACTGATTGAACTTTAATGTGATGTGCTTGTTATTGAATTGTATGTTGTGTGATCCTTTCTCAAAAAGAAACCCTGGTTCACAAATCATATTTCACAAAGCTTTGAACAATGTTCACTCTGAAAAGGATTGAAAGAAATATTATGTGTGTGTGCATAAAACAAAAACATTAAGTAATACATGATTCCTGATTGTGATAACAGAATAATAGAGTTGGAAGAAACCTTCTAGTCCAATTGCTTACATGCTAATTGAATTCTAGGCAATTAATACATTTGTTTTTATCTGTTGTTTAAAAAGAACCATCATCTTCACGTTGAGCTCAATTCTTGATGATTTCATAAATATATTCATGTAATTTCCTTGCCAATATATGTATAAAATGTGCGATAACTTAATTTTTTTGTCTTGTATATTTGCTATCTTACTGTCCTGATAGGTGTCCCTTCATGGTACTGCTTAACCTCTGAGCCCAGGCAAGGTTATCAAAGTACTGCTATTTGTTGAGATCTAAATCTGATGTACACTAATTAGACCAATATTAGCAAGAGTTATGTTTTTAGATTTGCTGGTACTCCTGTACTTGTTTGTCAAAATGATAACAGCAGAAATGAATGGAATATATTTATTTGTTAAAAGAAAATGAATTATTTATTTTAAGTGTATTCCTAAAGTAACAAAAGATAACAAAGTATCTAAAAGCAAATAATCACTAATGAAAAATAAGAACTTCCTCATATGAAGCTTAAATGAAAGAAAGAAAGAAAGAAAGAAAGAAAGAAAGAAAGAAAGAAAGAAAGAAAGAAAGAAAGAAAGAAAGAATGTTCTCAAAATCTGCAGACAAAGTCTGATAATTACGTGTGACTCTATTGGATTTGGCAGAATTTTAAATTAATATACCTGATAGTTTTAATGAGAAGATTTTCTGTTCTGTTTCTTTGTTACATTTATAGCCCACTTCTCTTTGGGCTCAGAGAGCTTCCTATGTTCTCCCATCTTGTTCCCTTTTGCCTTCCAAGCCCCTATATAAGCAATTATAGTCAGATGCTATATCAGCAGCATCTGGCATATCAGATAATATCTGTATATTTTTTATTTATTTAAATATTTATAAAGTTTTTTCTGTTAAGAGAAATGGGGACATAACTTAATATAACTTCTCCACAAGCAAGAGAGACTCTGGGGCCAGTCTATGAAAACTCCATGCCATGAAGTCCCCTGCTTCATGAATTGTGTCCAGTTGCTCTTTATTGTCTTAGCTTGGCTCTTCTCTGCTCCATTGTGCTTGGCTCTCCCCTCCCCATAATTTCCCCTATAAATTTATAAGTCTACTCTATGGGAAAGCTTTGTTGATTTAAAGTTCGCTTCTTGGCAAAGGATTAGTGTAAAAATGAACTAAAAGTATACATTAAAATACATTAAAAAGAATACATTAAAATACATTAAAAAGAAACAATGAATTATAAACCAAGATATATTGCCTCTGTATTCAGATGTTTAAGTCATAAATGTGATTCTCAGTTATTGCTGGTGCAAAATGTAGTTTGCTCTGTGGTATACAATGGTAATAATATGCTTTTGAAGGGAAAGAAAGAAGTGGATTTTTCCAAGACGTCAAGGTGTCATGTTTGTATTTTGGCAGAACACCAGTTCCTTCTTTGCTGAGGAGGTGCAAATTTAAAAAAAGATCCAAATTAAGAACAAATATATTAAACATTTGTGAAGATCTTATTAACCTAGAGATAGATACAAATAAGCTTGGTGGATTCAACACTGGAAACATATTTCAGACATGGAGAGGAAGAAAAAAAATCATGATTAAAAGAAAGACAAATCTATGGACACTTGATTATATTGGTGTTACATTATTGTAAAAATTATAGTGTCTGTGCATCATAAATGATAAACTAATGATCTAGTAACTGGTTTATCACTCAAGCAGTGAGTTAAAAATGATTCCTCTTTCATGATCAGAGAAGCATCTCTCAAATTCACCCCTGCCTGAGTGGCTATAAAGCAAAATGCATTGTTATTTTAAAAAGTTGTAATTTTAATGATAACTCTGCCACATTGCTCTCTATAAGACATGCATAAATGCCACAGTGTTAATTATAAGTCTAAATTATTCCTCAGCCGTATTATGTGGACTATAATTGCAAAGAACAAGCATCATTTATGCAACAATCAATATGTTGATTTAGAAAGTCTGTATGGGTGTGAGCCCATTTCAGTGCACAAGTGCATGAGTTGTACTGCCTATCTCTAATCTACCTCCCATATGACAGTCAGCCAAGAAGAAAATAGACCCTTGACTATTCTTTCAAAATCCTCCTCATTGAAATGTGTTTTTCTCTGTTGTTTCCCAGTGAGAGGAAGGATTAAAATTAAAAGAATACCAAAGAGCCAATTTGGTGCAGAGGTTCAGCTGGTGGACTAGAAACTAGGAGATTGTGAGTTAGCTTGTCCCTTAGGCATAAAAATTAGCTGGGTGATTTTGGGCCAGTCGCTTCCTTTCAGCCTGACTATTTCACAGGGTTGTTGTGAGAAAGTAGGTAGGTGGAGTTGTGCAAAAATAAAGCTGGAGGTATAACTCTAATAATAGAAAATCCTGGCAACATGTTGGGGTTGGGAGCACAGAGTGGCTTTTGAAGTATCTGTGGAATGAATCATGGTTGAGGTCTTCCATATAGCCCTTGTGGGTCCTTCCAGACCTCTCCCTGGATATCCTCCTGACCTGCTGTCCCTCCATCATTTCTCTGGTTCATCTGGTCAGGCCATCACAGCAGCCGCTGTGTAAAAGGGCGAGTCCTGCTCTCAAAATAAGACAGTGCTCACCACATGTTCTCAAAATAGCAGTGAGGCCCCTGGTGAAAAAATGTGGAGTGGTGGGGCTTTCCTGGGTAGTCCAGAGATCTCCCTAATAGGCTCAAAGATTTCTCTGCACTTTTCCTCACAGGCAGCAGGCTTGCAATTGTGAGAGATTCTCAAATTCAGCTGTGTTTCCTAAAAGGAAACAGACTACTGGTTTGCACACTACTCTTCGCCCCACGTGTGTGTGTGTGTGTGTGTGTGTGTGTGTGTGTAGTTCTTTGGTTATTCGGGTTTTCTCCCGCGTAAAATTGGAAGTGTCTTGGCGATGTTTCGAGGAAGTCCCATTCATCATCTTCAGGCTGGTGTTTTCGGCTTCCTGCTTCTAGGAGCAATGTGTGATCGTAGCTGTTTCTTCCTTTTAACTGCCAGTGGGGGTATGAACTGATTGGGTGGGAGCTTGGCTGTGCTCTGATTGGATGGGGGTTGGCTGTGCTCTGATTGGCTGGGGGAGTGTTCTGTTTGGGTGGGGGCTTTGTTGTGCTCAGGTTAGTCTGAGTTGCAGGGGGATTTGAGATGGTGAGCTGCATTGCATCTGCAACTGCCGAGATCAAAATCTAATCCCCACATGTTTCCAATTGAATTCCACTCCAACTCTGCAGCCACCAAACGCATCCTGAAAAGAACAAAATTAGCCTTAATCATAAATGAACTTCACACAAAAAGATTCCTCCTAGACCGAATCAACAAAGATCTCCTCACACTTCACCTCAAACTCAGCAACAAGATCCACCCCGCACTTTAGGACAAATCCAAACAACTCGCCATCTGGAGAGCCAAAACACAGATCACCCTCAAGACAGACACACATACCAACAAACTCCGAAGACTTCAAGAATGCCAGAAACAAACCCCTCCTCCCTCACAGCCACACATGAAACAAACAGTGCATAACATCTCAGATAGGATCCTCACCAAAGCCGAAACCAATGTCCTTTCCAAAGGATTCAACTTTGCAGTCGCTCCCAAACACATCCTCACTGAAACCATTATATGTGGAGTTGAAACCAGCCTGACCAAAATCAACCCTGACGACGCTAACAGAATCAGACTCGAAATCACCAACATCCTCTGCACCAGCAAGCCACCCAAAAGCAATTTACCCAAAGAGGAACAGACAGCACTACTTAACCTGAAAGAAGACACCAGCATAATAATCCTACCAGCAGACAAGGGCAACACCACGGTGGTTATGAACACATCTGACTACCAAACCAAATTAACCAACCTACTCTAAGACTCCACGTACAAACCCCTAAACACAGATCCCACCACCTACCTGGAAAAAACCACCAGATCCAAAATAAAAGCCTCCCCCATTAGTGAAGAGATCCAGCAAAGAATCATTCCCAGAGAGAAATAATCCAGATGCCCTAAGCTCTATGGTCTCCCCAAGATACACAAAGAAGGAACCCCACTCAGACCCATAGTCAACTCCATAGGCTCACCTCTACAAAACCTAGCTAAATTTCTCACCAAACAACTACAGCCCTATGCAGAATCCATCACCTCACACGTAAAAAACTCATTCCAGTTCATAGAGATCATAAAGAAACAAAACTTACAGCCCAGCGACCTACTCGCGAGCTTCGATGTCATATCCCTCTTCACCCAAGTGCCAATCAAAGAAGCCTTAACAGCTATCCAAAAAAAAATATAACCCCCCCAAACACATCTTAGATCTGACCAACCACTGCCTATCCAATACATACTTCATCTATAATGGACAAAAATACAAACAAATAGAAGGAGCACCCATGGGATCACCCCTCTACATGGAACACTTTGAAACTCAAGCTCTAGAAAAATCGGATCACAAACCCAAACTCTGGTTCAGATATGTAGACGACACCTTCATAATCTGGCCACATGGGAAAGAAAAACTGGACAACTTCCTCACACATCTCAACAGCCTACACCCCAAAATACAGTTCACCATGGAAACAGAAGTTAATAACCAACTTCCTTTCCTGACTGTCTTAGTCTACAAGAAATCCAGTGGCTCCCTAGGATACACCATCTACCAGAAGAAAACACACACAAACCGCTATCTGCATGCTTTCTCACACCACCACCCAGCACAGATCAACTCCGTAGCCAAGACACTCATCTCCAGAACAAAACGCTTAGCTGATGAACAACACCTAAAAACTGAACTACACACTCTCACCAATGTACTAACATCCAACGGATTCCAAAGAAATAAGATTACAAACCTAATCCAAAAAGAAACCCCCACTAAAATCCAAGACAGAGAATAAGAAAATGGCAAAGCCCTCCTCCCATACATAAAAGGCATCACAGACAGAATCAGCAAGATCCTCCACAAACAACATCAAGACAGCATTCTGCACAAACAGAAAAATATCCACCATCCTAAGAAACCCCAAAGACAAAATTTAGTTAGAAAATCAAGGAATATATGAAATCCCATACACCGCTTGTCCCACCATATACATTGGACAAACCCACAGAAGAATAAGTGCACGCATTGAAGAACATAAGAACTCAGTAAAAAAAAAAAAAAGGAACCAACCTCTTCCCTGGTCCAACACCTTAAAGCCACAGGACATGAAAGTGACTTTAAAAATACCAGAACTATCACCAAAACTGAACATTTTAATAACAGAATAATCAGAGAAGCCATCGAGATAGAAAAACGCCCACACAGCATGAACAAACTAGATGATACCTCCTGCCTACCAGCCATTTGGAAACCCGCCCTTTTTGACAAACGACTCCCTAACACAAATAATGACACCAGACCCACACTCACAAAAACCACACAGGATGTCATCACCACACATCCACGCAAAAAGCAAATCAAACCCACACCGATGATGAGGCATGACCACAAACCAGAAGCCAGACCACAGCTGCATCATTAGCCACTTTAAACCCCTCCAATCCATACATGAAGCAAACTGACACCCACCATGAAGATGAGGCACGACCACGAACGCGAAGCCAAAAAATAGCAAGGCAACTCACCATCTTAAATCCCCCTGCAACTCAGACTAACCTGAGCACAACAAAGCCCCCACCCAAACAGAACACTCCCCAGCCAATCAGAGCACAGCCAAGCCCCTAACCAATCAGAACACACCTCCACCCAATCAGAACACAGCCAAGCTCCCACCCAATCAGTTCAAACCCCCACTGGCAGTTAAAAGGAAGAACCAGCTACGACCACACATTGCTCCTCGAAGCACGAAGCTGAAAACACCAGCCTGAAGATGACGAATGGGACTTCGTCGAAACGTCGCCAAGACACTTCCAATTTTACGCGGGAGAAAACCCGAATAACCAAAGACCTACATACAAATACCCGTGAAAACCTCAGAAAACATAAACCAGGTCCTAGGATAGATTTATTCTGATGTCAGTTTCATGAATTGCATAAAGAATGATTGTGGAACCAATCCAGCACAGTTTTACAAAAGAAGCATTGCTTCATTTGTATAATACATATTACAGTATGCTTAATTATGAGCTCGCTTTAGGGGAAAGCTTACAAGTGTTAATCTGTTGGTTTATTTATTCTAATAAAATAACTGGACCAGGCAAACCTCATTGTTTTTCTATTAACTGGATCATTTGGAAGTTGCAGACATTACAATGGTTTGATTAAATCTATGTCCAGCTGCCATCCCAACAACAAATAAATACCATGCAGCTTACTTGCGCATGTCCCCTGAGCTAAACTCAATGTTGAACTATTTCTATGGCAGTACAGTACTAGAAGTGATGGCAAAGCTGCTAATGCTGAAGGCACTTGGATATCTCTACTTCATTGTTGATTCAGCTAAGGAGAAGTAATGTCATTAATTTGTTTGAAAACTCCTGCATCATAATAGAAGAATATTGTAAGTCCATGTGTACTAGAGCCTCAGTTCTAACCAGTTCATTTTGAGGAAGTAAGTATTTTAATTGAGAGGATTTGAGAGTGCTTTTAACAGAAAGGGGGAGAAGCGTTCTTATCCAGAAACGTTATGAGGATCTCTGTTTTGGCCTTCCTTGTTGAAAAAGCCTTCTCAAGGTGGCCTTTTCAAAAATTGTGAGATATGATTAACATACTGTTCTGTTGCATATGTTTTGGTGTCAGGATATTCCATCTTTTTTATTTCCTTTATTGCATTTTTATTTACCTTATTGTATCTTGATTTCTTTTTTAATGTTGTGAACCATCCAGAGTTGGTTTGGAGTCTGGTGGTGCCAAAACTCAATCAATTCAGTCAGTTAATCAGTTAAACAGATCTGGACTGCAAAAGCACATATAAAAATAGATGGCAAGAAAGAATTCCTGCCATCTAGTGACCCCAGAGTTTCACAGCCCAAGCCTTAAGCAATGCAATTGTACATTCTCTGCCCATAAAGAGAAGTTTTCCGGAAAGGAGAGAAAATAAAAAGACTAAGGAAAGGCAAACATACAAAATTCCAAATAATATAAATAGAATTAAAAAAATCTAATGACTAAAAAAGGATGATTTGAGTGAGATCATCTGTTTCGGTTTGAATGTTAGGCACACTTTTCTTACTCCTTCCTTTTCTTGTACTCTAGCCCTGCACGGTTTTACAAAAGGGAAGTGAAAGCTACCTCCACAGAAGAAATTGACCACAGTGTTTGCCCAATCAAGCAATTACTACATCTCTGAGGTCAACCAGCAAATCAGATAATAACGTGAGGAGTAAGCTTACTTTTCCTGCTGTCTAGTTTTTGCCAGCTAAATATGAAACGAGAATCAGGTGTCTTAGTGTAGGACCAACTTATGAGAAAATACTTGAATCATACCAAGACATAGAGATTTATTGTTATTGCTTTTAATTTTTGTTTATAATAAAAATAAACTGGCCTCAAAATAAAATTATCAGTAGATCTACCAGATTTAGATTGTCGAAATGCAAACACTCGCTAGATCAGCGGTTCTCAACCTATGGGTCGCGACCCCATTTGGGGTCAAACGACCGTTTCGCGGGGATCGCCGGACACCGCGGTCCACCATTTTGTTTTTGTTTTTTGTTTTTTGTTTTTTTCATCGCGCGCGCGCCGCGCATGCGCGGTTTGGGCCGTCTCACGCGCGCCACGCATGTGCGGATTGGCCCGTCGTGGTCCGCCATTTTGTTTTTTTTTTGTTGCGCGCGCGCCGCGCATGCGCAGATCGCCCCGATGCGCGTGCGCACACGTGCGTGCGTGCCAGGGTCGCACCGTGCATGGGCGGGGCAAGTGGGGTCTCAACCTGAAAAAGGTTGAGAACCACTCCGCTAGATGGTGGAAAAGAGATGCAGAAAAGTCTTCTTTGTTAACCATCCTGTGTTCATCCAAGTTCTGACTGAAAATGGTAGCCCTAATTTCATCAGTTCCATCTTCCACCTCTACACCTACCCTTAAAATTTAATGTGGAGAAAAGAAAGGTTTTACACTTTACAGGTGTGGCCTTACTAAGGCTTTGTAAAGTAGTACTTTACTTCATATGATTCTATACAACCAAGGATTGTATTAGCTTTTTTGGCTGCTGCTGCACACTACTGGCTCATATTTAAGTGATTGTCTACTAGGACTCCAAGGTCCCTCTCACAGTTACTGTTTTTCAGCCATGTTTCACTTAATCTGTACTTATACCTTTGGTTTTTCCTGCCTAAATGTAAAACCTTTCTTTTCTCAACATTAAATTTCATGTTGTTGGATAGGGCCCATTGTTCAAGATCTTTTTGGATCCTGAACTTGTCTTCTGGGGTGTTGGCTATTCCTATCAGCTTAATGTCATCTGCAAATTTGATGAGTTCCTCTTCTATTCCCTCATCTAAGTCTTTTATGTAGATATTGAAGAATACTGGGCCTAAGACAGAACCTTGTGGTACCCCACTGCTTACTTCTCTCCATGTGGATGTAGAACCATTAAGGACGACTTGTTGAGTGCAGTTTGTCAGCCAGTTATAAATCCAGCTGGTGGTCATGCTGTCTATCCTACATTTGTCTAGCTTACCAAGAAGTAGGTTGTGGTCTACTTTGTCAAATGCCTTGCTGAAGTCTAAATATACTATGTCCACAGCATTTTGCTGGTCTATTAATTTAGTTACTTTGTCAAAGAATGAAATAAGATTGGTTTGGCATGATCTGTTTTTAACAAACTCATGCTGTTTGTTTCTAGACGTTCACAGATCTGTTTTTTTTATTATCTTTTCTAGTATCTTTGTAGGTATTGATGTTAGGCTGATTGGTCTGTAATTTCCTGGGTCTGTTTTTTTCCTTTTTCAAAGGTGGAAACCACATCAACTCTTTTCCAATCCTAAGGTAATTCCCCGGTGTTCCAGAATTTTTGAAAGATATGGTACAATGGTTCTGAGATAAAATCTGCCAGCTCCTTCAGAACTCTGGGATGTAAGCCATCAGTTCCCACTGATTTATATTCATCAAGATGAGATAGGTGTTTTCTAACCATTTTCTTGCTAATTTTTATTTTTATTTCTAGTCTGCCCTTAACAGTTAGGTTGGGCTATAATCTCTTTTTGCGTGAAGACTGATGCAAAAAATGAGTTAAGCAGCTTTGCTTTCTCTCTATTGCCTGTTACTTCCTTGCCATCTTCTTTCTTAAGTGGACCTACTGTTTCCTTGACTTTTTTCTTGTTATTTGTATGTTGAAACTTTTTAAAATTATCTTTGACTCTTGTTGCAAATCTTTGTTCATTATGAGCCTTTGCTTTCTGACTTCATCTTTGCAGATTCAGGCTATTTGCTGATTCTCTGCCTTAGTTATGTGTCCCTCTTTCCATTTTTTGTACTTGTCCTTTTTGTCTTTCAGTTTATCAGAGAGATCTTTGTGCAACCATGCTGGTTTCTTCTTGGATTTCTTGTTTTTATTTTACAGTGATATTATGCTAGACTGGGCTTTTATGATCATATTTTTCAGAGTTTCCCAAGGTTCTTGAGTTGTTTTCCCCTTTATGGTTTTTATCCATGGAATTTTTCTTAGGCTGTCTCTGAGTTTGTTAAAATCAGCTCTTTTAAAGTTTAAGACTCATTGGCTGGATTATGTTCTGCTGCTTGTGTTTGCATTGTATTGAATTTCAATATGATGTGATCACTCTCGCCCAAAGTTCCAGCAACTTCAACTGCCTCTATCACTTCTTCTCTATTAGTAAGAAATAGGTCCAGTATAGCCTTTCCTCAAGTTCCCTTCTCTACCTTTTGGATGACAAAGTTGTCAGCTAAGTTGGTTAGGGATCTGTTCAATCTCCCACTTGCTACAGAGTTTGTCCCCCAGTTGATATCAGGGTAGTTAAAGTCTCCCATTACTACTATGGTATATTTCCTACATACTTTGTTAGTTGTTTAGTAAAAAGTTCAGCTAGTATAGGCATATAGCAATATCATTCTTTTTTCCTTTTATATTGACCCATATGGATTCTAGAAGGTTTTCATTCTTAGTTTTGTGGATTTCTGTAGATATGTAGTGATCTTATATGTATAATGAAACATCACCTCCTCTTTTCTTAGGTCTATTTCTTTTGAATAGTTTATATCCTTCTATCACAGCGGTTCTCAACCTTTGTCAGGTTGAGACCCCACTTGCGCCGCCCATGCGCGGCGCGATCCCGACCCGTGGTGCGCATGCACGGTGCGACGGGCTAATCCGCGCATGTGCGCGCGACAGGCCGATCCGTGCATGCGTGGCACGTGCACAACGGGCTG
Source organism: Bothrops alternatus (assembly GCA_034064705.1). Classification (NCBI taxonomy): domain Eukaryota; kingdom Metazoa; phylum Chordata; class Lepidosauria; order Squamata; family Viperidae; genus Bothrops; species Bothrops alternatus. The sequence continues at coordinate 5,379,086 of JARGCV010000068.1, forward strand.
ATCCGCGCATGCGTGCGCGATGGGCCGATCCGCGCATGCGCGGCATGCGCGGCGGGCCGATCCGCGCATGCGCGGCACGACGGGTCGATCCGCACATGCACGGCGCGCGACAGCCTGAACCGCGCATGCGCGGTGCGCGCACGGCGGGCCGAACTGTGCATACACGGCACACGCACGATGGGCAAAAAAATGGCGGATCGCGGTGTCCGGCGACCCCTGCGAAACGGTCGTTCGACCCCAAATGGGGTCGCGACCCATAGGTTGAGAACCGCTGTTCTATCAGTACATTCCAGTCATGAGTTTCATCCCTCCATGTTTCAGTAATGGCAACTATATCATATTTACCTTCATGTACTAATATTTCAAGTTCATCCTGTTTGTTCCCTAAACCTTGATAAATTTATTATTATTATTTTTTAAGGATGTTAACACCACACTCACATATCAGGTGGCCAAATATCTTCACCAAGTTATACAACTGTGCAAAGCCTTTAGTTAGATATGTTGTTTTATTATCCTATTATTTTTTTTGTTTCCCCATTAAAAATTGCTGTGTTAAACTATCTCTTTTGTTACTGTACCCTTTTATTGTAAAAGCTGGTCAAAGACCATAATAACAATACTTGATTTGATTTGGTCTCTCCAAAATATTTGCAAAAAACTATTCTATCTGATAGAAAGATATAAGTTAGAACACTAATAGCAAAATTATTATATTGGTTAATTCAGTGCAAAGCAAGAATATTTATACAACTGATATAGTCATGCAGTACTTCAGTCAAACTAACAGGTAATTGGGGAAGGTATAGTATCGGTTCAGTTTTGTTTACATAACAATGTGTATGCAGGATGTGAGGATTTAATTTCTCAGCACAATTGTTGATGTGTTGTTGATAGATTGATGATTATGATGAGAACAGTGCAAAGACAATCTCATCTAATTTATAGATATGTCTAAATATGGGATATAAATGATTTAGTTTTATTATTATGTTAGGAAATCAGTTACTACAGGTTCCGTAGCATCAGAATGTACAATGAAACTAGGAAATAGAAGTTATTTTTGTGGCATACTAATGATAGATTTTTGTATTATGTATAGATTTTGAAGAGGAGAAAAATATAACAGAATTTGGACAGTCACATATGATCTTCATGTATCAGACATAGACATTGCCTTATTCTCTGCTTTATAAACTAATTTTACATTTGAAGAGATACAGAGGAGAGGATGAACTTTGTAACTACATGACCACATTGTGCATTTATTTATTTATTGCGTCGATTTGTATGCTCATACTCCCTGCACTTTAGGTGGCTTGCAGCTAGTCTGGGAAGAAAAATGCTTGACTTGACAACAGTTCAGTAAATTCAGCGTCTGCTTTTGATTTTTTTTTTTTGCTTATAAAAATATTTCTCCAATCCATTGCCATAGCTCTTATTGATATAGAGCAGTGATGGCAAACCTTTTAGAGACCGAGTGCCCAAAAACTGCCCCTGCCCCCCTGCCTGCCCCTGCTCTGCCCCCATCCCGCCCGCCCGCAGCATCACTCACCACCTCCACGGCCCACTGTAGATCACCCAGGCGGCCCAGCAGTGCCATGGCAGCTGCGCCCTCCACCCGCGCCCCACAGCATCAACTGTGTGCAATAGGGCATGAGGGCAGAATCTTGTTCCCGCTGCCTGGCTGCCATGTTCTTGATTGTGCTGCTCCACACGGGTCTTGCTCGGGGGTGACTCCCCTCCAGGGGGGCTGCTGGTGAGGAGGGGGCCGTAGGGGAGGTGGGGCTGGGGCAACAGCGCATGTACCCACAGAGAGGGCTCTGAGTGCCACCTCTGGCACCCGTGCCATAGGTTCACCACCAGTGATATAGAGAATAAAGAAGCATGACTGTGTTTTCACATCAAAGTATATAGTAACAGTTTTTGTTACAATTTAAAATGAAATGTTTCAGTGCAAAGTGAACATGTGGTGAAGAACAATAACTGTGATACTTAACTTTGCAGCTAACTGGTTCATGCTTAAATAGAAGTCTGTGTTATTTATTTTTATGTATTTGTTCTGCTACATAGTTTTGGTAGCCCACTATATTGTTAGACTCTGAATGGCGGAATAAAGTGCAAAAAATCATATAAAAATTAAAACAATGGTGAAATAGTGTTGTTTTAACAGTTTTGTGAAATGCCGGGAAGGAGGATGGGGCACCTCATTTCTAAACAGACAGTTCCAGAGTGCAGGGGCCACAACAGAACAAGCTTGCTGCTTGGACATCCCTCTGATTTCATATAGCCTGGGATTCTTAGCAGGCCTTCTCATACTGTTCTTAGGCAGATTGGCAAGGTGATGTCTGGTGTAACCAGTGCTGTGTAATATAGGGTTTTGTAGGTGATGACAAGCATCACCAAGAACTTGGTGGTAACCAGTGCAACAACTTTAGCAGCAATATTATCTCCACGGTTAGGTCTGTCTATCATCAATCCAGCCATTGCATTTTGGACTAATTGTAACTTCAGGGTCATCTCCAAGGGAGTAATTCAAATGAATGGTGATAAAAAACATTATCATTGTCAAACACATGGGGTTGTAACTGGATCACCAGATGGAGCGGGGCAAAGTCCTTCCTTGCCTTGGCTTCCAGTTGCCATTTGAATAGCAGCTGCATGTCTGGGCAGACCTTAGAATGTTCACTGTTTCCCTCAGGGCAGTACAATCCAATCCAGTTTCCCATATCAGGTCCAATGTTCCTGGATGTCTATTGACAAAGATCAACTTGATCTCGGAGGCATTTAGTCTGAACTTATTTCATCCACTCCAATCCTGATTGCCTCTGGAAACCTCCATGGCATCTCCAGTTCAGCCAGGGGTGGTCATGTTCAGCTGATATTATCAATATGACTCTCTTTTTTCCATCTTCCTGCTTGAGATCTAAATAAATGATCAGGCAACTTACGTGGCCTGAAGTTATCATGGAAAGCTAGAAGAATTATTCCAGGCAACCCTTTTTCTGGATGTGATCTGTGCTAGTTGTATTCTAGTAGGTTCTGATGAGTATTCTTCATTATACTAAAGACCCTTTGAGAATAAAAATGTTTCTAAATTTCAGTTCTTTTCAACAGCATTTAAATTACTCTGAATTAATAATTAGTTCTGTGGTGGTTGAGAAATATTATCAAGATATAATTTAATTACAAACTTATCACTATGTATTTTTCCACTGTATATTCATTATTACTATCCACTATTTTTCTATTATTTTTCTCAGAAAAGAGCTACGGAGTGTACAGTATTTTACTCCGGTGAATAGGGACCTTTTTCCTATGTCATGCTTGAATGTTAGTATTAAACATGTTTGGGCATTACACTTATTTTGTGACTAGTCCTCATCATTCAAAAGATTACCCATGGTGCCCTCCTTTATTCCTTTGGCAAACCATCAAACGAATATGTTACTACAATCTGATGTTGCATTACTCATTAACCCAGAATGCATAACATTAGCTAATGGAAGAAATTCCAAATTTATTAGGCTTCCGAGAATATTTTGCACACATGTATACCTGGAACTTTATTACCTCCAGACCTAAAAAAACCTCCATTCAGTCTAGATCTCTACGCTAATAATATTTCTACCAATACAAAAGATTACTGGAAATGCATTAATACTGTTGTGTGACAGTGCTGGCTAGAAAGTGTTCTGACTGCTAAATATTTTCCAGCAGAAAGTGCTCAGCAAAATAAAAGCTGTCGAGACATTTCAGCTGCCTTGTACTGCAGATCGTTTATGGTGCCTGGGAAAATACTGCAATGCAGCACATATGTAGTAGGACTAGCATTTTCCAAAAGGTTAGAAGATGTTCCCCCTCCCCCCTCCCTCCCCAGCCTGTAGGTGGTATTTTAATCAAGTTCTCATGGCAACATAGCAATTTAAAAGGATTGTAGCCAACAGAAAATGGGTCTTTTATGTATGTGCTTGAGGTGGGGAGTAGTAAATCAAAACATTTGCAATGGTTATTCGTGATTGCAGATCTTCTGAGGTTGAAAAAATGCCAAAAGGGGATGTTCCAATATGTCAGTGAATTCAGAAAATATTTATGACATTTTTTGAAGAAAGCCAAATTGTTTTATTTGTGTTTCTAAATATCCTCCTTCCAGATTTAACAGTTTCAGGATAGGTTGCTTTGGTGGGAGAGCAGTCACATTTCAGTTTACACTTTGATATTCATCCCATCCCCATTCTTGTGTAGGAGGGGTGGGATGTGTTGTGTTGCTTTTCAGAAAGTAGAATCAGATCAGGAGGAAAAGGAGAGGGAGCAATAGTGGGACCAGGCATGTGTATACTACCGGTAGTTATTTACTCTTTGAGTCATTCTTAAAGGAGGAGGGGGATATTCAGTGGATTGGTCACTGAAAGCTCAGGCCTCAGCACCACTGAAAGGCCAAATGGTGTCTCTCCAGCCCTAATTCTGACAATTCAGACCCTGAATGAGGACCCCCTCCACCAGATTAAAGGGTAGGAATATGAACGAGACCATGGTTATATGATAAAGGCAGAGCTACTTACAAATAACCTTGCCTTGGAAATCAAAGTTGGCTGGGTAACTTTGGGTCAATTACTTTCTCTCAGCCCAATCCATCTCCCAGGTTTCTTGTGGAGAAAATAGGAGAAGGAAGGAGTATTAGGTATGTTTGCCACCTTGACTTATTTATAAAAATAATAAAGGCAGGATAAAAATCAATAATCAATCATTTAATAGGATTAGACCGGCCTCCTGCTATTTTTGTCTCTTATATGCCAGCTGTCCTAGATATGGGCAGCTATTTCCCACCTATGATAGGAAGGTAAAGAAAAATCTCCATTACCTTTACCCATCTCTTGACAGTTTCATCACAATGTTATTAGTTTAAATAATAAACTAATAATGATCTTACTGTCATTTAGAAATGCACTTGATTGCTCATTTGGTCAGAAGTTCATGAGGAATTTGAGATAATAAATAAATATTCACAAATAACATCATTTGATAAAGTCAGCCTATAAATAAGTAGTTTGGACAGGCTTTTATACATGTAGACTCTGTCTTCCTCAGCTAGAAGTTGTCTGCAAATTTGTTCCTAGTTTATTCAGCAGTTGCCCATACTATACCTCTATATGGAATGCAACATTTTGCATTTTGGGGGGTGGGAAGACAGATGCATCATGTTTTCATATGATTGATTGTCTGCTATGAAAATCTGTCCCTAACCTGATCTTTCAGGTGTTCGAACAGTACACTCATCATCACTGTAACTGAGTTATCTACTTTGCTGTAATTGAGTTATCATCTTTTTCTCTTTCTTTCTACCTTTTCCAGTATTAGAGCCCTCATTAGAGAGCTAGATGTTTGCATAATGTGCCCAAAATAGGATATTTTGAGCCTTGTTATTTGTACCTCCAGTGAGAATTCCTGATTAGATTTTTTTTTAATGATTTGCTTGTTCTCCAGCATGGTGGATGTAGAATCCACTGATTGGGTTATTTCAGCCTTCCTGCTCAGAGAGACTAAGTCAGAGCTTTGGTCACGCCTCCCTCTGGGTGTGGCTCCCCAGTTTTGTCTTAGTCTCGGCTCAGCAGGACGCAAAAATATTGACTCCCTAGCTAGACTAATTCATTCAGGTACTAATTTGGCTTTTTACTTTAAATTTGATTAGATTCTTTCCAACAACAATTCAAACGCTGTCTAAATCTGGCTTATTTGATAAGGACCTTGTCCTTTACTGAGGAGTTGAGCTTCTTGCTCTGGGAGGCCCCCCTTTTTTTCCTGCAGTTGGCTGCAGGCCCCTGGGGTGAGTTTTCACACCGCCCAGGTGAAATCGCGGGACCGCGATTGCGACGATTGGCTGATCAGCAGGACTCAAGCGGCTGCCGTTTCTGGTGCTCCTAACCATCGGGAGAAATCGTCACGAGGCTTCCAGCAGCCGTTTCCCTTTGGACCAGCAGCAGAGGCTGCTTCTTCTAAACGCAAGTGTTTCTGATAAAGGGGGAAGCGGTTTTAGCGACTGGACCCAGGATTTCCTCTGTTTTTACTTCTCATTCCTCTGTTTGCCTCATTTTGGGAGGTACGAGGAGGCGCGACCGCCATTTTAACCGCGTGGTCACCCAGCGGCCGCCATTTTGCGAGGTCTACAGGGTGGCCACCATTTTGTAGCCTCGTCATTCTTTAAGGCCTTTCAGCCTGGCCTTTCTTGCTTTTTGCCTTGGCCTGCGTTGGCAGGTCTGAACGGGGGGAGTAATTTGTTGATATCAATAACAAAAGAATAATAATATCAATTGAAAACAACAATCATGTATATATACATATTTTCCATCTGTTGAGGGTCTCCCTCATTTTTTTGGGCTTTATATTGTAACCACTAATTAAGGCACAGGTCTTATCTACCTGTGATTGGAGCTTGGGGTATCTCCTTTGTTTCTGACCACCTGTTCTAATTAGCTGTGGCCTTTAGCCACTGGGCCTAATCAGGCAGGGCTACATACCTGTCTGACTGTCTCTGCCTTTGCACAGGGCTCAGAGCGAGGATCGGTTGTGCTCCATCTCTGACCTTTGATCTGCGTGCTTGGGTTCCCCCTATCTCTAGATATCCTTGGCCAGCTCTATCTAGATTGCAATGGCAGACAGTTCTTTGCCCCGGGCAACACAAGTCTCCGGTGCTCCCCCTGCACAACCAAAGTGCAGATCTATTGATTTGGAAGCAGGTGGGGGGGGGGGAGAAAGCCAAAACCAAACATCCACCAAGGAGACTTCCAGCTGCCGGGCGAGAGGCCTCGAGGAGACATCTGGCACTGGAGAGGGAATTCTCCAAGGCACAGCGGCTCCTGTCCAGTGGGGCTGAAGTGGTTCCCGCCACCCCACTGGACACATCCACATTTGAGCCACCTTTTGAGCCTGTGCAAGGTGTTCCATGGACATGTTCTCCTCTGGGGGGAAACCGAACAGGCAGGTCCCCCTCGCTCCTCTTCTTCTCCAATCCATCAGAGCCCTCAAATTTTTACAGTGCCAATGGTAGTTGGGGCTAGTTCCAAAGACCAAGGTGACATATGGTCTCAAAGCCTATTTCAGGCTTTTATGCATCATGCCTTTGTGCAATTCATGTCCTCCTCCAGGAGTCCTCAGGTTTCCTCCAAACAGTTACGGCCTCCCACTAGTCCTACTTCAAAGACAGGACGTGACATGGTGCCTGGGTCTGGCATATCTGAGACTTCCTCTCAATTGGGGGAGGGGGGATCTGGAGATCTGGGCATAGCTGAAATGCCCATGTCAGAGGACGATGAGACAGCGCCCCCACAGGTATTATCCTCGGGATTGTTTGACCCATCCCTGTTCAGATCCCTTCTTTGAAGACTTGTAACACTGCTAATTGACCTTGGTACAAGAGGAGAAACCTTCTACCTCCACTGAGCAGGAATCCAACCCCTTATTCGCGGAAAAGGTTGTAGAACAGAAACAGGTTCCATGCCCGCTAGTCTTCCGCGCTGAGGTTAAGAAACAGTGGTCTTCTCTAGCAACCACACCTTCTCCAAGCAGGCTGCAAAAGGAAACTGTATAACGTCTCTCCTTCGTTTGCATCCCTTCTAGAGATGCCTGCAGTTGATGATCCTCTAGCCTATTTATTCTCTACGTCCTCCATCCCAGGAGATATGGCTGAGGCCCTGAAGGCTGAGGACAAGAAGTTTGAGTTCTCTCTCAGTCAGCTCACCAGTCTTCGGGTTGGGCCATAGGGGCAGCGACTTCATCCTCGTTCTTGTGAGGATGGCAATCTTGTGGCTCTGCGACCTCCAGGCGCTTGTTCCATCTGACCAGGTTAGAACACATCAGACACTAGTGAAGCTGGTGGCAGCCGGAATACATGGCTGATGCATCCCTTTATTCGGCCAAGTGTTGGCCAGGTCAATAGTGGCCACAGTAGCCTCTCGTAGACTACTGTGGCTGAAACAATGGAGAACTGACTTGAAGTCAAAAGGGCGTCCTTCTCGACAGCCAGGTACTGCGGGGCACATTTATTTGGGTCAATTCTCATCCTCATGTGGTCAAGGGCAAGGACAAACACAAGTCCTGACACACCCCTCCAAAAAGTCGGACAGGAGGTAACAGCAGGAGTCCTGCAGACATACATTCCACCCCACTGCTTCTTGGGAATGGAGGCAGCCCTTTCAGGCAGGGCAGTCCTGGGATTGGTCCAGAGGCTCGTAATCTTTTCCCCCAGAGACAGGATCGCCAACAGGACCATCTGAGTATTGGAGCCAGGGGCCAGTGAAAACCAGTCCAAGCATCCCTTCAGGGGCTCAAGTGACGCCATAGGGGATTTTCCGATAGGGGGACGACCGGCAGTTTTACGAGATCTGGGAAAACATCACTACCAACTCTTGGGTCAGAGACACCATCACACGGGGTCTAGTCCTAGAGTTTCAATCGCTACCCCCGGACCGATTCATACTGTGTCCAGTAATGCGTAACTCGACCAAGGCGCAACTAGTCACCACGGCCATCGCACACCTTCTGGAAACTAGGGCCATAGAAACCTTTCCACAGGATCAGATAGGAAAAGGGTTCTATTCTATTTTGTTCGTGGTTCCCAAAACATCCGGAGGATGGAGGGCGATACTGTCCTTAAAGGGCCTCAATCACTTCTTAGTGTATAGAAGGTTCAAGATATAGACCCTGATGTCCATCCGGGCAACATCAGAAAAGGGAGATTTCCTCTCCTTCATAGAAATCACAGAGGCATACCTTTACATTCCAGTACCCCTGGGTCATCGCAGGTTCCTGCGTTTCTCCTACGCACACCGACATTACCATGCAGAGCCCTTCCATTTGGCCCATCTTCAGCCCTGAGGGTCTTCACAAAGTCTTTGGCGGTATTAGCGGCCCACCTTCGGATGAGGCTGGTGCGCATGCAGTGCTACCTGGTCAACATACTAATGCAGTTCTGGTCTTTACACTCAGCACAGTTAGACCTGCGGCTCACCATACAGGTTCTTCAGGATCACAGTTTTTCCATGAATTTAAGGAGTCACACAACCCCCATGAAGCGTCTGGTCCATCTCGGAGCTCTAATAGACTCCGAGATGGTCTATCTTTCCCAGGTCTATCTTTCCCAGGAACGTCGGGTAAGCATCCGAAGGTTGGTTTTCCAGGTCCGGAAGGAAAGGTTGGTTCCTCTGGTCCAGCTGTCCCAGCTCTTGGGAAAGATGGTTCTTGCATGGGAATGGTTCCGTGGGCAAGACTTCATTCCAGGAACATTCAGTGGTTTCTCCTTCCCTTCCAGAAGTGAAACCTCCATGCCTCCACCAGGAGGATCAAGGTTCCTCATCACATGCTGGCATCCCTCCTGTGGTGGGCTTCGTCAGCCATTACCGAGGGGACCATCTTCGAGGAGCCTCACAGACTCACTCTGATCACAGATGTCAGTCTATTTGGTTTGGGGGCTCACCTTCAGACTCAGCTGGCCCAGGGACAGTGGTCCCGGTCGGACCTCAAGCAAAACATCAATTGGCTGGAACTTAGAGCAGTTCATTTAGCTCTCCTCTACTTCTCCTCCCTAGTGTCAGGGCAACATGTTTGATTCTGACAAACTATGTGGCAGCTAAGGCTCATATCAACAAGCAGGGAGGGACATGATCTGAACCTAAGTCTGTGGGCAGAGTCCACCCTGGGATCAATCAGGACAGAGTTCATATTGGGGGTAGCAAATCATCAGGCAGACTCACTGAGCAGGGCAACAGTGGACCATTCAGAGTGGCGCCTGGACCCGAAGCTGTTCGACATGATCGTGAACAGGTTTGGCAGGCCACGTCTGGATCAGTTTGCCTCCCCGTCCAACACCCTACTTCCAGGTTCTTCTCCAGTCTTCTGACACAGGGGAGAGCGGGAGAGTTTAGCCAAACAGGCCTATTCCTCGGGGGTGATCTCAATGGTTCAAGCCTCAAGGCACCCCTCGACTAATAGGATTTATGACGCCATGTGGAGAAGCTTCTGCCAGTGGTGCAGTACGCACAATCTCCATCCTCTTTCAGTTACTATTCCCAATATTTTGGAATATCTACTGGAGGGCATTTCCAAAGGTTTGTCAACCAATACCATCCATAGGCAGGTTACGACCTTGTCCATGGTTCTCACCCGTGACAATTTGAGTCTGCTCTCACAACATCCAGCTGTCACTGCCTTTATTAAAGGGGCGGCCAATTCGGGTCCTCCGACAAGACATTGGTATCCATCTTGGGATTTACCCACTGTACTGCAGGCCTTAACTACTTCTCCGTTCGAGCCTCTCTGCATTTTCTTTCATTGAAGGTGGCATTCATGGTGGCCATCACGTAGGCCAGGAGGATTCGGAACTGGCTGCACTCTCAGCCAGAGATGATCTCTGTACTTTCTACGCTGATAGGGTGGTCCTTAGATTAGACCCCTCCTTTATCCCCAAGGTGAAATCTTGTTTTCACAGATCCTTGGACCTAGTCCTTCCAAGTCTCTGTCCCAATCCTCTCACCATCTAGAACAGTGGTTCTCAACCTTTCTAATGCTGCGACCCCTTAATACAGTTCCTCATGTTGTGGTGACCCCCAACCTTAAAATTATTTTCATTGTTACTTCATAACCGTAATTTTGCTACTGTTTTGAATCGTAATGTAAATGTCTGATATGCAGGGTGTATTTTCATTGTTACAAATTGAACATAATTAAAGCATAGTGATTAATTACAAAAACAATATAGCAATGCTCACTGGAGAAGCTTACTCTTCCTTGCTCAAAAATGTTGGAAGGGAGGGAAGGAAGGAAGATTAAAGGGGAAAGGAAGGAGATGGAGAAGGAAGGAGATTGAAGGGAGAAGGAAGGAAGGAAGGAAGGAGAGATTGAAGGGGAAGGGATGGAGATGGAAGGAAGGAAGGAAGGAAAGAGATGAAGAAGGAAGGAGATTGAAGGGGAAAGTAAGGAAGGAGAAAGAGATTGAAGGGGAAGGGATGGAGATGGAAGGAAGGAAGGAAGGAAGGTTGAAGGGGAAAGGAAGGAGATAGAGAAGGAAGGAGATTGAAGGGGAAGGAAGGAAGGAGAGATTGAAGGGGAAGGGAAGGAGATGGAAGGAAGGAAGGAAGATTGAAGGGGAAAGGAAGGAGATGGAGAAGGAAGGAGATTGAAGAAGGAAGGAAGGATTGAAGGAGAGAGATTGAAGGGGAAGGGATGGAGATGGAAGGAAGGAAGGAAGATTGAAGGGGAAAGGAAGAAGATGGAGAAGGAAGGAGATTGAAGGGGGAAGGAAAGAAGGAAGGAAGGAGAGGGAGATTGAAGGGGAAGGGATGGAGTTGGTGATGGAAGGAAGTAAGGAAGATTGAAGGGGAAAGGAAGGAGATGGAGAAGGAAGGAGATTAAAAGAGGAAGGAAGGAAGGAAGGAAGGAAGGAAGGAGAGAGAGATTGAAGGGGAAGGGAAGGAGATGGAAGGAAGGAAGGAAGGAAGGGAGGAAGGAAGGAAGAGAGGATTGATTTTTGGAGAGTCATGTTTTCCCAAATGGTGATGAACTGCAACTCCCAGCATTCCCCACTCTTCCACAGTGCTTTTTAGGGCTGCTGGGGATGGTAGTCTGGAGCCCCCCATCCTCATCACGGCACCCCTTTCCCTCTCCCAGCCACCCCCCGGGACCTGCGCGCCCCTCCAACCTCCTGAGCGCCATCACAGCGGTGGGATCGTGGGAGCCCCTTTCCACGCTGCGCAGCCCTTCCCCACCAAAGCCTTTCCCGATTCGTCAGACGCAAGAGGGGCGTGGCCGGAGCACCAGCTCCTGCTCGAAAGGCACTGCTTCTCCCGGCCCGTCCAGTTGGCCTCCGACGCACATGCGGGTATCGCCCTCTTCCCTGCCACCTGGCCGCTTCCAAGGCCCATAGCCCAACAAGCCAGGAAGGAGCCGCTCCTGCCCACCAGCCCCAGGGCCGCGCCGGGCGCCGGAGGGCCAAGGCGGCCTCCGATGGTGAGGGAGGTGGGCCGGGCAGTGCGGGGGAAGCTCTGGTGCGGCGTGGAGGCAGCGGCCCAGACCTGGCTCGGCTCGGCTTCCCACGCAGCTGAGTCGGCCTGGGGCGGCATCAGGGGCGCGTTTCAAGCCCCAGGGCTTGCCATGAGCTGGGAGATGGGGATGACGCAGCCAGCACCCGGCTGACATCCGCATGGCCCCCAGGAGCACAGCTCGACTCCCGACAGTCAGCTGGGAGTTGGGTCAGAGTCCGGACATCGGTGGGGAACCGGCAGGGCTGCTACACACAGCCCGGCTCCCGACAGCCATCTGAGAGTCGGCCCCACGTGCGCAAGCTGCCCTTCCAGCGCCCACCGCTGCCCCGCTAGCCTTACCTTGGCCACCGCCCATTCGGGGCAGCGGCAGGCAGGCCCAGGCGCTCCTGGGAGGCCATGGCAAGCAGCAGCGATGGTGCAGGCCGACCACCAGCTGGGCCACCAGCTGGCCCAGCCCAAGGGAGGTAAGCCACCCGCCGGGTCCCACGCGCACAAGCTGCCCTCCCAGCGCCTGCCGCTGCCCTGCTAGCCTTACCTTGGCAACCGCCCATTCAGGGTGGCGGCAGGCAGGCACCCACTCGGCCCCACGCGCACCAGCTACCCTCCCTGCGCCCACCGGCCTCCCACCTCCCATCCCTGGACATGTTTTACTTACATTTAGTAGTTGCTCAGCAGGGAGGGGTGGAAACTTCAAGAAAGCTCACCTTCACTGCAGACAACTTGCAGCACCGTTTGCAGACTGGGACTTTTGGCGGGCTCAGCAGGGCGGAGACAGCCTGGAGAATTCCTATTGGCTTTTGAAAGCCAATAGAATTAGACTCTATTCAAGAGAGTCTATTCTATTGGCTTTCAAAAGCCAATAGAATAAGAGGGAGTAGCACAGCTAAGGAACAAGGGAAAAATGGCAGACTGCTTTCTTTGGCGACCCCTGTGAAATGGTTGTTCAACCCCAAAAGAGGTCGCGACCCACCGGTTGAGAACCGCTGCTCTAGGGAGACACCACCTAGACCTTCCCTCCCTTTGGGGACATGAGGGGCTTTGGTATGTCCCAATCAGTGGATTCTACATCCACCATGCTGGAGAAGGGGCGTTGTCTTACCTGAACGCCTTTTCTCAGCATGGTGGTGTAGAATCCACACCATCCCCTTCTTAGCTGTCTAGGCTTGTGTGTTGTTATCTTGTTGCTTTTTTTGGAGTCATTGCATCAGACTTTGTCAGGATCCTTCGCCTTGTCAAAACTGGGGAGCCACGCCGAGAGGGAGGTGTGACCAAAGCTCTGACTTAGTCTCTCTGAGCAGGAAGGCTGAAATAACCCAATCAGTGGATTCTACACCACCATGCTGAGAAAAGGCGTTCAGATAAGACAACGCCCCTTTTCTTCGTTGTTTGTGGTATTCTCAGGCCTCCTTACTTTTAGCCACTGTATAGTCTTAAAATAAATGTAATATTTACATATGCCTTCATCTTAATTCTTAGCTTATCTTAGGTCCACTACATTTCAGAACATTGTTATAAAACTTATCCTACCAGACAAGATTTTGAGAGCATTTCTAGCTGCAGCCATGGCTCCTGTAAAATCGTCCTTCCTTTTCAATATGACAAGGCATCTCTAATATTTATGAAATAAAATGGATCCTATTTATATCTTTCTCTAATCAAATAGTGATGTTTATTTATTTTACAAAATTTATGCCCCTTCCCTCAAACCTACACATTATAATGCCGAGGGGCTCATAAACAACAGTAAAAATGAAGACAGTAAAAAATAAAATAATAAAATAATAAAAAAGCAACCAGAAACTCCCAGCACACTCAACCATAACACATCTCATGCATCCAGAAATACTTTTTCTGGGCTCCAGCCTCTCTTCTTGTTGGCAAAGTCAGGACTTTGCAGCTTTTGGGAAAGCTAGGAGAATAGGTGCCCATTGGATTCCTGGGAAATATTTCAAAGAGCAGGGACCATTAGTCAGAAGAATAATCACGATAAAAAAATGATTACCTAGGCAACAATAGTAAACATCTGTTTTTGGTCTACTTTATAGTGCTACATACAGTACTAGGATCACTAGATGTCAATCCTGAAAGGAAAGGAAGTGGCATACACTCACCCTAGTGGAACGGACAGATGTGATTCTACAAGTAATCAGGCTTGTTTTGCTTGTTTTGATTTGCTTGTTTTCTTCGTGGTTTGTGGTATGCTCAGGCATCCTTACTTTTAGCCACTGTGTAATCTTAAAATAAATGTAGGGCTATAAAGGTGATCATCGGTACCTTGAATCATACTCCAAAAGAAACGGGGCATCGGTGTAACTCCCATAGCAGTGGCATAATATAGGCAAACCAGAACTGCATTTGTTGCTGCACCTTGGACCAGTTGTAATTTCTGGATAATCTTCAAAGACAGCCTCAAGTAAAATGCATTGTAGTAATTTAATGAGAAAGTGAACACTCTGTGAGTGACCATATTCAAGGCTTCCCAGTGTAAGAATGAGAGCCGTTGGCACACAAGATGAATCAGAGACTTTTAGTCATCAGTGCCTCTTCTCCTTGAACAGGCGCCACAAGTCAATGAAGATCCCAAAATTACAGACCACTTCCGATTGGAGGAGTCCACGCCTGCAACAGTCAAAGATAATCCCTCACCAGAATCAGAAAAAAACAAACCCAAAACTAAGAGCCACTTTGTCTTGCTAGGGTTGACTCTAAGCTCTTGCTAGCTCTTGCTAGAGTTATTTATTATATAGATAATAATATTATTTGATGTGACAATTATTTTACACTTTGACTTGCCATGAAATATATTGTAGTTTTCCTATTAAATAAAAGCTATTTTTAATTGAAAAACATCAAGTGTCAACAGTGCACGTGACTGTTTAAGCTGTGAGCTAGTTCTTTTACTTATTAGATTTGTGTCTCAATTTTTTAGAGGACCTCAAGACAGCCTTGATGCGGTGGAGATGAGAGTTACCCCAGGGTGTTTTCTGTGGCTGAGGTTGAGGATGAGTTTTGAGTCTTGGCACTCTTAGTCCCAACTGCTTAACCATTATAACACATTGGCCCTTGGTGCAAGATATAAACAACTTTAGATATTCCCAAGTTCTGAATCAGCTGCTGCTATGGCCAGCAAGAGCAAGAACTATCAAGCCATTAAAAAAATGAACTATTTAAGAACTGACTGACAAGGTAAAAGGTTCATGCAGTCTAAGAAGACAGGGAACCAAGTGCGTGATTCTGGCCTACTCATGTCAGACTGAAAGTATGACGGGATTTCAACTGACAAATGCTTTGACATTTGAATACACTCTTTTCATTCAATTAAGTGTGCAGAGGCCAAGAATAATCTTTCATCCAGAGACAGTCCCTTTGGGTATGAGCTGAGGTTATCAATGGGGCAAACATCTCATTTTCAGTGAGTAAGAAAGTACACTAGATTTCATTCAAAGCCCTGCAGCATCTGTTTTTCGACAGACATCATTACCATTCAGCATCCCATTAGGGGGTTACTGTTGTAAGTTGGAGCCGTATAAGAATGGAACAGGATTTATTATATTTTTTATATTCATTGCATTTCCGTCGTTGAAAAGAGAATTCCCCAGTGCTACTGATTTCATTAGAATATTCACCTGTTCACTAATTACATGTATGCTAGCATGCTGTTCATTAGCCCAACAAGGGCAATATTTCATATTTTTATGCTTAGTTCTGAATGTTAATGCAGTGCTGTAGTCTGTGACATGCTGTCATTCTGTGCACTCTTCCCCTACACCTGCAAGAAATGCAGACATCAGTAATTTGCTAATGCTTTGTATACAGTATATGGGCTTCAGCTTGGAAGCTGATTTGGAGTTCAGAAATAATAGGAGTACAGTTTATCTCTGATCTGTTATAGAGATGTTCTTGAAAGTTTAGAAATTGGACCAGACCAGAAAGTAAAATATTGAATAGGTCAGCAAATGCCTGCTTTATTCCATAAAGCTTAAAAAAGCTGCAAGAAATCTTATAATGAGGAACAGATTCAGATTATATTTGCTGGGCATTAGTGAAATAGTAAAAGATAGATGTTCTAGTCAAGCTTAGCTGTGCCTGAATCTCTTAAATAGCTTTGGTGAAAAGCTTATTAGCAAACAGATGCTCAAATGTCATGCCCAGAACTTAGCATTTATTATTGTTAGAGTTGCAGAGCATTGTCAGAAATGAACTGAAGCAGAATTCTTCAAACTAAACTTCACTGTAGGAATGTCCCATTTGCTTAGACTGGATGAATGTTGTTTTTGGGTTGGACTGTTCTTGGGTAACAAGGCATCGCTGGACTTTAAAGGCTGTGATAATGTGGAAAGTCTTTCTTTCTGGGCCATTTCAAAAAGCAAAATTTCCATATACAGAGGAGAAATGTGATGCAGAAGCAAAACATGGCCCTCTTTATACAGTGGTACCTTTTCTATGAAGGCAGGGCCTAAAATATATGCCATTCCCCCTCTTTATTCATATCAGAAGCACCTACAAATTATACTGTAGAGATATAACATTCCTCATAGGAATGTATTGTCTTTAACAAATCGTATGCAGCACTTTGTAAGCCTTCTATTTTACTAAATATAATGAAGCAGGGCTCCTGGCTAGCTGCTTTCTTGCTTCTGTTGTCCTAGGACTTCCTCAGGCACTGCTTCAGATCCTGATATAGGACTAACAATAATAAACCTTACATTCTTACTAATTGTTTTCTACCTGCTCTGCTCTAGGCTTGCCCTCAGTCTCCTCTCTATCTTCAGTCAATATAATCTAACAGTAAGGCCAAGGTATTGTAATTTCTCTCATCCTGGAATCAGATTTTTCAACCCTCCTTCAGTCTTTCCTGACAAAATATGAAAAGGTGTCTCTTTCCAGAAATTCACATACACAGTCATCCTGCACTGAATCTTCTTTGCTTTTTCTTTTTCTTTTTCTTTTTTTACGATTCATAGAAAGAACACTTGACCATGTCAGGTTTCAAGGAGTTTATTTAGTGGAAAATTCAAAGCCATCAAGATATCTCACTGTTCAAATGTAACAGCTGACCGTTCTGTGTTTGTCTGAAATGGGCAAGAAATGTGACATTAACAGGCATTCCTGTTTTATTTCTCCAGGCTGAACAAAGGCATTATTTACTGCACTCTATTTTCAAAGACCTTTTTCTCCTTTTCCATTTGTTTATTTGTTTATTTTTCAAATACTTTTATGTGGCTTCAATAAAAAAATGAACCTAAGTGGGTTAATACAGAGATATATAATAAATTATACAATGCATCACATTAAACTAATCAACATCACTAGAAAAACATCTTTTTAACAAGATTGTTAGCAATAGAGCCCTCTCCCATCCTAGGTATAGCCATCCTCCATTCTGTCTGTCTGTCATCTAATTTATATAGCCTTCTATCTCAATATCTGCTAGACAGGACACAAGCAGTTGAACCAATATAAAAAAAACCTTTTTTCCTGTAGTATAACCATTCAAAGACAGGAAAAACAATATTAAAATGTTTGACAAAATACTGAGCCAAGGTAAACACATCCATCCTTAATATCAGTACAATCACTGCACCAGTGGTATTCCATTCCTGGGTCCTCAGGACTGTGAGCAAAGCCATGTTTTGAGAGCCTTGCGAAAGGCTAGCAGGGTCAGAGTCTGGGGGATGATGTTCCAGCAACAGTCACACAGAAAAGACTCTCTTTATCCAACATGCCTGGAACCCCAATTTTGCCAACTCTCTAAAGGTTAACACAGATGCAGATTTTACTTCTGGGAGAGCTAATTCACAGAAGGGAGTTCTGGCAGAGATTTCTTTCTTTCTTTCTTTCTTTCTTTCTTTCTTTCTTTCTTTCCTTCCTTCCTTCCTTCCTTCCTTCCTTCCTTCCTTCCTTCCTTCCTTCCTTCCTTCCTTCCTTCCTTCCTTCTTCTTTCTTTCTTTCTTTCTTTCTTTCTTTCTTTCTTTCTTTCTTTCTTTCTTTCTTTCTTTCTTTCTTTCTTTCTTTCTTTCTTTCTTTCTTTCTTTCTTTCTTTCTTGTGACCAGCCAGGGGTGTCCACAGGGGGCTGAACAGCATCAAAATGGCAGGCAGATATGGGTGATTGAAAATCCATCTCTTTTCAACACACGTTGCCTGAATTGCGTATATGCAAAAAGGGACAAGACTTTATCACTCCTGATGTTCTTGCTATTTTAACACAGTTGATCCCTAAAATACCTCTGTGTGGTTTTGTTGCATTTCACAGAGTTGTTAGCATAATTTATGTATTCACACTTTTTCAATGGGTAAATTCTGCTTTAAGTTAATAGCCCCACAGATATCCAGGCTCCAAGCCTTTATGTAGGACTTTGTACATTATCATGAGTATTTTGAATTGTACCCATAAATAAACTGGCAGCCAATGTAGTTCTTAGAGTATGGGTATTAATATGTCCATGTAGAGAAATTCTCGTGAGTGCACAGACAGCTGCATTCTGCACCAGGTGAGGTTTCTAGGTGATTTTCAAGGGCAGAATACATGATGAAAATCCATTCTGATAATGACAAGAATAGAAATGATAGTTGCTGATACCTCCCAGTCCAAGAATAGAAGCTGGGGAAAGAGATTTCAGACAACAGTTTCTCCATCTGCATTTAAAATTTATGGATCCATCAACACTGCTCTGGAATTCGTTCTCTGGATTAATAGCCACTCTGTCTTGTTTGGATTGATTCTTAATTTACTCTTCCCTATCCAAAGCAATACAGAATTTGAATTAGTGTTTTTTCAACAAAGGGGTAAAGAAGAAGAATTTTAAAGAATCTGGTAAAATTTTGATTCTGTTCTTTTCTGTTTCTAATGCAAGTTTCCAGACACATTTTTTTTCTCATTGTTCCTCATCTTAATTTTAAGTTTCTATGTTACTTTGTATTGGCAACTTAGTTATATATGTATATCTGTGCATAATATTTCTTTTAGTTTTATATAATAATAATAAAGAGAAACTTGGCAATTAGCTTTTAGATATCCTTTTAAAAATTAATATATGATATTTGAAAAATAGGAAAAGGATTAGGATGTTAAAGGAAATGTTAGATTAACAGAGATAGAGAATGTCAGTGACAAAGAATAAACAAATGAAAATTCCCAGTACCACTCAGAGTTTGGAATTTTATTGGGATGAATTGTGATTTTAGAAATTAAAGAATAATTTATTTCCTAATGACACAGTCGTTTTGCTAACATTTTAGGGCTGTTTTAACCTAAGTTGGGAGTTTTAGGGTAATCCTGAAGTACAACTCAGAAGAGCCTTGACTCTTGACCATTCTGGCCAGTTTTTATGGGATATATTTACATTTGGAGCAGGGGTCCCCAACCTTTTGGGCACCAGGGACCGGTTCCATGGAGAGAGGCTTTTCGGTGGACTGGAGGGTGCGTGGTTTTGTGTGCTGCCTGCATCCCACAGATGGGGCTTTGCTTGTTTGTGCAGACCAGTTGCTGGCATGCCACGGCCTGGTACCGGTCCGTGGACCGGGGGTTGGGGACCCCTGATTTAGAGTCCTACATAGCTTACTCATTTCAGAAAATAAAAAAAATGTAATTCTTAGTGTAAGTTTTATTATTTAAAAATCAATTATATAGAACATTGTATTTTATAATATACTATGAATGTTATATATGTTTATCATCTAAATGCACCCAAATATTGATACCTTATCTGACATTTTATAATCTGAGGATATAATTTCTGGTTAGCTCTTTGGAAGGAAGTTCAGTTTCTGTCAATTAGGAATTTTCATCTGGTCAGTATAATACATCAATAACAGTTTTTCTCTCCCTGAACTGAAGCTTTTCTCACCAGTATAGAAGTGGCCAGGTTAAGAAACTTCCAATTAATTATGAATCAGCTTAAGTGGTTCGGGAGGTAGTCCTTTTCATTTATTTAAAGTTACTTAATAATAGGATGAGTCAAAATTGTATTATTTTATTTCCAGGCTAAAACAACTTTTTAAATTTTAAAATCAATAGTTTTAATTTTAAAAAGCTATTTTAAATCGATAATATATACTTCCTGCTCTGCAGCTGCCCCCAGATCTCCCACATTGCCTGAGGTGGAGACTCTCAGCATTGTTTCCTTGGAAAGACATCCAGAATGGGTTGAAACTTGCTAGACAGATGGTCCTGCGAGTGCAGGGAATAATAATTAAATCATTATTACATGCACTTGTGGGAATAATAATTCAAACCTGCCCCACACAGTTCCTTCAAGGAACAGAATAAATGTCAGTTCAACAAGGTAAGAGCTCTAAATAAGCTTGAATAAATTAACACAGACTAAAAGAAGCGGTTGCTAATCTAAGAGAGAGTGGTAGGAAAAACTTGCCCATATATGTGTAGGCATTGCTGGCTTTTCATGAAAAATGTACTCAGGGCTGCACACAACCTCCATGATGCTAGAAAACAAGAAAGATCCAGGATCTGTGCTTAAACAGCACAAATTTGTGACAACACTGCTTATTCTAACTTATGCTAACATATATTAAATGAGAACATAATCAGGATTTCTTCTGAGAAGAAGAACCAATTGGTTTCAAGTGGTTAACAATAGACTAGAAACCAGAGACCATGAGTTCTAATCCTGCCTTGGGCACAAAGCCAGCTGGTGATCTTGGGCCACTCACTTCATCTTGTCTGTGCAATTGGGAGGTTAATTACTTTATTTTGGGAGGTTAAACTATAAGTATGAACTGGTTAGCAGCCTTAATGATACTTGTTGTTTATATGTGGATGCAAACCTTTGTATTTATGTTCATTTTTACACACACAGTTAATATTGGACACCCTTTACTGCATAGATTAAGTAAAATACTACTTTCCTTCCATAATAATACCCTTTACTTAGGTTTTGTGCACTTCCTTTTTTTAGTTTAACACATAATGCACATAAATATAACTGTGTGGCTTTCAGGGAATTAAGTGAATTAGTAAATCTGGGAAAGGAACTATGTCTGCTCAATAAGGTGAATGAACAAAAGTGACAGTCTTGCTTCCAGCACAACAAATTTTAATATTTTATTTATCTATACAATCTTGCACAATACATACTTAGATTATTTTGTGCACAATAAATAAGAGTTTTATGCGATTGCTCCTGATCACCTTTTTGTCCATCTTCAATAGAATGACCATTTTCCTTCCTATTCTCAACAGCCATGGACTCCACTCTTGACTGCAAGGCTGGATGTGATTCTTTCTGTTCCTTTGCTCTCAAAGCATCTATGACACTGTTCCAGAACCAGCCATTTAATCCTTTTCTACCATCACTTTGAGCTGCTTGGTATTATCACCCTTTCCTTCCTTGCCATGCTGGAGCTATTCTTTTTTAATTTTTTTCCTTGTAGCCAGTGAAGGTTACCCTTGTTGTCTTTATTTAGTAAATTTATATGAAGGTCCAATTTGCCAAGAGATTCTGGATGACTTACAGTTTGTAGAAACATGAACACACAAGATTAAAAATACAATATAAGATAATTTGGGACAGAAAAAAATATCAATAGTACCCTATTGAATAGAATAGAAATAATGATAAGTACAGATTTAGCCAAGATCAAAATAAACATATCTCAAGCATCATACAATATTTTATTCTACACAGGTTCATGCCATATTCTAGCCTGGTGCCTGGGGAAAGAAACAGGTTTTTAAGGCTTTAAAGAAGGAGAGAAAGCTAGGCTCATCAAAATCTCAAGGGGAATGCTATTTCACAGGGCACCCATTGATTCAGAGAATGTCCTTGATTCCACTAGGTAACATTGCTTTGCAAAAAAGATCTAAAGCAGGGGTGTCAAACTAGCAATGTCACATGACGTGGCACAGTTTTGCTATGATGCATCTGGCCTGCGGGCTGGCAGTTTGACACCCCTGATCTAAAGCATGCCTAATCCACCAGATTTCATGGGAAGATAATTGGATATAGGGACTCCTGTAAATAACCTGGCCCTGGACCATAAAAACTTTTACAGGTGACAATCAGAACTTTGAACTCCAGAAGGTTTCATGAAGCCAGTATAGCTTGCAAAGTAATGGTGTTGTGAGATATACCTATAACTACTTATGCTATTGTGCTCTGGAGCAACTTCAGTTTCTGGGTGGTTTTCAAGTACTTCAGTCCAAATGACAGGTGACCAGGGCATGAGTCATCATGAGCAGAGGCTCCTAATCCATTATTAATTCATAATATGTTGTTTAAAGGCTCTTTTGACTTTAGCTACCACCTGGTCCTCCAATAGAAGCTGAGAGTCCAAGAAAACCCCCAAATTGTGCACCAGTTCTATTAGGAGGAGTGTATTCTCCCAAGAAGATAATTTTTAGGATTAGATAACTCAAAATCCCAGCCACTCAGTTTTGCTAGACTTAAGTTAAAACCTGTTTTTTTCCCATCCAGATCTCCAAAACCTCCAGGCATTGGGAAACAACCTTGACAGCCCCACTTATTTAGCTTGAGATGGAGATGCATAACCGGGTAACAGTAGCATATTTTAAAAAGTATTTAAATTTATTATAGCCATTCAACTCCAATGGATTCAAGCATGTATACCAATAGATTACTTAACCCAGAGGCTGCATATAGATGTTAAATAAGGGCAGAGAGAGTGTAGAGCCCTGAAGGAACCTGCAAGCACCACAATCATAACATTGACTTGAAATACTCTCTTCTGTGGAGTTGAAGTCCACAGGTCTTAAAGTTGCCAAGGTTGGGGACCCCTGAGCTATAGGACTAGCTCAGCTCTCCTCTTAGCTTCTGCCTCCTGTCAGGTAACTTGACAGATAGGTAAACCTACCATTGTAAGCACCCTTCTAAACCCAGCCTACAATGCCCAATAGTGTTAGAGAGAATTATTGGTGGTTTGTTTTTTTCTTGCCAGGAGGTGACTCTGGGTGTAGGAGAACCAAGCTTGGGAAATCCACCAGTTCCTTAATTTGACTTGCAATAATTAAGAAATGACAGCCAACCATTTACTGACTTCATTACTGTGGCAGGAAGCTTGGCAAGCTTATTGCTTTCCAAATGTTATGAATCTATAATTCTCAGCAATCCTCATGTCTGGCTATGCTGGTTGGAGTTGCTACATGTGGAAGACCGCAAATGCCTAACCCGGATCTATCCACACATAAAAAAATTAAATCTTCTATCCACTGAGTCAGATTTCCATTCTGCAATAGAATTTTTGTACAACATACTGAATACTTGTTTCAGATGTTGAAACAAAATTGCAGTGTGTTCCCAAGGCAGCATGTAATAAAATCAATTTAAATGTATAACAGTATTGAAATTAATACCAGCACAGAGAAGATTAATAGGAAAACCATAAAATATACAAACCACTAAACCATCATTTTATTTCAGTTACTGCTTTCTAATAGAAACAATAATAGTATAGATCAGTACCCAAAACACTTTGGAGAGATTTTAGGGCATTGGGGAGAAATATTGTTTCTTGGTTGAGAACATTGTTCAGATACAAATATTCTATTGCTTTTGAGAGTAAGATGAGAAACATAAAGGAATTTTGGACTGGCTAGAGAGCAATATTGGAAACATGGTAGAAAATGCATCTTTTAATATACCAAGAGTTCTAGGATGCCAGATTTGATTGACGTCTTAATGGACTGCTAATTTGCTTGCGATAAACGTAGTCTTTTTAGTAGGAGTACTGAATACTGAGGAAGCAACTGCAACTGAATTCCTGTATTGGAGGGTATGGACCTTACCTGACCCAGACAGCATCCATATGCACCTTCCCCTTGGGGACAGGTCAGGATGGGGACCAGGGGTGCGGTCATTTTGTTTCTCTGTTTAGTAAAAATCATTTCTGAAAGGATGACCTAATGAGTCAGGGGATGTCTTAACTCATGTTATTGTATACTCTTTTAATTTGTTCTTCTATTTTCCATCTTAACAGAAGTTTATACATTTAGCAAATATGTTCATCATTGGTACATAATTCCATTTTAAATTCTGTTACATTTTATTCTATACTTGGAAGCTTTAATCCACATTAAACCTCTCTTTTAACTGTGCATAAGAAAACCATTGAAAAATTAATCCCTCTACAGCCAATTGTTCTCTTGCTTTCATCTTCTCCATTTAGCAAGACTTCATATTAGCAAGTCTAAATATTTTTCTTTGCTTGCTGTTTCTGTTCCATAAAATGCTTCTTGTGTTGAGGCCAGTAAAACTACTTTTAGGCACAATCTGGGTTTATATCTGTTCCGTAATATGACATTCCTAACATAATGATTTTTGAAGTCTATGTTTGCCTGCAAGTTGGTCCACCTAGTGTTGCTTGGAATACAGAGCAATGAGCTATTGGAACTACTGAGCACTTCTTACATTCGTGAACTTAGAGTTTCACTCACATAGATTGCTACATGGTAGAAAAAACCCCTATGCCTAGCACATCAGGTTGTGCTTTAAGATAAAGTCTACCGAAGGAAATCCGCATATTCAGACCATTATTTTTATAGCATATAACTTCAGAATGTTCTTACTTTCTTATTTATTTTTACTTACTAAAGCCCTCCATCTTCTTCAGAAGATACTATAGCATATCAGAAGCAGCAGTAAATGCCACAGAAGTCAGACTGGCAGTCTGTCTAGGGTCACCTTTGAAATCAGGAACAGATGTGACTCATCACTAGATTTTCTTTTATCAGGAATAAAGGAAAGCAAGATATATATAAATCCTGAAAAATAAATTTATGAAGAATATTTGTGATTAAACAAATTCAACTTTGCCCATTTTTAGCATTAATGGTTCTTTGTGCATTGTCAAGGTCCATATATCAACGACTGCACCTCCGTTTGAAAAAAAACCTGATGAAACCAAAAAAGATTGCTTGAGACATACAGGAGGAACCAGGACGGTCATAGGGCTGTATATAAAGAAGTTCCATATGTTTTTAACATATGAATTTCTGTATTTCTGGTTTTTTTCTACTTTTCTGATCTAGTGTTTTCTACCTTGCTGCAAGGAGATGGTGTGATCTTTTCCCCTCTCTCTAGCTAGTCTATATCTAGACTAAATACAGTAATTGGTCTTTTTCTTTAGGTATTTAGTTACCTCCCACTGAGCAAATCTTAAGCCTTGCTGCTGGACCACCACTTAATTTGATGAAAAGCATCAGTTTTGCTGATTAAATTGTATTTCTGGATTTTTGTATATTGCTTAGCATTGTACAGTCATTAAAATTCACATAGTTGCAGCGCTTATATTTTAGTTGGTAGGCTTGGCGTTTTGCAAATTTTCTTTTAATAATATGGGCTGCTTTGGGTCAGTTTACATCAAAAAGTATCTGCAACAAAAGACCAGGTCTACATGCAAAGGTTCAGTTTAACTGATTTATTGCTACAAGCCGCTGCATAGGATCCTTCTCAACTTAAGATCAGCATCTGGTTAGAGTTAAGTAAGGGTCAATGGCAGTCAAGTAGTGGGGGGGGGATTGAACAGTTCATTTGTGGCTATGTAGTGATTCTAGGCTGATCCCTCTTTTCTCCCCTCTCCCTGGCTCTGCCAGTCTTTCCCCTACAAAAAGTAAACACAGAGACAAATTGTGAAGATGATAATAACTCACCATCCATAAACACTATGAGCAGGAATTTTTATTTCACTTCTTGAATGATGATATTGCAATAAGTTTCACCTGGCAAAGTTCACTTTTTTGCATTAATTGTACAAAAGCCCCACTCTCTATTGCTCCTGGACATCTTAGTCCATAATTGTATAGGGTTTTTTTTAAAGGTAGGACTCTAGCACTGTATCACATTGTATCACTGTCACAGACTGTAACTGCATGGCAGTGCACATGCTTTGCATGCTGAAGGACCTGCATTATTATTACCTTCAACTTTAAAAACAAAAGGTTCTTGGAACGGAGTGAGAAAAGATTTAATTTCTGCAGTTTTGGATAGCTGCCAGAGAAAAGAAACAATACTGGTCAAGTTGGACCCTTGATGATTCAGCGTAAGGCATTCTGTTTGTGTTCTAGTAATAGCATTTTGTAAGTAGAAAAATGTAAATCATTTGAGATCCATTGGCCTAAATAAACCAAAATATTCCCAGATTCCCACTACCGCAGCTTTCTATTGCCCAAAAAACTGTAATCATCCCATCTAAATGCTAAGTGGTTGACTCAGTGCAACTACATCCCCTTAGTCTTCCTAAGATTAACAGCAATAGTAGTGGGCATTTAGACCTTTCAAAAAGTCCCTTAGCTGTAAAATATAATAAATGTATGTCAAGATAACACGGGAAGAATCTTTCAACTTATAACAACTTCTAACTGCTTCCTTGCAGTATTACAAATGGAGGTAAATGAAACCAACTTCAAAAATCTAAAGACCGGGCCTATTGGATTAGGACCATATTGGATTGGAGCTAGAATTAGTATTCTTATTTATGTATTTATTTGTTTGTTTGTTTGTTTGTTTGTTTGTTTGTTTGTTTGTTTGTTTGTTTGTAGGCTGTATGTGTATAACAGTCTGATGACCATGGATTCCCTCTTTCCTTTCCCCATTCAGCACTGGCAACATCTTCTGAGTTGCTTCCAATGAGGAATTCAGAGTTTAGAAATCAGAGTGTCTCACTTGGTGAGAAGTAACACTCCAGCATACATGGAGGAAGTAGCATCGCTCCTTTGTTCTTTGGCCATTCTTTGTTTTAGGTTCACAGAACTTAATGGTTCAGAGACTGGAACTCCCTCCTACATTATCTATATAATGTTGAACCCATGCTACAATTTGAAAAAAAAAAAGAAGAAATAATAACCAAGCCCAGGAGCTTGGTCTCATTCAACCATCTACAGGCATTTAATAATGCGACTGAATATGATATTAATGACATGAATTTGAGTGCTGATGGTTGAAGGCTTAGACTGGGAAGGCTTGCATTCACTTACAAATCAGTAGTATCAGTGAGTGATATTGGAGCAATTGTTCTTCATGTGCAGCCCACTATACAATGAGGCTAAAATGAACTTAGCCTTCCATAAATTTAGCTGATTGATTATTAATTAATTCTTATTATTGAAAAATTAATTGCTGTGCATGTTAATATATTGAAGTTGAGTACAAAACTTTCAATGTATTTTTCATTCCTTCATATCCCAAAGATGGTGCTTTCTTACTCATTTCCATATCCAGCCATATTTCAGTTTTATCATTGGGAGGGAATGAATATGTGCAGCATGTTTCAGTTTACTAGTGGTTTCTCTTTCCCTTCTTATTAGAAGAAAAAATATAAAGGACAAGAAGTATGGCAGACGATAGGAAAGATGAAGCTAAGGCACCACACTGGACCTCAGGTCAGATAGCAGAAGCTTCTTCACATCCACATTCCGCAGAGATGAAGGAGCAAAGTGGCACAGGGGAAGGACTGGTCAGAAGTTCTAATGGATTTCCATACAAAGAGGATGAAGCTGGAGAATATGGTGCGCATGGACCACAGAGCTCATATTCCAGAACCAAAGAGAACGGAATCAATGGAGAACTAACTACAGGAGAGAAAGACACTGCAGGTAAATTGTCAAAAGACTATTCTTCTTTTGTTTTTGAAATCCTTGCTTTTAAGGGAGAGAGTATTTCACGAGAAAATTTTTCTAGGCAATAGTATCCTATTAACTTGAATTAGTTTAGGCTTCCCCAGGTAACATAGTTATGTTGTTAAAAAACACCTGTTTGGGGTATTTGAATTGGGATCCAGTTCTGAAAGTAGGAAGAATGCACCACACAGAAAGAAAGATATTAACATTGGGCTGAAGTCTAGTTGCTGGGTAGAGTCTAATTTAGTGTAACAAAGTCATGCTTCTTCCCCCAAATCTAGTTTTCAGAGTGAAACCAATAGCAGAATTTATAAAAAATGAATTCTGTGCTACTTGCAAAATTGTTTTTACAGCAGAAAAGAAAGGGATGCTAGTGTATCATTATAGTCATAACACTAAATGCAGCTAGCAATGTCACATATATTTTTGTTGCATTTATAATTTATAATGGAATTAACTGAAGTTTAATTGATGAATACGTGGCCTGCTGTAGGGGGCATAGGGAATGACATTGAAGGTCAGGACGAAGAGCCACACCAAGGCAGTGGTTGGATAAGAGTCGTTCAATTCAAGTCAAGAAATTAATTTGAATAAATGTCTCAGGCCTTCCTAGGTCACAGGAAAATAACGTGAGATTTTTTGGGGGGGATCACATTCAGACATGCAAGAGTCTACTACAGGTATTGTTGGTATTAAAATAAAAGTAATCCTTCCCTATAGGGAAATAGTCCTTCCTTATATTTCTTAGTCTGTCCACCTTGCAGGGCTGACACTTGCTTTGATTAAAGCTTAAGCAGCTATCTAATGTTAATGGCAATAAGGTCTGATTTTCTTTTAGTAGTTCCAGACTGAAGCCTTACATACATCCTGTATGAAACAATGCCAATTTTATCAGTAAATTATAGCAAATCTTGGTCTATTCATGCAACAGACTGTGATTCTGGCATAGATGCCTCCTTCTGCAGAGGCAGATACCATTTCAGTGCCTTCCAGCTTTTCATAACACAGCTCTATGAATAGAAAATAAACATATCTGGAGAACATATTGTCATGACAGTCCCTTGCCTGCTACATGCTGTCTTTAGTTTTAGCAAAAGAGAACATGTTTTAATGGAGGGGTAGGTCTCATATTGTTTGGATGTGTAGATCAGGCTCAGGAGATAGATAATAAACTCAGGTTAATTGTTTGGTTTGGGTTCAATCACTCTTGAAGTTTGCCATTCTGAAACAAAAAAAATGCTATATTGTACTCAGAGATGTCCATGGTTTTTTTTTGTTACTGTTTTTTCTTCCCACAACCCATCCTACTGATAAACATCCCTAATTGCACTCGTAAAGGCAATCAGGCTCCCCTGAATAGGGTTTCTCTTCGAAGTACTGTATTGCCATCCTAGAAAGTCAATGAAATTATTCATTCCATGGCAAATGTTGTTAGTAATTACAGCAGAAGGAATTTCTTGCCTTTAGGTGTCTTGGCAATTACACAGATTCAAGCAATTTGATTGCTTTCCATTTGCTTCCTTATTGTTGTTAATGATGCACAAAGACAACAAATAAGCTTAGTTGCAAATCCAAAAGCAAAAAAAAACCCCAACCCCAACATAAATATGGTCATTTTTTAAAAAAACCCCTAAACTATATTTGATCTGATATTTCATGTATTAAAATATAAACCTCTATGGTTCTTCAACACAAGAAGCAGTGCTTGATGCAGTACATCCCAGCAGGATGGAATGCTTTAACTATTAGGAAGAACATTTTCTGACAGAAAAAAAAGGACATCTTGGGAAATATAAGTGAGCAGGATAGCTAAGGTCTGATCTTCAGAAATTAAGAGGAAATTCTGAGTAATGAATTACCTGAGCCACCAAAATTTGGGATTATACAATTAAAATGTTTGTGTGTATGTGTGTGTGTGTGTGTGTGTGTGTGTGTTTATTTGCCAATGTCTTAACTTTAAAAAAAATGAGAAATTCGTGTCTTTCTAAGAAGTACCAGTGGGAGATATATATATTTTTTGTAATAAAACAGCATCATGGTGTATCAGAAGATATATTATAGCAGCAACAGTAGAAGAAGAATCGACATGTTAAAGCACATATTATAGCAGCAACAGTAAATAGAGGATGTGGGCTGATTTTAGACAGTATTTTTCCAGTAGATGGGAAATACTTTTCTATGAATAGAAGAAGCTTTTTGCTAGCTGAAGGGCACCACTGGATCATTAGTATCATTAAAATCATTAGTAACCTATGGAAACCAATAGTCAACTGGAAAATTACATATTATCCAATTGAACACTATATTTTTGTAGCCCCAAACCATTACACTGTGTTCAGTTTGTCTGCAAATATATATATATTCCGCCTTCTATTTAGATATATTAGTGCTCAATTTTTCAAAAAAATTAACTTTGAAGACAAATTATTTCAGAACAAAATATATAATTTTGGGATGTTTTTCTATAGCAGAATACATCTTTTAAACTGCATGCACTAAGCACTGTAAATTCATCTTTGAAACATAAAAATTATGAGTTACTGTATAATTTAAAAACTCTAGACTCTTACATTAATATTTTGTAAATGGATAGTGACCGGTGTAGAAATATATTTGTTTAAAATAATGTGAAATAGATTTTGGGGAAAGTCCTTATACAGAAATAGTTATATTTGAAAACTAATAAAATGTCCACTGCTGGGAACACTTTTTGTACATTATTTCATTGTGTTTTCTTTATAATTGGAAATAAAATCTAATCTTAGTTTATTACATTAGAGCAAGCTCTGAATGAATCGTAGTGTAACTTGTCAGGAAGTTTCAGCTGAAACCAGGAGAGGAAAACAACTATAGATGATGCCTTTTGGGTTGATGGGTATGGCAGCCTTAGTCTCCTTTACTCTGCCTCAAGTATTAAAGTGGCTGCAGTTTTGTAATAATAGGTATTTTCTGCCTGCACTATTCTTATAATGGTGGGTACATGTTTGAATTGATCTGTGTATAAAGACACTGTGAAATTGCTGTCACATGGTGAGTCTAGAGTTCCTCTTAATTGCCATTTTACCAAGACTATACATGCAAATGTGTATTTTCTTCTTAACACATTCCATTGTATGTCTTCAGGGCATTACATTTTGTTATAGGACTTTGAGCATGTGATTAAGTATACTTTTTTAAAAAAGTAGTTCTTTTGGAGTTCTTCAGCGTGATTAGGAAAGTGCACATTGTCTTAATTCAATAGCAATAACAATTCAGAGCAATAACATATATCCTTTGCTACTACGACTCCACATAGATTGTTTAAAATCCACACTTTAGAAGCACTTGATAGTGCAAGGGAAATTGAGTTTGTTGGTGACTGTAATGGTATGTGGGAATGACTTGGGAGAAAGGAGGAAAAGCTACGGCCTAGACCAGAGTTCCCCAATCTTTCCACCTTTGTGGACTGGTGGGGAGTGAAGAGTGGATGATTCCGCGTGAGCAGTCGGCAAGCTCCATTCGCATGAGCATGTGCGTGCGCAGCTCCATTTGCATGAGTGTGCACACACGCAGCTTCATCTATGAGAACATGTGTGCAGTTCCATTTGCATGAGCAGTGGGCACACGGGCCCATCGCCTGTGGAAATGGAGCATGCGTGCATGCATTCAACCACTGCTTATGTGAGTGAGAATTGACGTGTGCGCTTGCTCGCCACTTCTGTGGCACGGTTCTGAATGGCTCAAGGCCCAGTAATGGCTACTGCCTGGGGGGTTGGGGACGCCTGGCCTAGACCACAGTCTGATCTAGTAAATTAATTCTGAGGCTGAAAGAGGGGTGGGGGTGGAGAAACACCTCAGAAGGGACCTCCTTTTGTACCTTATGCCCTTTTCAGAGAGTCAGAGTAAGGCAGGGGAGAGGCACTTTTAATGTCACCTTATAATAAATCTAAAGCTAGTATAGGTAGTTCTCGACTTATGACCACAATTGAGCCCAAAATTTCTGTTGCTAAGCAAAACAAGTGAGTTGTGCCCCATTTTACAACCTTTTTGCCACAGTTGTTAAATGAATCACTGCAGTTGTCAAGTGAATCATGTGGTCGTTAAGAGAATCTGGCTTCCCCCATTGACTTGTATTGGTCAGAAACCAGCTGGGAAGATTACAAATAGTGATCACTTGATCTCGGGACAGTGCAGCCATCATAAATGCATGCCATTTGCCAAGTGCCCCAGTTTCAGTCCTATGACCATGGGAATGCTGCAAAGGTTGTAATGTGAAAACTGGTCATAGGCCACTTTTTTCAATGCAATTGTAACTTCAAATGGTCACCGAACAAATATAAGTTGAGAACTACCTGTAAATCATAGTTGGCTTCTTGTCTGCACTTTCTCCAAGGGCTAACTTCAATTCTGCAAGTTTGAAAGCACCCTTTTCTTCCTTCACTTTTACTTTCCCAAAACCAGGAAGGATCCCTTCCGAGAGGCATTCACCACTTTCCAGAGCTGTTCTCACCTTCCAATATTCTTTTACAATTTAACCAACGTTCTTGTGCTTAAATGCTTTATGATTGACATGACAGATTTATTTTTCTCTGATTTGGGGTAAGGTTATTTACTTGTCCTGCAATAGACACTTCTTTATGAATATATTGAAATTCTTTCCAGTGAAATGGAATGATTTTTAAATTATCCACTGAATGATGTTTAATTTAATTTCCATTCAAGTATATTGGCACATTGCATTTAAAAGTTTAAGTAATAACATTCCTTTACATATGATGCCATATAATGAAATCTCAATTTCATTGTGCATGGTTATTTGAAATAAATCAGAAAATATAGTTCAAGAAGCATTTTATGGGCCATAGACGAATGCTTCTTTTTACTGGTCTCAATATGTTATTCAACTTAATCTCTCAACACTGATTCATTATTTTTCTTCAGTTCATCTCTCTTGACAATGTCTGCAAAATATTGAAGATTCTGAAGTTCACCATTTGCAACTTTGACTCCTAGCCACCATGCCCAACTGACCCTATTACTTTGATAATGCCTATGTAAGAGAGAGCAGGGCCCCATATTTTAAAATAAAGTTGTATCTATCAAGTAATATATAGATGAGCTAGTCAGGTTTAATATTGCAGAATACTAGTACTTTCCTTAAAACGAGCATCAGGAATTAAGAATATATGTAGCTCCAAGACTGAATTGAGTATCATAATGTTTTGGGGATCAATTAGACATAAAAGATTTTACATCTTGCACTCTTATCAGTCCATACTCCATTTAAGTTCAGCTGCTTTTAACTGTTTTTCTCTATAAAATTACTGCATCTACTTAAAGTTGCTCTGCACTTATTTTTAAGAGTTTTTAAGACATTAGTATTGTCATCCAACATCTAGTAAATTTGGCTTGATTTTTTTAAGACACTGACCTTTATTATGTTTTAAGATAGTTATTCTTTAAATACCACCCTGATTTGAGGAAAAGTGGCCTATTTGTCATTTATATATATAAATAATATTCTATGAATGACAGCAAAGTTTTAGGATTGTGATTCTCTAAAAATCTTCAGTAAATAAGAGGCTTCTCAACAGGAACTCAGAGCTGCCAGACCCAGGTTATAACATTGCTGATGACAGATGATGATGATTGGTGGCAGTAAAAGTTTAAGAATTTTCTGCATCTCTTTGAAGTCATCTAATCGCCTGGATTTTTGTAGCCCACGTCTGATGGCATTAATCCCAGCATTATTTCTTCTACTTCATGGAAGAGTGGAGCACGAGTGCACAGTGAGGAGTAGTTAGGTAGCACCATCTTCTGGACAGGGTCTTTAATTCTCTTGCTAGTTTTGCTTTATCAGGTTTTTGTTGGGGTCTTGAGGAGTGCACCAAATTACATTTTTATGTACTTTTCAGATTCCTCTCCCTATTCTCTATACATTCTTGAATAGACAGTTTGTACTTCATACAGACAACATCCAAGGACAGCAAGAAAATGTTCTTTGGCCAAATGAAATGACTACATGTAGCTACAAACGGGTTCTACAGCATGGGCTGGATTCTGACATCTTTATACCAGATGCAAGTTTTTATTTGACAGTTAGACAGTAAGGGAAATTTTCCCACAGTGAAATTGAAAGATTTGGTCCATTCTAGGAACATTCACCTCATATTACATTATTGTGATATTTGAGAATGTGAAGCTGTTTGCACCGATTGTTAGTGATATAAAAAAGAAATGCTTAATGCTGGATGAATTCAGAAGTGTGGCTCTAATTTACTTACTTACTTACTTACTTACTTACTTACTTACTTACTTACTTACTTACAAATAAATAAATAAATAAATACCCATTTACAAATCCATTCTAACTTTCTGTATCTCTGAGGATGCATAGATATCTAGTGCTTGGCAATACTTTATTCTGTTTTTACTGCAGCACTGCAATATTTGTCATATGATTAGGTTTAATTGGCATTTCTAGTTTAAGAAAATAAAGGCTTGTACTTGATGATTAATTGAGAACATTTTATATTAAAGATCCATGCTTTTACCGTTGATATTTTCCAAACAATAAATAGGAAATAACCTATTTAGGCAAAAGTAACTGGCATTTAGCTAAGACTAACTAATAGTACAGTAAAATACACCCATGACTCCTAATTTTATTTCTGTTCAGTAAATCTGTCAAAACTGAATTACTGGGGAATAAAATGAATATATGGTATGCTTCCCACTGTTAGTGTCTTTTTCTCATCCATATAAAGGGTAAAAGCAGTACCACTATCAGTTGCAGATTGCATTTACCTCTTCACATTGTGGCAAATATATTGTATGTATAATAATCATGCTTGATATTTTAAGAATATTGTAAAAGTATATGTTAGATTAAAAATGTTTTAGCTTATCCATACTTGTAACCACCATTCAAAAGGAGTCAGAAAACACCTATTAACATCTGCAAGAAACTTACACATACTTAATACCCGATATAAAGTCTGAATATAAGACTTGGTACAAGGATTGGTTTACTTCTTCTAAAAGTGAATATGTTTAGTAGTAAATATTTGATAATGTCTGGACCATATTACAGTAGCTAGTCCTCAATTACAATGTAGAGAACTGGGATGATCATTAATTCATGAATTAATTCTTAACTGTATCTCACTCTATTATATGGATTAAGGCTCTTCATGCAAGCAAAAAGTAACTATAAACAGTATAATGAAAAAATATAATACATAACTGGATCCATAATACAACCATTTTTGACTTACTTGGTAATAGCAGTTCATCATTAGTTGCACAGCAGTCAGTGTCTGAGAATGGAAGCGTGCAAAGTCCATGCTTATTTATAGCTAAGTTAAATAATGTTTATGATTTTGGGGCAGTGAAATATTTATTTATTTAAATATTTTAAGCACAAGCCTCCAAATTGCAATCATATAACTGCAGGAACTGGACTGTGACAGTTGTAAGGATGAGGATCAATTTTAAGTCAGTGCTGTTGTAATTTCAAATGGTTGCTAAACGAATGGTCATAATGGTCATAAATTACTTTTTCTATGACCATTTACTACTGCCATATGATCCTGGGAAAAGACGCAACAATTTTTAAAAGTTTCAGAAATATAGATAGATATAGATATATCACTGGTTAGATGACTAGACATTGGTATTTAACCATAGATCTTTTTAACATTTATATTTTATTAATTTTACTAATCTAGGTGAAATGTTAATATATATTGCTAATCCATATATGATATGCCATATGTTAAATAAATAAATAAATAAATGTGTTCCTAAGCACTTGTTTGAAATCAATTCTAAATAGTTATATAGCCTTAATGCATCCTGGCCCACATTCTTCCACATCTGTCAGTTTTATATTCATGAGGCAGATCCCAAATTAAATGTGAACCATGTTTGGTTGAGTTCATGTAGAACAGGGGTGTCAAACTCAATTTCATTGAGGGCTGCATCAGCACTGTGGTTGCCTTTGGGGGCCTGGGTGGGTGTGACCAGGGTGGGTGCAGCCTACTGGGTGGGAGTGGATGGAGTGGGTGTGGCCTACTGAGTGGGCATGGCTAGTTCTACATTGTTCGTGTCAAGGGTGCCTGTGGGGGCCTTGGCAGGAGTGGGACAGATCTGAGGGTCTCTGGCAGAAGAAGGTAGGACCAGGGCAAGCGCCAAGGCATGGTCCATTTCTTCATTCCTCACAAAGGGTGACACTTCCCCAACATGCACCCAGGGGGCGGGGGCGACGCGGCAGTTCCTCACTGTTTCTAGACGGCCTTGTGGAGCTAAGACTGAATGCGTTTCAGCATAGATGGCCACCACAAAATTGTACGTTGGCTCCCAGCTGGCCTTGGCCAGGGCCAAGACAGCGGGGGCCATTCCCTCACTTTTTCCAGGATGACTTCATGGGCCACAAGAAACCACTTCGCGGGTTGCATCCAGCCCCCGGGCCTTGTGTTTGATGTAGAATCTCTCTTCAGACCTGCAATGTTAGAGATGGCATCCTCTGGAAAGTTTGAGATTGGCTACTACACATTCCCCTTCCTGCTCTCACACCATTGCACCTGAGTATCTAGCTCTTGGTTTGTCTGACCAGGTTTTTATTTTATTAAGCATTTCTGTGTCATGAACCATAACATTTTATTGTTTAAACAGTCACTTATCAAAGAAGGCTCAAAATTGGCTCTTTAATGGTGCCTATATAATTTGGGATTCATTTAGGATATTAAAATCAATGGATTAAACAGCTCTCTAAAGTTATTTAAAATTTGAGAGACATGTTGGTACGTGATATTTATAAATGTGGACCATGAGTACAGTCAGAAGAATGCTAGTTAGAAATCTAAAAATCAATAATGCAAATTGTAATCTTTTCTTTAAGTTATTTTTGAAGGCTTCCCTATGATAATTAATAATTTTTAATTTTTTGTTACTTTTAGTAAGTGGTACATGTGGTCCTCACTTAACAACCACTTGTTCGTCCACTGTTCAAACTTACTATGGACAGTGCTGAAAAGTGGTACTTACAATCAGTCCTTTTATTGTAGCTGTCATAGCTTCTGCACAATCACGTGATCATGATCAAGGCATTTGGTGACTGGCTTCCAGTTACGAAATCACAATGTTCTGTGGTCATATGATTGTGATTTGAATCTCTACTGCCATCACAATCAATGGGGAAACCGACAAAAAAAAATCACAAATGGTGATCACATGATGTTGCACTTAACAATATTGTGAGATTCATTTTAACAACAGCAAAGTGTTGCAAGTGTCATCACAAGCAGCATAGTTAATGTGACATCTGCTTTATGACTGTTGCTTAGCAATGGAAATTCTGTTCCCAATTACAATAATTAAGTATGGACTGTCTGTAATAAGCACAGTGAAAGGTCCAAATTATATATGACACCAGTAGTAACTAAACTATTTTGATAATATGTGAAGTCATTTCCTCTATCTAGCTCCTCTAAAGGGTCAGAAATGAGTGATTTTGATCAATTCAGGGCTGGAGGCGCTAGTCTAATCCATAGATATGTATTATAAAACATTTTTATTTTTTATTTTTTTCCTTGTTCATCTAGATGCAGTTGGAACTAGACTAAGGCGTGAAACCCAATTAAATGAAGATGTTTATAGCTTCATGTATAAATCAGACCCCTTTGCTTACTTAAGAAATCCAACTTAAAAGAAGCCATGACTTAATATGATTTCTGAATTTAAATGTGTTTGCAGAATAATTCATAAATAGATATATTAAATCATTATATGAAATGGATTTCTAAAAATATTTTAGAAATAATTTTATAATCTTGTTAAGAAGGAATTTACTTTCCATTTATCATTTGAGAAATAAAGGATTCTTTTTAGTTTACAGCAAAACAAAGTTTAAACAGCTAGCTAGAAGAAATTGCTACAGCTTTTGTTCATATTTTTGTTTACAGGCAATACATTCATTTCTTGAATAATTCTATTTTGAATGAAACTGACTCAAGAGACTTTGTTAATGTTTTTCTTGTTGCACTCAATGTTCCTTGTTCTTTATTGGCAGCCATATACTTTTAGGAAATTTGTATTTCCAGAAGATGTTGGTAAGATATTATAGTCCTCTGCCATTTTGTTATTGTCTTTATAAATTCAGTTCTTAATAAAGGCATCTACATTTGTCAAGAATTTATTTCCTGAAAGCCATCAGGAATTAAAAATATTGTTGGATATCTATACACTTATTGCCCCATTTGTCTGATTAGTTATAAATGCAGGGTTAATATGTACCCATTCTAGAATCATAGAAATATAATACGTTCTGACTTAAAATTGAAACACAGAAAACAACCATCTACTTAGGCAAGCTGCTGCCATTCCTCATCTGAATGCAGCTTTTCTCTTTGGCGTTGCCATGCCAACATTTCAGTGTGCTGTCTGAAATTTCAGTTTAAGCTCCTCTGAGAGAAAGTAGGCAGAAAGGGAGCTTATTTAGAATTCAGGAGCAGACCCGTGGCCAACTGCACTGTCTCTTTGACTAGTCAGAGGTGGCTCAATCTGCTAGACAAAAGATGCAAGGCATCGTTTTCAGTAGTAATGGCATAAGGTTGAAAGATAGTGGATGGATGGATTAAGCTAAGAAACAAAGAGGATTTCTTGTCAGTATCATGATTTCCATGTCTTAAATAAACGAGTTACTGTGATAGGATCCAGTCTGAGTTGGTCACTAGGACCAGAGGGTTATTCTTCCAGGCTTTCAGACTCATGCTGGAGCCCATCCTATTGCTTTGCGTAACTAAAATAAAACATTCTGGATTGCTTACCTTCTCCTTTCTCCTCAAGTTAAACTTTAATTCTTTTAGCTTTTTTAATATGAAAAAAGGGAGCATTTACTGTGAATATATTGAATATTTCAAACTTATGAGAAATGGAAGACTTGAAAAATAAAATAAAACCCTATGATAAAAAAAAGTATTCTCAGCTCTATCAGGAGATTTAATTATGTATCAGGAACTTTTACATTCCATGAATTAGGCCTTCACTTTGGAAGGAATCTTTTCATCAAGTAGAAGAGCTTGATCCTAACTAGCGCACTCTAGCTGCACTGAGACTGAAACTTTAAAATTCAAAGATGAGGCAATTGGAGATTTAATGTCCCAATAGATCTGGAAGATGCTAGACTGAGTAAAGCTTTACCACAGGAGAAAATGACAGTATGTGTGTTATGAGATCACACCATGGACTTGTGATTTGCATCAGATACGGTATAAAAAAGTAAGTGTGATTATACTTGGTGGCATAATCACATAGATCATCATTTTGACAGGATCACTGGTGATTATTGACACTGCTGGCACTCTGTGGTTTCTCAGAAGGATTAATATCAGGAAACATTCCATTCAGTAACAAAGAAGATGTAAATAAAAGACATTGGGGAGTCGCATTAAGAGTTCTGGGAAAAAATATAGGAGGTGGCCGAGGCAGGTGATATTCCCAATTAGATTATTTCTCTACGTTCCCTTGATTTCCTTGAGGACTTCTGGCAGGCCTTTTCAGAAATAATGGAAGCAATAGCATGCATCTCTATCATCCCTGTGAATTAATAATTTGTGTCTCTTTGGCCTGTGTCAGTTATCATCTCAGCATTACAGAAGCCATGGTGGCAGCACAGTGGTTAGAATGCAGTATTGCAGGCTGACTCTGCCCATAGCCAGGAGTTCTATCTGGACCAGCTCAAGGTTGACTCAGCCCTCCATCCTTCCAGAGTCAGTTGCCCCTGGATTCTTGGGGGCAACATGCTGACTCTGGTACACTGTTTGGAGAGGGCTGTAAAGCATGGTGAAGTGGTGTATAAGTCTAAGTGCTATTGCTATTTACCTGGTTGCCACAGGTGAATGGTTTCTGTTACATATCAACAAAGCAGCACCCATTAATTGGCTTCATTTCAGCCGAGAACTGCATTGGTTAATGAAATTGGGGCTGTAGGCATGTATATGTCTCATTCACACACAGAGATCACTAAAACTATGAACAATTTGAGCTTGATTTATGCAGTCTGCATTTATGAAAAAATCCTAGTCTGATTGTAAATCAGTAGAAATAAGTCATTTTTGTATTTCTAATGCATTTTCTGTTTTGATCAGAAAGTTGTTTTGTTTTCGGTAATTGTGAAGAGTTGAGAAAAAGATTGTATTCTATATCTTAGAAAAACTGCAGAAAACCATAAAAATTCATTCTATTTCTATCCTGCTTTTCCTCTTAGAAAAGCATTATGTTATCCACATTGCATCAGACATGTGAATTTTAGTACAGTGCTCAGGAAATATCATCATCAACAGTGTGGTGGATTTTCAGTGAAATAAAAGTTCATCATTAATGTTAAATAAGGGAAAAATGATTAAAATTGATGGAATTGAAAGGCCAGTTGGAAATAAATTATGAAATCTTACATGAGAGGATAGTTACAAATTTCTAGTGAATAACATTAGACACGTTAAAGTCAAAGCCAGTGTATTCAAAAACTGTTTCTTGAAATCCAAGCCTTATTGTGGAAATACAACCATTAATACTTGGGGACTTTTGTTTCCTCAATACTCTCGACACAAGCTGAGCTAAAAGCACCAAATCAAAGTTTTGGAAAATAATGATGATCAATTGTGCATTACACCCATGTAGTGATATTGACAGGTTGTTCTTGCTATGAATGGAATGATGCAAATGCAGCAAACAATTGAAGAAGGAAAAAGGGCCAGAGCTGAATATACTAACGGTAGCTAAGAAGATAAACTAAATGACTTAATAAAGGAAGGTGTATTGAAAAGCAGTGCAACCAAAGATGTACTCAGAATGAGCAGTTGGTGTTGTGAAGGCAAAAATGGCAAAAGAGGCCATTCTGTGGCCAGCACTTTAACAAACAGAGATCAAGTGAATGCAGAAAAAGATAGTTGTAGTGATATCAGTGATGGCTGGCACATTTGATGCAGAACCAAAAGATCTGGAAAATCACTGGGACATGATAGGAACAGATACAAAAAGTTGCATTTGTTAGATCTCTCTCTCTCTCTCTCTCTCTCTCTCTCTCTCTCTCTCTCTCTCTCTCTCTCTCTCTCTCTCTCTCTCTCTCTCTCTCTCTCTCTCTCTCTCTCTCTCTCTCCCTCCCTCCCTCCCTCCCCCCTCTCTCTCTGTGTGAATGATTATCTGTAAGGTAATAGAGACAGTAGTTGTCATTAATCTTATCATTCTTATCATCATCTCCTCTGAGGCTATTCTCAACAATTGTGCTGTTCAGATACTGCATATCAATCTTTTTAAAAGATGTACATACACATACACAAGTGTGTTTACATGAGCACATTTATAAGAACAAAGAAATCTCCAGGATTAGTTCTGTTGACTTGCTTAATTATTATTTTTTTTAAAAAATCAAGTTGTGGAGTTAAATGCAGTATCAGCAATTGTTCTGGAAGGAAGATACAAGAAAACCCCTACGAAGATTGTCTTTCTCCTTGCTGGATAAGTCCTATGGAAATCATAATGCTGTTCATCCTGCACTCTTATTATAAGGATATCTGAGTACAATATATATCCTGAGTAATAGTTAAGTTTCTGAAGTCTTCAGATTCATTCTGTCTCCAGTATCTACTCTCAGAGAAGGATGACTTTTCTTACTAGTTTATAAGTTTCTTATTAAATATCTCTTAATATTGTTATACAGCTGAAATTGTTGCTTCCCTCCCTCCCACCAACTTTTACGGAGCTCATAGTTTTAGGAATTTTACTAATTCTATGTTTGGCAGATTCTTCAGGATTCTCCCTGTTCTCACTTCCTTCCATTCTGATTGTGAAGAAATGTCAGTTTTACCTCCCATCTTTTTTTTTTCTTTTTAATTTTCACTATCATTCAGTAGTTTGGATTTTGCAGATTCTGAAAACCCTTTGCTTCCATCTAGTGGTTGTCTAGATTTTGGCATTCCATATCTGATATGACTCTAAGTCTAAGAGAATGACTTTCAGGTAGTCCACTCTGGTTGTTATTAAAATAAAATTGGGGACTTTATACAAAATTCTACAGGCCATCAAAACAAAGACTTCAGTTTTCTGTTCTTTTTCCCGCCAGCTATCATGATGTCAAAAGTAAGCTAATGGTTTTTGAGAACCAAATCATTTTGTGCAACTTCCATAAATATCCAGAGGGCCAATTTATATACACATTTGAGTGGCAAATCTGATTTTTGTGTAGTGAGACTCTTGCTCCTTTCTCTTCTATATTTTGGTGAGTTATTGCACAATGCAATTCTTAGCAGTATGAAAGAAAAAGATTCTATTATGCTAATGGAGTCCAAACTAATATCCAGGAGTTATGCAGCTGGTGCAATATTATAGGGCTAATAGTGTTAGCAATGTCAATGTGGCAATGGGATCCTGAAGGGAGAGAAGGCATTGTGCCTGTCTTTCATGTCACAGTCTTGCAAACAGAATGTGTTTTTTCTTCTGACAGAAAATTTGTCAATCAACCTGCCAAAGGAATACTTATAGCTTTGTGTTTTCTGTGCAGTATTTCTGCCATGCTAGATCATCTGTTCTGGATATTGTATCTTTGTAGTATCAGAATACTTGAGATTCAGAAATATTCCTTTTAATAATCCTAGATTTTGGATTTATTACATTACATTTTGGAATGTGTTATTAATATGAGTAAAGAGAGCAGTCAAGACAGGAGCCCACCAGTCAGCATTTCCCATCAACAAATGTCAGCCCTTTGAGGTAAACCAAACAGGAACTAAAATCACAAATATTAACTTTAACCCTTACTGTAATGTTACAATAGCAGAGTCTTGCAAGTGTGAAAGCACTTTCCCCTTCCCCAG
Source organism: Bothrops alternatus (assembly GCA_034064705.1). Classification (NCBI taxonomy): domain Eukaryota; kingdom Metazoa; phylum Chordata; class Lepidosauria; order Squamata; family Viperidae; genus Bothrops; species Bothrops alternatus. Next base: position 5,421,560 of record JARGCV010000068.1, read on the forward strand.
CCTTTACTTTCTACAGAACTAGGGAGGGTCCCTTCTGAGAGGCTTTCTCTACTTCCATTCCTTTTGTGGGCTGAGATGTCTCTTGTCACACTGTTGCCTGGGCTGTGCTCTTTCTCTTGTCTCCCAAGGTCCTTTTCACGTCCCATTACAGCAACTTGAGTGGTCTTTGGTCATTAATAAAGCTGACTTATTGCAGATATTCCAGCCCACCAAGGAGCAAAACAGGGATACCTACTGTTTTACATTTACTGTATATAAGTTCAGTGGTTGTTGCTCTTACCCCTCCCAAAATAATTTCACCATTACCACCCCCACTAACCTCAGGGGCTGACATTTGGTAAAACTGCTGCACTGTATGTTGATGATGCAGCAATCCTCTGACTTATATAGATGGGCCTTAGCAGAATTCTGCAAGGAGGAAGGGCTTTTAATTTGTTTCTCCGAGACTAAAACTATTGGTTTTCTTGGGAGGACCTAGCTGCCATAAACACCAATGGCAAATTGGAATTAACAAAATAGAACAAGTTCCAGCTTTTAAATATCTTGGAGTAATTTTTCAAGCCTCTGGAACTTGGCAGGAACAATCTAGAGTAATTTCTGCCAAAGCTGGTAACAGTATCAAAGAAATTGTGGGCTGCTTTTTTTTCTCTGTAAAATATTAGGATTAGGGTTAAATGTATACACACTGTTATTAAACTATTTAATGTTAAACCATATACATCATGTTGTTCCAAGAACCCAGGAAGTCATAATGTATCCATGGATCCAATGTGGCCTTTTGTAATTGACAAATAGAAATTTTGTCAATGCCCAGATTTTCTAAGTGCCATTTTACATTTTGCACCTAGTGGGACCACCATTGTCAGTTAAGGGTATAATCTTTCCTCTTTTTAACCACACTTAAATGTTGTGTGTTATGAGCCAAGACATTATCAGTGTGTATTTGGAAATCCCAGAATATTTTAACCTGCTCATTTTCAACTACTTGTTTAATTCTACACTGAAAGTTTTCATTACTGATAAATGATGATTTTTACAGATGTTTTAATGAATCATTCTGTATTATGTTGTTTATAATCAGTTTGTGTGATCTTCTTGCACAAACAGACAAAATCTTGTTTCATCTGCCTTTTTGCACACTTTGCATTTTGAATCATTTGATGACTTTTCAGAGGAAGCTTATAAGGGGAAGAGATTATCATCTCAATCCCCCAAATTTCTGGAATGAGGTAGGAGGATGGCATAATAAAGGTCTGTCCTGAAAGTATCTGCTGTCTCTAAAATTATGAGTAAAGAGTATTTGAAGTATAATCTTGCTAGTGATGAAGAAATTGTGAATGTGTTTCTATGCATATGTTAATTGAATCTTTTTTCATAGATGAATGCTACTTACACTGTAAATTAATTTTAATAGCCAACGCCCCAGAAGACAAACTCAGGATCCAAAAAGATCTTGACAAACTTGAACAATGGGCCCTATCCAACAAAATGAGTTTCAGTGTGGAGAAAAGCAAAGTTTAGGCAGGAAAAATCAAAGGTACAAGTACAGAGTGGGAAAGACCTGGCTTAAAAACAGCGACTGTGAGAGGGACCTTGGAGTCCTAGTGGACGATCACTTAACCACGAGCCAGCAGTGTGCAGCAACAGCCAAAAAAGCTAGTACAATCCTGGGTTGTATAAACAGAGGCATAGAATCAAAATGAGGAATCATGCAAGATATTAGTACTGCTTTATAAAACCCTAGTAAAACCACACCTGGAATACTGCAGCCAGTTTTGGTCACCATATCACAAAAAAGATGTTCAGAGTTTATAAAAAATTCAGAGAAGAGAACTAAGATGATCAAAGGCATGGAAACTAAAACATATGCAGACTGGCTGCAGGACTTGGGTTTGGCTAGTCTAAAGAAAAGAAGAAATAGGGGTGACTTGATAGCAGCATTCCAGTATTTGAGGGGCTGCCACAAAGAAGAGGGGGTCACTTTATTCAGCAGAGCACCAGAGGGAAAGACAAGAAACAATGGTTGGAAACTGATCAAAGAGAGAAGCAACCTGGAACTAAGGAGAAACTTTCTGGCAGTGAGGACAATTAACCAGTGGAACAGCTTACCTCCAGCAATTGTGGGCGCTCCCTCACTGGAGATTTTTAAGAAGAGGCTAGAGAGTCACTTGTCTGAGATGGTATAGGTTCTCCTGCTTGAGCAGGGGGCTGGACTAGAAGACCTCCAAGGTCCTTTCCAGCTGTATTCTATTCTATTCTAATTTGAAATTATTTCACATCAGCTGCATTTTCTCAATAATACCAACCTTTTCTCTTTGTAAAATAAACAAGGTGTACAAGTGGGAATAAGATATAATGAAGAGTTTGTACTGACTTCAGAAGAGTTATGTCCTTAAATGAGTAACATCTTTTACATGAACCTCATTTCTTTGGATTATTATTCTGATAGGGAATGCTTTAAGTAGGATAGTGATGACAAGAAAAAAAGGAATCCTGATAATCTAATTTAGCAGTACCACTAAACTAATAAGTATACATTTATTTATGAATCATTCCATGCTGATGAAAAGAGTATCAGACATAGAGTTCTCCATTAGCTGGCACATATTGACAATCTATATTTGAACTGGAATCCAAACCCTGCAGTTACAGCCATGCAGCTTTCCATTACCTGTTGTTCAGTAGTCAGTTTGTCTCCACATAGCAATCAACCTTTAAAAATAGGATGTGCAAATTAACAGCCACTACAATGGTGAGATCATGGGGGGGGGAGAAATCAAGGATTTGAGATTCTCTTATAAAAAGATAAAGAAGAGGAGCTTGAATCATTGATTCCTGCTTGATGACTATGGGGTGGGGTTGGGTCTATTTTGCAGAGCTAGATCTAGATCGATAAGCGTGTGTGTTTGTGTCTGTCTGTCTACAGATAGTCCTTGACTTATGACCACAATTGAGCCCAAAATTTCCACTGCTAAACAAGACAGTTTAGAGTTCTTCTCCATTTTACAGACTTTCTTGCCACAATTGTTAAGTGAACCACTGCAGTTGTTAAGTTAGTAACACAGTTGTTAATTGAATTTGGCTTCCCCATTGACTTTGCTTGTCAGAAGGTGGTCACATGACCCTGGGACCCTGCAACTTTCATAAATACATTCCAGTTGCCAAGGGTCTGAATTTTGATCATGTGACCATGGGTATGTTGCGACTGTCATAAGTGCGAAAAACTTTCCTAAGTCACTTTTTTGAGTGTCATTGTAACTTCAAATGGTCACTAAAGAAGTAGTTGTAAGTTGAGGACTACCTGTATTCCAGTGAATCTGTTTCAGTGAATGCCTCAGGAGATAGCTGCCCCCTGATCTTAAAATGTATATTCATAGTCTAGCCTTCAGCTCTGGCAACCCCTTGAGTCCCTGTCACATATTGCTTAGATTCAGGGCCATCCATCTGTTGTAGCATTCACTGAAATAAATTTCACTAGAGAGGCATTGATGTGTCTTCTGATTAAGAAATACTTTATTGCTTTATGGGTAACCACTTTTATAGGGTTTTATAGTTTTATATAGTTTCAAGGGGGTGCAGTAAAAACAGTAACTATTTGTAGTTTTTACCATGGACTACCTAAGATTGCAAACTTATATCTATATATATCTAGCATACTTTTGTCCCTATATAAATATGGAATTCATGAATTTAGAAGTAGTTGGAAGTCATTGAAGGCTGATCTGTGATTGCATTATTTCAGTGGTTTCATCATGAGAATTCTGAGAAGCTCAACAGCAAAAGCAACTCCATAAATACAACATCTGCAAGAAAATGTTTCTGTCCATTATACTTTTCTTCCCTTTGTGTAATGTAAAGCTTTTAAGCGAATGTTAATTGATTTTTCAGGCACCAACTTTGTTCACATACATATTGAGCAAGAATTCTAGAAGGCATGTATGAATTTGGTATAGACAAGTTGAGGTAAAGTGTTCTGAATTCTATAATTTCATGGTTCTTTTCTGTTTGCATTAATATTATTTAATATTAAATTATATCACTGACAGAAGGCCACCTGAAGAGACTAGAAGCATTTGAAATGTGGATTTACAGGCGGCTGTTATGTATAAGCTGGGTTGACAAGATCAGAAATGAGGTGATAAGCCACCTGGGAAAGCCAAGGGAAATCATCAAAACAATTAAAAATGAAAGTTAGAATATTTTGGACATGTGATGCGACACCCAGAAAAATATGGCATACTCCCTTTAATCCTCCAGGGAAAGATTGAAGGCAAACGAGGTCCAGGTAGAAGAAGAACATCATGGCTTCAAAATCTAAGGGACTGGTTTGGACAAAACTCAGCAGTACTTTTTTGTGCGGCTGCTAATAAAAACATGATCGCCAACATGATCGCCAATGTCTGATAACGGATATGGCACAAGAAGAAGAAGAAGATCACTAAGTGAGATATGCAATCTCTAAATTTGATATAAAAATACAATACAAATAAAGTAATTACATCTGAATTTTTAAAAATTTAATTCCAAGTTACCTAACATTCAGTGTATTCATAATACTGAATGTTTTGGTGGTATTACGATAGAATCCAATTCTGTTGGTTATCTATGTCAAGATGCTTGGATATAATATATTATTAGAAAAAAAAATAAAAGTTGTACCATAGATTTTTCAAGTTGCTTACATGAAGCAAGTAATGAGTGTTCTTCATTTCATAGTTTAGAAATATATTTAGCACATGCACTTAACTAACAACTGAATTACTCATTCCTTTTATTATCTAATTTCTACCTTAACAGCTATTAGAGTTGTTGCTAAGGAAACTGCTCCCTGCTGTGAAATTCTCCAAGAAGCATCTGAAATTTCCTCATATCACTGCAGTATAGCTAATTGCTTCATTGTCCTGTGCTCCTATTCCTCATCTAAAACACGCTAAATTGGCAGAAGAGAAAAAGAACAGTATTTTTCTCTCTCTGGGCCAGCTGAATCTTTCCAGTATTTGACCGCTTTCAGAATATAAAATGTGACGGGACTGTCATTTTGAATCTACCCTTCCTGGTTTCAGCTCATAATGAAATGGGTGGATGGGTGGATGGCTGAGTCATCCATGTATCACTCATACTTTGGAGGAACCAAATGTTCACCATTCTGTGCTGTTAAACAGTTCTTCCCCAAACTGGCTCTAAGTAGGAGAATTATGGTGGGTGGCAAAAAATAATGCTGTTTCTCCCCATGTTTCTTGCCAAATACTTTATATAGAGGCAATAGTTTGATCCACATTTTCTCTCCAGCTGTTTCTGGATCTTTACTATTTCTTTAACATAGTAAAAATTCATTGATACTTTTGTAAATTATAGATGATAGTACTTTTCAGGATGGCAGCATATACTGTAGTCCAGATTTGTTTTCCTTTGTGATTTAATTTATAGATAAATAAGATAAAAAATGTTTAGTATTTATAACCTAAAGCACACCACCAGAAAGCCTGTGTTCCTTCATTAGATCTTCAGAACAATCTGTCTGCTTGCAGAGAGCAAGCAATTCAACAATATTTGCCTTTTTCTCAATTAGTCTTTCAATAAGTGCTCTACTATTTATTGTTTTTATATATAGTAGATTTCTTGCTTACAGAATCTCCACCTGGAAAGCCTCAAACCACAGAGTGGGCCTTCTCCAGGTCCCGTCAGCCAGACAGTGTCGCCTGGCGGGGCCTAGGGGAAGAGCCTTCTCTGTTGCGGCCCCGGCCCTCTGGAACCAACTTCCCCCGGAGATCCGTGTCGCCCCCACCCTCTTCGCCTTTCGTAAATTGCTTAAAACATACTTTTGCCGGCAGGCCTGGGGCAGCTAACACCTTGCCCCTAGCCAGTGTATATTCGTGTGTATGTTTGTGGAGTGATTGGTTTCCTTTTTAGCTTAAGGGTTTTTATATTTACGTGTTTTTATTGTAATTTCTATCATGCTGTGAGCCGCCCTGAGTTCTCCGGAATAGGGCGGCATAGAAATTAAATAAATAATAATAATAATAATAATAATAATAATGCCATTTTTGACTCTTTCATAGTCAGGGTGAAGCACATCCCTACAGCCTATACAAGAATTCATCCAGTGCTGTATATGTGAACAGCAAAATGGTAGAGCAGCATAGGGAATAAGTTTACAAAAGCATCAAATAATTCTTTTATCCTTTTGCTCAGACTTTATGGCTATATTCTAAAGCAGTGTTTTTTCACACTCGGCAACTTTAAGGTCTGTGGACCCATTCCCATATGGGCTGGGGAATTCTGGGACTCAACAGATCTTAGAGTTGCCAGATTTGAAAAACACAGTTCTAAAGACACAGAGAAATTAGCAAAAATAAATCAGTATGAAATTCATACCCACCTGGCTTGTCATTGAATTTTACTGGATTTTCTTTTTTAATATCACTAAAATTCTTTTACACAGCAAGAGCTAAGTAGCTACCTTCCCCAATTTTATTTAACCTTTGGATCCTGTACCTATAAGATCCATTAGTACTAAATGTCTGGATTTTGTTTGATAGCCATTAACAATAATAAGACTGTATTAGAATATTAGAATAGGATAATAGAATAGAATAGAATAGAATAGAATAGAATAGAATAGAATAGAATAGAATAGAATAGAATAGAATAGAATAGAATAGAATAGAATAGAATAGAATAGAATAGAGCTGGAAGGGACCTTGGAGGTCTTCTAGTCCAGCCCCCTGCTCAAGCAGGAGAACCTGTACCATATCTGATAAGTGACTGTCTAGCCTCTTTTTAAAAATCTGCAGTGATGGAACGCCCATGATTTCTGGGAGCAAGCTATTCCACTGGTTAATTGACCTCACTGTAAGGATGTTTCTCCTTAATTCCAGGCTGCTTCTCTCTTTAATCAGTTTCCAACCATTGTTTCTTGTCCTGCCCTCTGGTGCTTTGGTGAATAACATGACCCCCTCTTCTTGATGGCAGCCCCTCAAATACTGGAATATTGCTATCATGTCTCCCTATTTCTTCTTTTCTTTAGACTAGCCAAACCGAAGTCCTGCAGCCATTCTTCGTATGTTTTAGTCTCCAGGCCTTTGAGCATCTTAGTTGCTCTTCTCTGAATTTTTTCCAAACTCTCAACATCTTTTTTGTTTTTTGTTTTTTAAGACAAGTTTTATTGTTTTTTTGATTTTTAAAACAAAGTACTCAAGACACTGTGGTGTTAGGGTGGTCAAACATCTGCAAACAAAACATATATACATAATTCAATCAATATATCAAATATTCCCTCTCTTTTCCCCTTAAGTAACATATTTTTATTTAAAATAACCCAATTCTAGCTTAAATCTATTCAATCTAAACCTGTTTTTAAAGCTTTATAAATTTACACTACCATAATCAAAATAATTTTAAGTACAAATCTTATCAATTCAGGTATCCCTTCCAAATATATTCTAATTCCTTAATTTTATCATAGATCTTATTTATTTCTTCTTCCACTAATACCCCTTATTTAAAATAAAATATTCATCTATCCTATACGTATCTAATCCATCCATCAATCAATCTCTTTAAAGTGACAAAATAAAGTCCAACCTTAAATCATTTCAATCTATTTGACAGAATTCAAATTTCATCCAGTTAATTTTCATAACTAATCACATCCATGTTATCAAACAAACAGATCATCTTATTAGGTTAACTCAACATTACATAATAATTTTCTTACAAATAAACCTATCATTTAAAAAAAATTAAAAAACTCACATTCTTAATCAATTTAATATATATATTCCATTAATCACCCCCTTTTCTCTTACGTTTTAAGCTTAAAAGATAATATCAAACCTTAAATCATTTCAATCCATTGGACATCAAACAAACAAATCATCTTATTAAAATAATAATTTTCATATCGATAAACCCATCAATTCAAAAAGTACATTCTTAGTCAATTTAATACATATCTTCCATTAATCGCCCATTTCTCTTACATCTCACTCATAAACTTAGTCCTTAAATCAGTCCATAATTCTAAATTGCCTTTAATTCATTACATAAAATTTTAAATTTCACTTCTTTTCAGTCTTATTCTGGGCTTCTTCTTCTGCCAGATAGGTTTCCATAACAGAGCTTCCCTTCCAACTGATAAGTCTCTCTTTATCGCTTGCAGTATCATTTGAATCCATGTAAACCATCTTGGCCTTTGCATTGGCCCTCTGTTTCTCTTAACCATTTGACATTTCAAATCTCAGTCTTTGCTTTTCCTAGTCCTCAAAACCATAGGTGAACTGCTTATCAGGCAAAGTCAATTTCTCTTTATTCTCAGTTAAGTCCTCTTCTTGTGTAGTCTGTTTATAGAATAATCAGAAGTAGTTTGAGAGTCAATTTTGAAGTTTAAAGGAGAGATTCTGGCTCTTAATTCTGTAGTAAACTCTTTCATTGTAGCACATATTTCTTCTTTAGCTTCATAAATCTTTTCCAGAATAAGTTTACAATTTAAGTGTGAATGCAGCTCCATTTTAAAAGTTATTCAGCTGGATCAGGTTATCTTTCTCTAAAAAGAAAAAAAAACCCAGTTTGAAAGCCAAACCTCTCATCTCCAAATAGTCAACAATTACAATATTAGTTTTTTGGCCAGTAGATGTCCTCAGTAAGCTAAAAAATCTTTTTCAAGAGTCATTTTTTCCCCTTTCTTTCTATTTTTTAAGGAAAAAGTGGAGAAAATAAATACTCTTCCAATATAAGATAGTAATAGTGCTCAGCAAGAAAAAAAACAGCATAAACTGATAATACAGCTCTTAAGAATTTTTTTTTCGGTAACCCAAAACATGTATATAAAAAATGTAGTCTTTAAAATTTTGTTGTATTCATTTGCTCATGCCTTCCTTCCCAAACAAGTAGAAGCTGCTTTTCCAAGCCAGGGAAATAATTCCAACAGGGCTCTTACAAGCAAAAAAAAAAAAAAAGAAAACAAAGTAGAAGGAAAAATAATTCAAGAGGGAGAGAGGGAGGAAAGGTCTCACCTGAATTCACCATGGTGGTTATTTATGCTTAGATGATTTTCTGACTTCAGCTGGCACAGCGAGGTGATCGGCCATTTTACTGACCGATCTTCTTCTCCATCAGCCCTACGGAGTTAGCTCAAGCTGTAGAGGGAGCCGCCACTCCACTGCAGCCGAGCAAAAGCCTCCTTGACGGCGATCGCCCCTCCAGGGCGATTTAAGACCCGCATAAGAGAGAGAAAGGCAGCTATGGTATGGCTGAAGCTGTCTGATCCGGAACTCTGAACATCTTTTTTTGTAATATGATGACCAAAACTGGCTGCAGTATTCCAGGTGTGGTCTTACTAGGGTTTTATAAAGCGGTACTAATACCTCATATGTTTCCTCATTTTGATTCTATGCCTCTGTTTATACAACCCAGGATTGTATTAGCTTTTTTGGCTGCTGCTGCACACTGGCTCGTGGTTAAGTGATCGTCCACTAGGACTCCAAGGTCTCTCTCACAGTTACTGTTTTTAAGCCAAGTCTCGCCTAATCTGTACTTGTACCTTTGATTTTTTCTGCCTAAATGTAAAACTTTGCTTTTCTCCACATTGAAACTCATTTTGTTGGATACGGCCCATTGTTCAAGTTTGTTGTTCAAATATATTAAATATATTAAGAAGCAAAACTGGTTCTTCAGTATCACCACAGCCTGCAATTCCCCACCCCCTTTCTATTCTGACTTGGGTCATGGAACATCTCAGTTATTGAAAACTGAGCATGGCTGCAAGGCCAAAGATAACATTTTGATAGTCAAATAAGTAACATCTTTGATAATTGTAACTAGTGGCCAAAAGATATTCAGTGATTGGGATTGCAAGAAGAAAATAAAATCAAGAAGAAAATTGAAGCATTTTGAAAGCCATGCTCATAATCACTGTAAAGATGGTGATAGGAAAAGCAGCTCCAGATCGTGACTGCTGCATGAGATAGAGGCATAATATTTAGAATGAGAAATAAACAGAATCTGAAGAAGAGGCAATGATCATTTTTGTTATACCTGATACTGAGAACTTGGTGTGTGTGTGTGTGTGTACGTGTACTGGTCTTGTACATTCTATTCAGACTATTAGTTACTTCTACTACCTCAGCTGTTGTTACAAACTATGTTTATTCCCTTCTTAGTAACCAGTGCACTAAAAGACTGAGAGCCCACCACTGCAGCAATTACGCAAATGTTGGACTGTTCACTACCACACCCCCAATTTCTCTGGAAAGTTGCTTCTGCCAGTAAACAGACCTCTGAGGAGTTGCAGTTTGCTCAGGCTAATACAGCATTATGCCTGCTGTGGGTTTGTCCAAGACAGGATTTACTGCCAGTGGCAAGGACTGGCAAATTTCTCTGGTATAGAATAAAGCTAAGGCTATTCTGCTAGATCATCCAAGGGGCAAAACATTGATAGATAATAAATCCTCCCTGACACTTCTTTGTTCACTTCCAAAATCATTCCTATCTTTTCCAATATTAAGCTCAATTTAAGAGAGTTTGAAGGTCCCTAGGGCTGAAAGTTCAGCAACAAATACTTACTGTAGAAGATTAGATCTATCATTTGGCTCCAGATCTGACCTCATCCCCAATTGTCATATCTATTTTACAAACTTTATTAAAAGAAAAGAAAGATTCACCATTTATTTCCAGGCATGCCTAGAATCTCAGCAGAGTGTGAGATGATGACTGTCAGTTTTTGGTGGAGCATCTATCACTCAGCTTGATTGCAGTGGATGCCTTCCAGTCTGAGTTGCAACTGCAGCAACATACATTGCCAATTGATAAAGGAAGAGGTTAGATACTTTGGGGCATAGGTATGGGCATTTTATTTTGTTATGTATGACCCATTACCAAGCCTGTTTGCAAAGTATCATTACTTTCTCTGGGAGGACAAATGTCAAGTCATGTAGGTTTCCAGGCAGAGACAGCATGCTTTGTTAAACAAGAAAGATTGCTTGTCATGCTGTTAAATCGGCCTTGAAGGTGATAGTTATTTCTTCTGAGGTTTCACTACAAGACTGACTACTGAAGCTAAATCCAGCATCAAGGACTGATCTTTTTTTTCTAATAATTTTTATTGTTTTATCAATGTATAAAATACAAAGAAAAATAAAAATAGGAAATTAAGGGAATAAAAAAAGAAAAGGGGAAAGAAAATATGAGGTGCAAGGGAAGAAAGAAAATGCCATTGACTTCCAAATCTTTTTAGTACAATACAAGATAACAACATTTCAACCTCAACTTTTTACTTTTACACATAAATATATAACTAGTCATTTCTATAACAACAAATCTATCTAATCGGCAAAATCAAAATCAACGTTTTCATTTTTTTTATCACAAGCACAAAATAAATATATTCTCCTCTTTGAACAATCAATTTAACCATTACTGCTTTTTCTTCCTTGTTGTTGAAATAATATGTATTTCTATTTGCACTTAATAATCTTTATAAACTATCACCATTTATATTAATAACATTCACTGTATTTTTCAGATTTATATTCTAAAATTACAGGTGTCAGGTTTATATTCCAAAATTACAGTTGACTCCTCTGCTATGTCAGCTGCTTGGGAAATTGCCTCAGTGGTTTGGTAACTTTCTACATATATTTGCATCTCTGAAGTAATTTGAGTAGTCTTTTTAACATCCTTGGAGCATTGCTGTTCTATGAAATGATAGATTTTATTTAAACATTTTTCAAATCTCTAATAATTTGCTCCTCCGTCTTCTTAACTCCCTCTTTAGTCAAAAAGTAGCTTTTTTGTAGGTCACTTAAGAATTGCTGACCAATCAGGAATCATAATAATTGAAAAGTTTTAGCCATTCACAGGAAAGTAGACCAAGCTACAAATTACTAAAAATAATAAACTAGAACCATAAATTTCTGTCCTTCATCGGTTTTTTTTAAAAGATAGTCCACACTTCCTTATTTTAGCTTGCCTTAGCAGCCTCCTTCCTTGTTGTTTAACAAGAAGAAATCTCCCAAATGGCGCAGATCTTCAAAAAGGAATAACAGGCTGTAGCTAAAGAGAACCTCATTTAGCTTAATAAAGATTAATAGTCCTTAAAATGATTAAGAAATGAAAGGCACAACTTATTGTCCATTTGAAAAATAAATTCCAAAATGGCTGCTTCTTCAACAACCAACTGATTGCAGCCCTGCCCCCCCCCCCTCAGCTTTTAGCATACAAGCTACTTCGAAGCGCAGCTCCTGAAGCTATTTGCAGACCTTTGCTGTATTGGAGGATCTTGAGGGATAATTCCAAGACTTTCCCTCACCCAAGAGAGTCGTATAAACTAAAGGAATGCCAGTTCCTTTTGTTAGTAGTCCTTCCTTCTCATTAGGTGGTCAAAGTATTTGAGTTTCAACTTCAGGATCTGGCCTTCTAAAGAACAGTTAGGGTTGATCTCCTCTAGGACTGACCGGTTTGAATGCCTTGCAGTCCAAGAGACTCGCAGGAGTCTTCTCCAGCACCATAGTTCAAAGACCTCAATTCTTTGGCACTCAGCCTTTCTTATGGTCCAATTTTCACAGCCATACATTGCAACTGGGAAAACCATGGCCTTGACTATATGCACTTTTGTTGGAAGGGTGATGTTTCTGCTTTTTAGCATGCTGTCTAGATTTTCCATAGCTTTCCTCCCCAGGAGCAAGCGTCTTTTAATTTCTTGGCTGCAGTCCCCATCTGCAGTAATCTTGGAGCCTAGGAAAATAAAATCTGTCACTACTTCCATTTCTTCCCAATCTATTTGCCAGGAATTGAGAGGGCCGAATGCCATGATCTTGGTTTTCTTAATGTTGAGTTTCAGGCCAACATTTGCACTTTCCTTCTTCACCTGCATCAAGAGGCTCTTTAGTTCCTCTTCACTTTCTGCCATTAGAGTGGTATCATCTGCATATTTTAAGTTGTTGATACTTCTCCCAGTAATCTTAATTCCAACTTTTGATTCATCTAGCCCTGCCTTTCTCATGATGTGCTCTGCATATAAGTTAAATAGGCAGGGCGACAGTATACAGCCTTGCTGGACTCCTTTCCCAATTTTGAACCAATCAGTGGTTCCGTGTCCAGTTCTCACTGTTGCTTCGTGACCCGCGTATAGGTTTCTCAAGAGACAAATAAGATGGTCTAGCCTAATGCTGGGAAAGATTGAGGGCAATAGAAGAAGGGGACGACAGAGAATGAGGTGGCTGGATGGAGTCACTGAAGCAGTAGGCATGACCTTAAATGGACTCCAGAAGATGGTAGAGGACAGGAAGACCTGGAGGAACATTGTCCATGGGGTCACGATGGGTCGGACACGACTTTTCAACTAACAACAACAACAACAAAGGGGGGGAACCCTCAGGGATCCTTCCCTGGGCATGTCGTCAGTTGGACATCTTTTCACTGGAAGTCAGGGACTTATCTTTTAATAATGGTCAGTTTTTTTAAATACAGTTGATATCTCTTGAAAGGATAAAAAAATTATGTGCTACATATTGTGATTGGGGTCTTTGACAATTAAAGAACTATCTTGTCTGCTAAAATATTGCTAACAGTTGCTTTCCTAAACTAAATTGATATTATAAGATATCATATTTTAGAAATGGCTATATGTAGGAGTTGCTATGCATAGATCAAACTGATACAATCACATCAATGACTAGGGAAGATGACAGAATATTGCAGAATGTTGCAGTGTCTTGGTATAATAGGGGATGTAAATATCCTGGTTGGGGGTGAGGGTGGTGAGGTACGAGTTCCTACCAGTTGGAAATTACCTGTCCCGCAGATTCAGAAAACCTTTCTTTGCACCTTTTGTCTCTCAAACAGTTAAATGGCTTATCTTCCCAAGCTTGTACAAATACTGTATAATGGCATTGTGGGGACACAAGGAGGTGGCACTAATCATAGACTGGACCAGGATTTTTATGTGAAAAGGTTCTCAGATAATTAAAAGCTATTACAAAATTCATGAATGAACAAGGAATTGGTGTTATTTGGGAGCTCATAAAAGAGTTAGGTTTCTTCAGCCATCCAAATTTTATTTGAAAAGTCGCATAAGCTATTTTTCGCACCTCTGAAGCAAAAATTGATTTATTTAAGAGCTATTAAATCAAGGAACCAAAGCCTTAAATCATTTTTTTTTCATCTCTTACATTTTAAATCTGTGTGCTGTGGGGAGATTTCAAATCTGTTAGTTTTGTTGAGTTTTGGTGTCATCAATGCTCTATCTTGGACTGAACAGGAGATGTAATAGAAATCTCAACTTTTTCTCTGAAGGGGATGAGGGATTGGATGGGGATAAACAGAATAAGATTGAATCCCAGTAAAAGGCAGTTTCTCCACCTTTTGCTATGAATGGGGTTATACTACCCTAGAAAATCTGTTATTGTCTGCCTGGACTTCTGGCTCCTTCTGGAACAGCAAGTGCAAGGGTTGGCTATGGGCATAGTAAGAACAGTGACTCATGCCCTTGGCATCTCTCAGTTAGAGTGCTTTAAGTGAAACTTCTAGAAGATGACTCAGAAGCCTCAGCTGGCAGCAGCATGGTCCAGTTTAATAGAATAATACCTTATCTTGAAAAAAAATCATTGGCTGCCAATAGGCTTTGAAGCCCTGAATTAAGCTTCTGGGGATTGCTATAAACCTCTGTATAGCTTGGGCCTGGATTCTGTTTACATCTTCTAATAGAGAAAAGATGCTTTGGGTCCCCATCCTATAAACAATCAGAGGGGACCCAGAAAATAACACTCTTAGCTGCACTATCTCTCTGGACTTCAAAGGTCAGTTAATTCCCTACACTTTTAGTTTTCTGGAAACAAGTCAGTTCTTGGCAATGATGCTAAGGTTGCTAAGTATTATAGGGGAGGATTTTTTTTCTCTCACTTTGTTTGAGTTTTTAAAGGCAGGTATAAAAAATAGAAGGAAGTTTTCCCATTCTCCCACTCTAATCTACATAAAACATCAATAACAACTCTTAAACAATCTGATACTGAAACAAGAGTCTAAGGAAGGGAGGAGGGATTTTCCTGATCACTGGTATTAAAGTGAACCTAGCCAAAGCATTTTGCCACCTTAAACAAAACACACTGGGACCTTCTTCCTAAATAAAACCAAAGTTTGGTACTGTAACAACTGAATCTGACTGAAATCTCTCTTCAATAGAAAAATAACACAATTGGGCAAGATAAGTGGATGATGGTAATGATGTAACTAACCTATTTGGTAAGATGGTTGACAGCTCATTTTATTCTGTCTAATATTAAGCAGCCATGCTTTTATTTAACCTTGAACTCTCCTGCATTCACTAATCAAATCCCAGAACCCCTAAGAAACAGTATGTACAGACAATCCTCCTTTTTTAATTAGCATTTAAGTCTATACAGTACTAATTTCTTGGTAGAGATAATGCTTTCCTGCTACAGATCGAGTATTCTAAAAATAAAGGAAGTAGCTATCTTTTCTGCACACAAGAGTCTTCAAGTAATTTTACTATAGTGCCTGGGTAGGGAATCTGCAGTTCTCCAAATGTTGCTGAACAGCAGTTCCCAACAACCAACAAATAGGAAGTGGAATAATATCTGAAGGATTTAGGTTGTTCACTTCAACTGAAATAGAAGTATTATTCCTCAACATTTATGATAAAAATCAATCCAGTCATGGAGACTAGAATTAATAATAACTGTATGTGGAAATCTGACCTTACAATAAAGATAGATAGATAGATAGATAGATAGATAGATAGATAGATAGATAGATAGATAGATAGATAGATAGATAGATAGATAGATAGATAGATAGATAGATAGATAGTGTTCTGTCTGGCCCCTCTCAGCTCATTAAAATCCACATAAATAGGTCTTTAAGAGGTTTATTTAACACATTTCAAAAGGATTCACTTCAGAGCACGCTGCTGGCATGTTGCTGGCAAGAACGGCCAAATCTCATTTATTTACATTTAGATTAAAACAGGCTCTGCCCACACCTTCCAATTACTCACTCTTTCTTTATCACATTGTCCAATACCTCATTATTCTTCCGTAGATTTCCAAAACATCAGAAGACTGAATTCAAAGGCAATGCTCCAGATATCAGGCTACTCCTTGATTAACGTTGCTCGTGACAAAGGCGTAGTCTCTCTGTCCCCTTCTAATATAGTGTCCGATACGTCACTTCCCCTCATTACTTCCTTTTTCCACTTAACTGACACCGTCGCTTATCAAACCTTCGGAATCTCGGATCAAGCCATTTATCTTCTTGATCCAAATCTGACTCCTCACTTTGTGAATCTGATCCAGACTGCCTGTAAATCTCCTCCCTGTCTGGCTCAGCTGCCGGGAGGGGAAAATACCCAGAGGGGCCTGGCTGCTCTTCCTCGGCTGCCGGGAGGGGAAAACACCCAGAGGGGCCTGGCTGCTGATCCTCATATTCTGACACTTCCCAAGCTGGTCTAGGGACACTCACAACAGATAGATAGATAGATAGATAGGTAGGTAGGTAGGTAGGTAGGTAGGTAGGTAGGTAGATAGATAGATAGATAGATGACTTTTTTTGAGAAACCAGCAGTACTAAGTTAAGCAAAATAGGATAAGTTGAGCATAATAAGGTAAGTGTAAAAAGTGTTTTCAGAAATGCAACCTAGATCCAAAATAAGGGTATGTGCATGTGTCTTTCACATATCATTAACATGCTTTTGTTTGTCTTGTTGCTAATCCTCCACCCATCCCAGAAGAAGTATCTGCAAGAATAGTCCAAGTAGTAACTGCTGAAGCTGTGGCTGTTCTGAAAAGTGAACAGGAAAAAGAAGCTCAGCTCAAAGATCAGCCAGCGCAATTACCTCTAGGTAAAGCACATGATCTTAGATGTATATTTATGGTGTGTTAGAAAACAAAGTGTTGAATTACAGCTTTCCCATTTTTAAAAATTTTGTAGTTTATTTCATTTTTAAGACCTGAGAGCTGACTTGCTTGTAACTATTTTGCAGTTTT
Organism: Bothrops alternatus; assembly: GCA_034064705.1. Lineage (NCBI taxonomy): Eukaryota > Metazoa > Chordata > Lepidosauria > Squamata > Viperidae > Bothrops > Bothrops alternatus. The sequence continues at coordinate 5,438,560 of JARGCV010000068.1, forward strand.
TTAGGAAAGGTAAAATTATGTTGTGGTCCAATTTTTAATGTTTTTTTTATATGAATAATACAAACTTCAAATTGGGATGTTTACTCTTTAAGTAATTTTTCAACTTTCCCAGCAATCAAAATAAGTAGGCAAAGGATTAAAAAAAACAATGGAATATAGTGATTAAAAAGTTAGATTGGAAGTGAGGAAAACTAGGTTCAGGGCCATGTTTGGTCATATTGCTCATGCAGTTATTTTGGGCCAATATACTGTATCTTATAGGCTTGTGAGGATAAATTTTGGAGTCTCTGATATGTTGAGTTCCTAAAAAATGGGATATAAATGTTTCTGTATATAAATAACAAAGGTTGTTCAGTTATACATATCCATGCACATGCATAAATTGATAGACTGCCAAATTTTAATCAGTTGTCCAAACTTCTGCAAGTTTAAAAGAAAAACTGTTCCTGAAAGTTGGGGGCTTGCCATAAATATTAAGAGAAATATAAAGTAGAACAGGAATAAATTAAAACGGGTGTCTGCTTTTAGAAACAAATGCATTGTCTGCGAGCAGAAAGCTGTAATTATATTCAATTCATTTTATGCTGGAATTTAAGCACATGTTTAAGTAGTTTGTTATGCTGCACCAAAAATAAACAGGTCCACATAATAGAATTCTGTCTGTCTGTCTGTCTCAGGTGCTAACAAGAATAATCATTTATGAACAGATATTATACCTTTATATATAATAGATTCACTTTCCTATGGATTCAGCTTTAATCTGCTTATCTTACCCATTGCTATATACATCACAGATCTATGAATATTGCTAATATTCCTATATTACTGGAACCAGATATAAGACTAAAAAGGTGTAATACATTATTTTAAAGTCCTGTTTAAAAGTGGTTTATTCTGTAATGATGTAAATGGTCAAATAGGTGCTTATGTTTGCCTGGTTGCTGCCTAGTATTTCAAGAAAAAGCCTAGGAAATGTTACTTATATTTAGCACTGATTTTTGCTCAAGCCACTGTTTTGCTTCTTGGCCACATATAATATGTCATCTACCAGCAATAGATGGTTAATAGGAGGTTAGCATCATGATTTTTACTAAAGTCAAAAATTAGTTGACACTTAAGAAATAAAGATGATGTCAGATAAATTATGTTTAAATTGTAATGATATATGAAGGTAATAAATCACGGTACTGGTTTCTCAAATTCACATGCAAATTTTACATGTGATTGGACCCTGCTGTAAAATCTCTCCAAATTTTATAATCAAGTGTTACTTAATTTTTTTTCTTTTTAGGTTTACAAATCAGACTTTTATTGTCATCTGAGAGCTACAATGTTAATCTTCTAAAGAACTGGCATGTCAGCCGAGCACCCCCATATCCTCTGCCTCTTACAGTATAGCAACATTTATGCATATTTCTACTTGTTTATAAACGTGCAAGTTTTAATGTCCCCTCATTTGAATTGAAGGGATGCTTGAGTTGTACAACATTGAAAACTCTTGAGATTCAATTGAACTCATGAGATTCAATTTATTGGATGCAGAGTCAAACAATGGAGTTTGACCCCAATAGTATATTTTGGTTTCAGATTAATTAATAGATGTGTTTTCTTTTTATTGTTCAATCATTAGCAGTTGAAGAAACAGCTAACCTGCCTCCTTCTCCACCCCCATCACCTGCGTCAGAGCAGACTGGAACCCTGGAAGAAGGTAAGAATTTCCTTGGGTTGCATTCACAATGTAGGTGTATTTTTAAGAGGAGAAATCCAGGGACCCTGGTGAGAGAGAAAGAGAGGTAGGAGGAAGATTCTTTAAGTCTTAACTTACAGATTGGGTCTGTGGGGCTTCGGAAAATAACCCAAAGCATATCTCAATGCAAGTTAATTGCAAATTTGTATGTTCTATATATAGTTGTATACATGCGTCTATATATTTAAGAAATACAAATGAATATGAATTATGTGAATTTTCTTTTTATCCTATGAATATTGTAAAACACCATGCTACCGGTAGCTTTACAAATTTCAAATAGAAAAAAAATCATTAGATGTATTCATACTGATCCTGATCCTGTGGTGAATAATGTTCTTTAAAATGATCTGTTCTATGCTATTACTAACCAAATCATTCTTTTAACATCTGAGCCAGGCAAGCTTCATTAAGACAGTGTCTATCTAGCCGAAGAGGATGCTAAGGTTATATTTTAGCCAAAAGAATGCTTATGTTTCTAGAATTTTTGACACATGAATTTGAGACTTAAGTAGGTAAAGCTTTTTTCTAGACCTTTATTATCATATTGCTAAAAATATTTTATAATGAAATTATTCCTTTCCAACTTGTTTCAGATCTGTTTTTTTAAATACAAAACTTATCTAGTGTATTAAAACTGAAAAAGTCATTAGATTTTGAAATATTCTACTTGTTCTGAATTTATATATAAAGAAGAAACATACAGGATTCTGTTTGCTTTATTGTATTTGTACTTATTCTGTGAAGATATGTTTATAAGGACACAGGGGTGTGATAGAGAAAGAAGTTGACAAACTGAATTATCTTCTATTTTTATATTTCATTTGGGATCAACATTTCTTAAAATAATATTGCAACTCTTTTTTTCTTTTGTACATCCATAAGCTAATTTATTTCTGTGTCTAAGTCCATGTGGAGGGCATAAGGAATGGCCATTAAGCACAAGAGGAAGAGCCACTAAGAAGGCAATAATTGGATAAGAGGGTCTTGAGCCCAGGTCAAGAAATTAGTTTGAATAAATGTCTCAGACAGGCCCTTTGCTAATTCTCAGTAAGATAAAATGAGGAAGGGGAAGCACAGTCATACTTGCAATATTCAGTTACTATAACTGTAAAAGTAAAAATTATCCTGATATATATGGCATTCGTTTCTTAGGCTGGTCTATCTTATCCAGTCCATTGGAGCTAACCTTGCTTTTATAGGTTTTTAATGTGAGATTATAATGAAACTGTTACTTCCATTTCAGCCTCAAGTTCTCAAATTGTGGGTTGCAAACAATATAGGTGGGGACTACAGGATTTTAAAGAACTGATTGTGTTTGTGCAAGCACAAGGGGGAGCACTGTCACAACTTGGTCCATGGATCTAGTTGTCTGTCAAAATCATTCTTAGTTATAGAAGCACTGATTTCTGGCTGGTTTACTGACAGCTAGTGACTTCTGGTAGGTGTGTGGGACTGAAGTCTTTCGAATATATGTGAACATGCATATATTAGTAAGGGTCAGTATTTTTATCTATTAATTAACATTTGTAGGCTTTCAAAATGGAAAAGGCTTGTTAAGTGGTAAGAAGAAAACTAAAGATGATTATTTTGCCTATAATGCTGATGAAATTAGTCTCAGAAAATACCGTGATGTTTTTTTTAATAAATATAGGTAAGTGGTAAGTGTTTAGTTGTTAGTAAGTTTGTAATAACTTTTAGTAAGTAGTGTACTTAATTATCTAATCATAAACTCTATGAAATCATTAGTTTTATTCATGAATGAGGTGTATAACTACAATTATCATTTTTACAGTATCATAAAGTTTGAGCACTTTTGCTTTAAGCTGTTAAAGAGGTTGTAGGCTTAAATTCTGCAATTTAAATAAGCAGGAAGGCTGAGAGAACATCTGTAATATTACATACATGAAAAGAAACTGCCTTAAAAATGTTTGAAAATATTTTTAAAAATATGGAACATCCAGGCCAAACTTATAAACATTTGCTACATTTTGTATTTCCATAAGTGCTATTTTTCTCAGGGGATTGCAAGATAAATCTAGGATAAAACTACCGTATAAACATTTTTCCAACCATTTGAATGATTTTAAAAATATTTCATAACCAATTTTCAAGCACTTTGGGATTTAGTTGTTTTACCTTTTAAAAAATGGACACTTGAAATTAAAGTAATTCAAAGGGAATCATACACTATAGTCACAAACACAAAGATTTTTGATAAGATCAGTTTTCCTTAAGCTCAAATTTTCTTAAGATTATTCTGAACTATAACAATAGAAAAGAAAAAATGGATGCTTGGCAACTGCATGTGTTAAAGCAGCTTCACATGAAGTGCCAGTTGCCTGAAGACATATTCTGTTTTATTGTTTCTACAGTAATCTTTTTACTCCATACAAGCAATACTCATTAAAAAAAATGCAAGTTGAAATAATCATTACATTTATTTTAGACTGTATAGGCAAATCTGCATTTCAGAAGGTGAGCTTGGCAATAGAATAGGATAGGATATAATTAACATAATTATATTAAAAACCTATTCATGTTTTAAACATGATTTTATTTATATTTATTTTGTGATTTCATCAGTTATACATTTTAAATCACATTAATTTGAATAAATATATGTGTCCCATTGAAATTAATATGACTAATTTTGTTTCATTCGTATTTCTTTTAACAGAAACTTGTAATTGGATACTTTCATACCTATAGGGATCAATCTATATGTTTGTATTAAAAAAATCTTCTAAGTAATATCATTATTAGTTCTGTGTATAAGGTGGGATGCAAAATTTGAGTTTTGTCATGTCAAACAACGTTTGATGAGGTAAAAAATTGTTGCATTAGATAATACTTCAATATATGCAAATATATCTTGAAATATATTGATTCATATTGACACTGATATTGCTAAAATAGAACTATTAATTGAGAGACATATTTCTATTATTATTTCATGTTTAAAATAAGGGTGGATTCTGTTGAATGTAGTTTCAGTTATCACTAACTTTTCTTTCCTGCAGCTCCCGAAAATTGTCCAAAAGAGAGCCAAGTGTGCATTGAATATATTAAATATAACCAGGTTGGAAAAACACATGTTACTCAATTAGCTAACATGGAAATTAATGACCTTTTCTCTACTATTATTCCTATGTGCACTTAAATTATTATAGAATTTCCATTGGCTCAGTTTCTTATGCTAAAATACTAAATTACTCCCTTGGCTCATAGGAAGAGACTTTCTTTCTCTTGACATTTTATAAAGCATGCCAAGTTATTGGTCTGTATTCAGACAAAACTTTAACTGTGACCATAACATTGGCTTTGAAAACCCTGGAGCTGATTAATCTCCAGGAGTTTTAAGGCTCTCAAATGCCAAATGTATTTAACTGTAGTTTACTCAGTTTTAAAAAATGAAATATTCCTGGGTCACTGTGACTCAGTAGATCAGATTGTTCCTAAGGTTCCAACTAGTAGCTTGAATTAGTTATTTCTGTTTTTAAAAATATCTGTATATTGTAATAGTGAAAATTATGTTTGTAGAAATTAAGTACAAGGTAAGAATATTTGTGAGGAACCATGGAGCTATAATTCAAATATATTTATTCAGATTGTGTTTTAAGATCATACCCATTATCTACCTCACATTGCAAGAAAGCAGTCTATACATTTGTCATTTCCTTCAATTTTGAATATATATTGAGCCATTTTCTGAAAATTCAAAATAAAAATAAAAAATCCAGCATGAACACTTTTATTAGTTCTACTAGTACAGGCAGAAGGAAGTCCTGTTGAATAGAGCAGCAATTGCTCTTTGGTAGCTGTGCCCAAATTTTAGCCAAGTAGATTAAATTGTAGAGTTTGAATTATGTAAGTGGCTGTTAATGTCCATATAACCTCACAGTAGTAGTGCTAAAAAATAAATTTATTTCCAACAAACAGAAGAAGCAAGCAAGCAATCTTTAACACTTTTGGAAACTTTGGAAAGTGGCAGAGACACTGACACAAAAAAGGTACATGCACACAAGTGAGTACATGAAATGGGTATAGTCATTTAGCTTTCATATGTTCAAAAATAGATCCTCCCCATATCTGTTATCCCTATTCAAACGGGATATTTAAAAATGATTCTGCTAAAAAAATATCTCCCATCTTTAGAACACATTTTAAAATTGTTCCCCTCAAATACAGTTCTTCCTTCTTTAACATGTATTTAAAAATCAACCTGGCAAATCTATCTCTCTTAAAAGAAATCAACTGAAGGACTGGAAACTCCAGTGGCTTGTAATATGGTAGCTGTATGGGGTTGAGACCCTTGCCTGTCTTTGGTGGAGCAGTGGTTAAAATGCAGTATTGCAGGCTAATTCTGCTGATTGCCAGGAGTTGAATTCTCACCAGCTCAAAGTTGACTCAGCTTCCCATCCTTCCGAGGTTGGTAAAATGAGGACCCAGGTATTGTTGGGGGCAATATGCTGACACTGTACACCGCTTAGAGAAGGCTGTAAAACACTCTGAAGCAGTATAGAAGTCTAATTGCTATTGCTATTGCCTGTCAAAAACAATATAAAAGGTCACTGAGATCTTGTTGGAATTTTGACCATACATTTTTTTTCCAATCCAATTTAAGACATTACATACAATAGATTACTGATCATCATCAGAACTGCTGTTGTTTGATATGGGATGGATTTCCCCTACTTACTGTCAATTTCTGGTAAAAATGTTCCTCTCCATGTAAGTAAACTAAGATATCATTTGAAAAGCTTACATTTGGGTAAAAAGATTTCTGTTGCTGAAACTCTGAAGTGGAAGTCTGTCCTGTCTGGGTTGCAAAAATCCTAGCAGTCTCTGGATGGCAGCAAATAAATGTGGAAGACTCTCAATCTGTGTTGCTGTCTGGTGGTCTGCTTTTTGATAACCTTGCCTGATCAATACAGGTAAATGATCCTTAAATATCCATATTAATTTTATTGTTTAGTCATGTGACCACATCAGTGGATAACAAAACATTTAAAACAGCAATAGGAGATATAAAATCACAATAAAGAAAAATCTGCATCAGCTCAATTAATAGATTTCCATTACACCAATCTGTTCTAAATGTTCTGTCTTTTGGATAGTCTTTGATATAAAAGGAGTCCTGCTGGTAATATACATGTTCATTCTTCAGAAGAAATATAGTGATTCTGATTGTTTTCAATATTTGTTAAATTTTAAAATAGGTGCTTACATCAGGCCTTGCTTCAGAGTCTAGGTATAACAGTTAAATAAGATATTGTATGTACACCATCTTCAATAGCTGGAGTGCCATCTATACAAAACTTTTCTGTGAAACCTCCCATATCTTACCATGGAATCAAGCTGTTAGAAACGTGCTCTCTGGAAAAAAAATCTTCTACGATGTTGTGGCATATGAATTGTTCAATACTTTTATTGTGTTGTGTCAGCCATTTCATAGACTTAACAAATTTAAGGAATGCAATGTTAACTTACATAGTGACCTTTAGAAGCTTTTGTATGAAGTTTTTCTTGGCCTGTTTGAACTAGTGATTAGAGAGAACAGTATATAGCTAATGGGCAAATGGGATGCAAATAGTAATGCCTGGCTTTTCACTGGTTTGCGCAGAGTAGAGTTGAAAACCACATATCTTGTCACTGTGGCTTTGTATATATTAGCTGCAGGTATATACACATGAAAATATTTGGAGTCAAGAATTAATAGCTATAAGATACTCTTTTTTCCCAGGCTAGAAATCCTATTGGACTTTTAGTGGCATCCTGGGCTCTCCTAAGTCTGTGGAACCAGGGCAAAAAAACATCAGGAAGTAAAGGCTCTAGTCAGTGGTGGGATTCAAATATGTGAACAACTAGTTCTCTGTGTGGATGTGTAGCTACCGGTTCTGCTGAAGTGGTGCAAACTGGCTCAATCCCACCACTGGCTCCAGTGTTAGACTGTATCTGAAAAGACCCAGGTTCAAGCCCTGATCAGTTTCAAAACTTGCTGGATGCCTTTGTTTCAGGCAGTTCAACTTAGCTCAGAAGATGTTTATAAGAATAACATTAGGTGAGGCTGTCATTATGTGAGGCTGTCATTAGTATTGCTTTAACAAAAGTCTAGAGCAGCGGTTCTCAACCTTTTACAGGCCGCGACCCAGACCTACACCATGCATGCGGGCGCGACAGCCCGCATCACGCATGCGCGGCGTGTGCGACGACCTGTATCGCGCATGTGTGGCGCGACGGCCCGCATCGCACATGCGTGGCGCGATGGCCCACATCGCGCATGCGTGCCGCGACGGCCCGCATTGCGCATGCACAGCGTGTGCGCGACGGCCCGCATCGTGCATGCACGGCGTGCGCGACGGCCCGTATCGCACATGCGTGGCGTGACGGCCCACATCGCGCATGCACGCCGTGCGCACGATGGCATGCATCGCGCATGCACGCCACGTGTGACGGCCCACATTGCGCATGCGCACCGCGTGCGCGATGGCCTGCATTGCGCATGTGTGGCGCCCACGACAGCCCGCATCACGCATGCGCGGTGCGACGGCCAGCATCGTACATGCGTGGTGCGACGGCCCACATTGCGCATGCGCGGCGTGCGCACAACAGTCCGCATCGCGCATGCACGGCACGCATGACGGCCCGCATCGCGCATGCGTGGCGCGCGACGACCCGCGTCGCACATGCGCGGTGCAACGGCCCACATCGCACATGCGCGGCGTGTGCGCGATGGCCCGCATCGCACATGTGTGGTGCGACGGCCCACATCACACATGCGTGGCGCGCACGATGGCCCGCATCGCGCATGTGCAGCACGCGCGCGAGGGCCCGCATCGTGCATGCACGGCGCGCGCGACAGCCTGCATCGCACATGCGCGGTGTGCGCGACGGCCCACATCGCACATGTGCAGCGCGCGCGACTGCCCGCACCGCACATGCGCGGCGCGCACGACGGCCCGCATCGCACATGCATGGTGCACACGCGACGGCCCACATCGCGCATGCATGGTGCGACGGCCCGCATCACGCATGCACGGCGCGATGGCCCGCATCGTGCATGCGCGGTGTGCGCACGACGGCCCGCACGCGACGGCCCGCATCGCGCATGCGTGGCGTGCGCACGACGGCCCGCACGCGACGGCCCGTATCGCACATCCGCGGCGCGCGCCGACGGCCCACATCGCGCATCCGCGGCGCGATGGTCCGCAGCGCGCGCGCGCAGCGCGCGCGACGGCCCACATCGTGCATGCGCGGTGCTGCCCCCTGCGCCGGCCGAGGGGAAAAGGGGAACTGCGGTGTTTGGCGACCCCCGTGAAATGGTCATTTGACCCCAAATACTCTGTTAACACTAGGCAACATATATGCAAAAAATAAATGCGTGCAATAATACTGTAATAAGGAAATGAAAACATGGGCAAAATGAAGGAAAAATTATGTAAGATTTAATGATATTTAATTTTAAATATAATAAAAATACATCAGTTTAGTATTGATAATAAGATTACTACTTGTGTATTTAACAGTCTTCCAATTTGGTCTCATTAAAAGTTACACTGCAGCGATCATTTTTTGGAAGGGTTCTGAGGGATACATCTAAGATCCAAAAACCATGTAGATTTGGACCCAGCTTCTTTTTTCTTCCTCTACAATTTGAATGTAATTTGTGGCTACCCTGCCAAAGGAGGGTGGATAATCTTGCAGCAAACTCAAAGGAAAAAGAGGGAATGAGTCAGATCCCTTTTGGGTCTAATTCAGCAGTGCCTGCAACTCTAGCTTCATTTTTCTGTATTCATAGCTTGCTTCACCTATCTATAAGAATGAGTGGATATGTTTGTACTGCTGGGGGAAGTAAAGTACCTAATACAATTTTAATAGAACTAAGTTGAATATAGAGATTATTGTATTAAGATTTCAATTGCCAAGTTTTCCTGAATGGTGGCTGATCCATTTAGTCAAACAGAATTAGGCATAGAGATCTACAGGCAATTTATTTCTTTGTCTTTAATGCACTCCATGAGGCTACCTTAGAAATAAATAAGTTGAATAAAAAGAGAGCTTTTATTTTAAGCATGTATGTCTTTGAATAAAGATTTGAAATCAAAAGGTGAGATGCAAGTTAAAAACTACATTTTCAAAAGTAATAACTGTAACTAGAAGACATTTTAATTGTTTTCTCTCCACCAGAAAATACCTTTATTAAATTGTTTAATTCAATAGTCTCCAATAGCAGTTAAATTAAATATTCCTTTGTGTAAAATTATTTGCTATTCAGCTACTATCCTAATAATGATGGTGCCAGAACAAACGTAATTCATGCCAAAGCACCATTTGACTACTGTGAAATGTTTTCATGGAACAGGCATACTGAAAGTTTCCATTCACTTTTTGATCATTTCAACAAAAATAATGATAAAACAGGTATAAAACACTTGAATCCTCTTCTCTCCCCATATAGCCGATATTAGAAGGCTATATGTTTCCATCATGGACCAAACACACAGTAATACAGAGACTTAAAAATAAGCATTCAATTATTTTTATAATAATTTTCTTCAGGTATACTCCAGGTAAAGATCTTGAAATATTAGAAATTTTATTAGCAGATGATGTTTAAAACGTCAATAGAAATCAGAGCCACAGTTTAGTATCCCATACGTTCCTTTCAGGCTAATAAGTTGCTATTATTCTGAAACATTTAAAACAATACCTATTTCATTAGACTAGATGTAATCCTGCTGGGTTTTGTACCATGACAAACTGCTCTCCCTTGTCTAGGGACTAAGGGGTTCCTACACATAAATATTTCCCTCCTCAAACTTACCAGTCAAATATAAGTTCTCTTTTGAGGAATAGAATAATTTTCCCATGGAAATCTGCTCTAGACTTTTCTTAAAGCAATACTCACAAAAAATGCTAATACACTTGTTTGGTTAATTAGCTGTACAGATCAGGTGACCCAAAGCTGGAAGGTTACTCAGAGATGCCTGCTGAATATGCCTTTTATCAAAAAGGCAAAATGTGCACTCCGCCTCTTGCATATAAATGTGATATCACAATGCAGGCACAAAAGGGGTGGGTTTTGTCTCTGATGTTGCAACAGACATTTCATTATTTGGTCCCGAAGAATATGAGACAGAGAGATAAAGAGAGAAGCAGGCTCCTCAAAGGCCATGTCTTTATATTTGCATTATAATAAATAATCTTCAAAAAAGTCCTGCAAATTCTTTTTTAATATTTGTTTTAAATTAATTTTCTAATCCTCTTGAAGTAAAGCTAACAAATTTTGAAATTTTATTCCAGAGATTATATTTCCAAGTAACACTAGCCCAAATCTACTCAGCTGTGTATTTAGCCTTACCTCTATGTCATTCAGTGCCTCCTATATATCATGTGACAAGAGTGGACTTTTACAGAAAACTACCAGAAAAATAAAGCAATCTCTCTATGCAATAATTTTTTTTAAGAAAATTGCACAGAAAAATGTATCTATTTTATCTCTTTGCTATTTTTTAAAATAAGTTTTGTGAGTTTTTTAAAAGTTACAAATGAGAATAAAAAGGTAATACAAAAGATAGAAAATATGAATACAATTCAAATAAGGCTATAGTTAAAAGGCTAGCTAATCCAAAACAATATTTTATATGTAAATATGAAAAAGAATAAAATAAAAATAGAAAAAATAAAAATAAAGGACATTGTCTACAATAAAAAAGTGGTTATATCTTAATGCAAATTTCTGCATGTAAATAGTAGAACAACATACACCTAAAATAAGAGGGTTGAAATATCCAATAATACTAAAATGGCCTTAATTATCTAAAATCTTATATGAAGAACCTACTTTTCTTACTTTATTGTCCATGACAAGATTGAAAGAATACCATAGGCTTGCTAAGGCCCATACACTGTATTTTTTACAACATTTGAATCTCAGTAGGACAGAAACAGAGATATCTGACTTCCCTACCCTCATCTCACATCATAAATGGCTTTTGAAGTATTCCTCATCATTTTCTCTGTGGAAAATATCGAGAATAGGTACAGCTGATGATGTCATGTTTTAAATTCTGGCTCATTTCATGTGTTAACCAGTTCTAAGATTACAACACTTTTCATTTCTAAAATGTAGTTTTAGAACCCATATTTTTTCAATAGCCATATCCACCAGGGAACCACAAGTCATTTTCAGTTCGGTCGTTTTTACTTGAAAACAAATGCTTTGTTTAATTCTCTACATTGTATCACAACTTTCTTAGTATTGGGGGCTATTCTGCAATGTTTCTTCCCCATTTACCAATACTAAATGAATAGTATAATTCCAGGTTATTTTAACTTGGGTAGCTTCTAAACCAGAATGATCAAGTGATTTTGGTCTTTGGTTCAAAAATGAATCAGAATCATCAGCAACTATATAGTTAAACAAATTTAGGTGTTACCGTAAATCACAACTACCTTTATCAGAGAAGAAGACAGAGAGACAGACAAGGGAGAGACAGACAGGCTTGGTTGTTGGGACAACAAGGCTGAACTTAGAGTATACTTTTTAAGGTAAAAAAGTAGTATATTAAGGCATTGCGAGCCACAGAAATTAACCCATTTTTAAAAAAGCGGTGTGTACCAATTTTATAGTACTTGAAAAAGGTAAACATAAATGTAAAGCTTCCATACATGTTTTATATGTGTGTAGACCATATAATATTTGTTAATCTTGAAGCTGTTGCCTCATTTTTCCATACTTTCCTTCTCCTTCCTGCTCCCCCAAAGAAGAAGAAGAAGAAGAAGAGGAAGAAGAAGAAACAGTCAAAGGTCCCATGGCTGATGACCCCAAATCTGAGGCTCCCCTTGATGAGAAGTATGAGAAAAGGAGTGGGCCTGCTGAGCCTTTGGAACAAACAGAGGGTTTCTCTGAGGCCCAGCAGGATTCCCTTCCTGAAGATCAAGTGGATCACAATGAGGAAAATATAATCCTCACTGGAAAGGAAACCTCAAAAGCAAAACTGCCTTCCTCCGGTGAGGAAGGTATGCCTGCGTTAGGGACCTGCATGTCTTGGCTGCATAGGAGCTGCTTTTTGGTTTTCTCCCCATTCTCTCATTGGCCTTTCTTCCCATTGATTTGTCCTCATGGTTGATGCTCTTGTTATTATGCTTGAAGAGTGTGCACATGGCAAGCCAAAGGCTGTATGATGACATGGTTTCCCACCACTGCAGTAAATTCCTGACTTTTTTAGGGAGTGTTTTCTACTCATGACCATTTGCAGTGCAGCCAACCTGATATGCCATCCCTTGTCCTTCCTCGTTGCAGATGTGTTTGCCAGTCACATTGCTGATATTTGTGTCTTTCTCTTTATATTTCATTTCATTTTGGTATGGAGGTTCATCTGTTTTTCATTTCAAGAAGCAAACTGATTAACCCTGACTATGGCGTAAAATGCTTACTTTGTAAATTTTGTTTGTGCTGTACAATCTACTTTTGCTTATGCTTCAATACATTCTGCCTCTGTTTCCCTAAGGCTATTGCTGCTTATATCATATCTTTACCATTCATTGCAGCCCACCATGACACTTGTTTGCCATTGCCAGGATTTTGAGTTTGCATCTGTTTTACCCTTCTTTCCAGCTGTTTATCTAAGTGGAAGTCCCAGTGTGAGAAGAAAATTCACATGAATCACACTGGATATTATAGTGAAGGACTAAATAAATTTTAGTCATAAATTTTCTTTGACTTACATTGCTCATTCTTAATAAACCAGATTAAGTGTGGTCTAGTATATATACTCACATTTCTCTGCCCGTAATAACACAAGCCCTTGAACAAATAATTGTGCACTGGTTAAACCTAATTTTCATTCAAGAAATATTTGTGGGAAGTCTAGTTAAGGCTCTCATAGCTGAACATATATCACAACAGCTGCAACTGTTATAGAATTAACTTTGCTTCTTCTTACTTCACTAAGGTTTCATCATCCCTTGACTATATCAACAAAGAGGTAAACCAAGCTAGTTATGATAGGGAACATACATGAATATAATCTCAACTAATGAGAATTGTGTGATCAGGATAGTGTAGTTGGGGATTCCAGCACTGGAAAGGATTAATGTTCTCTTCTTCTACATGACTTTTTTTTGTTTACATTTCCCCTCTATCGGTATTTGGTCCCTTAGTTGCTGTTAACCTTTTTTAAAAATGAAAGATTCTAGTCACTGATGAATTTTCACATCATTTGTGTCAAAAGTGACTTGTCTAATGAAACATACAATAAAATAATTGAGAATAAGTTATTTTACTGAATAGTCACTAGATAAGACAGGGAGAAAGTGTAGGAATGACATTCATTTTCACGTGCATTAAACCAATACAATTTTGTTAATTCATTTATTCCCTTAAATCAAGGGAGAATTTGAAATTAATTGTTGAAGATGATAGATTCCAAAGCAGATTTGGTAAACTTGAAAATAGACTAGCTTACCTTTGTAAATCCATTCAATAGACTCTAGCATAAGTTTACAACATTGTGTAAAACTATGATGGGTGTTTACACAAGGAGAAAGATGGGGGTGAGGGAGAGAGAGAGATTTACTTAACAAAACACTTGAAATAATTCAAACATAGGCTTAGTATTTGGGGCAGTTAGAAACCAAGGAGAACCTTGAAAATTAAGATAAGATGCTGGCACTTTGTTTTGCTTCTTCATCTTATCTCTCACTCTCAGTTTAATGCATGTGTTTTAATTTGGAAAAAGGAATTGTCAAATATCAAGAATGCATAGCTGGCAGAAATTCTCTGGGTTTTTAGTTATGAATCTTCCCCAGCTCTATCTGCCTGAGACAGGGATTGATCCTGGGATATTTTGGAGGCTGAATTTTTTATCTTGGAAGCAACGAAGTCTATGGAAATGTAAATACTAAAGATCCAATGCTTTCTCCTACCGTGTGTTTCAGGGTCACAAAAATGCCCTGTGCACAGCATTTGAAAGGCCATATTTCAAAAGGCTTAGTGCAAGCAAAGACTTTGAAGCAGCTGTGTCCTCTGGAAAGCTCTCTTGGCTGCTTTGAAGGCTGTCCCCAGATGTTTCTACCTTCACGTGGCTGCTACAACTTTTTCCTTAGCAGCCCTAACAAATGTGCATGTAGGTGCAGAGAACTAGAGGCAGCCTTTGTAGCAATCATGACAACTTCCCAAAAGATGCAACTACTTTAATGCTTTGCTTAAGGGAAGGGTACTTTATTTGCCCCAGCGTACTTTATGAATTACTTCTTTATGAATGCTTTCCTCAGGCATTATATCTTATTACTATTCAGTCATATATTTCTAAATTGTTTTTTTTCCTGAGGCAGAAATTATTTTCCATCATGGAAAATTCAAAACAAAGCAAGTAAAAATGTTTTTCTCCTTCCAGACAATATATGTATATCTTTTCTGAGTCTTTTGTAGAACTGTCCATCCACTGGCTTAAAAGTAGGCACAAGCTTCCTTTCCAGCCAGAAGCAACATATTTTTGTTTTGAAGCTCAGCTTCTAGAGGGATAAGAAGCTTTTTTTTTAAATGACTGTTGGGAATCTAGGCATTATGATTCATCAGGGAGCTGATCTGTTTCCTCCACCACCTTATAAAATCCACAAAAATTAATGGGTTTTATTATACAAATGAAGCAAGTATAATTCTTCACACAGCACACCATTTTCGTTTTCACAGTCATGGATTCTAATTGCATTTTTAAAAATTAAATCTGTTCTTTGAGTATAGTTTATTCAGGGACTATTACAATATAGTTGTCAAAACTACCAGACTTAAAGGTGGTTCATGGTTCATTGTCACATTTCCAGAGGTATCTAGTCAATCATTGTTGGAGGCAGAATTCTGGACTGGATATTGCTTTCCATCAAGCCATTTACCTCAAGTGTTCATCAGCTAGAAGAGACATTTTTTCAGTTCTGACCCAGGAGGCTACTCTGCATATGGAAGCCAATTTCCTAGTGTGAAACCGATTCTAAGAATTATATTGTGTGGTTTTAAACTGCTTTATTTCAGTGCTTTCAGAATGCTGTTTATTATTGGAGTTCTTTATCCTGAGTCTGAGGAGGTTACAAAATCATTAAAGAATTCCAGTGTTGCAAAATGCAATTGCTCTGGGAAACAAATCAAGGGCAGAAGATTATATTAGAAATAGGAGAAATTCTTCCGATTGTGGTAGTGTTTTTCCTCCAGTTTTGTCTTTTTAGAAAAGTCATTTCCAATGTATTGGTCAATAACTCCTATATTTCATAATCCATACTTCCTAACCAGCTTTGCAAATGGAGAGGTTAATTGAAATGGATGCTACTAACATTTATATGTTTTGCAGCCCAATTCAGATGCCTCACTGATCCCTGGGCTTGCCAATAATTCTGAAGAAATGTGCACAATTTTAATTCCTTCAAAATAAATGAATATGCCTTTTGCTGCATACTGAGCTGAAATGGTTCCTACTGAAATAATTAAAAATTCAATGCCAAAGTCAGCTCTGATCTTTAAATATGTATAAATGGGTAGGCATTATTACAACCTGAGGTGTATGTGTGTGTGTTTGTATTGTACACACACACACACACACACACACACACACACATAGTGCCCCAACAATTGATTTGGGAGAACTTCATAAAATGTTTTGAAAAAGCATTATTATATAAACTAGGGTTGCATTTACTTCAAAAATGATGATTTGGAATTACTGTTTTATACCTCACTCAAGTACAAATACAATGCCTATTCATTAAAACACAGTTCCTTTTTTCAGTATTCCATTTGAGTGCAAAAAAGGATGTGGTTACTGCTAGAAATACTTTAAAGATGCACTTTTAAAAAACTTGATTTATTAAAATGAATTTATATTTTCTTCAGGTGGCATGAAAGTCCAAGAAAAGATATTCATGCTTGAATGAATAGCAGTGAGGTATTGTCCTTGGGGTTGAGCGAAGTATGGAACACTTCTTCTGAGTCACTATCAAAGCCTGCAACAGATGTACAATAAATGTTAATGTGTAATATACACAAAGATTAATAATTGAATTCCATTATTTTTTAAATGTTAAATATTCAGCCTCAGTTTTTCAGCAATGTTTCAGAGTTGCAGTACAGTGATTTTGTATGAAACAGTTGCAGGAATAAACATTCTATCATAGTCTTGTTTCTCAAGAACAGTTTTATGACACTAGAATTTTTTTTAAATGTATTTAAAAAGTCCCCTCATCCCCCAATTTGTGTAAAATGTTGATTGGTATATCCATTTCAGTCTTACCATGATTTGGCCAGTTAGACAAAAGGAATAATGTCATTAAATGGATGTAGGACTTTGAATTTTAAATATAGCACATATATGCATTCACACACACAATTATATACATATTTATTATATTTCAGAATCTTATCTCAAATTCATTGCATGGTAAAATTTTCTTAGCTGAAGTTGGATTTATTTTAATCTAATAATTGTTACAAACAAATATAACAAAATACAGCTAGGTTTATCAATATAAGATTATTAATCATGCACTGAGAGAGTAAAACAATAATAAACATATCTCTAATTAGTTTCCCAAGTTGCATGTAGCCAAATTTTTACAACTTTGCCATGCCACATTATGCTATAAACTAGTTTTCTCTTTCATAAATGCTTTCTATAAACTGTTCTAAAATCCAATGCAACAACTGCAGATTTACTTTCAGCCTCGAAGATGGAAATCCCTGGACAGGAAGTTACGAGCCTTTTCACAGCTACACCCTTCAACACCAAGGAACAAGAGAAAGGAAGTAGACCCAGTGAGCACCCCGTCCAAGATGCCTTAGTTCCACAGCCAGCAAAAACAGAAACTATAGAAATGAGAGAACCGCAGCACACAGGAGAAGAGATGACATTCCCATCTCAGTTAGGGGAAACTTTGGATGCCACTCTGCAAAAGAAAGAAGATGCTTCCACACCTCAAGAACAAAGAGATTTGTCAACAGAGTTGCATAAGAAAAGTACACTAGATGAAAAGGCCACAGAGACCCAGAAACCTGCAACAGAAGCATCACCCTTGGAATCTAAAGATGATCAGATGACTATTACAAAAAATGACTTTACCTCTCCTACAAGTATTTGTTCTTCTTTGCCCTCAGAATCTATAGTGGACACAACAGGCACAGTAACAAGTGCCCTTTTTCCTGAAACCTTACCAGGTGTTCGACATATGTCTGAACAAGAAGAGAGTAGCAAAACAACACAAAAGTCTACTATTACAGAGATTACCAAAGACCTTTCAAAAGATCAAACAATGAACAAAGAGCACGTAAAAATACAGGAAGAAGAATTTGCAGTGGTGGCTACAAGTGCCTCACAAGCAATTGTAGAACAAACTCCAAGCCAGGTTCCCCTTTGGGAAGAAGAAAAAGATATGACTGAGGATGAAAGTGATGAAGAGAGGTACTCCATGTCCAGTAGACAGAGGATCAGAGAATTGGGTGATCAATCTTTTGCTGTGTGTGACCAGAAACCAACTGTTCTGGGTAAAGAAGTTATGGGAAAAGATGTTGATCCTAAAGAAGCATATGATGCACACAAAGCAGAAGACTTGGAGATAACTGGAGAATCAACAACATGGAATATTAAAAAAGACGAGAAAACACATGGTGCTGAGGTCATGGCAGACCGATTCAGTAAAGATTTCCCCCCCGAAAAAGATGAAGAATGTTTGGATACCACTGTATTACATGAAACAATAGAGAAAGCTCCATCTGAAGCACATAAAGAACCTCAGGAAGACAAATGTACTGAAAAAGAAGAGAAAGGTAAAGTGTTTCCTGTTACAGATTCAGATCCCCACAAAATGAGGATCGAAGAAGATAAATCAGGTATGTCTACATATTTCGAAACTTCCACTCGTAAAGATGAAGTTATCAAGTGTGATAAGGTACAGCAAGGCAACGATTACTATGAGCTGAGTGATTCGAAAGAACAGATTTACGATGTTTACCATAAAAATTCCCTTGTCTCTAAAAAGGAGATTGATGACTATCAGCCAGAAGCATACCAGCAGCCCAGTCCACCTGCTCATGAAATTGGATACAGTACCCTTGCCCAGAGTTTCCCAGAAGATGATCCTAAGGAACCTAGCTCTCCTCCAGAAAGAATGTATACTATTGACCCAAATGTGTATGGAGATAAGAGAGAACTCCACAGTAAAAATAAAGATGACTTAACTCTCAGCAGGAGCTTAGGGCTTGGCGGAAGATCCGCTATAGAACAGAGGAGTATGTCAATTAATCTCCCAATGTCCTGCTTAGATTCTATAGCACTGGGATTTAACTTCGGACGTGGTCATGATCTTTCACCTTTAGGTTCAGATATTTTAGATACGGCTAGTGGAGATGAAGGAGATGATTACTTGCCTGCCACCACCCCAGCAGTAGAAAAAGCTCCCCCCTTCCCAACAGAAAGTAGGGAAGAAGATGAAGAACAAGAACAAGAAGAAAAGGAAGAAGAAGACAAGATAGAACAGTCCAAATTTAAAGAATCAGGAGAGATTCAGGTGGAGCCTTTATATGAATCCCCTTTCCTAGCTAAAGATTATTACAAAAATGGGACTGTAATGGCTCCTGACTTACCTGAAATGTTAGATTTAGCTGGCACAAGATCAAGAGTAGCATCTGTGAGTGCAGATACAGAGGTAGCACAACAGAAATCTGTTCCTTCAGAGGTGGTTATTGAGGACAGCTCTTCAGTCCAGCAACTTATGACTGATGAAAATCACATGACTCTAAAATCTGACAGTCAAATTGAAGACTTAGGCTACTGTGTTTTCAACAAATACACAGTACCATTACCATCTCCAGTTCAGGACAGTGAGAATTTGGCAGGAGAAAGCTGTTCCTATGAGGAGAAAATGAGGAGAGGCGTAGTTACAGATCTCTCATTGATAGAAGTGAAGTTGGCAGCAGCTGAGAGATCCTGTGAAGAAAAAGAAGTCTCTGAGGACTCCCCAGTTTGGGGCCAAGACTTTGAGCAGGAGAGAAAAGCTATTGATAAATTAGATACTGTGTTAGAAAAAAGTGAGGAACAAACTGATGCTAAAGAAATATCTTTTCCCGAAGATACTGTACATGAAATAAAGCTTGGTTCAGAGCTAGTAGATGTTAATGATAAAACTCTAGTTGAACCAGAAAAAAAAATTTCATTAATTAAGAAAGAGGAAAATGCTATTGATGTTGCTGCAAAGATAGATAAGGCAGAATTGTCCTGCAAACCAGACTATGATGCTATAAAACATGACATGGATTCTGCTGCTCGGCAAGTGGAACAGGAGTATCAGAGTAAATTAGGAGGTCATATCACTGAATTAGTTTCAGAGCAGAATAAAGAAGACCCAGAAAAGATCCTCTGTACATTACATCAAGAGCCTGATCTATGTGCAACATTGGAATCTAACCATGCGAAAGATACAGCTAAACTGTCTGAACTTGAAGTTAAGGAAAAAGGAGCTAAACCTGATCTGGTGCACCAAGAAGCAGTAGATAAAGAAGAATCATATGAATCAAGTGGAGATAATGGTCAAGTGCAAGAGGGATTGTCTGGGGAAATTTCAAAGCCACATGAGGTCAAAATACAAGAAGAAAGTCCATCTTTATTAGAGGAAGAACATGCAGCACATTTTCCACTGGGACAATCTACTACAGAAAAAGATATATCGAAAGTTATTCAAGAAGAAACAATAGAAACTCAAATGGAGAACATAACAGAGCATAAAGTAGATCAGGTGGATACTGTGGCAATAACTGGCACTGAGAATGTGGAGAAGTTGCCCTGTGATTTAAAATACGAGGAAGCAAAAGAAAAAGTGAAAGAAGAACAAAAGGAAGAGATTAAGCAAGAGGAAGAACAAGAGGAAGAAGTAAAACAAACAAAAGAGGAAATCAAGCAAAGGGAAGAACATGAAAAAGAGATTAAAAATGTAGAACAACATGAAGACATTAAGCATCTGAAACAACATGAAGTGGAGATTAAGAAAGATGAATATGAAGAAAAGGCTAAGCAAAAAGAAGAGGAGGAGATCAAACAAGCAGAAGGACAAGAGGAGGAAAGAGATCAAGAAGAGGAAATCAGTAAGCAAACAAGTAAGGAAGAGAACTTGGAGAGACCCAGTGAAGAAGTCTGTGAAGCTATCCCCGTGGAGATACCTGAGCTCAAAGGAGTAATAGAATCTGTTGTTACAGTTGAGGATGATTTCATTACAATCGTGCAGACAACCATCGATGAAGGAGAAGCCAATTCCCACAGCGTGCGCTTTGCTAAAACAGGCGGAGAAGGCTTCTGTACTGAAGAAGAGCTGGATATGGAGGCAGAGGTTATTGCTCATGTTGAAGCAGACTCAAAAGGAAAGTCTCCGGAACCTCCTGGCTCAGCTGAACAGGAAGAAATCCCAGTCACTGATTACAAGACCGAAATATATGATGATTATAAAGATGAAACAACAATCGATGACTCCGTCCTGGATACCGACAGCATATGGGTGGATACACAAGGTGTGCCTTATGCTTTTTCATTCATTCATTTTGCTTTCAATAGACTATATTAATAATTAAAAATAATTAATGGCAGTGCAGTCATGAATGTTATTAAAATAATATCAGCATGAATCAACCAAATTGTTTAAAAGATTATCCCAGCAAAGTACAAATAACTAATCCTGTTTTTGTTATAATTTACTCTGATCCTGCAGATGATGATAGGAGCATCATGACAGAACAGTTAGAGACTGTTCCTAAAGAGGAGAAATCAGAGAGAGAATTGCGGAGACCATCTCTTGATAAACATAAAAAAGAAAAACCTTTAAAAACTGGGAGAGGCAGGATTTCTACTCCTGAAAGAAAAATAGCTAAAAAGGAACCTAGCACAGTCTCCAGAGATGAAGTGAGAAGGAAAAAAGGTTTATATAATACTTGCTCTTTTTCCTTTTATGCTGTACTGTGGGTTGCTCATCTGTATACTTTTTCATTAAGAACATACATTTGTGCTAACATATAGTCCATACTACTTCCATTGCCCCACTTTTATGCTGGTGATAACAGCAGATAAACATATGAATAGGAATTCATCTTCTAAGATTCATTAATATTGTCAGAACCAAATAATCTACCCTAATAATATTGGGGCTGAGTATCCATCTAGCAGTATTTCTACCTCATTAATTATCACGGCTTCCATGGGACTACTCTCAATTCTAATCTTTATTAAACAAAAGAGAGAAAGAGTTGTCAGTAGGTATCCATAAGACTTCATTTAATTTGAATCAAAGTAAATGTCCAACTCTCTGAACCAAACCATATCTGTCAAACCACAGCTAGGTTGGAAGCCTTCAAAACTGAACATCTCATAAGGATCTCCTTGTTCTTAATGTAAGTCAGTGCTCCTCTCTTTCCATAGCTTCATAAGCTGCCCAGCATTGAGGCTATCTGAGATGTTCAGACAGGGGAATGGATTACAATGACACAGGGGTACAGATTGGAATAGAAAGAGCTTGCGTTCCCACCCTGTTAAAATGATATATGCATTTTCAGTAAGATGGTGTAATTTTGCAAGGGATGTGTATGGATAGGATGACATAATTGGTGAAAGCTCTAATATCTTAAATATAGATCATGTGGGCATTGGTAAACCCAATTCAGAGTTAAATGGCTAAGTTGGCACTAACAGCCAATATGTTGATTTGTTGAAATATATTTCTATTTATAATTTTTTATTTCTGATTGTATGCTCTTGTTTTCTTGTCTATAGCTGTGTATAAGAAAGCTGAACTTTCTAAAAAAGCTGAAGTTCAGGCTCACTCTCCCTCCAGGAAAATCATTTTAAAACCTGCTATCAAACATACTAGACCAACTCATCACTCCTGTGTTAAGCGGAAGCAGACAGGTGACTGTGCTGTCTTGAATTTATGCAATGTGGCTGGCAAACATAGACATTACTATTCTCATTATTATTATTTGTAGTCTCATTGCTCTATTGGCTGCTCTAATTTTGATTTCAATTTTTTTCCTCTCTAAGAGTGTTTCAGCTCTCATGAGTGATACTGCTTTTATTTTTTTGTATCATACTCTTTTCATTTATTATTATTATTCGGAGGCCATGATCATGAATGCTTATCATGCTTGGACTTCCCAAGTTCTGTAGTTGTTTATTGTTGATAATAGTGTTGTATAAATCTCTCTATTTTGCTTTGTTTTGTTTTTCATTTTTGCTCTGTTCTGGTGGGAAAGTGCAAATGGCTTTGAACCATGTTTTACATTTTTCCTTTATTCTTTTACTGTTTTTCTTTCATGCATAATAATAAGAATTGCGACATTATTCCACTTTGTATTTATATTGTGTACTCTTTCAAATTGATGGCTGATTTGTTTGCTAAAATTGTTATATATTAAAGCACAGAATCTGAAACAAGTAGATATTTTTGAACAGAAAACTCTCCTGAATGTGAATATTTGCTTACAGTGAAAAATGTGGAAAATACAGGAAAAGAAAATGAGGCAGTACTTGCAGCTAATTATATATCCGTAGTTATTTAGGAGATTTTTGGATTGTACAATGCTCTGCAGTTGAAGAGATTAAGATAAATAATTTACAAGGAGCAACATTTGTACAAATCCTTTTCAGGACAGATTTGCACCCTTGTCAATAATTCTACTCGGGTGACATGCAAATAATGATTGAAATATGCATCTTTGAATTACATATGTGGTCATGTATGCTTTTTATTGCAATCAAAGGGGAGATGACTAAATACTACCCTTGATCTCTTTATTTTATATACAGAATTACACTGCACATGAGGAAATGTTACTAATTTCAGGAAAACATTTTTCCTGGGAATTCCAAAATATTTCTTCTCTAGTTTTTCTGTGAATATAAGGTTATAAAACTGGAGTGCCAATCCATAAACAGGCAAACCTAAAATTTCTTAAAAATTGCATCAGCCTTCTTTCTTCAAAGTTCCAAGAAGTTATCTATGATAGGAGTCCCCAATCTCTGGGCTCCGGCCCATTACTGGGCCATGGCCTATTCCCAACTGGGCCTTGTGAGTGGTGGGCCAACACATGTGTGTGTGTGTGTGCGTGCAGCCCCACTTGTGCGAGCAGCAGGCACTCACAGCCCCACCTCACACAAATGAAGCTGCCTGCTGCTCGCACAAAACCATCTCCTCTTCCCCCCTCCCGCATTGGGCCGTCAACCCGGAAAGATTAGGAACACTGCTATATGAAGAGCATCCTGGCCCCCTATGTAAAAATGAAGGAAGATGACATTTTCTTTAAAAGTCTTTTGTATTATCTTGTTGTCTTTAAAGAGGGTGGTAGTGGCAATGAAGGTGCCTTTTTTTTTCTACTTTGGTCCATAGGTTTCCATATCCAAAAGCAGGAATAAATACCAATTAAATTTCCTATGAGAATAGCATCGGACAAAATGTAGCATAGCAATGACAACAGAAATGCCTGTCCTTCACACTTTTGTGGCAGAAGTAATTCTGCAACAGCACTTCCAATTTCATCTACACCCACTTCCAATTTCATCCACACTTGAGATTGGAATCTTGGTCATTGAGCAAAGTGGTCATTAAGCCACAAGCTCACGTGACTGCTTTGTTCAAAGATTGCAATCCTGGCACTCCCAGTTACAATCATTAAGCAATTTCCCTGTTCAATGTGAAATAGAAGTCCTCTTGGCAGGCAGGCCTTTTGCTCCCAAAAGTTATTGCAGCTCACCAAAGGACTTTAGTTCTGCACTGTGTACAGAGGAGAAATCCTTTGTGAGGCTGCAGGAACACAGATGAAATCTTCAGGATGTAATGATCTTCAGAATTTCAGCACCTTTCCTGCAGCCCACAGGAGAATTTCAGCTTTTTTTCTGACCCCCTCTGCTTGCAACTTCCCTGCCTGCTTCCCAATTGACTTTCTGGGGAAAATGGCAGAGAAGTTTGCACATGGTAATCACATGATTGTGGGAAACTTTTATTTCACATGGCTTTATAGGCTATAAAGTCCCCTTTTCCTGGCTGTTGTAACTTTGAATGGTCATTAAATTACTGGTTGTAAGTCAAGGATTACTTGTACATTACATAAAGATCAGATATTATACAATTGTTTTTGAATCAGAACAGTTTAGTATAATTAGAGATAGACTTTTGCCTACTCATTAAAGTGAAAAGCTCCTAAGAGTGTACCGTTGTTGCATGGCCATTCTTGTTTCTATATGATTTAAGCCAATCTTGATTTTTGCATTAGGAAATCCTCAGTTCCCAGTTCCCAAAGAATTGCAAGAGACTAATAGAAGATTTAGTTTTAAAATTCCTTCCGTTGTATCACTTATTGATCAAAATGAAGAACTTACTTCTCAGAATGGAAAACCAGAAATAGAGTAATTAATTACATTTACTTAATTTCAATTAAGTGATATTTTTTATTCCAAACAAAACTCAATAAATAAGGATATGATAAGCAAATGATGGATATGGTTGAATATCACACAAACTCATTCTCTATAATTTTCATGACTCTAATTGTCTACTTAGCAGCTGCAGGAGAACATTCCTTTCTTAATTTTTTATGTCCCCATTGTAGAGAATTGTTTGTGGTTCTCATTAGCTACTTACAGTATCTTTGAGGCACTGTTTTTGACAAAAGCTAAATAATGTCCTCTACATTAGTATCCCAAATTAAACTCAGAATTTACATTGAAACAAAATTGAGGTATCCTAATTATCTCTCTGCATACATGTCCCTACTATAAAGATTTTTAAAAATTAAGGGTTTTGTTGTTGTTGTTGTTGTTGTTTTGTTTAGTTCCTGGGAGAAGCTGGCAAATTTTTAATTACACAGTTTTAAGAATATTGGCCAGATAGCAAATCCATTTAAAGTTATATCCCTGTTGATTATCTCAGTGTCTGTGCACTTTTTCAAAATGCTAGATCGATAGAACAAATTTACTTTTAAATGAACAAGTAGGGGGAAATGATAACATTTTTCCTTGTATATCTTGTATATCTTTCTTTATTCTCTTGTTTTCTGTTATATGCACAAACCAAAGAAATGTCACATTTGCACGCTCCCTCCTGTTTATGTGGGAGATAAGAAAATTAAAACTTTGCATTTCATTTTTAAAACTTTGTTTCTTGTAATACTGAATCTGAACTCAGGAAAACGGTTCAGATCCTGGCATGTTCTGATTAAAGTTGAGTTAGCCATAGTTCCAACACAACAGGAGATCTCTTCCTCCAGCTTATGTTCAGAAAGGATTTCCCATAACGTGGAAAAACTATAAGAAGGCCAGGGGTGGAGGATAGGGGAAACTAGAAGAATCTGCTACTGATCAATAGCTTTTTTTCTTTCTTTCATGGAAGATAGACTTTTGTGAATTAGGTCAAACTACAGTGTACTACTAAAGCAAGACTTGATATGGTATTTATTTTCAAATACCCAAGTTTCAAATTGTGTATCTTCAAATTTACTTCGAAGAATGAACTGATTTGTAAATCTGAAATCCTTCAAAATATTTTCAGTTTTATATAAAATATGTCCCATATTTGCCAACTTTATTAATTACATATTCAAAAGCTCCCTAAGGAGGTTTTATTTCTGTAGCTGCTATTTCAAGCATTATAAGCTGGAAATCTTTCCCATTAAATCAATGGATCTTTTTTCTACCAGAGTAAACTAGATGGGGATGTATATGAAGTGTAATGGTAAAACGTAGATTTTGAATAAGGCTACTTAATGCAAATACACATTCAGTACTTGTTTCTTTTTATCTTTTTTATATACACAAAAAAGGACACTTTGAAGAAACCACATTGATTTTAACCATTGTAATATGGTAATATGAATACTATCATCTGAACCTAATCTAAATTTGTACTGCAGTTTTTGGTTGGTTGAAAAAGTAAGACTGTGTTTCCTTTGTGACATCACAACATCTATATCATAGGACAAACAGAAATAGCAGCTTAGGCTTTGAACTGGGTGAAACATGTATTAGGTTGGTTTTCCTCATCTTAAATTTCATGGTGTGTGTCCCAGAATTAAACATGTTTCTTGCATGATTAAACTGTTAATCGAACTCCAAGGGACAGGGTGAAGTCATGATCCAGGTTTATTGTTCAGATGGAAGAATTATTATGCTTTCAGGTAAGTCATCAGTAAGGCATTTTCCCATTGTTTAATAGCTGTGGATCACTGATACATGATTCAACCAGAAGAATCTATTATGTGGAAGGGTGTGTAAGTGGGTAGATGGGACCAGTAGTAGAGCTAAGAAAATATAATACAGGTAGCTTGTGATGAAGATATTGACAGCTTAACTACACTATTTTAATTTTTTTCTTTTAATATATTTACCAATAATTTTCTAACATGATTTAAGGGTTTATTTTAATGATAATGTAGTCAAACTGATAATAGATACTTCCTTGCAAACCATGGAATGTTTGGCCATCTTGGCCACTGGAAATAATTCAGTGTGTAAGGAACTCCATCCAAATCTCTAAACAACATATGTTGTAAATCATGCTATCTGCTGCAGTTGTGTTCTTTGAATTTAACTGCAAGCAATGAACTGGTGATGATTAATACAGTAGGATATATTAAGCTAGGCATAGGTATTCAGACTGCACATAAAATGGTTAAAGGGGTGAGGAAAGGATATATGCATGCTGCTCTTCTGTATCTTCTTGTATCTTTTCCCAACCTTCCTTTGATGATGATGGAAGATCTCAGGACCATTACATTTGACTCACCTGGACACCATAGAAAACGTACATGGAACCAGAAATGCTAGAAGGGTTTTCCTCCAGCTCAGAGTAGGAAGTTTGGAAACTGAACAGTGAGGGATGTTACACTCAAGTCTTGCATGTTGACTCATGCCCATGCTGTCCTTTTCAACCATAAAGGAGAAGACTGAACATACATGCAGGGGTTTTCCTACATATACATATTCTAACTGGGCTATGTATTTACTCACTGTTTCTTTAAGTACCTACTTTATGTTTGAAAATTGGCTTATGTGCAAACCATTTAAATAATAGATAACAAAATGAAAATAAAACCCATCATTTCAGTATCCTATTCTTTTTTATTTTAATATTCAGTCTTTCCCTCATTTGTAATATTCCTAAAAGATGCAGTACATACGTATAGGAAGTGGTTTTAAGTCATAACCAAAATATTACTGGTGCTCATATGTTTAAAAAAGTGATGGTGAATGTCTTCAGATTATTGCTATTTGTTGAATATAATGCTGTAATCCCACATCATTCAAACCTCATAATTTTCTTTGCAATGCTCTAATGGTAAGATTTTTAGAGAATATTGAGAAGTGTTATTCTTTAATTTTCCAGTTGCAATTTATTTTTTAATTAGCAATAGTTGGGCCAGTAATTGGTTCATTATAAATACTGCATGGCAATTTAAATTGAAAATGTTAAAGGTTAATTTGGAGTTATGATTTTAAAACGTTAACCTTTCCCCCCTTATTTTTTAATAGCTGCTGGTGGTGAAATAAACCAGACGCCTGGGGTATTTAAGCAAGCAAAGGAAAAACTTTCGGTGGGTGAATTTGCCTTTATGTGTTTTACATGTCTGCGTATTTTGAATATTTGGTGGTTTTAATACCATAAATAACTTTATTTGGCAGTTTTAAACAAATAGTTTCTTTTTGACTCACTTTGAAATTAATCATAGATTCTTAAAATGTTCTAATTGCTGTATTCTGTAAAATTACAAATTGACGGTTAGAAAGATATTAAGTTTTCTATTTTATGTTCTAGTGAGTCCATCAGATGCAATTCTGAGAACTTCATGGCATTACTTTCAATCTACCAGTCTGATTCATTTTTATAAGAGGAAATACTAGAAACTAAATCTGATCTGCTTTCTATATGTTTAAAATCCAGTGGCTGCTGCTCTACCTGGGGAAAAGGGGGGGGCAAATTCAAAGTTCAGCCAATCACTGAAGCTGGGACTGAATGCTAATTCAGCTAGATAAGCAAATTGACACCAGCACACACTGAGTTACAAGGCAACTGAAAATTTGGCTTCGTGGACTCTCAAGACATTAAGCAAAATCTAGATGGAAATACAATAAAACGAGTGCTGTCATAGCCTCAAGATGCAAAGAGAAACTGATTTCATTAGCACAAAATAGGAAATCAGCGCAATGAACCACCAGCAGCAGAACAGAACTATATCTTTATCACCCATTGTTAACCATAACAAAGGAAGGAGTCATTTATGTTAGTGGGAATGCACAAATATGTTTGACTGCCAAAGGTACAAGGCACTTTATCAGATGTGGTAGGTACCATTCATAATACCTTGCTTTCCATGATTCTTCTTTGTTCAAGACCACAAATTCAGTTGACTGGTGACTTACAACTAGAGGGTCTATGAAGTGCCATATTTTCTTTTAGCTTCCCCCCCCCCCGCCTTTCCTGGGAAGAGAAAGATGGGAGGGAGGAGAATGTCTCTCTCTTAAACCATACTTGTTTTAACAAGAAATGGAGGATGAAAAAGGATGTGGCCAGAGTTGAAATGTTTCCCAATTCTTTATATTTATTTCTCCAGACATATATTCTGTTTTAGTCTATAGGGAAAATCTCCTCTGATCTAAATGTACCTGTTTATAAGTTTTGCAGCTCAAATCTTAACTGGATGAAGCCATTGAGTCCAGCTTAGTGCAGAAATTCAAATCAAATCATAGGATACAACAGAACATAACCAAGGAAAGGGAGCCTATCAATCCAAATCACCAGACCTTCTATCTTAGACCACTTGCACCATTCTCCAAACAGAGCATGGTATTGTCCAAATTGCATGCGGCCCTCAGAGCCTGATGAGAAGGCCGCACATGATTTGGACAACGCTGCATACGATGCCTTGTGAAGGGCCAGGCTGGGCACACTTCCTCAGCAGTGGGAGAAAAAAGAGGGCAAAGAGTATCTGGGAGTGGTAAAGCCAGTGGAGCATAAGGCAGCCAAAGGGGCACAGATGATGGGGGGGGGGAAAATAGGTGAAGGGAATTGAAGCACCCCTGCAGTTGTGTGCATTGGCTGCCCAAATTCTGATCCCATGGCTGCAAAGGCATTGCAATAGCCATAGCTTTGGGGACTGGGCATAATTACCATTTCTCTAGTGCTGTTTCAGAATGTGCCAGATAGAGAAGAAAACTGTAAAGAAAGGTAGAAAGAGAGAGATGGCCTCTCCCATACCCCGGATGTTATAAAAATTAGATACCTCACATTCATTTGCATGGGACATGCAGATATATGAATAAACACATGGCTGTCATGCTTCCTTTTATCTAACATGCACATGTACATTTGCCTGTTTGTATTTAATACCTTTGCTCACCCACTGAAAGTATCTTTTTTTTTTATCCAGAGGCCACAGCTTTCCAGAATTTGATAGTGAAAAAATAGTGATTTGCATATGTAAATAAAAAAATATCTTACACTTCTGTCCAATTCCTATCACTACTTGAAGTGATAATTTCAAGTAGCAAGCTTGCCCCTTGATTACCTTGTCTGCTCTGAGCACACATATCTTAGGATGGCAGAGAATAGAGGTAGATAAATAGCATTGTACTTAATCTACTCTCTCCATTAAAGGAGATTGTATCTTTAATGATGACTGTTTTAATAATTGTTTTGATCTATTTATTGTTTTATTTTAATAACTGTATACTGCGCAGAGTCACTTTGTGTAAGATGGGTGGCCATATACATTTAATAAATAAATAGCTGTCTCTAAAATAAAGCTGTCACCTGATGGTTACACTTCTTGGTCTGTGGCTGGGAGACTGGAGTTCAATGAACTTCATAGAATTTTTCTGAGAAAAAATATGTACAGGATTAAACATTAGATTCATAAACAGTTTTTTTATCTCTCAAACCTTGTATGCTCACTTACATCCTCCTACATCATAATACTAATGGTTCCCATCAAATTCCTTCTCAATTTTGTTTTGCAATAGGAAAAGAATCAGCAAAAATGTTAGTGATATCATAAGGCTTCCATAATTGGCTTTGCCAAAATTAGTTGACTTCATAAAGGCAAGGACTATATTCTCTCCAGCGTTAACAAGATATAGCAGTTAGTCTGTGACTGTTGCAGTTAATAATGCATAACGCATAATGTTTTAATATCAGTTTCAAAGTAATATTGTCCACTAAGATCCTAAACATGAACTTAAAGTGCTTATTAACTTATTTTTATGAGATCTAAAAACCCTGTATCTCACAATAACATTATAAAAAATATGAATATAGGCTGTATTTACCTGAGTGAAGTCAATGCAAGTGTAGCCTCAGCCTGGTAACTGAAGGTATCCTAACTTGGATATCAATATTTTTTGGTGAATACTATAACTGAAATTCCAGTCTTAAAATCTGGAAAGATGATAACACTAAAAGTAGAAAAATAGAATCATAGCATGGGCCAGTGACAGTGTAAGTAGCTTCAGAAAAAGCCACAGTCAACTTCTGAAAAATAGCATTCATCTTATGCTTTGAACAATGAAATCACTTTACTTTAAGGTATGCTTGCTTAAACGTAAGAGCAATAGTACAATACAATAATTATTTTTAAGGTTCTGATTTGAATTCTGTTTTCCATATTTCATACATTTTCTGTTTGTCTCATTGTTCATCTTTCCATTACATTCTTCTTTTTGTTTTCCTATAATTAGACTTCTTCTTTGTCAAAGATTCCTGCCTCAAAAGTTAGAGCAAAATCATTGCTTCCTCCAAGACCCAACTCTGCTTGTTCACTAATCACCACTAAAAAAGTTGTTTTGCGCAGTAAAGACAATTATATTGCGTGGCCCTCTTCAGCGGGCCCAAGGGACTATTCAAAAACAGCTCAGGTAAGGCAGTTGAGGTAGAACAAGAATAAAGACAAATTCCCACATCTTTACTTTTTCCTTCACTACCTAATATGGATATCTTATCTTGATATCCTTTTTCCCAAATGAAAAAGAACTGCAGTATGTAAGTTAGAAATGTAATCAAATCAGTTTATGATATCAACAGTTCCAATGTGTCACTTCTCCTGGTTCACCTATAAGATCTATAAAAGACAATTAATTTAGTCATTCCTCATCACAGATCACAAGTGATGAGAAAATTCAGTGGTGATAATACTCTTCCCATAACTGTTTTTGAAAAACAGTATGAGAGAAGGAACAGGAAGAAATGCAAAGGCTGATTTACAGATTCTGGCAGGCTGGCAAAGCAAACTTCAGAACGCAAAGAAGTGCCAGGGGTGGAACCCTGTGAGGAAGGCACATCACTGAGATGGAGCTGAGTTGTGATTTCATAGGATGCCAGAATGTGGGATTTGTTGCCTTGATAATTGCCAGTATTAGAACTTAATTTACAAATCAGAAAAATAAATTTGATTGTTCAAAAAGCTTAATATATTGTTTGATTCTATTCAATATCTACACATTTTATAAGATGCATATACCGGTAATTGTCATCTTATGAGCATTCATTCAGCAAACCATTCAAAATTATGATAGCGCTGAATGAAGAGACATACAGTCCCTGCCTGAACTTAGAACCAATGTAGCACCCTCATGGTCAGGTGCTTGGCAGCTTGCCTACCCT
Source organism: Bothrops alternatus (assembly GCA_034064705.1). Classification (NCBI taxonomy): domain Eukaryota; kingdom Metazoa; phylum Chordata; class Lepidosauria; order Squamata; family Viperidae; genus Bothrops; species Bothrops alternatus. The sequence goes on from JARGCV010000068.1 coordinate 5,470,973, forward strand.
TGGGAACACTGCTACTGCCCCCTCCACGACATGGGCTGGAAGACCTAGGCCCACTGGGATGCAGAAACCTGATGCTCACCAGAAGACTCAGGAGTGGAGGGGGGAAGGCAGGAGGCCTGCACATCACTGAGCCTAGCTGGTTAAGGTTTCTGGGAATGCAGGAGGAGGCAGGAGGCCTGCATGACGCTGAGCCTAGCCAGCTGAAGCCTTCTTACCTGCAGCAGATTTCTCCATGCTGGCTCATTTAATGGCCCTGGTAGTTGCTTAACGACCACAATGGGAATAGCTGGGATTGTGGTTGCTGAGCAAGACAGCCACATGGGTGTCTTCCTTAACAACCACAATGACTTACGACCAACATTCTGGGCTCAATTATGATCATAAGTTGAGGACTATTTGTAGTAGGTTTAGGCCATTTGCTGCAATAGAAGAGCCTTGCCTAAAAACTCTGGCTTTTCCAAGCCATTTTTGTATGTCGAGAAGTCACTCTTCCCCTGTTTTCAAGTACTGAGTGAGGGGTTGTTCCATTTAACTTCAGTGTGTACGTCTTTGTGTGAGTCTATGAACATATGTTCACAGCAGAGAGGCAAACTTCTTTTTTAAATGCAAATAAAATAAGGCTATACTGATGCAGTCAGAGCCAAATTAAGTCAACTTTCTGCCCTCAATCTTGGAGTTTACCCTTTTTCCTCAACAGCTTCTGCACTATTGTACTATACTGCTATAGTGTTACATGCCCTTATGGTTTGAATGTGAACAAAATTAGGCTGGAGCTGAATACCAATACATGTTTCAAAACAAAATGCTTCCTGTTTTTTGCATTAGGATGGAATAACCAAGAGTCCTGAAAAGCGCTCCTCTTTACCAAGACCTTCTTCCATTTTACCTGCCCGAAGAGGTATCTCAGCAGACAGAGAACGAGATGAAAATTCTTTCTCCCTGAACAGCACCATCTCATCCGCACGACGAACTACAAGTACGTCTCTTGCCCAGACTTAAACTTGGAGGCACAAGCTCAGGGTTCTCTAGTCTATTTTGAGTTAGTCAACATTTTTGAAATTTTGAAAGCATGTTATGAATAATCTTACAATAATTATGCTATGATGACCCCAGGCAGTCTCAAACATTCCCATTTATCAGAAGGCAAACTAGTACAGTTTTGGGCCATTATTCCCTGTAACCTTATAAAATGCAATCTGTTCTTTTGGTTTAGACACCTAGAGTTTATGTAAGACCCAGAAATGTTTCTGGAAATAAAAAAAATGCATTAAAATGACACTTTTTTTACAATATGTTAATCTCCATTTAATTTTTTATAAACTAAAAGAATGAGATGAGATGAGATGAGATGAGATGAAACATAGAGTCTGTCTCGTTTCAAAAGAAATGTTTATGGATGCATTGGCGGCCATATTGCCATGTTGAGGAAATAGGTTTTAGACCAGAGATGGTATCTAAATTAGATAGCAACCAGTTTCTGCTCAGTTGTGTTTCTATTGTAAGAGGAATGTGTTATATATTATCAGATAAGAAGATTAGATAAAAAATTCTAGATATACTATAAAATATGGATTTTTTTGTAACTGGATACTTTTAAAAAAGCTAAGAAAATTCTGTGTTTAGGAAAAGAGAAAAGTTTAGCAGAAAAAAGGTACTGCCTGGAAATATCCTAAATTTCTATTTGTATGGTTTATACCAGTTACTTGAAATATTTGATAGCAGAATTTTAAAATATATGAAAAAGAATTCTTTGCATTTTGTAATATTTAGCGTTTTCATTTAGAGAAGAAATTTCCCAATTTATGAAGAGATTCCAAATTTTAAGCATAATCTTAATTTAGAGGTACAGGCAGGACTATTGAATCTGAGCTGCAAAAATCCAAATGTCCGCTAATCATGAGTGAGTTTTCTGTATCTTTTTCCTGTCATTAAATGACTGCCAGGTATTTGCAATCCAGAACTGATAGTCATAGGGAGGGATGAAGCAAGGAGCCAATGGAGATATTGAAGATCGAAGTCTGCATTAAGCTTCAAATCAACTCTAACTCTCTTTTTTATTGATTACTCCTTGGGGACATTAAGCTATGAAAGTTATAATTACAAATATCCAATATTAATGGTTTTTAATTTGCTTTAAATCCTAACTGGTTTGTACTCCATGATAATCTTGTCATTTAGTGAAATATTGTTCAATTTTAAGTGTCACACTGATCTTCAGAAAGTTTTAGCAAAGATTGAATATTTTTGTGATCAGGTTCTTTTATGAACAATTAGATGCCAGTTCTCTCTAGGAAATGGTATGAATATCATAGAACAAACAGAATTCTGTTATCAATACAGGATCAGAGCCTATTCGAAGCCGAACAGGAAAAAGTGGTACATCAACTCCAACTACTCCAGGATCAACTGCCATCACTCCTGGAACCCCACCAAGTTATTCTTCTCGTACCCCAGGAACACCTGGTACCCCTAGTTATTCCAGAACCCCACATACACCGGGTACGCCCACATCTGCAATTCTGGTACCCACTGAGAAAAAAATTGCTATCATACGCACACCCCCAAAATCTCCAGGAACGCCTAAGCAACTTCGTCTGATTAATCAACCTCTACCAGATCTCAAGAATGTCAGGTCCAAAATTGGGTCAACAGACAACATCAAGTATCAGCCTAAAGGGGGGCAGGTAAGGCTTTCATTCTAATTAGTACATTTAGAAACAGGATTAGGGTAGAAAGGCTTGAGAAGAATATTCAGTATTGACTTGTAGCTTCCAAAGGCATTCTTCATTAATTACTGTACACTTCTAATTCTGTTCTGATAGTAATTGGCATCTAATTATTCATGCTTCTTGTTGCATTTGTTTAGCTTTTCCCCTAGCAGTAGTTTTGAATGTTGAAGGAGTTAGTATCCTTTATTAGAAAAAAGGCAATTACTTCTGATAAAGTTAAAAGAAAACCTGCAGAATGGAAACTTCCTTTAAACCTCACTTATAAACTTCTAGAGCAGTGGTTCTCAACCTTTTTTAGGTTGAGACCCCACTTTGCGCCGCCCATGCGCGCTGCGACCCCGACCTGGGAGCGAGTGCGTGCGCGCGCGCCAGCGCGCACGCGCACCCCCGGAAAAAAATGGCGGACCGCAACATGCCGATCTGCGAATGCGCGTGCGACGGCCGATCTGCGCATGCGTGTGCGACAGGCCCGAACCACGCATGCGCGTGAAGCGCCGAACTGCACATGCGCGGAACCGGCGGGCCCGCCGGCTCCAGACCAGGCCGGCCTCGCCTCCGGCAGGCACACAGAGCAGCGGTCCGGAGCAGGCGGGCGCAAAGCTGCCTCCTTCCCGCTCCGCTCCGCCCCAGGCCCGGCCTCCAACTCGCCCTCCGGCAGCCGGCCAAGCGGTCGGGGCAGCCGGACCTCGAGGCGGGCCTACACTTCACCGAGGCCAGCTCGGCTGTGGCGAGAGGCGCCCAGCGGCCGCCTCCGGCCCCCAAGTCCGCGCTACGGACTGGCGTCCAGGTCGCAGCGCTCCACCTGCCAGGCTCGTCCGGGACACCCGCGCCTTCCGCAGGGCCGGCAGCGGCCGCAGGTAGGTAGGCGGGCGGCAGGACTGGGGACCGGCTCCTTCCCCGGCTCGGCCTCCCCCCACGCCCGGCTCCTTCCCCGGCTCGGCCTCCCCCCACGCCCGGCTCCTTCCCCGGCTCGGCCTTCCCCCACGCCCGGCTCCCTCCCTGGCTCGGCCTTCCCCCACGCCTGGCTCCTTCCCCGGCTCGGCCTCCCCCCACGCCCGGCTCCTTCCCCGGCTCGGCCTCCCCCCACGCCCGGCTCCTTCCCCGGCTCGGCCTCCCCCCACGCCCGGCTCCTTCCCCGGCTCGGCCTCCCCCCACGCCCGGCTCCTTCCCCGGCTCGGCCTCCCCCCACGCCCGGCTCCTTCCCCGGCTCGGCCTTCCCCCACGCCCGGCTCCTTCCCCAGCTCGGCTTCCCCCCACGCCCGGCTCCTTCCCCGGCTCGGCCTTCCCCCACGCCCGGCTCCTTCCCCGGCTCGGCCTCCCCCCACGCCCGGCTCCTTCCCCGGCTCGGCTTCCCCCCACGCCCGGCTGGGCGCCTTACTGCCTGCTTTGGCCGCCGCCGCCAACCGAGGGAGGGAGCTGGCCCGGGCGGGCTCCCCAGTCCTGCCGCCCGCTTACCTACCTGCGGCCGCTGCCGGCCCTGCGGAAGGCGCGGGAGTCCAGGACGAGCCTGGCAGGTGGAGCGCTGGGACCCGGACGCCAGTCCGTAGTGCGGACTTGGGGGCCGGAGGCGGCCGCCGGGCACCTCTCGCCACAGCCGAGCCGGTCTCGTTGAAGTGCAGGCCCGCCTCGAGGTCCGGCTGCCCCGACCGCTTGGCCGGCTGCCGGAGGGTGAGTTGGAGGCCGGGCCTGGGATGTGGCGGAGCGGAGCGGGAAGGAGGCAGCTTTGCGCCCGCCTGCTCCGGACCGCTCCTCCGTGTGCCTGCTGGAGTTTTGCGCATGCGTGTGCGGATCAGGTCGTCGTGCGCGCCGCACATGCGCGGTTCGGCCCGTCGCGTGCACGCGACAGGCCGAACTGCGCATGCACCGGCCAAAAAAAAAATTTAAAAAATTAAAAAAAATTAAAAAAATTAAAAACAAAATGGCGGCCCGGGGTGTCCGGCGACCCCCGCGAAATGGTCTCGCGACCCCAAATGGGGTCGCGACCCCAAGGTTGAGAACCGCTGTTCTAGAGGCTGAAGTTAACTACTTAAATATTTTTGTTTTGTAATCTGACTTTATGCTGATAGAGGGATAACTCTGTGAAATACATTGGTATAATTTGTCTAAGATGCAAATTGTGCTTTATTTCTTATGAAATTTTATATGTATTTTATTTTGTTTATTTTTGAATTGCTTTTAAATGACGGCTACAGATTGGAGTTCCAAATATCTGGACATTCCATAAATGATAAAAATGTCAGAATGTGTATACACTAAGATTTTACAATTATTTATATTGAATGATCAAGTGTGCCTCGTTCATCAAAAATAATTCCATATTATGATGCTGTTTTATTTGGCCTCTCAGAAAAATATCATGCAGCTTCATATTGCTATGATAATATCTTCTATCCGCCTGTTTGGGATGCTTTCATGAGAGAATCCTTGACATCTGCATAGAAGGATTAAGAAACCAAAGGAAGTATCTACTACCAGGAGAGTTCTGTTACCTGTAGAAGAATAGCAGAAGCTGCAGCAAACCTCCCAATACCCCAACTGGTTCAATTTGAGGGTTGCATTGCCTTCTTCCTGATAGGGTCATCTTCCTCAAGTTCTGCTGGGAATAGAAAGCATAGTTGGCTAAAGAGCATTAAACACTGATGTGATGCTTTGAGATCAGCATCATGCCTCAAAAGCTCTTGGGTCAGACTTTTAGCTTTTTCAGAGTTTTCACACTTTCTGATTCTGCAGATTCTAATGATTTGATTTTACTGATTTACAAATACAAACATCATTTGGTCTCTTACCTCAGACCTTTTCTTGTATTGGACCCTTAACATGTCTCTCTGATGCGTTTACCCTTTCCCTTTAAACTTTTATATTTCACAATCCATTGTAATATATATTTAAATCAAGTCTAAATTCTTTCAAGGTGTCTTTACTTTTTTTTTCAGACTGATTTTGATATTCAAGAATTAAAATCAGTACATTTGTATTTTTACAAGTTTAATAGCACAAAAAGTCAACTAATCTCTCCCTTCAAGCCTTCAAGCTGGCATATAGCTAAGTACCACAGTTTCTTACTTAACCTTCTACTGATTGACAAATATCTTTCCCTCCTATCCACAAAAATAGAATATAATAATATGCCACAGCAGATGATCCACAATCATTTTGGTAGAAAATGCAGACAGCATACCATAGCTTAGATGATAAAGCATAAATCTGGATAGAAAAGTCCTCATTGGGTACAATAAGTCACTTACAGTGACATCTGCACTTAAAGATTTCTCTGAATGACTGTGGCCATAGCAACATGTTACTACCGTAAGGTGAGTGGGAGAGGAAGAAAGAAAGAAAATCCATTTGGAGCAATATCTACACAAATACGAGGACATTGGAGCCTCTTTGAAGCTGCTCTTTTTCTCTTGTGCACTATGGAATAGTAAAACTGAGCACAGAAACTAAAGACAGTGTTGTATGACAATTGTCTCTTATACAAATAAGATACCCCCTTTGGTTGCTAAATTAGCATCACGGCAAATGTTAACGGTTAAAAAGTTCTACAACCACATTGGAAGGAGCTATAGAAGAAGGCATATATATCCCATTGCAGATGGGAAAGCAGCAGCTTTAAGTGCACAGCCAGCATGTAAGGTATTGTACTGGGATTATTCCAATTGACTCAAGTGTCTAAAGGGGGTCTTTCATCCAGAAGAAACAGTTAGGAAAGACCATTCTCCATTTACATATAGCTGAAGAGATGACTGTGCATGACTGCAGAATTGACTGTACCCTCCAACTTGGTGATGGCAAGCAACAACAAGAGTGATAGCATCAAGGGCCAATCTGACATAAGCAGCAGTGGTGACAGTAATCTGGAAATAACTGATCTTGGTGTGCTGAAGAGTCCAGACAGATATGATACCTGTTTGAAAATAGATCAATGACATACCAAGACAACCAGCCTGCATCCTCTGGCTGTCATGTGAACCCTGTGGAATAGTGGTCATTTTGGCCATCTCCTTCACTCTGCACTCTGGACATGAAAGTTAGAGGCTCTGGAGTATCCAGCCTATGGCAGCCCCATTTCTCTGGTATCATTACATCTAAAAGACTAAGGAGCAAACTAAACTGATGATAGAGATTTGGGGAGATGGGAATTGGAGTTTCCTGTCCCTTTTTAGGAGAAAGAATGGGGGGAGAGTAGAAGCATTTCTGGTTCATTCTGTTGGTAAGGGTATAAGAAAGGTTTTTATTTTTTCAAATTTTCACCAGGTGCCTGGGAGAGCCATGAGATAGTGTTGTGTATGGATGGATGGAAAGGAATAGATAGACTGTCTGGCTAGGTTTTTGTTGCTGAGTGCTTTGCAGAAGCATCCCAGATCAGTCAGTTTTTTGAAGGAGCATGCAATTGAGTGTATGGTGGCTCCTTTGACTTAGGGAGGGAGGGTGAAAGATAGAGCAATGGATGATACAAAGGAAGTAAAGGCAAGCAGTGATATGACAGTGTGATAAGCATGGGAAGATGTCTGGCAGGAGATGGGGATGGGCCATTCTTGGGGAAAGCATTCTTCGTGCCTGGTACTGATGCTTTATTCTAGTCACTTTTGCCCCACCCAGAGGCCTGTTCTTTGGAGTTTTGGAAAAAGTTCTTCTAGGCAATAAGGATTACCTTTCAAGAAAGTAAGAAGTATCTGAGATGATGTGGTGATGCTTCCTCAGTGTTAAATATTGTGGCTGCAACTCTCCTGGCTATTGAAGTGAACTGCTTTTCTAGAACTACTTTCACAATCAGTTTGTGGAAATCAGTAGCATGCAGCTGGAGTTTCATAACATGAACTAAAATAGCCATGCCAAAAATAAGAAAATCCAATATAAACTGATATGACAACTAACAGTCTAAAGAGAGTAGAGATGCTACTTTAGAGTGTCATTGAGAGATAAACTTGCTCCTTTTGCCAGAAGCATGCACTAACCTAGGAATGCACTAACCCATACACCCTGTCTCTCCTTAGTCTGGAAATACAGTAATATTGTCACAGTCCCAACAACTGAAAGTGCTTACATAAAACAATAAGAAGTTGCTTGTTAATAAATCAAAATATAGAGTTGCATAATTACCATCAGTAGCTAGTCAGTTAATAAATCTGTTTAACCTGTCTCTTGATCTCAGCCTATACATGCAGATACTGTAGCTCTGCTTTTACACAGCATAACTGTCTGACAACAAAAAAAATGGAAGTTTAAAAAAGCTTGAAAAGACTTACATGTCAACCGAGATTTCATACTTTATAATTGTATAAATTATAATAAAAATAATAGAGTAAGGTGAGGTTTCCCCAATTGTTAACTGAAACAAAACAAAGGCATTTCAAGCTCTGCTAGTTTTCTGAAAGGAACCATTCTGACCACAAAAGAAAAATAAATTTAAAAAATGGCTATAACGTGCAAAATGGCGAAGGAGAGAGGATCAATAAGCCATCAGTTTGTCAATCAGGATGAAGGTATCTTTTGCTCACAGCCAATTCCCCTCCTAGTCAGTTCATAGAGTCTCATTCTTACTGAATATAATCATCAAAAGTGGCAAATAAGGAACTGCATTCTTAAACAGTTTAAGTGCAAAAACTTCAGTCCTGTGGCTGCTGATAGCATCAGGGGAAGAGTTCTAGCTTTTCTGCTCTGCTAATACTGTAAATTTTTTATATTGTATGATTTAAGAAAATAAAACAAAGTGAAGTACAACCCTACTACCAACCTGGTTATGCATTCCAACAAGTCCAACCATCACATTCTGCATAATGGCACGTCTTTGACGGTACGATGCACAGCAGAAAAGTAAACGTGCACTTCTGCTAATCTTCCTACGCAAATGTATCCTAATCTAATGACATTTTAATATTACCCATCATTTAAAAAAAATAAATAGTTTTATGTAACAGAATTGAGCTTGGTTAGTAGTTGAATGGGAGGTCACCAGAAGATATGTACTGCTATGGTCTAGAGTCGACTAGGAAGTTGAAAATATACCTCAAAATGCATTGCCAAACTAGAGACATGTCTATATAAATCACTGAGGACCAAACTCAACATGAGGGCAACTTTAAAAACAAACAAACAAACAAGCACTTATTCTTCTTCAGGGTATGCTGGGCAAAAAGCAGCCTCTCCTTGTCACATGTACAGTGTGGTTCTCTTTGGTGTGAATGATATGTTTCAGAAGAATCTAATATGCTGTCTATCAGGAATGGGAAACATGGAGAGAAAGAGCTTTTGAGGGCTTAATGATTGGCAAGGAAGCCCAAAGAAAATCAGGAGAGAAGTCTGCTGTACATACTCAGCCCTTTTCTTCCTAGACCCCTCCCCACATCCCTATTGGTTGCTATTTTTTCTTAACTGTGATTATGTAGATAAATATAGAAGAAGTTATGTAGATAAATATATTTCTGATTTTAAATTACAAAGTTTTTAAATTATAAAACGTATCATACCACAGGAATATGCTTATGCTCCGTGGGCAGCTAGAGAAGCCTCTGAAAACCACACACTTCAGCTGAGGTATATGTCTCCTTGTAAAATTTGGTTTTGATTTTTAGCAAAATAACATACTTTCCATCAGGGTTTAGAAAATTGAGAGGCATAAAATGACCAGAGCTACCCCATAGCATATGCTAATTTTTTAATGTGAAGCACATTGCATCACATCCACAGCAATTGAGATGATCAAATGTGGAGCTACAGTTCAGATGTTTATAGGAAGGACAGAATAACACACACACAGTTCATTTCTGATGGGGCTTAAAACAGGTGCCCATATAACTTCATCATGGCAATGCAACCAGAATCTTTAAAAATCAATATTTGGGGACGGGGAGAGATTTTGTTCTGGGTTTTTGTATTATTTATTTTAATAGAATATGATAAAACTACAGTATTAAGAGGAAAAACAGTGATTATGAAGAGAAACTAGCTATATTATAGGAATTAAAATATACTAAATGTGAAAACTAATCAATAGGGAAAACTAATATAATATTAATTCACATCTTAAGCTTAGCATTAAATCTAACCTATATCCAATAAAAACAGAGAGGCTTTTCAGAAACATATAACACTCTTATTCTGAATCCATTATTTAAAATCCATAAAGTATTTCCATTTGTGTAAAATTATCTGCTTTGTCATGCTTCATGATCAAAAGAATCAAAGTTCTTTATTAGATGACAGATTCCATGTTTTAGGAATGTAGTTCAATGTTACAAATTAATTGCAACACCGGGACCAACCCCCCAATCTTTTTTAACATTATTTGAGGGGTCCCATAAATATTAAATAATATTTTCTGATGAATTGATTGATTTTAAATGATAAGATACAATCATTTTACATTTCTTAATGCCTGGATTCTTTGATTCTTCAAAATAGGCAATTCTACTTCTTAATTCCACATTTCAGTTAAATAATTAATACTGACTTTTTATGTATTGGGGTTCGCGGCGCTGAAGCGACACACAAGTTGTTAACCAACTTCTTCTTTATTTGTTACACATTACCACTTGCTCACCCAACAGCTCGCAGGCCTTTTATAGTTTTCCCAACATCCAATCATAAATCCCCTTTATTTGCGCCTTGCGCCTGCACGCAAGACCGGCACCAACCGGTCTGGCCCTGGGCAGCTTTTAGGTTGCCCGGGACCATTTGCAACATTTTGGGCCTGCTGAGTTTCCTCAGCAGGCCCAGGATACAACAACTTTCATTTTACGTTATCATTTCCTTAGAATGAGTAATGAAAATGAACACAGTATCTGAAAGTCCTTAAAATAACTATTAAAATCACCTGATTTAGAATTTTGGGTCATTTTACAATATTTGGATTAGATTGGGTTATTCCATAATGCCAAACACTCACATCTATCTTTCAGGGCTGGAAGAGAAGATCCCTGTTTCTGGACTGTAAAACTTGCTAAGATTCCAGAGGTATTACACACTTACTCACCAATTAGGCTAAAAGCTATAAAACACCTCATTCTAAAAGAATAAAAAAATATTGATGTTAATATAAAAGCCCAATGATGAATTGAAAATCTGGTAAGTTAAAGCATTTTATGTTGATCTCAATTTGGTGAGTCAAGGGAGTTTAGCTTGATATAAACATTTTCTCATCTAGTAATGAGAAAAGTAGCTAGTAGAAATTAACTTTGGAATCCATCTTAAACTATATATTAATATCAATGTAATATTCTTTTTGATAGCATTAATCTTGATTAATTAATCAAGAGTTTTAATCATCAAGCTATAGTTACTGAAATTGCACCTATGCATTTAGATATAGATAATTCAAATTGCACCTATGCATTTATTTATTTATTTATTTTATTTAAACTTAAATGCCGCCCTTCTCCTAGGACCCAGGGCGGCTCACAATAAGAATACAAGTAAAAACATAAACACAGAATCAATTAAAATTACTAATTACAATGCTATATAAAAACTAGATAAATTTATTACATTCATACAGCATACAATCACACTCAAAGGCCCAGGGGCAGAGTGCAGTTCATACACCCAAAGCCTGTCGGCATAAATGCGTCTTCAACAATTTCCGGAAGGCTAGGAGGGAGGAAGCAGTAGGAACCTCTGTGGGAAGTTGGTTCCAGAGGGCTGGGGCAGCAACGGAGAAGGCCCTTGCCCTAGGCCCCGCCAGATGACATTGCTTAACAGACGGGACTCGTAGGAGGCCAACCCTATGTGCCCTAACCGGCCGCTGGGATTCATGAGGCAGAAGACGGTCCCGCAAGTATCCTGGTCCATTGCCATAAAGGGCTTTATAGGTCATAACCAACACTTTGAATTGTGTTCGGAGACCAATTGGTAGCCAGTGCAGCTCACGGAGAGCTGGAGTGATATGAGCATGTCTTGGGAGACCCAAGACGGCTCGCGCGGCCACATTCTGGACTACTTGCAGTCTCCGGACATTCTTCAAAGGTTGCCCCGTGTAGAGAGCATTACAGTAGTCGAATCTCGAGGTGACAAGGGCATGGGTGACTGTGAGGAGTGACTCCCGGTCCAAATAGGGCCGCAACTGGCGCACCAGGTGAACTTGGGCGAATGCCCCCCTCGCCAAAGCCGAAAAATGATGTTCTAGACTTAGCTGTGGATCGAGGAGGACACCCAAGTTGCGAACCCTCTCCGAGGGGGACAAAACTTCTCCCCCCAGGGTAATGGACGGACAGTTGGAATTGTCCTTGGGAGGCAGAGCCCATAGCCACTCCGTCTTGTCGGGATTGAGTCTGAGCCTGTTGGCACCCATCTAGACCTCAACAGCCTCCAGGCACCTGTTCATCACTTCCACTGCTTCGCTGTAATGACACGGGGTAGAGATATAAAGCTGAGTATCATCAGCATATTGATGATAACTCACCCCGTGTCGATGGATGATCTCATCCAACGGCTTCATGTAGATGTTAAAAAGCAGAGGTGAGAGAACGGACCCCTGAGGGACTCCACATGGAAGAGGCCTCGGAGCCGACCTCTGACCTCCTACAAACACCGACTGCGACCGGCCAGAGAGGTAGGAGGTGAACCACCGTAAAACGGTGCCCTGCACTCCAAGCCCCTCCAACCGGCGCAGAAGGATACCATGGTCGATGGTATCGAATGCCGCTGAGAGGTCAAGAAGAAACAGGATAGTGGAATAACCTCTATCCTGGGCCCGCCAGAGATCATCGGTCAGCGCGACCAAAGCAGTTTCCATGCTGTAACCGGAACTGAACCTGGACTGCTGAGGGCCCAGATAATCAGCTTCATTCAAGGACCGTTGGAGTTGGAGTGCCACCACCTTCTCAACAACCTTCCCTAAAAAGGGAAGATTGGAGACTGGACGATAATTATTTAAGACTGCCGGGTCCAGGGAAGGCTTCTTGAGGAGGGGGCGCACAAGTGCCTCCTTTAAGGGAGCCAGAAAGGACCCCTCCCTCAATGAAGCGTTAGCAACAGCCTGGACCCAGTTCCGTGTCACCTCCCTGCTAGCCGAAACCAGCCAGGAGGGGCACAGGTCCAATAAACAGGTGGCAGAACTCACAGCTCCAATGGCCTTGTCCACATCATCAGGAGTTACCAGGTCAAACTCATCCCATTCAACAGGACTAAGATGGGCCTCTGTCATCTCGACTGATTCATTGTCAGCCGACACTGCATTCCAATTGGAGTCCAAGTCAGCCCGGATCTGAGTGACCTTGTCTGCGAAAAAGATGTTAAATTCTTCGGCATTGCCCTGCAAAGGTTCCTCCCTCCTCCCCGTATCAAGGAGAGAGCAAGTCACCTTAAACAGGGCAGCCGGACGAGATTCCGCAGATGCGATCAATGCGGAAAGATACTGAGATCTTGCCGTAGTGATCGCTTCCAAATAGGTCTTAATATAAGCTCTCAATTTGGTTCGATCAGATTCGGATCTGCTTTCCCTCCATTGCTTCTCTAAACGTCTCTTCTGGCGCTTCATCCCCCTGAGTTCCTCGGTAAACCAAGGAGATCTCCTGGGTCTGCTACCACAGAGAGGTCGCAACGGCGCAATCCGGTCTAGAGCCTCTGTGGTGGCCATATTACAGGCCATCACTAGGGACTCCGCCAAACTGTGTACGAGCGAATCCGGCAATTCCCCAAGCGCCCTTTGAAAACCGATAGGGTCCATCAGGCGTCTGGGGCGGAACCATTTAATCGGTTCCAGCTCCCTGCGAGAGAGGATTGGTGTCGTAAACTCAAGCTGCAGCAGAAAATGATCTGTCCATGACATAGGCAACACTTCTAAGCCCCTTAGCTTCAGATCATACCTCAACTGTTCTGAGAGGAAAACCAGGTCAGGTGGTTTGGGCCCTCAATTACTTGTGTCAGGTCCAGGGTTGCCATGGAGGCCATGAACTCCCGCGCCAACCCAGAGGACTCACCGAGTGACGGCACATTGAAGTCCCCCAAGACTATAAGTCTGGGGAACTCGACTGCCAAACTGGCTACCTCCTCGAGTAGCGTGGGCAGGGCTGTTGAAACGCAGCTGGGAGGCAGGTACGTAAGCAACAAGCCCACCTGTACACCTGTACACCAAGGTCCAACCTCATAAGGAGGGACTCACAACCTGATATCTCAGTAGCAGCGAGTCTGCGCAGCCCGATGACTCTTTAGCTATGATCGCCACTCCTCCCCCCCTTCCCTGGGGTCGCGGCTGATGCCATACCTGAAACCCAGCTGGGCATATCTCGGAGAGGGGAACTCCTCCCTCTGGGGTCAGCCAGGTCTCAGTCACACATGCCAGGTCGGCCTCCTCCTCCAGAATTAAGTCCCGGATGAGGAGAGCTTTATTTACAAGAGATCGCTTTCAGGCAGCGAGGCCTTGTTCCCCGAGAGCGGCCTACCCCAGGCCTCCTGTCATATCTGCCTCTTCCCCATAAGACAGGTATAGACTGGCCCTCTGATCCCTCAGAGCAAGGCACCTCCACTTCTCTAGCTTCCGTAGATGCAGACAGATCGGCCCTTCCATTTATCACAGGTCCACAATCCATCCAATCCACACAACCATCCATCCATTCAACCCGATTCACTCCACAATCAATCATTCTTACATCATCCATAACATCAAAAAATTAAAAGTTAAAACAGTATTAAAACATTAAGTTAATTTAAAATTTAAATAGGTAAAAATTAAAAGCATTTTGTCCAAGCCCTGATGTAACTGTGCTTGCATTTGGGAACAGTGATCCTCCTAAACCAGTCAGGGCTCCCCCCAGAGAAAGTCCTGTAGATACAGTTATAGTTGGAGCCGTGGTACCTCGCAAATTTAATGTAAAACCAGAAGAGCCAGCTGCTGGAGCAGAAGTAAGGGCAGAAGATAATGGAAGTCCAGAAGAAGTATGAGTAAAAAGCTAGAGCAAATGGGGTGGCTGATCCAGCAGGTTTACTGAAACCCAAACTAAGGCCCATGGTAGAAGTAGTAGTAGAAACAGGTGTGCCTAATGTTAATCCTGCCGCAATAGTTGTAATTGTTCCTGTATTAGTCCCTCCTAAGATAGAACCTGTGGTAGGCTTTGAGCTAAAAAGTCCAGAACCAAAACCCACAGAAGGAGTAGTTGTAGAAGCAATAGCTGTTAAACCCAACGTCCCAAAGTTAAGGCCTTCAGATGAGCTCAGGGTGCCTCCAAAAAAAAAACCTCCACCGCCGCCTCCCCCACTGGTACCCGCAACAGCTGCTGTAGCAGAAACCAACGTGCCGGCTCCGAAGGAGAAGCCCACTGACATAATGGCGGCAGCGACAGAAAGACCTCACCCGAAGGGTCTTGCAGTTTAGCGGGAGGCGCTTAGCCAAAGGAGCAGGCCCAGAGGGGTAAACTTTTGCTTTGCAGTGCTTGGCTCTCGCGTTTGGCCGGAGGCCTGCAGAACAACGCCGCGCTGCCACTAGATGGCGCCGTCAACGTCGAAGCTGGCTTGTTGGCGTTGGCGGCCGAACCGGGACCCGGACCGGGAGCTGCCCTGGTGAAAGAGGCGGCGGCGGCGGCGACGGCGGCCTCCGGGTTGGCGGATGTCCCGCCGATGAGGCCGGTGCAGCGCTTGATCTGCTTCTGCAGATACTTCCGATGGTTGACTTTCCGTTTGGACTTGCCCGGCTTGTCCAGGGCCAGCTTGATGTTGCTGGAGGCCGAGTCGATAAAGCTGAGCAGCCTCCATGCAGCGAAATTCAGGCGCGCGAGATGGTCCTCCGGGTCACTTCCCTTCTACTCTGCCCCGCCGACTTGCACGCAGCTGCTTAGAAAGCCTGCCAGCGTCTCCCTCATCATATGCAACTCTTTGCTTAGATATAGATAATTCAACATGTTGTTATATATTTTGAGAAAAATACAAATCCAGACATTTTAGAGAACCCATATAAATTGTAAATCCAATCTCTTGCAATAATCTATAGCTATAGTGGATCCCAATGCTAGCAAATTAGGTTTGTTTCAACTGGTAGTATAACCAGAGTATAAACATGTTGCTGTTTATAAAGCAATAAACTGTGGTAATGACATTGTACAATTCTCAAAGATAGTCATAATATCTGCATATAAGAACAATTTATATTCAATATTGAATGCAAACATACTGTTATTATCTTGAGATTGTCTAATAGAAATAGCCAGTAGTTTAAGAAACACTAAATTGAAGATTAAAAGAGACAAGAAGCATCCTTGCTGAGTGCAATGATATAACCTGACAGGTTAAGAAACAAATTCATTTGTAATAACTTTAGCTATGGGACAAAGATATTAGTTTCCCAGGAAATTAATAATTTGCTATTCAGTTACAAAAGCCCCTAATTGTCATAATTCAGTATAAAAATCAAAACCCTGATAATTGACAAATTCAGCCTGGATAATATCTGTCTTATCATTGATCTGGAATCCCAGTTATAAATTTTTGTCAATTTTCTTGTTTCAAACAATAATCCATTTTTGTAGCTTTCTGTCAGATTCTCAGTATTTCCACTCAATATATTTCAGGGAGAATTGAAATTGTTCTTTGCCTCCAATTTAAGCTTTGCTGCTATAAATATGTGATATGATTTGTCTATGAGATTTCTAACATATGACAAAAATTAATCTTTAATCATCTTTTCTATTTTTATTTAGGGGAAAGTAGTCAGAGAGTCTTAAATGTATCCCAGATAATTTATTTATTGGTAGAGTCTTGCATTTTTTTTTAAAAAATGAATAAATTCCTTTCTTAATATGTATATATGCTTTAGAAGAAAAATATTCAAATATCATCTAGAATTGACTAATCCATAATTGTTAAATTTCAGTTATCTTTAAAAATGAAGATGTGTAGCTATTAATGAATTTAACGACTGTGCTCTCAGCTTTGATTTCTCCCCCATAATGGCTAATTGAATGTACCAATGTCCTGAAATTCTACATTCCCTAGCTGTCATCCTTGTCTTAGTATTTGTTGCAGTAATTTAGGAAGGTGAGAGATGGAAGAAATTGGTTTAGCATAGACAGAATTGAATTTATCTAATTTGCATTTTCTCAATCTATACCTGAACAAAAATGCAGCTGTGTTTCAAGAGCTTTATTTTTTCAAATTTTGCAGTTCATTCCTCTAATTTAAAAATGCATTTGAAATTCATCTAAAGAAAGGAACTCCCCCACTCACATTCATAACTAGTATGTGATGTCAGGTAAAATTAGATGATCTCCAACTTAATATTTTAAAAAAGATTCAGAAAGACAACCATAGACTCTTGGGATCATAGAGATGGAAAGGATATAAAAGGTTATCAATAAAAGTCAGCTGTACATCTTCACTACCCCAGTGGGTGTATGTAACACTTAGGGGTTCTACCAGAGCTCCCCTCTTCAATTGCTCTGCATTCTAAAATAGCACATGGATATTGCTCTGCATGTTGAACCTCCATTTTGTTGGCAGTGTCATGTTCTATAACTTTCAAAGGAAATATGAAATAAGCAAAGACAGCAGAAGGGACCCTGAAGGTAGTGAATTAACATTGAGAGTTGTGTGCCCTTGTTTCAAAGAATAATCCTTGAGGTATAGATGAATTTTCATAAACTTTCTACAAAACTGCACACACGCACACACACACACACACAAATTCAAAATAGTGTAGCAGGAAGGAAGCAGGAAAAAGATATGAGCATTTAACATTTTTATATTTTTGAAATTTTCTTTTTCTTTAAAACAGAGATCCAGTAATTTTAAATAGAAGAATAGGTTTTACTTTATTTTAATTATTATTTTTTCTATATTATAATAATTGCAATACGCACAAGAGCATTTATATTCTTATATCTGGCCATTTCAATTTAAATTTACCATACATCCTGATGGTTATGCTTTTTGCCATTTATAAAACTGGTAAAATCATGCCATTCCTAGTAGAGTAATGATTTCCTACCTGTATTTTTATAGACCTGTTTTTTATTTCTTGTGAGAAAGGCCCATGCTTACCTAGAAGATAACCACTTACATCAAATTGTCCTTTCTGTATATAGTGGCATCTTTTATATCTAAATAAGATATATACAATGTAGGTATGTACATACCAGAATATTTGATGAGTTGATTGTATAGTGTAGTTTTTTTTATTGTTTGCTGTTTAATGAAGAAGAAGCTTGCCATTTTTTAAACCAACTGCAAGATTCCATCACAGTCACTTGGGTAAATAGAGACTGATAAATACTCACAGACCTTTTGATAAAGGGATGTAGTAAATGTGGCACAAAGCCCAAAGGAAATTTTCATTTCATGGCATGGGTACTCATTAGCCACTTTTCTAGACAAGTATTTCAGTGTTTGATTTGTATCAAGGACAGAAGAAACTGTGATGCTTTCAAAACCAGCATCTATCTATTCCTGAAACACATGGAATAAGAATATAGTGACCTTGATTGTATTTACTGTACCTATGAGGCTGAGGAAAGACTGGTCTAAGAGCTGCTTTCAGAAAGATTTCCATCCTGTAATCTCTCTCATTTAGGTGTTGTTGGTTTCCCTTGGAAGTGAGGGCAATGCCAAGCAAATATTCTCTTATTGCCTTGCTGTGTAATTTTAATTCATAAATGGAAAACTCTGCTTTTTTGTTTTTGTATTTTGCAACCCTAGTCACAATCATGTGCACAATAGATTCAGACAAGGACATGCTTTTGCTCCTGAAATATTGTTCAGCAGCCATAAAACTAAAAAAGTCTCCCCAACTAACAGCATACCGCAATGAAGAAAAGAGAATACCCTTAGAATTTTGTTGAAAATCTACCCCAGATTGTAAAGAAAAGGCACAAAGCTTAGACAATTATAAAATAAGTTTTAAAACATGTATACATACTTAAAAGTTTTGGAACTTTTAAATAAACCTTTGTGGCATTTAATTTTCAAAAAGGTTTTTATATTGGCAGCCTCAGGAATCCTGCTTGTGGTATGTCAGGAAAAAGGAAATCAGAAATGCTTCAGGATCTCAGGAAAGATACAGCTCTGATTTCAAGGCATGGACAATCAAATGGGATAAAAAATCCAAAGTTTGTAATTAGAAATAGTAACATAATTGGAGATCAGGAAGAGGGGTGGTTTTTGAATGTTAGGCAAGAGTTGTTCACAAAGCAAAAACTTTAAAAAAAATGGAGGGAGAGGGGGAGGACACCATGCATGCAGTTCCAAAAGCTCAGCTGTGCAATGAAAGATCTTTTCTAAAATAATGAGTGAATAAGCAATCATTCTGCATGTTACTAGCCAGTCAAGAATAAGGATCTGGTCCTCTAAGTCTAAGGACTTGGGTTATCATCTGGGCAGAAAGACACCGTGTCCTCTCTTCTAAAATAGAGAACTATTGACCAGGTAAAATATATGACAGTTGAGATCCTTAATTTCATTCAAATATATCCAAGAGGGTTTCCCCCCTAAAACTGTTCCATCTGTACATTTAATAAGTGTTCCAGATGACTTTCTATTCAGCCCTCAGAATGCCCAACTTATTGTCCATCTTCATGATGGACAATAGCCTTCCTCTCTATGCATCTTTCCTATATATCTTTCTCCTCCTCCTAGCTTCCCAAATGATGAAAAGCTGGTTTGAAATGTCCAGTGTTATTGGCACTGTTACTCTATTGGCTAACTGTTCTGTAATTCATGAAGAAAGTCTGTTTTCCATATGAGAAATTTCTTCTTTCCCCTTCTTCCCTTAAGTAATGCCATTTTCTCCTTTCCCGAGACTTCGTGTCTTCTACTTCACAGGACTTTCCCTGACCAGCATTTTCTAAAGCTGACTTTCCTTCATTCTCTTTTTTAACCACTCGGCTCAGTAAAGGACTTGAATGCAGATTTAGACATTATAGCGTAATTTTGCACCCTGATTTTCAGGATCATGAAAGCCAAAGAATATGCTTAATAGTAAGATAACCTCCAATTCCTTTTAGGTTAGGATTTTAAGCAAGAAGATTGGTTTTAGTGATGTACAATCCAGATGTGGTTCAAGAGATAACATCAAACATTCAGCAGGGGGAGGAAAAGTAAGTAGAGGTGGTACCTTACATTGATCTCCAGATGACTGTGGGGAACCCACACTATATGAACTAGCCCAGTGATGGCAAACCTTTTAGAGACCGAGTGCCCAAAAACTGGCCCCGCCCCTGCCCCACCCACTGCCCCACCCCTGCCCCCGCTCTGCCCCACCCTGCCTGCCCGCAGGGCCACTCACCGCTTCCAGGGCCCGCCACAGATCACCCAGGCAGCCCAGCAGCACCATGCGGCCACGCCCTCTGCCCACACCCTGCAGCATCAACTGTGTGCTTTGGGGCATGAGGGCAGAGTTTTGTCTACGCTGCCTGGCTGCCATGTCCTTGGATGCGCTGCTCCATGTGGGCCATGCTCAGGGGTGACTCTCCTCCAGAGAGGCTGCTGGTGAGGAGGGGGTCGTGGGCGGAGGCAAGGCTGGGGCAATGGCATGTGTGCCCACAGAGAGGGCTCTGAGTGCCACCTCTGGCACCTGTGCCATAGGTTCTCCACCACTGAATTAGCCCATTAATCCTTTACCAAGATTGCTTCTCTTCTTGCTAATGTTTCACACATTAACTTGGTCTAATAATGCATCAGCTTTGTGTGCTGAGTGGGTATATCCTTCCTTCCTCAAAAAAAACACAGCAAGTTCTTAATTTCACTCAGAAGGACAAGAGCCAGGTTTTCTTCACAAAGCACCCTGTTCTGCAAGCACTGATGTAATGACTAACTGCAGTGGTTCTTCTGAAAATGAAAAAAAAAAGAGTCTTATAAGTCCTGAGTTCTGAAGAAATAATGATGTCAGCAGAAAGTTACCATTGCTTGATTAAAATGTCAGATGTATTGTCACTGATTCAAAAGTAAGAGAAATGATCACTCATTGGTCCCAATCTTACCAGATGCATTCATAGCCACTGAACAATGCATGTAAACTAGCTGTAAGATGATTTCACTTCACTGTGGCGATATGTGAATCCAGGGCTATCTTAGGAGACACTTGCCTAATTCTATGGTTTGACCCTTTCAGCAAACTTATTTCAAGCACTCTAGTAAACACCTCTTAAATATTTTGACATATTTGACATGTCAAAATTATAGAACAATATTTCCACTAATGTTTCTCAGAAGCCAAGGAAGTTTATGAAATACCCTAAGAAGAGAAAATTGTTCTGAGCAGAAAGTCAGGCAATGAAAATAAAACATCCTTGATTACCTAAAGAAAATGGAAGCTTTAAAAGACACGCTTCAACACACAGCACTGAGGCAAATCTTATCTTCATCTTTAAAAATAATCTCACTTTCCTGATTAATAACCTTACCTATTAATGAAAGAGATTTTAAATGATTCCACTAATTTACTCTTCCAATGGGATGTCTGAATATCATTCCTTCTTGGTACCATTATTATTTATTTGTAATATTCTGTGTTTTTCAAACTAAACACTTACCTTTTCTATTTTTGTTTCTTCTTCCTACAGATATAAAATGCATATTTTTCTGTGTCTCTATAAACATACAGATATATTTTGTATATTTTAAATAGGTGCAGATTGTAACCAAGAAGATAGACTTGAGTCATGTGACTTCTAAATGTGGTTCCCTGAAGAATATCCGTCATAGGCCAGGTAATGCTAAGGTTTTCCAGAGGGGAAATGGAATCTTGTAAACTCCAGAAATTCTGTAAACTTCTACAGTTTCATTTCTAGGCACTCTGATTCCAAAACCATGACTGGATGTTTGGGGAAAACTGCCTCCTCCATTTCCCTAATATCTAGTCTGTTGCCATTGCTACGTGGCAGGGTAGGAGGAAGGAAAGGAAAGAGGTCTCAGCACAGCCACGTACAGTAAATGAGATGGGAGGAAGATGAGCACTGCAAGAGCAGTCATAACAAAAAGCCTCCAGGGAGTACCGTAGATTGGTCATAAGCACTTCTCCGTGCACATTTTGATGAATTTGTATTTGTGAAACTTTTACATTGGTTTCTGAATTATGTGCTGCATTATATCATTGAAGTACATGGAACTAAATTAGAAAAAGGTTAACTACACCAGTCTGGTAATGGGTCAAATGTGTGCTGAGAAAATCATACAAACAATATATCTAGTAGGTATAATTCACAAAGTTATTTTTTTAAAGGAAATTTTCTCTTTCTAGTAAAGCCAGGTAATTGCAGATAAATCATTTGAATCAAATTTACCAAGCCTTTTAAAATAGATAAACCAACATGAAGTAATTGATTGTACACATTTTCTAACATTAAAACACACATATTGCATATAATTAGCACTGCAGTGACTTAAATTGTGAATATCTATCTATCTATCTATCTATCTATCTATCTATCTATCTATCTATCATCTATCTATCCCTTCATTTATCTATCATCTAATTTATATCCTGGGGCACTTGTAAGTAATATTAGTGGTTTAGTTAAAACTAAATTGTTAAAAAGTTAAATAGTTAATAGTTAAAATAGTTAAAATATATAGTACTGTACACAGAGACACCAAACCAATACCTGGCATTGACACCTCAGTGGTCTCCTGAAATGCTCCATCTTCAGCTATTTCTGGAGGACTGTTAAAATTGGATCCAAATGAACCTTGGGTAGGAAGCCATTCCAGGGGGGATGCCTCTAGGCTCCCACCCACCCTCCCCAAAATGGAGGACAGGCTGCTTCTCTTGGTATGATTCAAGTGGCTGTGCCATCTGAAAGGGAGAGAAGTGGTCCTGCAGATAACCTGGCACCAAACTGTAAAGGCCTTTATATGTTAAAGCTGGCATTTTATATTGAGTTTGGAAGCTAAGAGGAATACGGCAGACAACCAAGATTACAGACTTGTAACCAAAACAAAGAGGTGCTTGAATAGTCTATTCAGAATCATCAATTTCCAACAAGTTACTGGGATCACTTCAAAACTGCAGATGTTGATTCACCATCCTATTTAATTTTTCAGTGTTAATGGTGAAGGACAGCCCAACTTTAGCAACTAATATATATAAATATATTTCATACCTGCTGGAAACATGTTTGCCCCATACTATTTGGTTTCTCAATTTTCTCAGTCGTTCCAAGAAGAATGGAACTGATGTCTATCTCTAAACGAATAAGACTAGAGTTAAAGAAACTTCACCCAAATTAAGCAGGTCATTATGTAGAGATGGTTGAACCAAAGTAAAAAACCAGTGCTTCAGAGTGTTCAAGGGCAGTAATGGAACTCATGTTTGAAATAGCTTTTAAAGCAGCCACACTTTTTCCTAGGACAAAGGCAACTTTTTGTGTTAAAATCTGATGCAGTGCATAGCCCAACATTACCATTCTTACATCTTAGCAGAGAACTTTTTTGAAACCTGGAATTTTCGAAGACCAATAAAAAACTGCACAATTTTCTTTTCAGATTGGGCAAGACCTGGCCTAAAAACAGCAACTGTGAGAGGGACCTTGAAGTCCTAGTGGACGATCACTTGACTATGTGCCAGCACTGTGCAGCAGCAGCCAAAAAAGCTAATACAATCCTAGGTTACATAAACAGAGGCATAGAATCAAGATCACACAAAGTATTGGTACTGCTTTATAAAACATTAATAAGACCACACCTGGAATACTGCAGCCAATTTGGTCACCATATCACAAAAAAGATGTTGAGAGTTTGGAAAAAATTCAGAGAAGAACAACTAAGATGATCAAAGACCTGGAGACTAAAACATATGAAGAACGGCTGCAGGACTTGGGTTTGGCTAGTCTAAAGAAAAGAAGAAATAGGGGAGACATGATAGCAGTATTCCAGTATCTGAGGGGCTGCCACAAAGTAGAGGGGGCCAAGTTGTTCACCAAAGCACCAGAGGGAAGGACAAGAAACAATGGTTGGAAACTGATCAAAGAGAGAATCAACCTGGAACTAAGGACAAACTTCTTGACAGTGAGGACAATCAACCAGTGGAATAGCTTACCTCCAGCAATCGTGGGTGCTCCATCACTGGAGATTTTTAAGAAGAGGTTAGACATTCACCTGTCTGAGATGGTATAGGTTCTCCTGCTTGAGCAGGGGGCTGGACTAGAAGACCTCCAAGGTCCCTTCCAGCTTCTATTCTATTCTATTCTATTCTATTCTATTCTATTCTATTCTATTCTATTCTATTCTATTCTATTCTATTCTACTCTTGTACTTTAATTATAAAATTTAGATTATGATCAAAGTATAAAAATAACTATATAGTTTACATGTGAATTCTGCTTCCTTGATTTCAGAAAAAAATCTGTTTCTCCAGAAAGTTACATTAGTTGCATTGTTAGCATTGTATTTAAAACAACTTTGTAGGAAGAATATCTTTCAAAGGAGTAAAATACTAAAATATTCAAAGAAAAAATATTTAAAAATGGCTATACTGCAGTTGTTTAAAAGGAAGGACAGATGTTTCTCATGAGTGTTCCTACAATTTTTTTTCTGGGTATTTTCCAAACATTTTTTAAATGTAACTACGGTAGCTATAGGTATAAGCATGTTCATATTACGTATGCCAACTTCAAAGGGATGACAGAAATTAGCAAAATTATGACAAAATAACTATTGATTATTAGTTAAAATAGGGCAAGATGTGACTTGGCGGCTTAAGACATTACAAAAGATCTTTAAGATAAGAATCTCTATTATTACTCTTGCAATTGTCTCCAAGTAACTTTTCAATGTCCTTTTTAAATATGCAAGTTAGTGCAGAGGCCAAATAGCCCCCACCTTGGATATTTTCCCAAATCATTCTGAGCAAAGATCTTTCCCTGGTGTCCTGGCCATCTGGGAGGTAACTGATCAATCCACTTTTCCTGCTTTTTGTTAATAGAGAACAGCCCAGTCCAATCAGGATCACAGCAACCTAGTGTGCTTGCAAAGAGGTTTACTCCCAAACTGCCCAGAAGCTGGAGAGGCAGTGCTGCAGAAACACTTCTAGTTTTATGATGGCTGAAGTTAAATGACATACTGGAGTATGGCAAAGGTCACATAGTGTAAACCAAACCATATAATAGGTAGTTAAGATTTTCTTTATTAACCACAATTAAACCCATGGCATGGGTTTAGAGTGCAGTAAGCCAAACCACAAAATGTATAGCTCAAACTCCATTTGTATGGTAGATATATCTCATTTTAGCTAATAACAGTCATTTTAATAATAATAATAATAATGATGATGATGATGATGATGATGATGGTGTTGGAAGATACCTTGGAGGTCATCTAGTCCAACCCCCCTGCTCAAGCAGGAAACCCTATACCATTTCGGACAAATGGCTGTCCAGTCTCTTCTTAAAAACTTCCAGTGTTGGAGCATTCACCGCTTCTGGAGGCAGGTTGTTCCACTGGTTAATTGTGCTAACTGTCAAGAAGTTTTTCCTTAGTTCTGGGTTGCTTCTCTCCTTGATTAGTTTCCACCCGTTGCTTCTTGTCCTGCCTTCAGGCGTTTTGGAAAAGCGCCTGAAGGTAGGCGCTTTTCCAGTTTTGAGGCCCATTGTTGTAGAAGTTTTGTCTATAGTTATGTGGATTGTGTGTATATGTTTACTTCTCTTTTGTCATGTTCTCATCATACGCTAAATAATATTTTTCAAATTGAAGTGCATAATAATCCATTACACAGTAGATTTAAATGCTATTTAAATCCTAGATCCAGAAAAACTGTACTCTTTTAAAGTATTTCTCCCCTCCCCCATAACTTATAGGAGGGGGTCGAGTGAAAATTGAAAGTGTGAAACTGGATTTTAAAGAGAAGGCCCAAGCCAAGGTTGGCTCACTTGAAAATGCTCACCATGTGCCTGGAGGAGGTAATATCAAGGTAAGACATCAGAGGCCATAGACTTGGCAGCTTGTCAATATATTAATTTAATGGATTATCTATTCTTTTGACAATGATTTACACAGAGATAGAGGTTGCTACTACCTCACTGTGTCCCCCATTAGGCTTGAGTTAACTGCTTAGCTCTTCCTTCAGAGGAGACTTTGCAAGAACAGGGAGATTCCCAAGGGTGAAAAGTCCCATCTTATGCCATATCCAAGTTCCAGAGATTTCCTGCCTCCTCTCTGAAGTCAAAGCTTTACACTGACCACCGCTTTATGTAAAAATACCTTCAGACTTTACTTTCACTGCATGTTTGATTTTGTTTCCTTTTTTTCCTGAAATCATTCCATTTTTTTTAATATTCCTATTTTTTTTTAAAAGCCCATATGTTAAATACAGAAATTTAACAGAAATTCATTTCCTTCTCCCTCTTTTAAATCTCCCCAGGGGAAAAAAAACATTTTACGTATTTATTTTTTATGTTCATATGAACCTCATTGATTTTTTGTTCCCTACAAAGCTGAACTACACTATATGATTCTCATTAACTACATTGTATAAGTTGGAGTATTTATTTTATGATTTAAACAAAAAAGTTAAAATATTATACAAATTATCTTTAAAAAATTATTTTAGCCCAGGAAATCTGTCATGAATGAATCTGTCATTCAATTAATTTGGAAAGTCCGAATCAACAAAAGTAAACTTATACTCCAACATTTCCCACACGATTCTTGCACATATCTTCATTTTCACTTAAATTTATTTTAAAAAAAATATGAATGGAGATTTCTGGTGATGAAATTAGGACAATTTCATAAAGAGGCTGAGCAAACAACACATCTGTAATCTGCTTTTGAAGTTTGACCAGGGAGTATCATTCGAAGGTTGCCCCCCAAGAAAACACTGAGAGAATTTTTTACAAGGAAATTAAAGTGAAATTGGTCTCAGGGGACCGACCTTACACCTCTATAGTTGCTGCATTTTATTTTTGCACTTTCCTTCCTTGTACAGATTGACAGCCAGAAACTCAATTTCCGAGAGCACGCAAGGGCCCGTGTGGACCATGGTGCAGAAATCATCACCCAATCTCCTGGCCGATCAAGTGTGGCTTCCCCTCGGAGGCTTAGCAACGTCTCCTCCTCCGGCAGTATCAATCTGCTTGAATCTCCTCAGCTTGCCACCCTGGCTGAAGATGTCACTGCAGCCCTCGCTAAACAGGGCTTATGAATTTGCTTTGTTAGCAGTGTTTGAAGTTACAATTATTTAGGCATGATTTCTTGCCAGGAATGGGCTCTGAGCAGGTGTTAACATTCATTCTTTACTATGTCTAAAATTAAGTCACATCCCAAGACTGTAGTGATCATAAAATAAAAACTGGGGGAAAGAACCATATAGATGCAGAAACTGGCCTGATTTCCAATTACAGCAGGAAGATCTTGGCTTTTCTGTGGGTACAATAGCAGTATATTACATTGGACAATTATTGTTGCTCTGCTCTGTCTTGCATGGAGTATGTACTATGATAACAATGCATTTTGACCTTCCATGTGCCTGAAGGCCATCCTCTACTTTCTGAAGAGTCTTTGTTCAATCCCTTGAGTTGCTCCTTTGTCCGTTTTGTTGATGGATGGAATTAAGAAGCATCTCCAATTGTAATTTATCAACAGGTTAATTTAAGCAGGAGAGTCTGAGGACCATGCAGAAGGGCAAATATAGTGATGTCAACACTTCAGAAAGGGCGGGGTTATTTTATATACATGGGTAGAAGAAAGAGGCAATTAAGTTATTAACGTTGTGGAAGTTGGATGATTATGTCAGTGTATAGCTGATTACAATAAATTATTTAACTAATAAGTAAGTAGTGGGGGGGGAATTCATATGAGCTGTACTGGGGAAGCAGCATTTTTTTTTCTTTTTTAAAACAGTTACTGAACTTAAGCTATGGAGTTGTGTCAGATTAGAATATTGGTTAAGCATCTAGGTTTGTGTCTTCACTACTGGTTTCATGTCCTCTCCTATCCATTTGTGATACCCCCCCATACTTGAATATTCTAATTCTTTATTCACAGTATCTGTGTCTCTTGCACCCTTTGGTGTTGCAATTTTAGGTCTGTAAAAGTAGATGTTAGCGGGGATTTTATTTCCCTATTCAACCTTTTACACATACCAAAAAAAAAAAGATTGTTTAGCATGAAATTGCTTTCTGTAATATCTCAAAATGTGACCCTGTTTTAGTGCCAGATGCGAGTCTCTTCTGTGATACTAGAAAAAGTCTTTTTTCTTTCTACCTGTCTTTCTTTGTTTTCTTTGCCATTACTGACTTTTGTATTACTGATCTTTCCCCCTTTCTTCCTGCTTTCCTGCCTTCCTGCCCTCCCTTCTCTCTCCAAAACTATAGTTTTGAATTCGATTATTTAAAAATATCATTTAGAATAATTATTTTGTCCTACCTTAAAAAACACTGAAGTATAAGTGATGTTTTTAAATTATTTATTTTTTCTTTTGCTAAAGTTGAAACTCCAAGAAACAGCAGGGAGTCTTCTCAGAAGTGATTTCATTTTTACAAATTACATCTTTGCATTGATGTACTTGGGCACCTCAGTAGAACAAGGCTCTAGAGAGTTGCATTCATAACATATATTGATTCCTGATATGTAAGCTCCCTAGGTAGGATAACCAAGGTGATGGACTGATAATCTTCAGAAACAATATAAAAAGTATATGACAGTGTTTCTAATAAGAGAAAAGGCACTTAATTTGGAGTGTATGGGATTTCCAGCATTACTACATGGAAATTAAAAGGACACGCAAGATGGTTTGGTAATGTGATGCATAAGTGGACCACTGTCTACTCATGTAATATATGCTAGTTTTGACTACATGATAATTGTTACCTATTTTACCCTGCAGTTTTATGGCATTTTCCTTAAAATCACCTATATTACATTTGCATGTTCTCAAGCTGACCTGTATGTAAATGGTTCATTAGGATGGCTTTGTGTGTTGGAACCTGTTGGACAAGGGCTACCTCTTAAACATTTTAATTTACCTAGTATGTCTCAAGAATGATGCTTCAATTATTTTAAAAAAAACATCAACAATGCAAACAAACAAGAGGCTCATATCATTATAAAAGCTAACAAATGTATCACTGTGTACAATCTCATAAGATGCATGGAGCTGGCTCTCATTAGATCAATTTATTAGATGCAAAAATGTGGTTCTTTGCACTTCTCCAGAATTGTTTTGTAATAGCTATAGGGTTATATTGGATCCTAATTTTAAAATAGAGCCTTAATGTCAAGCTCTTATTTGTAAATGAATGGGAACAAATAAATTTGTGTACTTGTTCAGATGATATAAGGAGAGACTAATGCATAAATAGTCGGACAGGTTACATCTTAGAAGCTGCCTCATATTAAGATCCTGCTGCTTATAAAGCAGTCATGTAGGCTTTTTCTTTTAAAGTTAGCCTGCAGTTAAAAGGACTGTTTTACTCCATGATTGCTATGATATTTGGAATAACTGTATAAGTTCAAACACATCATTGATTACAGATATTAGAATACCCCTGCTGGATCAGAACAAGAGAGCCAATCTTACTGTGGGCTCCATGCCATTGCTTTAAAGAAATTAAGTCAAAAAGAGCAGTATTTTTAATGAAATATTGTCACTCTGACTCTGCTGTTGGTTCTTACAGAAGCCTGAGTTTTTATGTCTTTTTTCCAATCTTAGAGCAAGAGAGCATCCAAGGCTCTACTGAATCTGAGGTAGACAATGCTAAGTGTCAGCCAGTCAGAACAGTGTTTAATCTGTGACTATTTTGTAATCTGCTTTTTTGAGATATAAACACATTCTAGATGATAAAGTTGCTTACCAAGCATATGTGTCTAAAGTCATTAATTCCACGTTGCAGTTGTATCTTACCTTGAAGCTAAGTGCTTGTAATCATAATTGTCTTTCCATAGAAAGAATAGCAGAAGCTGATGAACTTATACAAGTTGAAGAGGCAGAAGAGGACCATGCTGTAATATAAGAAATGCGTGTACTCTTGTTACAGGACTCTAGATTTTCACTGGGGACAAGGGCAGGCATTGGCTGGCTAATAATCCCACTGAAACTTTAGCTGCCAACTGTAGGCTTGATTTAAAAACTAATGGCACAATGTAAGCCCTGTAAGGGACATGGTCACACAAAACATTGGATCATCTTTGCAGAAATTCTTCTTTGCTTGTTCCCTACTAAAGATAATTAAAGCTGTTAAGCCATGACACAATAACTTTGACTAGTAAGCTCTATGGTCAAGTATAATAATTTAATACGCATTTAGCAATTCACAGCAAAGGCGAGGGAAAAGTCTATAATCAAAACTATGTACTAAAACTGTCCCATAAGAAGGCAGGATTCCCCTCTCCCCCCTGTCTACAATACTGTAGTGTTTACTTTTTGTGTGAGCCTAGGCACGAAGGCAGTGGTGTGCTGTAGCTGGCTTGTACCAGTTTGCAAGAGCAGATTGTTAAATTTTCTGGAATTTTGCAAGCCAGATAGGAGAGTAGCACTGCAATGCTACTGATCAGCTGTTTGGTAGCAGCTAGCAGAGCCAGTTGTCATACATTGATGAGCATCTCAGTGCATGAAGGGTACAGAAAAGTACGGAGGCTGTTCCTATCAACTCTGAACCAAGCCGGCAGTCACCTTGCTTACTGGATGGTACATAAGTGTAAATGTGTGTGTGTGTGTGTGTGTGTGTGTGTTTGTACATACACCCACACCTAGATGATGTACATTTATAATTACAACTTCCCCTTCTTTCTGGCTGTTTGCAAATGAGTCTCTTTGCCAAGAGAGTATCCAAGAAGGATCAATGTGTATTGTCACAACAGATATGTTAGGGGTCTTTCTATTTTACTAGGCACTAAAATTCCTTTAAATATATTAGATAGTGAAATAGTAAGCCAAATTATCAGCTAAATCCAGGCTTGTGATTTATGATAGACAACTGAATGCAATGCAACACATACTGAGTACCCTGAAGTTGCTGGGCCCCAGGAAGACCACTGTGCAAAGTTGGTTGGTCATCAACAGCTTTATTTTAGATTTAAATAATTCTTGAAATGCAAAAGCAAATTGCCAAAAAACAAACAAACCCAGAAAATCATCAAGAGCACAATTTAAAGGAGACTGTATCCATCACTACTAATAGAAAAATCAAGCAAAGTTCCTTATATAAAGAATTATTATTTTGCAAATCTGGTAAGGTCAAACCTAGCAATCACTTCAACTTTAGCAAAGAGAAATACAAAATCATTTTTGGAGTACTGGGAATTTTTCTTTCTCTCTCTTTCTCTTTTAAGATATACTGTGGGCTGTGAGAAAGCCTGTGGAATTCTTTCCTTTCCTGGTAATTCTAGAGCCTGTTATCATAAAAGAGGCATTTCTTGAATGACTGGTGGTAGGTAGTTCATGTTTTTCAATCCAACTTGCAGTTGTATTTGTTGCTGTATAGTGATTGTTTTGCAAAATAAAATCGCTTGTCATCAACTTGCTTGCATCCCAAGTTTCTGTTTCTCCATTATATCCTCTGCTGTTCCACATTGCAATATTAGGATAATTTAGCGTAAAGAAAAGAGTCTCCCATGTCTCCTCTGGAAAAGGATTACCAGGACAATTTCTATCTCCTAGGAAGTCAACTTGATAATATAACTTGCTGTGTTTATTTGCTTCTTGAACCTAGCAGGTTCCAGCCCATCAAGCTGAGTGTTTGTGCTTAATACATGCCTGATGTTTCAGGGGCATGTATTAATTTCCTGGTGACATTCCAATGGTGATACAAGGTAGGAAAGTTGGAGTAGGGAGGGAATGATTGTAGTCATGCACCAAATATTAGAATGTATCTTATAGTTCTCCTTTGAGATTGCCTTTTGTACGTATATAAACAGCTTTCAACTGGTAATGAATAAATATACCTCCTGCTTCTGCCACATAAACAAGAATATCCAGTACTGCCAGGACTGTCTACATTTTGGAATACAAAGTTTTCAGGTAAAATGAAGCCAGGCTTGACATCTCATCTATTACAGAAACTGTAGTGCAACAGACCAGTAGTGTCTTGTCACCCTGACAGTACCTTGCTGGTAACACTGGACAACAATTTTTTTTCAGAAGTTTTGCTTCATCAAAACCTTTTGGTGATTATATTAGTAACCTTCAAACTGAAAGCAAGTTTAATTTCAGAATGACTTTATCATATAGGAATATTGAGAAATATGAAATTAAATTTTAATGACTATAATGTATTTTATTGCATAATGTTTTCAACTTGCTGCATGAGCTCAACAAGACTAAAAGTATTTTGCTTTTTATTTGTACTCAGTAACATGCATTTCACTGCAGTATCCAAAAATAGACACCATTGATGGATTCCAGTTTCCCTGATACCATTTTTTCCATTGTGTCAATGCCTGGTGAAACCTTTCACCATATTCATCACTGGATGACTAGATTTTCGGGAAAGAAGTCCAAGTATGAATGCAGTAAATGAATTTTCAGTGACATGTTGCACTTCATGGTCTTCTATGCTAGAAAACCAGTTGAATGTAGTTTGGTGCTCTTTAGTTGCCAAGAAAATTCTTAACAATATTGAATGCTTTCCATGTGATTTTCTCTGGCCCCGCTAACAGAGTTTTGAACCGCTTGTTGCTGATGACTTATCTGATCTGTGGACCAACAAAAATGCCTTCCAAGTGACTTCCAAGTTCCTCTGAGCCAAGCTTTAAGATCAACAGAACATCTTGCACAATAAATGTGAGGAGCACACGACTTGCCTTGATCACCAGTCCTACAACCAAAATACAGTCCATACATGTTGAGGCTGAAGAAGCTGCTTGGATGGGCAGTGAAGCATCTCAAAACAACAAGAACATAAATCCAGTTGCCATGACTCAACTGTCAGACACTTCTACCTGGATGACTGGAAATCTTTGACATACAGTTCATACACTTCCTTAACAAGTCCAATCATGGTGCATCTTTGAGGTTTAAACATCTACTCACCACAAATATAACAGAACATATCAACAATTGCATCAAAATACATGGAAATTGATATCAGCAAAATGAGTAGCATCTATGCATGCAAGCTGCTTTTACAGTATAGCCTTTCCAGGCAGCATCCATTCACAGCCTAAGCATGCCTAAGCATGCCAAAACTGTACTAATTTTAAAAATGTTACACAATAGGCCCTGAGTATATGCCTGGATATGCATGAACTACACAAAACATAATGCAAGTGAAATTTAGTAAACTTAAAATTATAAGAAAAAAATGCAAAAATAGAAGGCTTCTATAAAATGGTACAAGATAGATTACAGACTATTTTCATGATTAGCAGCCAAAAATTTATAAGATAAGACTTTTGTGTGTAAGTGCTCAGGAAGCAAACTCTTTGCTGTCCAGTGTAATTATTATTGTGCCTGGATCCAAAAATGACTATATGTAGAATTGGTGGAAATTTGAGATAGGGGAGCAATTAGAGTTATGGAGGGGTTCTTCTGATAACTCTTTCCTACCATTCCTCCTTATTGTATTCCAAACTGTATCAGAGAAGAAAAAGACAACCATCCTTTTTTATTTGGGAAAAGACCCTGCTTTCTTATGTCTAGGTGAAAACTGACAAGTGAGATGGCCGGATTTAAATAGTCAAGTTACATTTTCTGCCTATGTCCATCATTCTCAGGTCCAGGGTGGGAGGGAGGGGGAATGAACCTTGTTGGAGGTAAATGGCTTTCATCTAGGGTCCATGAGAATTTGGCAGCTTTAATACATTAGTGGGTGGGAAGGGGGTTTGGGATGTCCATAAGATATGAACAAATGGTGCCCTGTTCTGTATTGCTAACACAATTATTTCATAGCTAAATCAAATTCTTATTGAATTAAATAGGTACAAACATCCCTTTCAACAATTGCAAACAATTCCAAACTGCTTCTTTAATATGGAGCCTTTTACACCAATATGCTGTGTTTGTGTTAAGAGAAGAATGAGATGAACAAAAGAGGATGTTTTTGTAGAGAAAACTTTCATAGGCATACTTTACAGGTGCTGCAAAAATGCAAATGCCCACTAGATGATAGCCAAGAGGGTTTTCTGTATCCCTTTGGTGCCCTCTTGTGGTTGGCTGAATGATACAACCAGGCATTTTGCCTCCATGAGATAATAGAAATGGAGGGAGGGTATTCTTTTAGGAAAAGTGTTTTGCTAAAATGGCTACTTTTCAACAGACAAGCTGAGTAAATTTCTAAAAAAAACCTTTTGTTTTCTTTTTAAGAGATATAACCTGTTCCACTTCCTGAAAGTGCTGAAATTAACTGCTCCTTTGTTACAACACATTTTCTATTCCCTATTTTAAACATGTTTCTGGGAAGTTGGGTATTGTATAATTTAAGCGACAACAGCATCACCACCCTATCACTTCTTTGGCATTTAGTGTAATGGGGGTAGGACTGCAGTTTTGAAGTAAGGATTTACAGTGGAAAAAAGCAAGACAAATTGCTAGTCTTTACCAGAGGTTTATTAACAATCCAAGGCTAATAAAATAAAGGGATCTTTATGTAGCCTGCCTCAGGACAAAATTATCCTCATGAAAGATCTGTGATCAAGATCTCTTGCTTCATTTTTTTTTCAATGTAAACATTTGTGTGCGGCTGCAAATTTGATTAAAATGGTGCTGACTAGGGTATGAATGTGTGTATTAATCCTTGTATTAATCTCCCACCCCCCCCACTAACAGCAATGGGTGATTGTGTTTGTGTGTGTGCATGTTTTAGAGAAGGTGAAAAGCACTCAGACATTCAGCTTATCAATATCATTTCTTCAGTCTCATTACCAGCTCTGTACAAACCTCTAGTCCAGGGGTAGGCAACCTTGGCTCTTTTATGACTTGTGAACTTCAACTCCTAGAATTCCTGAGCCAGCCAAGCTAGCTCAGGAATTCTGGGAGTTGAAGTCCACAAGTCATAAAAGAGCCAAGGTTGCCTACCCCTGCTCTAGTCTAAACTCATGCAAACATCCAAATGTCTTCCCTCCAAAATGAAGAATTAAAAAAGACCCTTGATGCACTTTCAGAGTTGAAATGCATCTTGTTCTTGTTCTTGCCACCTTTACTGCAAAGTAGATGTAATATGGAGTTTTAACCACTAGATGATGCTGTATACTGAATGGAGACCTCAGCTATATAACTGATCTTAATCACTTCAAGCAATAAGGTGGGCCTGCTCAGCATCCATTTTAAACTTGGCTTAGTTTCTAGGACAGCACCAGGATAGAGGATATTTTGATTTTTATAAAACATTTTTAGTGAAATAATATAAATTTCCTGTACTTTTCTTGCATGTATCTATCTAAGACACAATTGTCTGACAGCTACTGCTTTCTGCAGACGGAATTAAAAAATGATAAGATGGCAGCCTTGGAAACATGATCCAAGCCATCCATTTTTTGTGGGTGTATCAATGTTGCATGCACAATACAAAGAGTTGGGCCTCTGATCATGTTGTTGCAACTACATCTTGCCTTTTTGACAAACATACACACACATTGCAGATGCTGGTGATAACGTAGTCATGTTGGAGAATGCACAATCCAAATTCTTATGGAATATATTTCAAGTTATTTGCTTTATTTCAAAGAGGGCCTCTAACAGGAAATAGGCATCAGTAAAGTTGAGACTGGCCTCTAGCTGAGCATTTTTGCATGTGGGCCAAGGCTATCCTTTTTTTAAATGATTTGGTCTTCTCATATTAACTGATACTTCTAACTCTAGCTGGAAAAAAAACCACTTGCCAAAAAATAGGACTCTGAAGGCTTTTCCACTGAGATGATCTTGATACTGGGCTATGACCAAGCCATGCCTGCTTGGGGCAAGGGTACTGGACATGGCAGGCCAAAATGAGTAGGCCTTCTTGCCAGGAGACATACTTGCAAATAGTCTGTTGTAAAATTAAAATCAGCTCAATATCTCCAATTAAATCACAATTCCTCATTTGCAGAGTCATTAACCTTAGCCCACATGAATACTCTTCCTACCTGAGTCAGAGAAAGAAAAGTCAAGAAAAGCTACACGTAGGCAATTCATCAAATGAATACCTCCCATCCTCTTACATCAGCAACCTAATCTCATCTCTATTTCTTTGCCAAGGGTATGTGGATTTATTTTATTTATAATTCCTATGCTCCTATAAGAATCCATCTCTCTGTCCATAGCAACGTTTTGTTCCATAGTTTGCAAATTCTGGCAAGGCCTAGCAAGCTAACCACCAATTCAGTGATTGTTGCACAGTATATGCAATGACTTCTGATATTTTACTATTATTTCTGTCATGCTAAATAGGTTTTTGTTTTTTTATTATGGTCTAGGACAGCGGTTCTCAACCTGTGGGTCACGACCCCATTTGGGGTCGAACGACCATTTCACGGGGGTCGCCAAACAATGCAGTCCACCATTTCCCCCCCTTTTCCTTAGCTGTGCTACGCCATTTTTTTCCCCTGTTCCTTAGCTGTGCTACTCCCTCTTATTCTATTGGCTTTTGAAAGCCAATAGAATAGACTCTCTTGAATAGAGTCTAATTCTATTGGCTTTCAAAAGCCAATAGGAATTGTCCAGGCTGCCTCTGCCCTGCTGAGCCCGCCAAAAGTCCCAGTCTGCAAACGGTGCTGCAAGTTGTCTGCAGCGAAGGCGAGCTGTCCGGAAGTTTCCACCCCTCCCTGCTGAGCAACTACTAAAAATGTAAGTAAAAGAGGGCCAGGGGTGGGAGGTGGGAGGCCGGAGGGCGCAGGGAGGAGCACCTGGGCCTGCCTGCCACCGCCCTGAACGGGCGGCGGCCTATGCCTCGGCCGGCGCAGGGGGCAGCACCGCGCATGCGTGGGGTAGCACCGTGCATGCACAATGCAGGTCGTCGCACCGGATGCAGGTCATCGCGCCACGCATGCGTGGTGCAGGTCATCGCACCGTGCATGCGCGGCACAGGTCAGGGTCGCAGCCTGAAAAAGGTTGAGAATTGCTGGTCTAGGAGTATAATAAAGTCAATTTTTTTTTCTTCATCTGAAATGACTGCTGTTTTTTTGGACTGGAGGCTTGTTTGTTCATTAATTGTACAGTTCATTTTCTAATCTCCCCACTTTCTCCCCTCATATTCTGCACAGTGGGACATTCCATTTATATGTTTAGAACATTTCTTATTTGACCACCACTAAAAAATCATAGGGAGCAATGAATAAAACAACAACCATTAAAAAATATACAGACACATCTAATGGCAATTACTCTGCACTAAGGATATTCTGGTTAGGCACTGGCAATAGGTCACAGGTTTCCAGACACTTTACCCTGAATTAGCTCTTGTCCTGACTCAGCAGACAACTCCCAGATGAGACTCACCTTGTTTAGGATCTTTAGTGTGAGCAAGAAGGAAGCCTTGAACCAGCAGTGCAAAGGATTGGGAGCTTTATGTATGTATTCTCACAGATTTTTCTCCTGGTCTTCCAGGTCAAAGTGTGTTTGGTTGGTCACTTGAATGCCTGCACAGCTGAAATATGCGTACATGGTGCCTCCTTCCAGCCTGGGAAGCACTGATTCCTGCCTTATCACTC
The DNA here is from genome assembly GCA_034064705.1 of Bothrops alternatus. Taxonomy (NCBI): domain Eukaryota; kingdom Metazoa; phylum Chordata; class Lepidosauria; order Squamata; family Viperidae; genus Bothrops; species Bothrops alternatus. The sequence goes on from JARGCV010000068.1 coordinate 5,508,178, forward strand.
TCAGGCCTTCCAGTTCCCACAAATATCATCTACCAAACAGTTTATTGTCTCATTAATACTTTGGATTCATATTGGAAGCATGTTGGTTGACAATGCAGCTCCTTTAGAACCTATGTTGTATGGCTCCTATATGTTGCATCGGATAAGAGTCTAGACTCTAGCTGCGCTAGTTGCAACTTCTGCTTCACCCTGAAAACAAGCCCATATGGGCTGATCTGGGTATTGTACTCTGGCGATCCATTTTTTTTAGGAATAGCTGTAATTAGCAGCTCACCCTGTGTCAGCAAAGCAACCACAATGTCCAAAAAGGATGCTACATTAAAGAGTCCCTCGTCTCAAAAAATTTTTTTTACTCAGTTGCTGATTACATAAAACCTCAAAAGAATCCCATTTTCTTAGGATTCAGTGTTACTTCACTGATTCTCATTCGGGGTGTCTCTGTGTGTTGTGTGTGTGTGGTGAATCATGGAGACAGCAGGCTAGTCCCAACACTGCTGCATCTGATTCTGACAACAGAGAAATAGAACTGGCAAGAATACCCCACTTCAGAGTCAGCAGTTCCATGTATGTGTTAAATAGTATAAAGGTCATAAAAGCTCTGGAGCATTTCCTAATGGAAGGATCCAAAGGACAAAACAAGTTTCTTCAAAGCTTTCTCTATGATCATTTACAGATAAAAGTGGAATACCCCCTAAGACGTAATGATCAATACTGTCAAAAGGCAAGCATATATCCATAAGGATGAACAGAGTTGCTCTCCCTGTTTTTTTTCAACAGAGCTTTTTATTTTTCAGCTTAACCCTAACTATCAAACTAAAGTTATCCTTTCAAATATCTGTGTGAGTCGGGACGGTTTCCTCCAAGAACATCTGGGGTTGTATGGTGACTCCTTTCTTTCAATATTTTGCATGAAAAGAGAGCATTTGGAAATGAGTATCATGTTTTGGGGTCCAGGAAAAATCTCCCTGGAAAGGACTGCCATCATTTACTGTTGACATAGTAAGACATTCATCACTCCTGGATCAGTCTGGCTTTCTGCTGTCTGGAAGGCACTTGGTAGATGTATTCCTCTGTCCTGCAGACATTCCTTCCATATCCCTTAATTTAGCGAGATTCTCAATAATCAACTGTTGATCTGATTTGATAGAAGCAATGATCAATACAGGTAGTCTTCGACTAACAGCAGCTCATTTAGTGACCATTCAAAGTTACGGCGGCACTGGAAAAAGTGACTTATGACTGTTTTTCACACTAACAACCTTTGCAGCATCCCCATGATCACGTGATCAAAATTCAGATGCTTGGCAACAGGTTCATACTTATGACCATTGCAGTGTCCCAGGATCACGTGATCACCTTTTGCAAACTTCTGGAGAGCAAAGTCAGTGGGGTAGGCAGATTCAATTAAGCACTGGGTTAGTAACTGATCAACTTCAGTGATTCACTTAACAACCGTGTCAAGAAAAGGTTGTAAAAATGGGGCAAAATTCACTTAACAAATGTTTCACTTAGCAACAGAAAGTTTGGGCTCGATTGTGGTCATATGTAGAGGACTATCTGTACTTTATTCATGACTTCCATCAAGTTTTGGGGAATGGTTTAATTATTTAGGGGGTTTTTTAAAATCCCATCTTTATTATTTTTACAAATAACTCAACATACCACTCCTCCTCCCTCCTCCTGTTTTCCCCACAGCAACAAACCTGTGAGGTGAGTTGTTCTGAGAAAGAGTGACTGGCCCAAAGTGAACCAGCTAGCTTTCATGCCTAAGGCAAGACTAGAATTTAGCACCTTCACCACTACATCAAAGTGATCCTTTTATATTAGTTCAGGGGTAGGCAACCTTGGCTCTTTCATGACTCGTGGACTTCAACTCCCAGAATTCCTGAGCCAGCCCTGTATTATTTCATACTTATTCACCACAAAAAAAAATGTTCTTCCCTATTTTTATTGCTGTCAGCTGAAAGATATGAAGTATCTTTGTTCTTATTGACTTATCAACAAGATTGATTATTATCCTAAATTTAGGACAACCAATTTTGATGGAAACTTGGGAAAAGATCTGGGTGAAAAATGTAAAATTTACACAAGCGATTCATTTAAGAGAAAATGTTTATAAAATGTTTTACAGGTGGCATCTGGATCCAAAAAAATTATCATGTATGTACCCTAACTTACAAGCTAAATGTTGGAGATGTGACAGTATGGATGCTACTTATTTTCATGTATGGTGGACTTGTAAAAAAATTAAGGCTTTTTGGATAAAAATATGGTGGATTCTTCAAAATATCCTAAAAAAACGTATTGAATTTCTACCACAGATGTTTCTGCTTGGCATTATAAAGGACTGTACCACCATAGAGACAAATTTAATCTTGAATTTGATCACAGCAGCAAGATTGTTGGTGAGACAATATTGGAAGAAGCCAGAACTACCATCTATTGAAGAATGAATTTTGAAAGTAACAAATATGGCAGAAATGGCTAAAATCTCTGCATATTTGAAGGACCACTCAAATGAGAAATATTTGTTGGACTGGAAAAGATGGATAGAGTATATACAAGGGAGATATCAGTTTAAGAAATTGTATTTAGCATATAATTAAATATTTATGTGTTAGGTTGCAAAATATAGTATTCTTAATAGGTTTTATATATTTTGGAGTAAATTAGTGGGTTTTCTTGTGTTTTTACCCTGTATTCACTTTGGGAAGTCGGGGGGTGGTGGTTGGGGGGGGATTTATAATTTTATTATTTGTAATATGTAATTGTGTTATGTAAGATTAGAGATGGATTGTCTTAGCGGCACCTCAGAACCACATTCGAGGAGGGGGAAGAGTTTGGGAGAGGAGTTAGGGAAGTAGGGAGTTGTAAGAGGAGTGAGGAGAGTGAGGGAGGTAGAGATGGTGGGGGGATAGAAGATGAAAGGGAGGAAGTCAGAGGGGGATGTGGCTGGTGGGGTGATGCTGAGCGATGCCTTATGATATAATTATGTTTATTATTTACAATTACATTGTATTTATAATTATAAAATTAATAATAATAATAATAATAAAAAATTTTATTAAAAAAAAGATTGATTATTATCAATGGTAGGTTCAGGTTTTAATTCAGCTCCCCCTCCCCGCTCCCCCCCAAAAATGCATGTCTTGAAGTCTATGTCCTTTAACTGGTTCATTTTTCTTAATTATTTTACTGTCTTACCTGTTACCTACTGGTTACGCAAGCTTTTACAAAAGCTTCCTTTCTTACTATAGTACAGTGCTTTTTCAAACTTGGAATATTTCAGATATGTGGACTCAATTCCACAAATTCCCTAGCCAACATCTGCACAGTGACATCTCAATTAGATGCAAAATTAAGTAATTGTCAAAAGATATTTAGCAAATGAATTTGGACACCTAGGCCAGAAGCAGAATGTATGCTTGTGAGAACACACTCACACATTTCCTTGTTTGTTGTGTGTGAGAGAGAAAGAGAGAGAGATTCTAATATCCTCTGTTTTAGAGATATCTATTTATTTTGTGTTGTGTCATTTGATTATTTGCTGCACAGAGTGGAAGCAGTCATAAAATACAGCATGAAATGAGTGTCATAGCAACTACTGACTCTCTAGTATGCCAAGTTACTTGCTAAAATCACCTTTCCTTTGAAAATGGAGTCATCTTTTTTCTTGATGGTTAACTAAGTACCAAGATTAATTCTTTCTCTTTTTATATTTTGACAATAACAAACTGACAGTTACAAATGCAGCCAGGCAGAACTATTATAACTAGCATCATGTCTTCCTTATAATCTTAGGGTAATAATATTTGTGGCTGTTGTTTTTCTAAGTCCCCTTGCTCACTGCATTTCCAGAGTTCATATGAAGAGATCTTCTAAATTTAAAATTGCTGAGAGATTGGTCTATTCATGGCAGTCTTTGCACTTTCTCACAATGAATTGGTTTGCTCAATTTCAACTTTTGTTGAGACAAGGCTTTCATATGAAGAACATTTCTTCAACATGAGGATTCAATTCCTGCTAAATATATTTGCTCAAAGAGTGCTCAGGAGGGAAACTAGTAATTTCCTCTCTTCTCATAATCTGCAGGTCAGGGAGACTTCTCAGCTTAGCCTGAATAGTATTTTTTTGTGGATGACAAAGCTCAAGCTTGATAGTTCATCTCAAGAGAAGTGCTCCTTTTCTGTATTCCCAGAACATCAAAGATCTTCCATAAATCTTGCCAAGGTTATATTTTGTATCAACAGTTGCATCAGGTCCCTTTCTTGTATTCATTTAATTGAAGGTCTAAACGAGTTCCCCTCTCCCATTTATAACACCTCTGCCTGGCTGCATCTGTAACTGTCAGCTTGTAATTATCCAAATATAAAAAGAGAAAGAATTCACAAATGTACCACCCTTACCATAAGGAATCTTGATGGAGAAGATAACTACAAATATAGGAGAAGGAGTGGCAGTATCTGAGGCAGAGATAAAAGACGGATCAGTCTAGAATCCCTATTAAGTTAATTTGTGGCTATGTAGGGATTCTAGGCTGAATCCTCTTTTAACCCCACCCCTAGGTTCTGCCACTCCTTAACAAATTAGCTTCAAGCTGACAACACCCAATACGCAAAAGTCAGGAAGAAGGTTAAAAGTGAAATCACAATAATGAAAGCTCTTACTGTCCAAACTCAGTGGAGGAAATACCATCAAGGCAATTAACATCTGAGCAATTCCAGTCATTAGATACACAGCTAGAAAATGGATTGGACTCAAGTAGAACTAAAAGCCTGGATAGGAAGACCAGAAAAATAAAGACAATGACAATGAATCATGCCGTTCATCCATGCAGTGACATTGACAGGCTCTACCTACCAAGGAAAGTGGATGGGTGTGGATGTTGCAAGTACATCAGATGGCTGAAGAAGAAATAAGGGCTTTGGAAGAATATCTGAAAGACAGTCTGAAAGACAGAAGATGCAGTGAAGCTAGTACACAAGAAGGCATACTGACTACTGGAGAGACCAAACTGGCCTGCAAGAAAGATCAAATGAAGAAGAGAAAGGAGGCACGGGAAGACAAAGCACTACATGGCCAGTACATTGAAAAAATTGCAGGGAAAGCAGATAACAAGAAGACCTGGTAATGACTAAGAGCAAGAAATTTGAAGAAAGAGTCAGAGGAGCTAATTCTGGCTGCACAAGACTAAGCCTTAAGAACAAATGCCAGAGTTGAGAAGACAGCAACAGACAGTAAGTGCCCCCTGTGCAAACAAGCTGAAGAAACAGTGGACCACCTGGTCCTGCTACAAGAAGATCACACAGACTGAATACAAGCAATAGCATGACAAAATAGCAACAATGGTGTATTGGAAGATCTGCAACAAATATCATTTGCCTGCAACCAAGAACTGATGATTATGATTATAACGTAAAGCCATAAAAAACGGAGAAGCTAAATTGCTCTGGGAATTTAGAACGGAAACACATAGGCACCTGCCACATAAGACCCTGGACTTAACAATTGTAGAATGAAGAAAGACAAAAAAGTCTGGCTAGTGGACATGGCAGTGCCTGGAAACAGCAGAACAGAAGAGAAAGAACTGGAGAAGATAACAAAATACAAAGACCTACAAATAGAAATAGGATGACTGGCAAAACAAACAAAAGTAGTCCTAATAGTAATAGGTACCTTGGGTTAATCCCAAAACAACTGGAACAACACTTGAACACCATTGGCATTGACAAAGTCACCATGAGTTAATTGCAAATGGTGGCTTTACTTGGAATGGCTTTAACCTTTGATATAATCAAATAGCATCTGCCTATCCCAAGTCCTTGGAAAGAACTTGGGTGGATAAAAATGCCAAATGCAGTCTAAATATGTGGCTGACTGTGTAGCTAACCATAATAAGAATTCATTTTTTCCCAAAATAATATATTAAATTATGTTGTGGAAGAAATTTGGTGGATGCCAAGAGATTGTGCTGCTGGTTGTGCTGGTACTTCTGGATTCCACATTTTGGGATTCTATACCTTACGCCAGGAGTTATTGAACTTTCTCAGGCAAAACTGGTTTTGCAGAACTTATTTGTTTGTGGAGTCCTTGGTGCTCTCTGAGCTTAGTGCTCTTCTTGCAGACATTTCATTACCAAACTAAGTAACATTCAGTGCACTGATGATGTTACCTACTTTGGTAATGAAATATTTGCAAGCAATCAACAAAGCTCAGAGAGCACCAAGAACCCCCACAGTTGAACCCTGAGCTATAAATATTCTCTTCTATTGGCACCTGTTTGTTTGTTTGTTTTTTAAAAAAACCCTCTAAACTAGGCATGTCAAACTGCTGGCCTGCGGGCCAGATACATCATACTGAAACTGTGCCCACCCCATTGCCAGCAATGGGGAAAAAGTTGCCATACGTCGCACAACGTCATGTGACGTTGCGGGTTTGACATGCCTGCTCTAAACCCTTACTCAAGAGATAAAACTCAAATGATAGAAAATTGAATTTTGTTTGAGTGAAACACATTTGTTTGCTTACTTTTTTGTTGGTTGGTTGTCTCTCATAGAACTCATAGTCTTCCTGTGGATATCTGGTGCTCCACAGAATACAGTTTGAAAAACTCTGCCCTATCTAGGGGATGGGAGTGGGGACTAGGAAACCTTTCTCATCTGTGTCCTGGAGAGCTGCTTCCAGTCACTGCAGACAATACTCAGATGGACAGCAGTAAGGCCAGGAAAGCTCTCTAAATGAGCAGCTGTCCTACTTCACAGGGTTGCTATGGGAATAAAATAGGAAGAGGAATGTTGCGTGTGCTTCCTAGATCTGTTCCTGTGAGTGTGATACTGGTTTGCTTCAATTTCAACAGATACTTTTGATTAAGGAGGAGTTTTCAGCATTTACTTTTCTCATCTTTTACTCTTCCAGAAATAGATTATCTGACTCTATCAGCAAGTTCCTGTATGCCCCCCCCCGAACCACGATTCGAAACATTACTGCATAACCACAAACTCAGTTTCTGAGTCCCTTGAAGGGGCCATTCTAGGGAATGAATTAATTAAGAGTTTATGGCTGTGAAGGAGAGAGCTGGAAATTCGACAAGCCCTAGCTGCTCCCCAAACTTTCCACTTCAGATCGGGGAGTTTGCTATCCGTGGGTGGCGCCACTCCTCCCCATCGTCGCCTCCCTCCCGCCGCCCCCCCCCGCATCGGTGTCCCCTTGACACATCACGCGCAGGTCCCTTCGCGCTGGTTGCTGTCCACAGAAGGAGGTTCCGAAGGAAGGGAGTCATGCGGGGCGGGGGGCGACTATCCTCTCGTCCTTGGCTGCCGCCGCCGCCGCCGCCGCTGCCTCCTCCCCGCAAGCTGCGCTGATCTCTCCTCGCTTGGCTGCGGCCGCTGTTTTTGCAGCCATTTTGCACCAGCGGAGCCGGAGGCAGAGAGGGCTGCTGCGGCGGACCAGAGACATGGGCTAAGAGCTGTTGCGGCACAGGAACTGGCACCATGGTGAAGAGGAAAAGCTCAGAAGGCCAGGACCAGGAGAGCGGCCGAGGGGTTCCGCTGCCTATCCAGACCTTCCTGTGGAGGCAAACCAGGTGAGAATAGGGGGCGCTGCCGGCTAAACCTCGCTGGGATTCAAGGGCCGGGATTCAAGTAAGAATTGAGTGCTTTTCGCTCGGCTGTAGGTTCTCGATTCCAACGGATCAAAGTCAGGGTGATGAGAAGCTACCTTTTTCTTTAAATAGTCCGCTCTGCTTTAGGGGGACAGTATTAGATAGCACCAGAGATACGGAAACCTCGCACTCTTTGCTGCCCTCTCCTGGTGGTCTCTATTTGGGGGCTCAGTTAAGATACATCTCTGCTCTTTCCATTCCCTCAGCCTGCAGCCTGGTGTCTCTGCTGGCCATGTGCCAGCCCCGCAGGCCATGAAACCACTTCCTCAGTGACCTCTAATAAGTCAGGGTTGCAGCAGGTGTCAGGGGATGTTGTGCTATCAGAAAATCCATTTTGCAACTCTGAGTCAATTGCCAGCATTGCACAAGAAGATGCAGTCGAGCAAACTGTACCTGACCTCTGGAAAATCATCTCAAGTCCCATGAATAACCTCCTTCCTCCCATCTTACTCCCCAATTGGGTGTGCTTGGATTTGCAGATTCAGTTTCCCATCTTCATGGGGGTTGAGAAAAGTCATAAAGTAATAATTGCTAAAATGGTTCAGCAAAATAATAAAGTTACTTTTTGTATTAGTTTTAACATTGCCTGTATATGTGCTTTGTTTATCTATGAACATGCCTTCTTTCCAGTTAAAAATGAACATTAACATCCTATGGAAACTTGCCCCCAACTATTAAAAACTATATTTAACAATAATAAAACATTAACAATGGCAAGAATGGATCACAACAGGTAATTCTACATTTCCTAGAGATGTGATTTCCTAGTGTCTTTCAACTGACATAAATACAGTTCAATAAAAGATTTAGCTATTCATCTAATGTTTATGATAATGATTATGTATGTACAGTTTAAAGGATTTCTGGGAATAAAAGTCACTGTATTACAAGCACTTTATATTGCACAACAGAATACTCAGCTCATTCTTGCTGACAATTACTTTAGTAACATAAGATTAGTTATGTTATATATCATAGAAGATAATAAGGTTGAATTAAGGATCTCATGACTCACCTCTTCAATAATTACAGGCTATACCTTCTTAGACTGTGGCCTGTGAACTGAACATTTCTTTGTTTCATGATTAGTAGGGATGGGGACACATTGGCATTGTGTTATTGGAAGGTGGACAATCTAGCTTTGTCATTCCCCTCCGTGCATCAGACTTGATTCAGATACTCATCATCATTTTCCAATGTTGGTGGGGTATTGGATTATTTCTTATTTGATGAAATTAAATATTATACAAATTAGCTCAATTCAGGCCATTCTTTCTTTTTAAGGCATATGATAGACATCTTAGACACTTCACACTGTTGGCATTTTGGGGGACTTTTGCAGCCCTTGTCCTAATTATTCAAAAAATTAAGTGACTGCAGAAAAAACAAAATAGACAAATTAAAAAAAGGCAAGCTCAGAGCAGGTGCTGAGGATCTTGGGGTCCTGACAATGAACAACCTTACCAGTTTGCCTTGACAATTTTGTGACGGGCCACTTTTGTCATGACAACCATTTTGGGAGTGGGCAAGCACCATCCTATGGCAACCAGCTTACTTGAAAGCATGCAAAATACATGTTCAAAATCTCCAATGTGCCTACAGGCCAGAAAATCTGGGACACTACTGTTCAATGATATCACTTGTTGCAGATCTATTAACGCTACTAGTTCCTGCTCATATGGAACCTGGAGAACCCAAGGACTCAGTTAGTACCTCTTATTGAATAGGACTTTTTTTGTTTTTCTTTAGCTTCAATCCCACCCCATATCTATCAGGATATATATCACGTACAGGGAATGACATAGGGCAAGGGTGTGCAACTTCCTTGTGGTAAGCAAGCAAGAAAAAAAATGCCTTTCATTTTCAAAGGCACAGGGGGATACAACTAGTAATGCCATTATAATTTAGACTGATTATAACATAAATATTTAGCCTTTGGAGGAAAGGGTTCATGGGCCTAAATAGGTATAAACATTTTGCACTATTCAATTCTTCTATAGAAAAAATGGCTTTATTTTGGCTGAGGATTTTTAAATGGTAAAATGATGCCTTTCTCAATCCTCTGCTATATTTAAGCCATCCTTTAGCATCTAACTTTTCCTCTCTGAGATCCTAAACTTTATTCAAAATGGATGCTGGAGGTCACATATCAGATTCTGTACTTATGATGTACATTTGCTTGTTATAAGAATTGTATCTTGGAAAATGTTCTCCATAGCAGTCACATAAAGATACTTGCTAACTTTATAGCATTTCAAGAGCCCTGGTGGCGCAGTGATTAGAATGCAGGAAATCTGGCTAACTCTGCCCACAGCCTGGAGTTTGATCCTGATGGGCTCAGGGTTGACAGCCTTCCATTCAGTGAAGATTCAGATTGTTGGGGGCAATATGCTGACTCTGTAAACCACCAAGAGAGTGCTGTAAAAAGCACGATGGGGTGGTATATGCTATTGCTATTGCTATTTTGAAATGACACTATCTGACATCTATTGATTTAAACACACTTATACACTTGCAGTATATAAACTAAATAACTGTGCCAATAAATCAAAATATTTAATTGTATACTATACTTAGAATCATATGTTAACAACATCTATGTCTTTTTTCAGTGCATTTTTGAGACCCAAACTGGGAAAGCAGTATGAAGCTTCTTGTGTGGTACGTGATTTTTGATGTTCTTGATTTACTGATGTGCATGAATTGCTTGCTTGTAACATGAAACTCAGGAAGCTATGTTCAACTCAATAGGTCAAAATACTACTTGTTTCACTATCAATAGTTAAATGTTTGATTGAGGAAAGGCTGGATCCACATTTTCCCCTTTGAATTGTGTACTTTTTACTAAATGTAAATTTTAAGATTTTCACAACGATATTGATACTATCAATAACATTATATATATATAATGTTATTGATAAAACAAATCCAACCAATCAAACAATGGCTAGGATCTTTTTTGAGACAGAAAAAGGTTTTGACAATCTAGAAAAGTCTTTTATGTTTGAAATTTTAAAAAAGATGAGTTGTGGTTCTTACTTTTTAAACAGCTACAAAGCATTTTTAAAAGGAAAAATGCTAAGATATTAATAAAATATTTTTATTAAATAAAATATTTAATACCATGCCAAAGGGGACAAATTAAAGTTGTCCCATCTCTTTTATTATTTTTACTAACAATGGAATCATTGGCAATGAAAATATATTGAGAAAATAATATTTCAGAAATTAAACTTGTCTTTCTCATTGCTGCTATCACAAGGAATATTTTACCAAGACTTAACTTTCTTTTACAAAGGATTGAAAATAATAGATAATGAACTACATATACTCCAGCAAGACAAGATTATGTTTAAGATTTTACAAGATTGGAAATAGAGTTGAACAGGATTCAGTAGGATTGAAATAGCACAATAGTTGGTGGCTCTAAATTTTAAATAGTATTAAAATGCCTTTTGCTTAATATGAGTTATAGAGTGGATTGTATCTGCTTATGATCCAACAAGTTCCATGAAAGGGGCAGGACTTCCCTACGTTCTGTCTAAATATCTTTTTGAGGCAGCCAGTTTCGTGTAGAGGTTAGGGTAGAAACCAGGAGACCAGGAGTTCTAGTTCTAGTTCTGCCTTAACTATAAAAGCCAGCCTGGTGACCTTGGGTTGGGCACTTCCTCTCAGCCCTGGGAAGGAGACTAGGGCAAACCACTTCTGAAAAAAACTCACCAAGAAAACTGCAGGGACTTCTCCAGCTGTGTGCCAAGATTCACCAAATAACATAAACAAAACAACATAACAAAATCTAGACTGATACAAACAGAAATGAATGGTTTATGAGGTATTATGCAATAATACTGAATAACTTGGTTAAATAAGACTTCCCCTCTCTCGCTTTGATATTAAATGATTATTTTTATTAAGAGGAAAACTCAAAGAAATTTGCTCACTGAAGAGATAACAATTTGTTTACATTGTAAGACTAATAAGACAAAAGATAAAATCTTTAAGATTTTTTTTTTCTCAATGACCTTATTATCTTTGAATATCATGTTTATCTTTCCTCACGTCTTCAGGCCAAAACTAACATGAAACTAACACAATTATTCATTCTAAATACAATTGGTCTTAATTATCCTTGATAATTAGAATAGCTAAGGGAGAGATGCTCTTCAGTATTGCATATGCTTCAGTCATAATCTCTTACATAATTTACAACAACACTAATAACAATAACAATTTATTAATTTATTATTATTAATAATTTATTATTAAATCCAGAGCTTTATATATTTTCTAGTATTTCCTTCTGCATCTTTCTGTGTCTGGCCCCTTCTTCTTGTACACCTACCTAACGGAGAAGAAATTTCTTGTATTCTTCATACTTTTATACGCAGTTTATTGTTTAGTGTGAATTGTATAATGAAATCTTGTCTTGAATGCACTCATTCTTGAAGCCAATTTAATGTCTTGTATTAACTGGCTTATATATAAATGCTTCCTTTAAAGATATGATCCATCTCTTTCAAACATTCATTTAATTATTTTCATTTAATTGATAACCTCTAAGAGGATAAATAGATTCATTATTTTGCTTCTCATATTCTCTCTTTTTCAAATTTCTCAAAACTATTGTATTATACTGGTAAAAGTTGTAGAAACTTACATAAAAATAAGCAAATATTGCACTAAAAGCATATTTGGGCTAAATTATGTTTAAATATATAAGAGAGTAGGAAAAAAATAAATATTTGAGGTATTGATATATTGTGAATAATTTGCAAATTTCAGAATAACATGTAAATTGTAAGAAAAGTCAGGCAAAATCCATATACCAGTTACTGGATTTTTGCTGATTTTTTTTAAAGCAAAAAATCATATAAACATCTTCCTCTTAAGATTTTTCTGGTCTTTTATATTATTGTTCTTCGAACAGTCCAGTAACACAGTTTCCCCAAGTTTATTTAGCTTTTGGCTATTGCCATATTTAGAATCAAGCTCCCCCCCCCCAGGATTTATCTAATATAATTTAGCCAAGAACAAAAGATCTAGGAGTAATTTGAAGGATTTAATTCCTTTGGACATGAACTCATACTCCAGTTACTGGATATAACCGTTATTTCATTTCTATTTCCAAATATGGAACCAGAAACATCTGCCATCCACTATAGATTCTTGGGTGTCTTTATCCCAGTGAAATGGGAGACAGTTTCGGGTACTATCTGAAAAAAGTCATGGAGGAGGAGATGTGAAGGCAATGGCTGGCCAATTGACAAGAGGACGAGGGCTGGGGACTAAAAGAAGGAGGATAGAGCAAACCTGTCAATTAAAAAGAAAAATCTCTGAGCAAAAAGCTCTGAGTTGCCACAACTGATCAAATTCTAGCAAGCCAGTGTCCACAAGGCTTTAAGCAAAGATCTCACTAGAGGAAACCTCAACAAGAATTCAATGAAAGTCCTCTGCAATTATAAAAAATGTGAAGATAGGAGGCAGAGAAAATTGGTATTTAATTCCTAGTTGTGAAGACTGAATGGTCTGAAGTATCTGATCAGACCTGCTTCTGAAAAGGTATTTAACAAGGCTGTGTAGCCTGAAAAATGAAGTTAATTGATTCAAATAAGATGATTCTTAAACCGGCATGGTCTTTTGGAGAAAAAAAAGGGGGGATTAAATTTAATGAATAGCAGAGACATAAAACATGACTTTCTAGTTATTTTCAAATTGTCATCCCTTTAAGGTAGCCCAAGTCAGGAAATAGACTCCATATGAAATACTAGAACTGTACTTTATTGGTAAAGGCTATAATGACAAAATCTTGAAAAAAAACTGATAGTGTGTTCCCTTTCCTTCCTCTTATACTAGAGTTAAGACAGAACCAAATTATTTTTCTTTCTAATATTCTCACGTTTTCTCAACCTTAAGCCATGTTTGGCTAACCACCTCCTTCCTTCCCAAGGTGATCTCTGCAATTATCTACAGAAAGTTTGCCCAATGCTAGAATATAGACTTAATTAGATACTTCCCCCCTCAAAAAACATCACACCAGTGTTAAAGACTTTGAATATGTTCCTTGCTAAAAATTTATATGCCAGGGAGTCCACAGAGATTTGTTTATTATTTATTTATTTGCAATGTTTGTAACCTATTTTAACTTGAATATTCTGGATGATATATAAGAAGAAGAAATAAAAAGAACTGAAGATAACCCACCTCAAAACAATCCTAGACAACCAAACAGAAAATCAAGAACACATAGAATAAGAGCTTTATAAAATGTCAGGTGTGTGTGTGGATGGGTGCTGCACAAGGGGAAGCAAAGTCCATGATGGTTTTTTGGATGATGAAATGTGGTCATTGTGCATTTTGTTTGCATGATGTTGAGCCAATGGGGATGGTGGTGGCATTTAAGTCCTCAAATTCCTGAAAATAATTTTTAAATTTACCCAAATTCTGCCTTTTCTGATGAGGTCAACCCATTACTAAAAGATTACCAGCTAGTTACTCAGGAAAATAAGTTATGATCCACAACCAAGATGGCTGCTGATCTAGAGAAAAAGGCAGAATAAAAATTTAGAGATTGATGAATACTGCAGGTTTTCAACAAATACAGAATATTATAGGAGTCATTTTTTCCATATTCTTATCCTTTTTCTTCTTGTTATAGCTTTCTCCTATTTTGTCTTCTCATGGTTTGGGCCTGTCTCCTGGTCTCAACTTCTGCTGCACCTGCAGAGAGAAAGGTGCTGCTTTGTCATGGACATGACCATCGTATCAATATTAAGCCCCTTCAGGGTAGGTTAAGATGACCTGCCCTGTTTTCCAGGACTGTTGTTCTTGTAATTTTTCCAAGGCCAGGGAGAAATAACCATAACCAATGAGGATTACATCAGTTTTTTAAAAATTGAGTATATCCTGTGTATTTTTATGAATTGCCGAGCTAAAGCCACTGAAGTATGTGCTGGTGCACTATTTTTAGAATATCCCTTTTCTATTTCTCATATTTGTCACTATACTTGCATCATTTAAAGGTCAACCACACTTCCCCAGCAAGACAGGATACTGTTCAGAACTGCCAGTTGCAAGGACAGTGGCAGTAGACCAAGGGCTGTGTAATCTGGGCTGCAGCCCTCAGATCAGAAAACGATTAATTGAAGCTTTAGATCAGTGGTTCTCAACCTTGGGGTCGCGACCCCATTTGGGGTCGCACGACGATTTCGCGGGCGTCGCCGGACACCACGGGCCGCCATTTTGTTTTTTTATTTTTTTTATTTTTTTTATTTTATTTTTATTTTTTTATTTTTTTTTTATTTTTTTGGCGCGCACGCCGCGCATGCGCAGATCCGCCCGTCGCGCCGGAAAAAATAAATAAAAAAAATTTAAATTTTTTTTTAAAAAAATAAAAAAAATGGCGGCCGCAACGGGTGGATCCGCGCATGCATGGCGCGTGCGACGGGCCGATCCGCGCATGCGCGGATCGCCCATCACGCTGAAAAAAAATAAAAAAAATAAAAAAAAATAAAAAAAAACAAAAACAAAATGGCGGCCGCGATGGGCGGATCTGCGCATGCATGGCACGCGCGATGGGCCAATCCGTGCATGCGCAGATCCGCCCGTTGCAGCCGCCATTTTGTTTTTTCATTTTTTTGATTTTTTTTTTTAAAAATTTTTTTACATTTTTTTCGGCACACGCGCATCGGGATCGCGGCGCGCATGGGCGGAGCAAATGGGGTCTCAACCTGAGAAAGGTTGAGAACCACTGATCTAGCTAATCAGCCATCAACGGGTGGGATAAGAACTTCCTTATGTTCTTCATTCAACATATGAAAAGAATCACTTCTTGTCTGTTTCTCTCCCAAAGTAAAATGGGCAAGGATATATGAACAAGGTCAATATCTTACCTGTTTCCAGTTTTGTAGAATCTTTAAACAAGAAACTGAACTGTTAAAAAGATTTGCAGGTTATTTCAAGCTATTTAACTGTATCATACTATCATAAAACTTAAAAAAATAGAATATTAAAGAACATAGTATTATTTTAAAATAACACATTCCAACACTGTAACAGTTCTCTCCAAGCTGATGAACTCATGAAATGCTGAGATTACCAATCCCAACATTTCCAGGAGGGCATGACTAAGACCCTTCCTATACATCTGGATTGTACCAGGTTGAGGAAGGTCAAGCTATACTATTTCCATGCAACGTTTTAGCCTCCTATCACACTGGGAGCGCAATAATCTAGTCAACTTTAAAAGAAACTCTAATGGAACAGAATTTAAAATGCATTTAAGTCTTCTATTGGAATCAATGGAACTGAAATGGAACTGGGAGAAATTGTGTTAATCATTTTATTTATCCTTGGCATGAAGCAATCCTTTACAAAATGTTCTTTGACAGTATCTTTGAGTATAAAAAGGAGCTTGCAAATAGACAAGTGGACTCTAAGAAACAGTTCCATATCTTCCCACAAATATTAATCATATTCTTTCAGCAGGGTGCTATTATTTACTGGTGTCCATACTCTAATGTATTGATATGTATTTTTTTTTTCTTTGAGACAATTTTTGACTCCTGGCAACTGCCTGGACTAGTCCTTGTAGTTTTCATGGCAGAATTTCAAAGCGATTTGCCCTTGCCTGCTTCCCAGAGCTGAGAGAGTGTCAGTCCAAGAATATCCATCTGGCTTCATGCCTAAGACATGCCTTAACTACTATCTCGATGACTCATAATGGCTTGTAATTAACACAGAGGATTCCTTAACAGCAATTGAGCATTTGCTAACCAATCCATTGTAATTGGACCAAACCTTCCTACATTGTCACAAAGGTATCTACTTTTATCTTCCTGATCAACTGAGTTACTCTTATTTCACTCAACTCCAAGTTGCTAGATAGTTTAAAAATGTTAACTGAAATATGAAGTTGTAGGGGAATCATGTTACCCTATGAAGGCAAAAAATCAGTAGGAGTTTGGCAGCATTTGATAATTTTTCAGAAACAGCTACTTACTTAAAAAATGATGGATGAGGAATCTATTAAAATGGTCTCCAGTCAAGTAAACTGGAGCAGTTATGAGTAGTCCTATAGTAGAACAGGACTGAATATGAACCAGCAAAATGATATAGATGCAAAAAAAATGTTTTTTAAAAAATATAATTTCCAGCTCATAGGAAGCAATAGTTCCACTTGATCCTCCAACATCAAGAATTGTATTCGATTCTGGGCATCATATTTTATAAAGGATTCAAAGAAACTAGATCAAGTTCACAAAAATACAACTAATATGACCAGGGAACTAGAACTAAGTCCTACAAACAATGATGGAATGGGTAGGTATGTTTTCTCTGAGAAAGGACTACTGAAGTATTTAGCTTTGAGAAAACAACAACAACAACAACATGGGGAGGAGGTATTGATAGCATTCTTCAAATACCAGAAAATGTATCACCAATAAGAAAATCAAACTCTGTTCTATCTTATCCAGTATGAAGAATCAATATATGTAGAAAGAGATTTAAATGGCAAATTCTGACTGAATGATGGGGTAAAATCCTGTTTAGTTTAACAGCAGAACCATTTACTCAGAAAATAGTGGGCTCCCCTTGACTAAATGTGTTCCCAATTAGTGCATGTTGGATTCAGTGCAGGGATAACAAAATAAGAGTTGGTAGGGACCTTGAGGTCTTCTAGTCCAATCCCCTGCTCAAGCAGGTGACTCTATACCATTCCAGACAAGTGGTTGTCCAGTGTTTTTTTAAAAACCTCCAGAGATGGAGCACCCACTTCTGAAGGCAAGCCATAGAAGTGATGACTACTTCACTAGTAGAAGGACTATCTACTGCAAGAGAATACCTTTTTATCTACTTGTTAGCATTGAGCAGAAACAGATGATTGTATGTTTTAGTAATATAGGAACTGCAAGCCATCAATCTTCTACTGTATGTTTTTTCCAGAAAAATCTCTTAGCAATGTTTTGGGCATTAAATATATCACATTAGATCTGTATTCCCTTCTTCAGAAAATGACAGAAAAACAACTGACCATTTAGCTAACTGCAATTTTTTTGAGATAAAGGCAAGCCCATTTCATATTTTTATACAGTTCCCTCCACAATCCTTTATCTAAAGCAGTGGTTCTCAACCTTTCTCAGGTTGAGACCTCACTTGCCCTGCCCATGTGCGCTGTGACCCCGACCCGGGCGTGTGCGTGTGGCGAAAAATTTTTAAAAAATTTTTTTAAAAAAAAAATAAAAAAAAATAAAAAAAACAAAATGGTGGCCACGACGGGCGGATCTGCGCATGCGCGGATCGTCCCATCACGCGCGCCACGCATGCACGGATCCGCCTGTCGCGGCCGCCATTTTGTTTTTGTTTGTTTTATTTTTTTTTCATTTTTTTAAAAAATTTTTTAATTTTTTAAAAATTTTTTCGGCATGACGGGTGGATCTGCGCATGCGCGGATTGGCCCGTCGCACGCGCCGTGCATGCGCGGATCCGCCCGTCGCGGCCGCCATTTTTTTTAATTTTTTTTTAATTTTTTTAAAAAAACAATTTTTCCGGCGCGACGGGCGGATCTGCGCATGTGCGGCGCGCGCGCCAAAAAATAAAAAATAATAATAATAAAAAATAAAAATAATAAAAAAAATAAAAAAAAACCAAAATGGCGGCCCGCGGTGTCCGGCGACCCCCGCAAAATTGTTGTGCGACCCCAAATGGGGTCGCGACCCCAAGGTTGAGAACCGCTGGAATAGACCATGTGTCTTCATCCTTGCAAGCGAACCAAGAACGTAACACTAGCAACGAGGATGGGATCTTCTGCAAACAAAAGGAAGAAGTTTTGAGGACTTACCTAAAGAATCTGCAGAGGGAAGACGGCATCTAAATCAGTGTTCCAGCCTGCCAGTACAGAGTCGCTGGAGGGTGAGTTCGGCTACAAGACCCTTTCCCTTAAGAAGGTTTGAAGAGGAGCAAGTGGTGAAGTTCGTAGCTAGAATGGCGAAGATTGGGCAGTTGTCTGACTTTGATACCTCACACCCTGAAAGATGGAATTATTACGTAGCTAGGGTGGAGAATTATTTCTGTGTAAACCAAATTAGAGAAGATGGCTTGAAGGCTGCAACTCTGTTGCGTGTGTGTGGATAGGAAGCTTTTGAAATTGCAGAAAACCTGGTGGCTCCTGCACCTCTGGAGTCAGTGGCATATACTGACTTGAAGAAACTGTTGAACAAACACTTCCAGCCAAAGTTGTCTGTCATTGCTTGGAGGCATGCATTTGAACAGAGGGACCAGAAGCAGGGAGAATCAGCTACCGATTTCATTGAGGCCTTAAGAAGAGCAGCCAGGCCTTGTGAGTTTAAAGACTTAGAAGAGAGACTGCGAGATAGATTCGTGTGTGGGCTAAGGAATAGAGACTTGCAGCAGAAGATTTTTGCTAAGGAAGAGGTCTCATTCCAAGATGCGCTACGAGAAGTAACAGCTGAGGAAGCAGCAGGAGGGGCTGTGAAAACCTTACGGCTCACCAGAAGCTATACGGAAACAGCTACAGTCCATCAAGAGGACGCTCGAGAAGGATCAGACACGGATCCTGAAGAAGAGGTGAATAGACTTACCCAGCCAGCTGAAAGGAGGCTGAAGGATCATCCGGACAAGGCTCCAGCATCTCTTCAATGCTTCAGGTGTGGAGGTCGTCACAAGCGAGCCGACTGCAGGTTTCATTCTGCCATTTGCAGAGCGTGTGGCAGGCAAGGCCACATAGCGTCTGTCTGTTCGAGTTGACAGAAGGCCCAGCCTCATGAAGAATTGCATCTGAAAGGTACCAGGGTCCCCAGCCATCATAGGGTGGGCTTCTGCGCATCACGCAGAAACATATTAAGGACAGGAACACATAAGCCCCTTAAAAAGAAACTGTCCCTTAACATAAGGTTGCAGGGGGTTCCCTTATCCATGGAGTTGGACACTGGGTCCGCTCTCTCCATTATTTCCAGTGATACCTTCAAAAGAATATGCAGCAGCAGTGGCCTTCGAGTTAAACTCAGGCCATCCAATTTCAAAATTCTATGATGTGTTAAGGGGGAGGCCACCCTTAAAGTACAGTATAAGGATTTTGAGGGTCCCCTAGATGTGGTGGTTGTTGGGGGTGAACATACGAGTCTTATTGGACTCGATTGGTTTGAGGCTCTAGGAATCCAGGTGAATGGGCTGCACCATTTGCAAACGTTAAGTCTTGCAGAAGTTTGCAGGGAGTTTGCAGATGTGTTCAGTTCAGAGTTAGGATCCTGCAAGGGGCCTCCCATTTCGCTGTGCGTAGACCCAACCATCATGCCCATCAGGGTTAAACCTAGGAAGGTACCTTTTGCCCTAAAAGGGAAGATTGATGCTGAGCTGGACAAATTGCTCCAGCAAGGCATTCTGGAACCTGTGGACTCAAGCCCATGGGAAACCCCCATAGTAACACCTTTAAAGGCTAATGGGGACATACGTATATGTGCAGATTACAAGTGCACACTGAATAAGGTGTTGCAGCAGCATGCTTATCCAGTACTTGTGGTAAGTCACATCCTGGCCTCCCTAAAAGGGGGGCGTATTTTCGCAAAGCTTGATTTGGCACAAGCCTATCAACAGCTACCTATTGATGAGGCAGCTGCACAGGCTCAGACTATTGTAACCCACAGAGGGCCATTTAAGGTCAAAAGACTGCAATTTGGGGTCAATGTAGCCCCTGGCATATTCCAAAGTGTCATGGAAAACACACTTTGAGGTATTCCTGGGGTCTGTCCATACTTTGATGATGTCCTCATTGCTGGGGAGTCGTCTCAAAATTTAGCAGAAAGATTAAGGGCTGTCTTGTTTCGTGTTCGAAAAGCAGGCCTTAAACTAAAGAAGGATAAATGTAAGATAGGAGTCACTTCTACTGACTTCTTAGGATTCAGGATTGATGCTCAAGGCATCCACCCTGCTGAAACTAAATTGAAAGCTATTCAGCAGGCCCCAAGCCCTAAGTCTAAGAGTGAGCTGCAAGCATTTTTAGGGTTATTAAATTTTTACCATGCTTTCCTCCCACACAAAGCTGCTGTGGCAGAACCTTTACATAGGCTCCTAGAAGAGCAAGTTCCTTGGCAGTGGACTAAGGTCCATGAAAAGAGTTTCAATGAGGTTAAGGCCTTGCTCAGTTCCAATGCTGTTTTAGCTCATTTCAATGAGCAACTGCTTGTTTGCATCGCATGTGATGCATCTCGTTATGGGGTGGAGCTGTACTCTGTCATCTGCAGGCTGATGGGACACAGGTCCCTGTGGCTTATTATTCAAGGACTCTGTCTTCTGCTGAGAGGAATTATGCTTAGATTGACAGAGAAGCTTTGGCTATAGTGGCTGGCATCAAGAAATTTCATGATTTCTTGTATGGCCGCCATTTCATGGTCTATACAGACCATAAGCCTCTGCTGGGGTTGTTTACCACTAACAGACAGACCCCGCATATCATTTCTCCTCGTATGCTGAGATGGTCCATTTTCCTGTCAGCATATGACTATACATTAATTGACAAACCAGGAAAAGAGATAGGCCATGCAGATGGCCTACGCAGATTACCATTGAACCAAGTAGAACCAGATCCTGCTCCAGCCATCAATATTCTGTCTATTCAGGAATTGCCTGAGTCTCCCCTCAATGCTAGGGATGTGGCTGCAGAAACTGCCACTGATTACACGCTTACACGCGTGCTGACATGGGTTTTGTCAGGATGGCCTGACAAGTGCCCAGATACTGAGTTCTGGCACAAGAAGCATGAGTTGTCCACTTTTAAGGGTTGCCTGTTATGGGGTAGCAGGGTACTGATCCCAGCCTCATTGAGGTCTAGAATCTTGATCTCTCTGCATGAGGGACATCCTGGTATAGTCAGGATGAAAGCGCTTGCGAGTAGCCATCTTTGGTGGCCTGGACTCGACAATGCCATCGAGACCCAGGTACACGGGTGCCAAGTGTGCCAACAGTCCCAGCCTGAAATGCCTCAGGCCCCAGTATATAGGTGGGAGAAAACTCAATCACCATGGTCTAGGGTGCATATAGATTACGCTGGGCCCTTTCAGGGGCAATTCTTCCTGGTTGTTGTTGACAGCCATTCCAAGTGGCTAGAGGTTGTTCCTGTTTCATCCACTACTACTGCCAAAACCATTCAGGTGTTGAGAGGAATTTTTGCCTCACACGGTCTTCCAGATGTTCTGGTTTCTGATAATGGTCCTCAATTTACCTCTTCTGAGTTCCAGGCTTTTCTTCAGGCCAACCTGATCCGCCATGCAATTTTGGCTCCCTTTCATCCATCTTCCAACGGACTGGCAGAGAGGATGGTGCGCATGACCAAAGATGCCCTCAAGAAACTGACTTATGATAACTGGCATCACAGGTTAGCTGATTTCCTTCTTGCACATCGCACCACACCATGCACAGCCACAGGGAAGAGCCCTGCTGAACTGCAATGGGGTCGCCGCCTCATCACTAAATTGGACAGGCTGCACCCTGATGGGTGGCTTCACAGGTGTCACAACCGCGGGCACCTAGGAGACTACAGGTGGGCAATCCAGTTTGGGCAAGAAACTATGGGCCTGGTCATCTCTGGGTAACAGCTGTGGTCTGCAAGGTCTCTGGGCTGCTGTCATATGAAGTCGCCTTGGAAGACGGCCGTGTCCTGTGCAGACACATAGACCAGCTGCGTTGGAGACTGGACTCTCATTCTTCCACTCCTGGCTCTGCTCTGGGGGGGGAGGATTATAATATGCATTCTGGGGACCAGTATCACTGGCCTGCAACAGATGCTGCTGAGGCCATTGGGGATTCATCACAAGGTTCCGCAAGTGCTCCTGATAGGAATTCATGGGATAGGGGGTCATCCCACACATCCAGCATCACTCCAGACAGGGAGTCACACCGGGGGTATCCACAGTATTCACAAAGAACAGAGAGTGCTCCAGACAGGGAGACTGACCGGGGGTATCCTAACAGCCCACAAACTACAATAGAACAATTCCAACAGGGGCGCTTGTCCGATTCTGCAATTGCTCCCAAAAGAAGGTCTTCAACAAGTGGGGTCACCAGGGAAGTGAATCCTGACTCTGGTACCTTGGCCGCAGGGGACGGGGAGTATTGGGGCACCCCTGCAATGCAGGTCACGTCCGAGACTGGTTGCGGGGTTGAGGGACTAAGTTCCCTGGAGCCACCCAGAGTAGTAGGGGAATCCTCAGCCACTTCAGAAGGGTGAGAAAATTCAGATGCCCTTATGGAGCCTGGAGAGAGCTCTGGCAAGTCTGCCAGTACGCCCTACCAGGGGTCACCTGCAAAATGTGTGCATAAAAGTCCTGGTCTAGCAAGCCCAACAAGCGGGACGGTAGGCCAGGCACCCTTAAGGACAAGTCCTGGTCTGTCCAGCTGGGCAGGTGAGCTGTCAGGCCAGGCACCCTCCCTAACCTTGCATAGGTCACAACGGGCTAAGGCCCCTCCTAAGCACCTAGGCGAATATGTGAGGTTCTTGTCAGTATAGGGAACAGCACTGGTCTATGGTGAGGAGATGGGACCTATGTGGGGTAGAAGATAAACACACGAAGTCCACATTAGAGAGTGGTTGGCTAACCCTGTTATTATAAGGGAAGTGTCTGCATCTGAGCAGACTTTTTTTTTACTTTAATTTATTTTATGATGATTGTAAAGACATAAGAATTGTGTGTGTTCTATCCAGGGGGGAGGGGTGTTGTGTCCTGGGCCTGATGAGGAAACTCAGCAGGCTCAGAATTGTTGCAAATAGTCCTGGGCATTCTAAAAGCTGCCCGGGACCAGACAGAGTGGCGCCGGCCTTGTGCGCATGTGCAAGGCGCGAAAGCGCTCTATTGGCTGACACTATCCGGGTTTCTGGTCATATAAAAAGGCCTGTGTGCTTTTTGCTGTTGTTGGTTTGTTGTTAGTTGTGAGAGACAAGAGAGGAATAAAGAACTATTGAATATACCATGTGTCTTCATCCTTGCAAGCGAACCAAGAACGTAACAATACTAATTACACTCTCCCCCCTCCACACACAAATACATACACACTGTCCCTCAAACCCTTTGGTTGCAATTCCAAAAATTCTCTAACAGTTGTCACTGAATTGCCAGTTTCAATGAAATAAAGTAAGAAAATTATTAAATATTTCCAATTAAATGGGGGAGTAAATATTGTAATTGTTTAATTACCATAATTTTAAATAAATTGAAATGAACAGATTGCCTCTTGTCCCATGTCTACCATTTCTTTATCCTAGTCTCATCTGGTTATGGGAAATTACTCTTCCACATATGACCCGCTCAGTCTGAAAATAGATGCAAAACCTGCATTGCAATTGAATGAGTTGTCTTGCAGTTCCTGCCAATCACAGTTGTAACAGTGTGCAATAAATCTTCAAATAACTTTTGAAATTACTGTACAAAAAAATATCCCCTGATAAAAGGATTAGTTTGGAGGATTGCACAAAACCATACATATTATTAATGGCTTTAAGAACCTTCACCCAAGGTGAACCACTTCCTATGTAGAAAAGGAAAAGCAAACATGCTTATATTGGAAAGATATGGAATCTGATGGATTAAATAAATGTGATCTAAAATGTGATCTATTGTCCAAATAAGTCCTAAAACTAGGCAAGCAGAACCCAATTTAAAAAATGAGTCAAAACATTATATCTATTCAGTGGAACAGTTTGCCATCAGAAGCTGTGGGTTCTCCATCACTGGAGGTTTTACAGAAGAGATTGGATAGTTATTTGTCTGGAATGATATAGGTCACAGGTCAGCAACCTGCTCTGGAGCCGCATGCGGCTCTTTGAGCCTTCCCCTGTGGCTCCCAGCCTCCTCTGCCATTTGCAGAGAGAGACAGAGACAGAGAGAGGCACTTGTGCTTCCCTGCTTCTCTGTCTCTCTCTGTGTTTGTGTTTGTGTGTGTGTTTGTGTGTGTGTTTGTGTGTTTGTGTGTAAAAGAGAGTGGACTCACTGTGTTCTCTGAGAAGCTGAAAATCTTTTTGGGCGTGGCTCCTCCCTTTGCTGCTCTCTGCAGGAAGCAGGAAGGGCAGGAGAGAGCTAGGTAACCCAGCTATGCTGACTCAGGAATTCTGGGAGACAAAGAGGGGGAGGAGACATGAGAGAGCTGCCTATAGTAGAAAGTACTTAATTCTTTTAGTATGTTTGTGTTTGGCCGAAAGCAGCAAAGAGCATGAAAAAGAGAATATAATAAAAGTTTCAAAAACCTAAACTAAGGGTTTTTTTTCTCCTCTCATTTCACTTTAGTCCTTTGAAAGAGTTTTGGTTGAAAACAAGCTGCATGGCCTTTCACCAGCTCTTTCTGAAGCCATCCAGAGCATTTCACGCTGGGAATTGGTTCAAGCTGCCTTACCACATGTCCTTCACTGCACAGCCACTCTGCTTTCCAACCGGAACAAGTTAGGTCAGTGCACATCTGAGATTTTAAAAACAATTGTAGTTAGACATTACTGTATCTCATCAATTACTATCAAAACTGACTAAATAACAGTTCAGAGTAAAGTTCTATGACTTGCATTTCAGTTCATGCATATTTGCTTTTCTGCAAATTATGTCACAGTAAATTGTGAGGGCAAGATTAACTAATGGTTGTATAGGAAAGGGATTGCAATGATGAAAGGAGAAGAATAGTGTCTTAAAGGATTTGATCATGGAGAGTCTTGTCGTAGGAAGCAGCTTCTGGAACATGGAAGGATGCAGTCAATTGCAAAAATGTGATAGAAAGACAGCTGGATTTTAAAGCCTATGTGATAACACTAAAAATATTGTCAGCAGTAAAAGTCCTCAGGAAGCCAATAATTGCTTATATTTTCACAGGAGAGATTAAAATATAATTAAAAGCATGTTTTCAATAGAAAAATACATGTCTTATCCATTCGTCAATACAATGCAATGTAAATGCAAGATAAAGTCCAAGAAACATTGTTTAGATAGATACCTTCTGAAATATTAACTGGGTTTATCAGAGCATAGAAAAAATTGAGATGTCTATATTTTAGAAGTAGCTTTAGGAACGATTTAAAGTAGAACAGTTCATATATTACCATGTCAAAGAAAATGTAATAGCCAAGTATAATGCCTTTTTAGATGATCAATGTGGGCAACAAATAAAGATATTTATTTAGTTGACTGCCTGTTATGTACAGTAGCATGTTCTTGGCATTATGGTAAACAAGTTGAGCAGAGCTTCTTTTTGATCTGCACCATCTAATCATAGTCCTCACAATCTTTTTTCATCTAGGCCATCAGGACAAACTTGGTGTTGCTGAGACAAAACTCCTTCACACTCTGCATTGGATGTTGCTAGAAGCACCTCAAGACTGCAGCCATGACCACTTTGGAGGATCAGGAGGCAGAGGGTCAAGCTGGAGAGGAAGCAGCAGTGTCTTTATCCACCAGATTGAAAACCAAGGATCTCCAGGGCAGTCAAGATGTGACAGTACCAATGAAGAAGAAGAAAACAGCAGGAGGAAGTTCTTTCAGAATTCAATGGCCACTGTTGAGCTTTTTGTGTTCTTGTTTGCTCCTCTGGTTCATAGGATTAAAGTGAGTGCCTAAAGTTTAACAAGTGGTTGTAAGGGGTTAAGGGAGATGGAATATTTTGCTATCACAAGTAACAACTACAATTTTACACATCTGTTGTCTTGGTGTTTGATGGATATAATATATGGCATGCAAGAAACTCTTAATCTGATTTTTTTCTACTATCATCTTTCCATCTGTGTTGTAGTCATTAGGGAATTTATTTATTTATTTATTTATTTGATTTATATATGGAAGAGTGTGAGGTGGTTGAAAGATTTTTTTCTTTTAGTGTAGTCAACTATCTAGCTTCAAACTCATCCAGCTTCCAGATTTTCTGCCTGCCATAAACAGAACATGTTTAGAAAAAAATGGTATCCTTTAGTCATTGAGGCCACTTGGAATTGTATCTGTGTCCTCAGGGTCACCTGAGTAGTGCAAATGGTGTGGAGCCTTCTTGGAACTGCTGAAAGGACTGTGTTGTGGAGCTGTACTTTCTGCAGGATGTTTTCTGCCCTGTATCCCTTCACTGTGAACACAGGTGCAGGCTGTGTTGTCTCCATCTCAAACTGAAACCATAGTGAAGGGACACAGGGCAGAAAACACCCTGCAGAAAACACAGCTCCACAACACAGTCCTTTCAGCAGTTCCAAGAAGTCTCCACACCCATTTGCACTACTCAGGTGACCCTGAGGACACAGACACAATTCCAAATGGCCTCAATGATTCTCTGAAAGAATACAAATGACCAGCTGTCTGCAAGGAATATAAATACTTCCATTTCCCATCATCCAATTAGAGCTGAAGAAGCTTCTTGAATGAGAAATGAAACGTCGTCCAGTTGCCTCTTGAAAAAGCACCTTTGGGACAAAAAGATGTTAATATTACTGGACCTATGTTCTTGTTTTCCACAAACAGCATCTTGATATTCTTGCATTATCTCTATAACTGAGCTGTGACTATTGTTGCTTCTTCCTTATTATCCAAACTAGTGTGGGGCAATGAGAATCTGTTGCTTCTAGTTCCATCATCTTTATACAAATACAAGACCCCCCTTTTTTTTTTAACTTCTCCTTGGGCTCATTCATGCTATTCATATGGAGACTAGAAAGTTTAAATTCAAGTCTTCAGAGCATGCTGAGGATTATGAAAAAGCCACAAATTGTTCTCTGTTTTGCCTCTAAAGAGGACTCATTCTTTTTCCCACAGAGGCTTAGTCATAGTTAAGGCATTCAAAGTGACAAAATACCCTTAGAGCTTCTGATTATTTTTTCTGTTTCTGGTTTGGAGGGTGAAGGCTATGCAACATGGCCTTGTTTACATGACACAATTAGCAGTGCCAGGATGTCCATAAACTCCCACATGCAATTAACTGATCCACTGATTACTCCTTAAGTAGTTTGTTTTAGTTCCAAACACACTGAGACTAAAATAAGGTCTTCCAAACTTCTCTGTCTTTTTTGAGTCCTAAAGTGGGTCTTGTATAGCTATTCTATCTCTGCTATTGTTCTGGCTTCCTCTCCTTCATTGGAGCTGCATAGGAGATCAAAATGGGCAGAAAAGACTGAGATGAGCACCACTTCCATGAAACTCTAGTGGCAGTTGTGGTCCCATGCATGCTTTCATTTTTAATCAGCAAAAGTGTTGCCTTCCAGAGGATGCATTGCCTGTACTGAAAAGACTTTGCCAAAATATGAGCATTACAGGATCCACAGGTTGTTTTTTTTTACTGGACAAAGTAACTAAAGTGGGGAGAGTGAGATGGTGGAGTAATCTTGCTTCATCTTAATGTTTAATTTTTGCTTAAATTGTAATTAATTACAGTAGATTTTAATTAGATTATCTAATGAAAAGGCTAGCTAATCTGGCCTTTTGCTAAAGTCAGATTAGCACTTTATCTGAATGTTAATTTGGAGCCATGTATAGTTTATATGTGAAAAAAAATTAATCAGCTTTAGAATTAGAAATATCTACACATATATCCTTTTTCCTTAGAATAATTCAACAATTTGCTGTATTCTTATTTTTAGGAATCTGATCTGACCTTTCGTCTTGCCAGTGGTCTTGTCATTTGGCAGCCAATGTGGGAACATAGACAGCCAGAAGTCACTGCCTTTACTGCCCTTGTTAAGCCCATCAGGAATATAATCACAGGTTTGTGTGTGCATACATGTTTGTGTGTGTCCGTGCATGCATATATGAGTGCACACTAAATCAATATCTTTTCCATCTATATGCACACTGCAGTTATTATGACTGTTGAATCAGTATAGATTTACAATATTATCTGCATTTTTTTTTAAATGACAGCAGTGAAGAGAGGCTTTCTATTGCCTACACTATTTTTACAAACAGAATTCCTAGCACTAATAGTCAAGCTATTCTGCCTCTCCATTTTTAATATATCATTTTCCTGATAAGAAGAAAGAAGTCAAAATTGTTGAGAAAACTATCTCTCTAGATTTTTTTTAATAAGTCTAATGACAGAGGTGGGTTGCAATTAGAGGATAAACTTATGAGATTTTAAAATATAAGTGCCCTTATTTGTTGCCCCATTCCTAGAATTTGACAGGGAACATGTTTACATTCTTTATGTACTCATACTGATGGCATGAGTATAGCTTTGCTGAGAACCTTGGCAGAGTGCGATACTGTATGGGAATTCATTTGACTTAAAGGTGTAGTGGAATAATTGTATTTCTTTAATTCACTGTTTATAGCAGTAACATGGAGCTCTTTGGCCTGGCTACTCCATGAACTCCCAGAAATATAGGAGAGCATAAATACTCTCATGGTTAGCTAATGTTAATGTTGAAAATGAATTAAAAGGGGCCCCCTCATTTCATGTAATCAATGGGTTTTTCTTCAAATCCATTGCATGAGTAGGTAGCAGATGAGCTTAAAGGACATGGGGCAAGTTGAGGAGTACAAGTTCTGCCAAGCTCTTACATGCTGCAATATCTTCCATCCAAAGTAGCTATCTCATTTAGCCTAATGGTAGAGAAATATATGGAGGACCAAAAATGGGAAATACCAGGATGCTATCAGCTGCTGTCAGTGATTATGTCCCAGCATCTTAAGTATAGTATTAATAATGTAATGTAACTTATAATCATAATAAAGGTGTTTCCTAGCTTCACCCAAAAAACAGAGACAAACTTCATATGCAATGAACCAATGTTTATTTTTATGGTAATATTAATAAGGCCCAGAACTTATTTCTAACAACTTATCTCATCAAAAATCCTAGTTACCATAAATCGCTTCCTATAGATCCTTAAGAAGCTGAGAACGGAACCTACCAATTTTAACTCTGATCTCACCCACAATACTCTCTGTGCAATGTTTACAATAAAATGCAATTAGAATTAGAATCCATAATCCTAGATTTTCTGATATATAGTTCTGTGTTGATTAAAGAGGATAATTTGTTACTCATATATGATTAAGAAGAGTGGGTCATTTAAAGTATAGTCTGCTATCAGAATTGTTAAAGCTTGATTCATGAAGCTTCTGTACTAACAAGCTGTTGAATTTGCCAGCAAAGAGGAGTTCTCCAATCAAAAACCAGGGTCTTACATGCGAATCTCCTAATCTGGATGCTGGGCATACAGAGGTAATCACTGAGGCTATATTGTTTTATGGGGAGTAATGGGAATAAATGGTGGGAGCAGGGTAAGCAGATAGAACAAGCTTCCAAACAGAAGTTGCCACCTGGACTCTTGATTAAGTGTACCTTAAAAATTGTAGTTCTATTGTAGCAATTGGCAGAAAATTCAATATAATGTCCCTGTATAAATATTTATTGAAATTGGAACAGCAATATCTACCAAAAAGGGGGGCATTTGTTTATATGGTTCCTTGGCTTTTTCCATGAGCCAACTTTTGCCACTGGCTCACTGATAGGACAACACCAGGAACTATGAAATAAATTAAGCAAGTCAGTCCTCCCTGCTACCAAGAAATGAAGATTTAGGGAAAGTTGCACACATTTTATGTTGAGGTGCTGAAGGGCCCATAAACAATTTCATTCAGTGCCTGATGGTTCCCAGGGCACCGAGTACTTGTTTTATTTTTGTTTTACCACTTGTATTTTGTTGCACCTAGGATGGCAATTTTTCATCTAGGTTATATTATCTCAGAGTACAGGTGAAGGGCTTATAGCACAGAATGCCTTGCTGTCATAGTGGTAGGAAATCTGGCACTCATATGCACCAGTGACCCTGTAGAAATTCCTTTGAGGCTTCCAGGCTCTGTATCTGACATTAAATAAATGGGAAGCTGGAATGCTCTAAAACACAGTAGCCATCACTAGCGTCATCTCAAGCATTCTTAGAAAATAAGAATGTTTAGTAATAAAAGAATGATTGACTGCACCCCAGTGGGTGGCATGCAAGTGTTCCCACCTAGCCAGAAAAAAGAAACAAGTTAACCTGACTGTCAGAAAACACCTTGTGAGGGTGGAGGGGATGACGGGGCAAGCATAATACCTGGCCTTCCTATAAGAATTTGTGACTGGTCATGCCTGCTGCCACTTTTTGAGTAGTTTGTCCTCCCCCAACAGCCATTAGATGAGCATGTTTACAATATGTTCTCCAAAGAAAATGAGTAAGCGTTTGAACATTTTATTTAAAAATGGCTTTCTCTTGATGATTTTGTTTTTTAAGTGACATATAATAATTATGTGCATTCAAAATACAACAAATTACATGAGCCTTCACCTACTTTGGAAGTGATATAGCATAAGCATGATTTAATAATCCCAGGGAGAACTGGGACTTGATGTACAGTACTTACAAATTATTTTCTTTCCATGTCTCACCATGTCCATTTGTTTTCATTCTACAAGCTCTAAAAATAATTACAATTTACCACTAAGACTGGGAGATGCAATTTTTCTTCGATCGTAACTTACAGAAACTTTCAAGACAATATCTGGTTTTTTTTTTCTTGAATTAGTAGCACAATGGGGTTGATTTCATGATGTATCTACACAATCTACATTTTAACCTTGTCTATTCCTGGCCTGCAGATAGTGTGTGAATCAACAGAACCAGACTCCATTCCACCAAGACGAGCCTTCCTGGGCTGCTACCGTGGAAATTCCATTGATGGGAGCATCTCATCCCAAGCATCCCAAGAGAAAGGAACCCCCTATCCTCGGTAGGCATTCTTCTACAAGGTTGAAATTCGTCAGTTTCAGTTCAATTGGTTCAATTAGTTACACAGAGTAAGTTATGAAATCAGAAAGATACTTCTGTTAAAAGAGAACCAGTTTGGCGTAATGGTTAAGGCACCAGGATAATTCTGTGCTTCTTTGCTTTCCTTTATTCTATATCATCTTTCTCTCCAAAAGTCCTACTGGAAACCCTAAGATTATAACGTGTTTAAAGTGCAGGTTTTTCACTGCCTTTTTTCATTTTGAGCACCGATTGACTTAGTACAGTAATTCAGCTGTATTCAACCAAGTGTCCTGCCAGGAGCATTGGACTATAATCCTTAGACACCTCAATTGCCTAATCATTGTGGAATTGTAGTCTTGAATACCTTAGAACACTTTGTCACACTTCAAAAGCTGAACAGAAAACATTTTGTTCATAAAAAAAAATAAAGATAATGGTTTGTTTTGTATGAACGGGGGAAAAGCTTTATATGGAGCCTGAAATGAAACACATCTAATGCTTACATTTCCTGCCTTTATCTATCCAGTGGATGCCTTATTTGATAGGACAAATGTGTGACCAACCCTGTTTATTTGGTTCCAGGACCCATAGTTAATACAATGTTATTGATGAAATTGTAGAAATGTGGCACCTATCGTTTTCTAGTGAGAAGTCAAAAGACATATTAATTGTGCCTTACATATATAGAAAGGAACAACATACACATGCCTGGACAGATGGTTAAAAAGAATCAGGAAATCAAATTGGTATTTTCTATGTATTGGGTCCTCCCCCCCCCCGCACCAAATATGCAGGTTCAAAATACAGCAAGGCATTCAGTGTCTGAAACTGAAGTGGGTGGTCACTATGGCAATGAAGCTGCAGGCAGGGTCTCTAGCCTGCGTCATTAATTTCTCTTCATTTGTTGAACTCATTGATCACTCCAAACGGAACTGGAGAGGGTGTTGCCTAGCAACAAGCAGGAACAGAATAAATGTTGTTTGCTCTACTTACTGATCCAGCTTTTATATAATTATTTCTGTCCTTGAAGATAAAATTCAAACAATCATAACATTCTGGCCTTTGGGGAAAGTGTGCAATCACTGACTCAGTGAGCTTAGTGTGCAATTAAAATTAAGTAGAAAAAAATTGTACTTTTAAAAAATTGCTTTAAGAGACAGGGGAAAAGAGAAACCCGAAGTGAAAAAGCGGGGATTAAGGGAGCAAAAATAATTTAGGAAAAACAACACCACTGACTCAAACCAAATGGCTTCCAGACCTACTTTGTTGTATTTAATGCAGGAGACAGAACAGAACTATTGCTAAAAATGAAGCCAAGACCCTTCCCATAATTTCAGAGGAATTACATAATAACTTACTACTTGTACTAACAAAGGTGTGTTACCAGATTGCTTGTGCCCCATAGAAAGAAGTCAAAACATATAGCAATGATAAAGCTGCAAGTCAGGAAGATTAAAACTGTCATCATCATGTAATTGCTTAATTTAGATAACTAAATTGTAGGAGTTTGTCCTTGCCCTATACAATTTCTTAATATCTTACATATCTCTTTGAAATAACATAAGGATAGAAATGCTGCTAAGTAAATTTAACAATGTTGAAGTAATATAAATATTTACCAAATGTATTTCTTCCAGTAATTCAGCTGAATTTTTATCCATCTATTTATGCTAATTTTTCTTTGAGCTAAGAATCTGATATATTTACAAGAACATATGAAAAAAGTTTCACTGAAATAATTATTTGTAGATTTCAAAGAATTCAAGCAATAAGTGGAATACCTATTTTTATAAATTTCAATAAACTTAATAGAGTTTGTAGGAAGCATAGAAATATATGACAAAGTATCATATATTGATAGTCCACTCGTTCATTGACTGTTCAAAGTTGCAACAGTTCTGAACAAGGAGAATTTATGACCAGTCCTTAAAGTTTTGACCATTTCAGCAAACCTTTGGTCATGTGATTGTGATTCAGCCAATTAGCAACCGGCTCGCATTTACAAGAGTTATAGCATCCTCCAGTCTCATGAGTACATTTGTGACCTTTCCTGCTGGCTTCACACAAGCAAAGTCCATGAAGAAGCCAATAGGAGGTTGCAAAGACTCTCCAGCAGTTTGGTCCTGCTGCTTTTCCTCCTGAGGGATCTCATACTCCATTGCAACCCCTACTTGCCTGCACTGTAATGCACACCGGCCTGCAGACCCACCTCCAGAGTGCCTGCACAAACATCCCACACTCCTTGTATGGGACTCCTTTTGCTTAACAATCCACACAGTTCTGGGGTTATGATGGCAATGGGGACTGCTGTGATTGCCGTTACTAAGGAATGTAGTCATGTGACATTGCACTTTATGTCCACATTGCTTAGCAGTAGACATTCTGGTTCCAATTGCCATTGTAACCCAAGTGCTAATATTAAATATTCTTGCTTTGACACCAAGGACTAAATGAGTTTGTCATGCTACTCAGTTAATTGAATACTCTCTTAAATTGCCAAATAGCTCTTATTTTCATAGATTTAACGTTATCTATTCTTTTTTTTAAGAGATGCCTAGTGGTGAATAAACAAGGCATCAGTCATAATGTTAGGAACAGTTATATTGCATAAAAACACATCAATTTCTTCAATATTGACTAAAATCATTATGTATTTTATCCTGGTAATCCTTAATAGTAAAAATAAGATGACATTGTTGTAATCTAGGTTTATCTAAGGTGTGTAGGAAATAGGTATCCTTTTTTTAACATATTGCTATTACATGCATTTGCAATTTGGACCACAAATTTGTAGTTGGCTTGGGAAACATTTTTTTTTTCCTGCATAAGGCATGTCAAAAATTGGAACATTGAATGTAACCATTTCAACCAACGGTAATTTATCTGATCTTTCAACTTGCTCAAAAAGCCTCTGCTGTACAATTCATTAGGTATTCTGTTACAGGGGCATAAAAGGAATCGTTCTTATTTAGCACAGCAAAACGTTTTGTACAATTCTGGTGGAAGTAATTTGGAATGTCTGCCTAAAGATGCCTTAGCTTTCTTCTCCAAATAGTCTCACTGTTACATTTTTCTTACATTTTTGTTTCTCTGTGAAAGATAATATGACTGTATGTTTATCTTACATTCTATTTATAAGGGGGAAAATTTTCAAATTTTCTTTCATCTGTTCATCAGTTTGTATCCATTTCATAATGAATCATATATTATCCAGAAAAAAATGGGATGGCTGTTTCTTACAGTAGTCACAATGAATACTTAAATTTATCCGTCCATTCAATGTGTGAGATATGAATAAATAAGCTAGTTGAAAACAAGGTAGTTTCTAGAGTAGCTATCCAAGCTTTCATAGAATGGTGTGTTTAGGGCAAATTTGGGCTCTAGTTGCTTGTGACATATTGGCTCAAATGTACCACACTGGCTAGTATTGTCCATACCGTTATCAGAGAATATTATAAAGGACATGGGTACAACAAAGTTTGCCAACCTTCTTTGTAGCTTTTCTATCTTAGTAAAAAGCGTTGTGTGAAAGCTCTGATTGATCAAAACCATGAAGAGAGTGGAAGTCAAATCTATGTACTTAACTGGTGATAACTAAGTCTTACAGATTATTCAAACTTGGAATAAAAGAGTACATTGTAAATAGCATTAATTAATGAAATGAAATGAAAATAGAGAGATTGAGCATCTGTGAAACTAATAAAAAAGGAAAGGTGTAATAGATCTGAATGAAGTGGCATTCAGAAATACATGCTAGGAAGTGAAGGTGTAGGTGTAATTATGGGGGGGGAGTGTTAAAATTTGTGTTAGGAAATACGAATTAATGCCATCTAATTTGTTATGGGAGCATATGAAAACAGGAATCCATATGTCGGTGAGATATTCGCATGATATGCTGCAATGAATTGTGATAATAGAAGAACCAGAACTGAGCAGCAACATTGTGAGTGAATGTGT
Source organism: Bothrops alternatus (assembly GCA_034064705.1). Classification (NCBI taxonomy): domain Eukaryota; kingdom Metazoa; phylum Chordata; class Lepidosauria; order Squamata; family Viperidae; genus Bothrops; species Bothrops alternatus. The sequence goes on from JARGCV010000068.1 coordinate 5,543,541, forward strand.
ACATGGGGAAAATATATTGCTAGTGACATGAATGGATGGGCAGAATTAGATGATAGCATTCAGAAAAAATTAACAGGCTATTTGAAGACCCTCCAGTGAATAAGAATGGTGACTATTTGATGAGTTTAGTTTCAAATACATGGTCTAAACATAACTTTATGTTTAAGTATATATAACAAAAATGGATATAAAACTAAAAAGCATTATTGCTTTAATTGTTTGTGATGAATGATTAAGAGAATTAATGAAGAATTCAAGTGTGCTGAGAGGTTTGGAATGTGTGTGAGACAATTTTATTGCAGTATTGAGAATGGATTTTGGAGGGAAATGAAAAATAAAGGAAAGGAAAAAACTGGAAGAAACAAAAGTGAAAGGAAAATATTTACAGGGATGGAGCTCTGTATGTTAGGTCTGTGTTTACAACAATATAATTTTATATATTTGTATAAAAGTATTAAAAGATAGATTTGTCTCCTGTCAGAATGACTGGAAAACAGGCAATAAAGAAAGAAGACATGAAAGCTACCGGGAATGGAGTGAGGGAAAAAATGGTGCTACAGAATTATGTGGAGCTTATGAGAAGGAAGAACATGTTTGGTGGCATGGTAAAATAAAAGGAACTGAATGAGGGGGAAAATCTATATCATGAAATAGTGATTGTATATGCATGGGGTTGGGTGCAGGTAACTGTTTCTTTCTTTTAACTGCCAGTGGGGGTATGAACTGATTGGGTGGGAGCTTGGCTGTGTTCTGATTGGGTGGAGGTGTGTTCTGATTGGTATGGGGTTTGGCTGTGCTCTGATTGGATGAGGGGTTGGCTGTGCTCTGATTGGCTGGGGGAGTGTTCTGTTTGGGTGGGGGCTTTGTTGTGCTCGGGTTAGTCTGAGTTGCAGGGGGATTTGAGGCGGTGAGCTGCGTTGCTGTTGTTTGGCTTTGCGTTCGTGGTCGTGCCTCATCTTCATGGTGGGTGTCAGTTTGCTTCATGTATGGATTGGAGGGGTTTAAAGTGGCTAATGATGCAGCTGTGGTCTGGCTTCTGGTTTGTGGCCGTGCCTCATCATCGGTGTGCGTTTGGGTTTGCTTTTTGCGTGGATGTATGGTGGTGACATCCTGTGTGGTTTTCATGAGTGTGGGTCTGGTGTCATTCTTTGTGTTAGGGACTCGTTTGTCAATAAGGGCGGGTTTCCAAATGGTTGGTAGGCGGGAGGTATCATCTCATTTATTCATGCTGTGTGGGCGTTTTTCTATCTCGATGGCTTCTCTGATTATTCTGTTATTAAAGTGTTCAGTTTTGGCGATAGTTCTGGTCTTTTTAAAGTCAATTTCATGTGCTCTGATTGGCTGGGGGGTTGGCTGTGTTCTGATTGGCTGGGGGAGTGTTCTGTTTGGGTGGGGGCTTTGTTGTGCTGGAGAGGTTCAAAGTGGCCAATGTTGCAGCTCTGGTCTGGCTCCTGGTCTGCGGTCTTGCCTCATCATTGGTGTGGGTTTGGGTTTGCTTTTTGCGTGGATGTGTGGAGGTGGCATCCTGTGTGTTTCTGGTGTCAATCTTTGAGTTAGGAATACGTTTGTCCATAAGGGCGGGTTTCCAAATGGCTGGTAGGCGGGAGGTATCATCTCGTTTGTTCATGCTGTGGGGGCGTTTTTCTATCTCGATGGCTTCTCTGATTATTCTGTTATTAAAATGTTCAGTTTTGGCAATTGTTCTGGTCTTTTTGAAATCAATTTCATGTCCTGTGGCTTTAAGGTGTTGGACCAGGGAAGAAGTTGGTTCCTCTCTTTTGACTGAGTTTTTGTGTTCTTCAATGCGTGCATTTATCCTTCTGTTGGTTTGTCCAATGTATGTAGTGGGGCAAGCAGTACATGGGATTTCATATACTCCTTGATTTTCTAACTCAATTTTGTCTTTAGGGTTTCTTAGGATGGTGGATATTTTTCTGTTTGTGCAGAATGCTGTATATATATGTTTTTTGTGTGTGTGTGTGTGTGTGTGTGTGTACTGCTGCAAAAAGAATGAGAGAAAGAAATTGTATCATGTGTGAAGGTAGTAGCTGAAAATATAGTCAGAGAAAAGAATGGTTAAGGCTAAAAAAATCAGAAGAAGAGCAATTTTTTTTTTAGGGAATCAAGCATTGTTTTGTAAATAGATGAGTGGACAAAACAAGGAGCCACCAGCAGAGTGAACATAATTTTTAAAAAAGTAAAATGATGAAATTATTGAAGTGTTGGAATGCCTGAGGGAGTATCTAAAGAAATATGTCAAATAGTAAAACTACAAATGTCAGCAATAAATTTGATGAAAAATAATATATGCTGTGAAAATTTTGAAAAACGATTATGATAAAAGTACAGGTATTGGAAAAATGTTAAAATATGGATATGGTTTGTTTACAAGACTGTATCTGTCCCTGACAATTGGAATAATGACCTTATTGTTCCCTTAAAACAAAGAGAAAGATAGCAAGATTGAATGCAAAAACTATACCAGGTTTAAGTGTTTTTGGAGAAGATGTCTGGCAGAATTCTCTTGCTACAGGCAAGATAATTATAGAATAGAATCCTACAGTTGGAAGGTCATAAACTTTAGCTTCCTATTCACTGCAAGAAAAGCTTCCATGAGAGTTGGTTCTCCAGACTCTGCTCTTGAATATGACCTGGAAAGATAGTACAAAAAGTAAAAAAATTCTGACTGCAACTAAGCTAATTTTATTTTCACTGGCTCCCAGAGTTTTTCCAACCTGAAATCAAGGAACAAGTTTTAATCTATAAAGCTCTTCTCAGTTTGGGAGCATGCTATCTGAAGGAATGCCTTTGCTCCAATTGTCCTCAGTGAATCCCAGGATAAACTTCTGAGCCCTGTTCTGGCACCTTCTAATGCTGAGATCCTGAGTGTTGTGTCCTGAGCCTGCTGAAGCATTCAGCAGGCTCAGAAATGTTGCAAATTATCCCAGGCAGACCAAAAGCTGCCTGGGACCAGACTGGCTATTGCCAGCCTTGCGCGCATGCGCAAGGCACGAAAACAGCCGGATTTCTATTGACTAACACTGTCCGGGTTTTGGACACTATAAAAGGCCTGCGTGCCTTTTGCTGGTTGCTGGTTGTGAGAAGAGATCAATAAAGGAAGCTTTTTCACACAATATGTCTCTGCTTAATGCCTCGACCCTGCAAACATAAAACTGACGACGAAGGTGGGATCACTGCAGGCAAGAGGAAGATTTACAACAGAATTTAGGTCTTAGAAGGTCTGGAAGCTTGGGAAGTCGGCGTCCAGCATAGCAACTCAGCCTGCCAGTACAGCATCGCTGGAGGTGAGCTTGGCAAATGGACCCCTTCCCCCAAAACAAGGCTTGCAACGAAGGCATTAATTAGACTGTAAGGCTTAAGATGTCTAAGATTGGCCGGTTATCTGATTTTGTTGTGTCCCACCTGGAGTGCTGGAACTCATACGTAGCGCGGGTAGAGAATTACTTTAGGGTCAATCAGATAAGGGAAGACGGCCTTAAAGCGGCAACCCTGCTGTGTGTCTGTGGGCAAGAAATGTTCGACATAGCAGGGAATCTGGTGGCTCCAGTGCTTTTGGAGTCAGTAACGTATGCTGACTTAAAGAAAATGCTTAAAGAACATTTCCAGCCTAAACTTTCTGTAATCGCTTGGAGGCACGCATTCGAGCAGAGGGACCAGAGGCTGAGTGAATCTGCTGCGGACTTTATTGCTGCCTTAAGACAAGCGGCCAGGCTTTGTGAATTCGAGGATCTGGAAGAGAGGCTGCAGGATCATTTCATTTGTGGCCTAAGGAGCTGGGAGCTGCAACAAAAGATCTTCGCCAAGGAAGAAGTTTCATTCCAAGATGCCTTGAGAGAGGTTGCAGCTGAAGAAGCAGTGGGCGGCACTGTGAATGCTTTGCGGCTCGCCAGAAACCCTCCAGCCACCGTGATGTCCATCAAGAGGTTGCTCAAGAAGATCCAGAACCGGATCCTGAAGAGGAGGTGGACAGGCTATACCAGCCAGCAGAGAGAAGGCCAAAGGAGCATCCAGACAAGGCCCCAGCATTTCCTCAGTGTTTTGGGTGTGGAGGACGCCACAAGCGCGCTGACTGCAGATTCCGCTCCGCCATTTGCTGGGCATGTGGCAGGCAACGCCACATTGCCTCCGTCTGTCTGGGTCACCAGAAGGTCCAACCTTGGGAAGAATTGCTTCAGAGAGGTACCAGGGTCCCCAGCCAACATAGGGTGGGTTTCTGTGCATCGCGCAGGAGTATTCAGAGGACAGGGACACACAAGCCCCTTAAGAAAAAGTTTCGCATTGACGTGAAGTTGCAAGGGGTTTCCTTATCCTTAGAGTTGGACACAGGGTCCGCTCTATCAATCATTTCACATGACACCTTCAAAAGGATTTGCAGCAGTAGTGGCCTTGGAGTCAAACTCAGGCCATCGAACTTAATTCTCACTGATTTTCAGAATTCTAGAGTCAGTGTGAAGGGGGAGGCTACACTCAAAGTGCAGCGTAAGGCTTTTAAAGGCCTACTAGATATGGTGGTAGTTGGAGGTGATTGCACGAGTCTTATTAAACTCGATAGGTTCGAGGCCCTTGGAATCTAAGTGACTGGGCTGCACAGCCTGCAAACGCTAGGCCTTGCAGAAGTCTGCAAGGAGTTTGCTGATGTGTTTAGCTCAGAGCTTGGCTCCTACAAGGGGCCTCCCATTTCCTTATGCTTAGACCCAGCTATCACACCCATTAGGATTAAGCCTAGAAGGATGCCTTTTGCTCTCAAAGCAAAATTGATGCAGAGCTGGACAAGCTGCTCCAGCAGGGCATCCTAGAACCTGTGGACTCTAGTCCATGGGAAACCCCATTGTAACACCTTTAAAGGCTAATGGAGAAGTTCAAATTTGCGCGGACTATAAGTGTACATTGAACAAAGCGCTGCAACAGCATGCATATCCAGTGCCTGTGGTAAGCCACATTCTGGCCTCCCTCAAGGGGGGGGGCGGATCTTTGCAAAGCTTGATTTGGCACAGGCCTACCTGTTGATGAGGCAACAGCTGAGGCTTAAACGATTGTAACGCACAGAGGAGCCTTTAAAGTCAAAAGACTACAGTTTGGGGTTAATGTGGCCCCTGGTATTTTCCAAAGTGTAATGGAGCACACGCTCCATGGTATTCCTGGGGTCTGTCCCTACTTTGATGACGTCCTCATTGCTGGAGAGTCATCTCTAAACTTAGCTGAGAGACTAAGGGCTGTCTTGCTTCGTTTCCGCCAAGCGGGTCTGAAACTGAAGGAAGACAAGTGTAAAATTGGAGTTATATCGACTGAATTCTTAGGATTCAGAATTGATGCTCAAGGCATCCATCCTGCTGAATCCAAGCTTCAAGCAATTCAGCAGGCCCCAAGTCCCAAGTCCAAAAGCGAGCTGCAAACTTTCTTGGGACTCTTAAATTTCTATCACGCATTTCTTCCCCACAAGGCTGCAGTGGCAGAGCCGTTACACCGGCTCTTAGATAAACAAGCTCCATGGCAGTGGACTAAGGTTCATGACAGGAGTTTCAATGAGGTTAAGGCCTTGCTCTCTTCAAATGCTGTATTAGCACATTTTAATGAGTAATTGCCTGTATGCATCTCATATGATACATCCCCTTATGGGGTGGGAGCAGTACTTAGTCACCTGAAGGCTGATGGGACCCAAGTCCCTGTGGCCTACTATTCAAGGACTCTGTCATCTGCAGAGTGTAATTACGCTCGGATTGACAGAGAAGCCTTGGCCATAGTGACTGGCATAAAGAAATTTCATGATTTCTTATATGGCTGCCACTTCATGGTCTACACAGACCATAAGCCTTTGTTGGGTTTGTTTACTACAAACAAACAAACACCACACATTATTTCCCCATGTATGCTGAGATGGTCTATCTTCTTGTCAGCATATGACTACACTTTAATTCACAAACCTGGAAAAGAAATGAGCCATGCAGATGGCCTCAGCAGATTACCTCTAAAACAGATAGAGGCAGATCCTGCTCCTGCTACTAACATTCTCTCCATTCAGGAGTTGCCTGAATCTCCCCTCAGTGCTAGGGACGTGGCTGCAGAGACTGCCACTGATCACACGCTTACACACGTGCTGACATGGGTGTTGTCAGGATGGCCTGACACGTGTCCAAATACTGAGTTTCAAAGCTTCTGGCAAAGGAAGCACGAGCTTTCCACTTTCAGAGGGTGCCTGTTATGAGGTAGTAGGGTAGTCATCCCAGCCTCATTGAGGTCTAGAATCTTTCTCTCTCTGCATGAGGGACATCCAGGCATAGTATGGATGAAAGCGCTTGTGCGCAGCCATCTCTGGTGGCCTGGGCTCGATAAAGCCGTCGAGGCCCAGGTGCATGGGTGCCAAGTGTGCCAACAGTCAAGGCCTGAAATGCCTCAGGCCCCAGTACATAGGTGGGAGGAAATACAAGCCCCTTGGTCAAGGGTACATATAGATTATGCTGGGCCCTTTCAGGGGCAATTCTTCCTTCTGCTCGTTGACAGCCATTCCAAGTGGCTAGAGGTTGTTCCTGTTTCCTCCACTACTACTGCCAAGAACATCCAGGTGTTGAGAGGGATCTTTGCCTCATATGGACTTCCAGATGTCTTGGTTTCAGATAATGGCCCCCAATTTACCTCTTTTGAGTTCCAGGCTTTTCTTCAGGCCAACTTGATCCAGCATGCAACTTCTGCTCCATTTCACCCATCTTCCAATGGCCAGGCAGAGAGGATGGTGTGCACTACCAAAGATGCTCTCAAGAAACTCACTTATGGCAGCTGGCATCACAGGTTGGCAGATTTCTTTCTTGCACACCGCACCACACCTTGCACAGCCACAGGAAAGAGCCCAGCAGAACTCTGCTGGGGTTGCCACCTCATTACCAAACTAGACAGGTTGCACCCAGACTGGGTGGTTTCACAGGTGTCACAGCCGAGGGCACCTAGGAGACTACATGTGGGCGATTCGGTCTGGGCAAGGAACTATGGTCCTGGACATCTCTGGGTCACAGCAGTGGTATGCAAGGTCTCTGGGCTGCTGTCATACGAAGTGGCCTCGGACGATGGACGTGTCATCCGACAACACATTGACCAACTGCGCTGGAGGCTTCACAGCAACACATCCGCTCCTGGCTCTCGGGGGGGAGGAGGACCATAATCTTAATTCTGGACCACAGTCTCCCAGCTCCAGCGGGTTTTTACATGCTACCGCACATGTTCCTGTTGGGACATTCACAGGATTCAGTTATTGCTCCAGAACAGGGGTCATACCAGGCTTCCGCAAGTGCTCCAAACAGGGAGTCTCCAAAAAGGGGTTTGCCATGGAGGCAGTTCCTGACTCTGGCACTTCCGGCCCATACACGGGGGCTATGGGGTACTGGGGCACTTCTGCTACTCAGGCCACTCCAGCTGTTGGTCTTGGGCTAAAGGGACAGTGCTCCCAAGAGGAGTCCATTGTGGATTTGGGGAATTCCACCCCTCCACTGGACTGGGGAATTCCACCATCCCCCAAGGAACCCTGGTTTGGATTCAGAGGATCCAGCCAGTCAGCAGCTGGGTGGGTCACCTGGGTCCTTGGGGCATCAAAGTCCTGGTCTGGCAAGCTGGCAGGCCAGGCACACTCACCAGCCATTAGAAGGTCACAGGGGGCCAAGGGCCCACCTAAACATCTTGAGGACTATGTGAGGTTTCTGTCAATTCTAAGAGAATCTTACTAGTCCTTAAACAAGATGCAGAACAAACACTCAGTGAAGGAGTGTTATCTTCAGCTTATTATTTGTTCTATTTTCTTTCTGAATGATTGTATATGTAAGAGTGCTTGCTTGTGTGCAGGCAATTGTGATTTCCATTAACCCCCAGTCCCTTGAACACATGTACCTGTGCTATTACATCATAAGGTATATTGTTTTATCTAGGGGGGAGGGGTGTTGTGTCCTGAGCCTGCTGAAGCATTCAGCAGGCTCAGAAATGTTGCAAATGGTCCCAGGTAGATCAAAAGCTGCCCGGGACCAGACTGGCTGTCGCCAGCCTTGCGCGCATGTGCAAGGCGTGAAAACAGCCGAATTTCTATTGACTGACACTGTCTGGGTTTTGGACACTATAAAAGGCCTGCACACCTTTTGCTGATTGCTGGTTGTGAGAAGAGATCAATAAAGGAAGCTTGTTCACACTATGTGTCTCCGCTTAATGCCTTGACCCTGCAAACATAAAACTGAGTAACCAGTATAGAGGAATAGCCCTTTTCAGTGGTTTTTTCTCCACCTCTGAAGTGATTCTCCCGGTATAATTGTGTTCTCTTTTTGGCACTAACCAAAGACATGTTTTGTTTGTCTGTATTTTACTCAATTATTGATTTAATTTTTAATTTTTGTATTGTTTAGAATTTTTAAAAATACGTTGGTGGCTGCTGCTTATATTATTTTATTGTTTCAGTGTAAAGTGTTTTAATTCTTGTATTTTGTGCATTATACATTTTCAAAAATTATGAGTGTATGTTGTTATAAATGTGGGAAGTATGATCATGTTTATATTCTATTTTATGAATTTTTTGCAGTGGATTTTATCCCCAAAGAGTGGCCCGTGGGAGTGTAGTCCTAAAAAGCCAACAATTCTTTGGCAATCTAAAAAGAGTATATTCATGTGTAAATTTAAGACCAGTCCTTTGGTTGTGTTTGGGACCTTGGTTTTCAAGCATAATTTATAAGCTAGCACTTTCCAGAGTATCATGATGACCTGTTTGAAACTTAATTAATGTAATTATCACATACGTCAAGGAGATCTGAAATGTGTGCCCAGTGGAGATGGCAGGAGAATTGGGCAGGTTTTCACGAAATCCAGAGAGGAGCTGTTTCTTCCTTCTGAAACTTTCCCAACGATGCTGAGTTCTTAAATTCATGCTAAGGATCAACTGAGTCCCTTTCATTCTTCTTCATTCTCCTAAGTCTTGGAATAAAAGCTGCATTTCATATTTAATAATTTGTGCTCCCTTTTCAAAATAACGGGGTTTTGGTCACATAATATACCACATTTGGGGATCGTCTATTAAGATCGTGCTGATATTAACAACTCTATCCAGGATGAAGAAACAGACTGTTATCTGGGGGCCCACATCTTGATTGTTGCTTGACTCCTCAATTGGTTGGATTAATGTGCTTCTTTTTGCTCTTTGTAACAGGGTGTCTTTGGTTATTCCACCATGCCAAAAGTCCCGCTATGCCACTTACTTTGATGTTGCTGTATTACGATGCCTGCTTCAGCCACACTGGTCTGAGGAAGGCACACAATGGTCCTTGATGTATTATCTTCAGCGGCTGCGCCACATGTTAGAAGAAAAGCCAGAGAAATCATTTGACCCAGAACTCCCACCATTGCCAAGGCCACGCAGTAGTTCCATGGTGGCTGCTGCTCCCTCACTAGTCAATACTCACAAAACACAGGTAAGGCCACACCTGGAATACTGAATCCAGTTTTGGTCACCACATTACAAAAAAGATGTTGAGACTTTGAAAAAAGTGCAAAGAAGAGCAACTAAGATGATTAAAGACCTGGAGACTAAAATATATGAAGAATAGTTGCAGGATTTGGATTTGATTAGTCTAGAGAAGGGGTAGGCAACCTTTTATGACTTGTGGACTTCAACAGTTCAAGCACTGCCACAAGGTTCCAATTCTCTATCATCCAAAGGAAACAAATGGTGACAGTGTTTACAAAAAGGAAAAAAAAAGTACCTGTTTTCCTAGTCAGGCTCATGTTTTTCTTGTCTCTCTTGGGGAGTGTAGGATCTCACAATGAAATGTAATGAGGAAGAAAAATCATTAAGCACCGAAGCTTTTGCCAAAGTATCCTTAACTAACCTGCGGAGACCAGCAGTTCCAGATCTCTCCTCTGATTTGGGAATGAATATATTTAAAAAGGTAAAATCATGATGTTTTAAAGTCCATGTGTGATCCCTTAATGAAACACCAACTCCATTTTACTAGAGGGAGATCTAATATTGCAGCTGGATTTAGCCTTATATTTGCGGTTGCTCCTTTCACAATGGGGCACAATTAAGATCTATGACCTAGTACAGTCTGTGGCCAAGAAAAGATGGCAGACCTCTGCCTAAAGATCAGGAGGACCCCAAGCAGTAAACACATTGCTTTTCATTTTGAAAAAAAAACCTACTGGGAAACCATGAAACAAACTCCCATCTAATGAAACAAACCAAACTAAAAGCAAATGCAAGGAAATTGTTATTTTTTTTCTAATCAAAGTTGCCTTCATGATGCCATCTCCTGCAGTTGATAGGAAGAACAACTTGGGGGGGGGAGAGAGGTTTCTTTAAATAGCAAAATGGTCTGCAGGGAGATCATTTTCTTGAGGCTGCTTTTCATTAAGAAAAAGTCAGGAGATTGTTAAGTGCAACTGCTGTATTTTCTCTAACTTGTCACACAGTCTTTTGAATGTCCTCAAGTATATTTTGGTAATTGTTTGTGATAATGCAACGATGCCAAAATGAAACTGGATATTTAAGAGTGCTCCAGAAGACAACGTTACTTTGAGACATTGTGGAAGTATTCTTATGCTTCCATGCAATATAGAGAAAATCACAATATTTTCTTATGTGTTAAAGGTTCTGTGCACTAATTTCACAAATACATAATCAGTTCCAGTTCAAATTACTCAATCCAATTCCATATGCACATAACCTAATATTTTCCGGTCTTATTGGCACTAGCTCCATCTTATATACAAAGCACATATTCCACTGTAATGGTCACTTCTGTATTTCACGACATCATTTGCATCCCAAACCAACCCTCCATAAGTCTAAAACCCAACCATTTCTAATGAGCTAAAATTCACTTGTAATACTATTATTAATGCAACACACACCCTCTCATAGTTACTTTAAATCGGGATTGGGCGAATCATGGCTCAGAACTACCTGCAGCCCCATATGCCCTGATTACCATTGTATCCAGCCCTTTTGAAGTAGAAAAAACATGAAAATAGAATAGGCTTTTGTAATGACAAGTATCCACTCTCCAGAGAAACTCAGTATTGTTAAGGGCTATGAGGTAATGCAGTACTTTGGGAGCTTCAGCCTTCTGGGGGAAAAAGCTCTCTTTTGGACACCTAAATGTTGCCTGCCCCTACTGTAGTTAGATAAAACAGTATAGGCCCAAAGAAAAAGCAAATGAATTCCAAGTGAGTTTCAAGAATCAGAGCCTCAGAGAAGAGATTTGTTGTTTGTTTATTACAGTTATATGCCACCCATCTCACTGTTAAAGCAACTCTGAATTCTTGTTTTATGCTTTCTGCAATTCCCTTACGAGTTGTCCTGCATAGATTCCTTCTACATTTTTCCTGCAGTTCAAGAGCCGCAAGGAGGATCGTGAGCGCAAGGGCTCTATTCCTTTCCACCACACAGGGAAGAAAAGGCAGCGGCGGATGGGAGTGCCCTTTCTTCTCCATGAAGACCATTTGGATGTATCACCTACTCGAAGCACATTTTCTTTTGGCAGCTTCTCTGGGATTGGCGAAGACAGACGTGGCATTGAGAGAGGAGGGTGGCAAACCACTATTTTAGGTGAATGAGAGGCTATTACTGAGGACAAATAACTTTGCTGATAACCAGAGTTTTCTACTGGTTGTGGACATCAGTTACTTATAATCATGAAGTGTGCACAATGATGTCCATATCCTGATAACAACATGAACAACAACAATGAATTCTTCTTTCCTATTTTACGGTTTGTGTTATTTGCACTGTTCACACATCCTCCAATCTCCTCTGGTGAATTAAGGGATCACCAGACCAGATTGGAGGAGAAATGAGGAATAAAGTCGTGAAGGAGGTACAAGATTGAGGGAGAATCCATATACAACATTTAATGTAATACTTATGAACATTTTTCTTTTAATCTTACATATATGTTTTTTGCTTAGTCTGGATAATTATTCAAGAATTATTTTCTGCCCACTGGAAGCAGATTGCTTCCAGCTCATTGATCCATTCTAATCAAATTCCTAATGCTCTTAACTCACTTAATTATCACTCTGCATTACAACTACAGATACTCATTTTCTTGGTCTTTTCACCTCACATGAAAGGAGAGGGGCATTTTCATTTCTTTATAGTACTTTCTCACTCATTCGTATCCATTGTAGTAAGAAATGAGATGGCTGTGCTCCTCACTGCAGTTTTGCTGCCATTTCCAAGACCTCTCTGATCTAGAGATGCCCAGTCATTTCCAGCTTTTGAAGCTGCTCAACCTTTAAGAATCATGATCCATGAAAAGAAAATAAGGGATATAACATTTATGAAAACAAAATCGAACACTATGAGCCATGAAACTGATGCATTAGAATAAAAAAAAAAGCTGGTGTTTGAGCAAGAATGTAAGGCCAAATAACCGTCCCTACACTTCAGCCCTACTCACTGGTTGGCAATGGACTGAACAAGGGAAAAATCCCATATTATTTATAACTGGCCCCTGTTGAACCCAGTTCAGAGTAAATGAGTTTGCCAACTTTATTTAACCCATCACTTCAACCAAACTGACTGTGCCTCATTCAAAGTCTCTTTAATTAGTGGACATTATAATGATCTGAAATTTATATTGTGACAGTCCACAAAGGTACAGGTCCCTATGAATCCTAATCCTATTTTTTTATTTTAAATATTATGCAGTTTGCAAATGATTCCTGGGTAAATGATAGAATAGCAAGATGGGTGACAACAAAATAATAAAATTAAAATTAATTAAAATTAAAATGCAGCACTAACAGCACAATGCATGTCTTTTTTTTTTCTATTCCAGGGAGATTTACTAGGCGGGGCAGCTCCGATACAGCTACCGAGATGGAAAGTCTGAGTGCTCGGCATTCTCATTCCCACCATACTTTGGTTACTGACCTGCCAGACCATTCCAACAGCCACGGTGAGGTGATGTTCAAGAGCACTGAGCAAGTGATTTTCCAGCACAGAGTTCTTGAAGAAACCCAGATGACAACTAGTTAGAATTAGAATATGGGTACATTAATTCACTTTTCTCCTATGAGAAATCGCAAACCTTTGAGTTACCCAGGATTTTTTCAGGACTTGAGCTTACATCAGCTCCCAGATGTGTGTGTCTTCTTATTAAATCAGAAGAGGGCAGTGTTGCAGGAATTACTGTAGATAAAGATGATATATTGTTTGAACTCTTAACAGGTAATATTTTCCCAAATGTTGCCGATCTTACAAGGGTTCCAGAATAGACTAATAGATTTCTCTTTCCTCTATTTAGTTCAGCTTCTAGTTATTATACACTTAATTAGTTATGAATAATCGTAATGTTCCAGAGCTGAATATTGTACTTAAATGAATCATCTTACACCTTCATATCAAGTGCTCTGTCCAATGAACTAATATCTGTAATGCTCTCTTGCAGTACGTTCCCAAATTTCCACCATCACAGTGGCCACCTTCAATACCACGCTGGCCTCTTTCAATGTGGGCTATGCTGACTTCTTCAGTGAGCACATGCGCAAGCTCTGCAACCAGGTGCCCATACCAGAAATGCCCCATGAGCCCCTGGCATGTGCCAATCTCCCTCGAAGTCTGACAGATTCTTGTATCAACTATAGTTGCCTGGAAGATACAGATCACATAGATGGGACCAGCAACTTTGTCCACAAGAATGGCATGCTCGATCTTTCGGTAATGATCAAGAAAAAGGAATATTCCTTTCTGTGCTAGTTATTGTATGATGGAAATCAAAATCCCTTAAATATGCAGTCTTGTTCCATTTCAGCTCTGCATAAAGGTCATTCCACCAATTAATAGTAAAGTAAAATATACAACCAATTCTTGGTGAAAAGAATTTAATACAGCATTATTAATAATTAATAATTTAATACAGCATACCAGGTTCCTATAGGAAGTTCTGGTTAAAAATGGAAATATTATATGGAAAAC